>JAPDNY010000012.1:1200000-1945000 GCA_029375565.1 Gekko gecko | reverse complement strand
CCCCAAGTCCTCTGTCCATGCCGGAAGAATGTTCTGCTTCTAGCAGGCCTTTGGACAGAAGTGGCAGAGCCCCCCCCCCCAGTAGCTTCTGCCCTTTGGCATAAAGAGATGGACCCCCTGGAACTTGGGACCCCTGGAGGCAGTGAAGGGCTTTGAGAAGCCAAGTTCCGTCAGCTCTCAGGCAAGTACCAGGGCAGGAAGTCAATGCAAATAAAACATGACAGCTGTATTCCACTTTGAATTCCACTCCTCTCCAAACAGTGCTCTCCAAAATGTGAATAAACTTTTGTTGGTCTTAAAGGTGCCACTGGACACCCTAAATTTGTTCTAGTCCTCTCCAAACAGCATCATGCAGCCAAATTTGTGACCCATATGAGATAAGGCATGTATGTGATTCTTTCCCCTCTTGTTAGATGACTCCCCCCCCCACTTCCAGGTCACAGTTAGATACCGTATATATATATATATATATTTGTATCTTTCTTGCTTTGTTGTTTTATCAGAAAAACAACAGATAATGTGTTCTTCGTGTGTTGCCTGTTCTCTTATCTTGCTTTCCTTTAGATCTATTTTAGTTCTGCCTCAAACCCTTCATCTTGATTGGATCCTGTTCCCCCTACAGCAACTGGACCTGCAGATTTGATAGCAGCCACCAAAAGCTGCCTTAGATAAGGCATTTCATTTAAAGGAATCTGTACAATGGATAAGAACTTTGACTTCACCCTTGGAAGGCGGCTACAAGACAGTGAGGTCAGCTACAAGAAATGCTTTCACACCAGCTGTTTCTGATACCCCCAAAGTTGATGGGTGTGGTAGGATAGCCAGAACGTGTCCATGAACAGTTCAGCAACTGTCTTTTCTTTTTTCGCTTTTTGCCAATCACCAGCTCTGCACTTGTGGAGATGAAAAACCCAATATGGGTCAAGAGACAGAGTAAGCGGAGAAGAACGTAAAATGGCAGACCAAGAGCAGTAGCCACCAGGTGTGTCTGCAAGATTACGAGCTGGGTATGAAGGTGATTTTGGCCGATTTTGTCATTGCGTTGTAGTGTTGCCTGCCTGTGGTCCCACTTTGGTGTGGAAGAACTGCTGGATATAAATATTTAAAATTAGAAAATGGAAGGTTTAACTAGAAAGGAGGGTGCTTCCTTGTAACTACACAAACCCAGATATTATCCTAAAGTGCCACCGGCAGCCAGTGGAGGCAGACAAAGAATGCATTCTTCACGACCAGTACACCTAGGGTTGCCAACTCCAGGCTGGGAAATTTGGAGGATGGAGCACTGAGAGGACAGAGTTAGGGGAGGGACCTCAGCAGGAAATGCCATTTGCGTCAGCCTTTGGCATGCAGAAGTTCTGGTTTCAGATCTTTTTACCTGTGATGAACGGCATCCACCTGCCTTGCCTTGCCTGCCACACAGAGTTCTTGGGAGGACAAGGTGGAGGGGAAGAGAATGACGTGAGCTGCTTTGGGGAGAAAGGCAGAATATAAATAAAGTAAGCAAGCAAGTAAAGTGTCCATTTTCTTTAGAGAAACTGATCTCAGTTCTCAGGAGACCAGATGCAATTCCTGGAGATCTCCAGAGCCCACCTGGAGACTGGCAACCCTACCTTGACAGGAGTTCGTTGCCATGTTCTGTCCAATTCAGCACAAGCCACAAAAAATTAAAAGGCAACAGCACAACAGAATAATTAGGTAAACCTGATCTGAAAACAGTAAAACCATCTCTATTTGTGTGTTCAAACAGCAATCAGTAAAGGCAGCAACGGAAAAACCGGCCATAAAAGCAGTTAGGAAGAAATCAAGCTGGTTCAATAAAATACCAATAAGATGGGATAAAATTCAGTGAAAGGCCTGGGAGAACAGAAATATTTTAGTCTGCTGCTTTGAAGCCAGTAAAGTAGGTTCTACTGTTCCCGCTGGTTGTTGGGGGGGACCTGACAACCCTAGACTCTGGGTGGGCTTCCATGGGTGGGATGCCAGCACTGAGAAGGCGCTGCCCCTGGGCACTGCCTGCCTTTGTTCTGCGTGGGGGAGGGGCACCAGAAGTAATGCTTTGGAGGAGTACCTTTGCTGGGCACTGTAGGAGGGTCCCAAGCAGTTTTGGGCTTTAAAAGTCTGCATCAATTCTTTGTATTAAGTCTGGTAATCGTTATGCATCCTGGGCACACCTTTTAGCATAGCCCTAAGCAGCAACCTGACTGCCACATTTTGAAGCCGTTGAATTTCCCAGAGAGTGTTCAGAGGTAGCCCCACATAAAGCACATCATGGTAATCTCCCCAGCTTGTGATCAGCGCACAGGGACCAGTGAGGCCAAATCAGGCCTTTAAAGGAGGCCCTGCCATTGCGAGGGGACCAGCTGAAGCTGACAGGAGGTACCGTGTGTGGCATTGTCCTCTCACCAGGATATTCCAAGCCGTGGAACTGGATGGGCCGGGCTAGCCAGATCTCGGAAGTTAAGCAGGATTGGCCCTGGCTAGTATTTGGATGGGAGACCACCAAGGAGTTCCAGGGTCGTGATGTGGAGGCAGACAATGGCCAAGTCACCTCCGTTTGTCTCTGGCCTTGGAAACCTGTGTTGTCATCATGGGTCAGCTGCGACTTGATGGCACTTCCCGTCACCGTCAGGACAATCCAACAAACTGGAGGGGAGAGGCCCTGGCTCAGTGGCAGAGCCTCTGCTTGGCATGCAGAATGTCCGGGGTTCAGTCCCGGCATCTCCAGTTAATAGGATCAGGCAGGAGGTGAAGTGAAAGACCTCATCCTGAGTCCCTGGAGAGTGGGCAGTATTAGCCAGAAGGTATAGATAGGGACTCTTGGTCTGGGGCAAGGGATGTTCTGTATTTTTGGTGCTTGGGGAGGTCAAGAGGGGGAGGGCTCTAGTGTCCTGGCCCCACTGGTGGACCTCCTGACGGCACCTGGTATTTTTGGCCACTGTGTGACAGAGTGTGGGACTGGATGGGCTGTTGGCCTGATCCAGCATTGGCTTCTCTCTTGTGTCCTTATAATACTGACTTTGATGGACCAATAGTCTGGTTCAGTACAAGGCAGCTGCGTATGTTCATGTTCCTCCAGATGTTCATGTACCAGGGAGTGTTTGATTTTGGGGTTAGGGTGACAGGGTTGGAGGAAGGGGAGAGGGGGAAGGCTCGCCTCCTGGCCTGTTCTCATCATGAAAAGGAGAGACGACTAAACACAGTCTAAAAACTGGGGTGGAGAGAAAGAGACGCTGCGTGCAACGGAGTGGTTTAGGGAGATGCTTTTATGCAGGAAGTCAGACTGCAAACTGTTGCATGATTTATCAATCCCTGGTTTTCACTGCCTTTTGTCTTCTGCTTTTGTCATTCATTTTCTGCATTATTATGGTATGCAGTGTGTTAATGTAACAAAGTCTGAGTCCAGAGGCACCTTTTTAAGACCGACAGACTTCCATTCTGGCTTTTGTGGGCACGCACACTTTGTCTGAAAGGTGCCCCCCCCCCCCCGGACTCAGACTTCGTTCTGTTGCTTCAGACCGACATGGCTGCCCACCTGAATGTGTTAATGTGTGTGTGTGTGTGTGTGTTTGCCTGCACTGGCGTCTAATTTCATAGCCCCGTGCGTTGTTCATTGGATGTCTGATTATATATGCTGTCTGACTGCATGGTTTCCATGTTTTGTAATCTGCCTTGAGTTTCTACAAGAAAGGCGGGGCTATAAATGAAGCAATTAACTAAACAGTCCTTCGAAAACCCATCTCATGGGTATGATTTTTTTCTTAAACTGGAGTAGTACATCAGGCCACTGTTAAGAGAGGATACTGGCAAATACAACAGCCCATCTAGATACTGAGATATGCTTTGTACCCTCTTGGCCCAGGAAGCTCCTTCTTCCTCACCATCTACTCCAGATGTGAAGGGGGGGCGGGGGCATTCCTCAGCCTTCTGCTAATGACTGTTTACGGCCTGGCCTCAGACAAAGCCTTTCCCTCCTATCATCTCACAACAGATGGAATCTGGCCAAATCACTTCTGTCCCCTCCCTCTGTGGGTTTTTTCAACAACAAAAATAACCCAGAGAAGTCAGGAACAGAAGCTGTAGAGACGTTTAGAGAAGCAGCACCCTTCCAAAATGCTGCTTAAATATGTAGTATTATAACTGCTCCTCCCAAAGAATTAACAGATTTCCTTGAAGAAAGCAGCGGAACCCATTAAATATATTTATTTATTTTAAATATTTGCATACCTGCCTTTCTCCTGACAATCACAGGATCCAAAAAGCGTAACAGCAATGTAAGAACAGCATAAAGGCAGTTGGATTAAGCAATAAATATGAATACAGCAGGTATAAAGTATATTAGATAAAGGTTTCCCTTGCTCAAAAGCCAGTCAAATCCGACTCTAGGGTTGCAGTGCTCATCTCCCGTTTCCAAGCCGAAGAGACAGCGCTGTCCAAAGACATTTCCGTGGTCATGTGGCCAGCATGACTAGACGCCGAGGTGCATGGAATGCTGTTACCTTCCCACCATTCATCTACTTGCAATTTCTTGCTTTCAAACTGCTAGGTTGGCAGGAGCTGGGACCAGAGACGGGAGCTCACTCCATCATGCAGCACTCAGGTCTTGAACTGCTGAACTACCAACCTTCCAGCCTGCAGTTCAGCATCTTAACCACTGAGCCACCGCAGCTCCTATAAAGTACATTAAACCATATTAAAAACCAACTCTGGAATAACTGGTTTTTAGCCTCACTGGAATGCTGGGGGAGTAGTCGGACCCCACCTCCAACACCTGATGTATTCCTGAAGGCTGTTTCTATAAAAGCACAGAGCAGCCACTGGAAAAGCCCAAATCCAGACTGCTGCAGAACATTCTCTAGACAAAGGGGGTACTGACAGTAGAGGCTGCTGGGAAGAACAAAACTGCCACACAGGGAGTGCAGGGAGAGGCTGTCCTCCAAGAATCTGAGCCCCAGCTCATGAAGGACTTTAAAAGTGAGCACCGGCACCTTGAACTGGACCCGGAAACTTGGTCAGCAGCCAGTGAAAGGATGTCGGAAGAGGAGTAACACGGTCCAGCCAGCATGAGCTGAGATTTCTGCACTGGCTTCAAGGGCAGCCCCAACATAACAGTGTGTTGCAATAATCTAGCCTCAAAGTTACTGACTAACTAAATGTAATTGGAAAACAACATTTTTCACTGTCACGGAACTCCTTTCTCTACCAGGAAACCAAGTGCCAGCAAGACTCCCAAGGCCTTAACAGAGGATTTCTGTGAGTTGCACACCAACGACGGTAGGAAGAAGCGTCACATTCAGAGCAGTGGCTGTACTTCATGCCTAGCAAATTCTGTATTCTTACTGGCAGTATAACTATCTTCTCATAGGTACATCATCACTTGATGGAGAGTGAGTGAACTTACACAGACATAATGCAAGGTGGACCTCTGAGCGTCTGGCACAAGCCCCGTTCTCCTGTCTGTCAGGCCCATGTTCATCCCACCCTTCCTCACTGTCTCCTCATGACAACTTTGTGAGGTCACCTGGGCTGAGAAAAGGTGACCGGCCCAAATCCACCAAGGGTCATTCATTGTAGGGATTTGAAGAATAGAGATTTGAAGTCAGGTCTCTCAGAGTGCAATGCGCTAACCCTTCCGCTCCCCTGGATCCTGTCCCTGAGATCTCTGTCGGAAGGAGGATGTGTTTCTCCCCCTGAAGGCCTCAACCCGACTTTCTTCCCCTGCAGCCCCAAGGCAGCCACAGGGAACCTTCCTAAGTGCTGCAGGGCCTAATTTGGGGAGGACCTCAGCGGCAGGGGAGGAAGGGCTCCAGCCTTCCTCCCCAGGCTGTTTCCCCCAAGTCAAAATTGCCCCGGGGGCACTTCTTTCCCCTTTGCAAGGCTTTGAATGCATTTGTGTTGACTTACGTACTGTACATGTTTGTTCCACTGCTGCGAGGTAGGATTGCCAACCTCCAGGTGGGGCCTGGAGAGCTCCTGGAATTACAGTTGATCTCCAGTCTAGAGATCGCTTCCCCTGAAGAAGATGGCTGCTTTGGAGGGTGGACTTCATGGCGTCATCCCACACTGAGATCCCCCCCTCCATGAAACCGGCCCTTCTTAGGCTCCGTCCCTTAATCTCTGGGGATTTCCCAACTCAGAGTTGGCAGCCCTCCTACAGGGGTGGAGCCAGAAAATTTGGGGTGGTGGGCTGCTGGGAAATCCTGTGGGGCAGGGGAGCCAGGGAAAGAGAAAGAGAGCCAAGCCAGGTCCTCTTCCTCTGCCGTGGGCAGGCTCGCCACTCCCAGCCTGCGTGGCACTTAAAAGGGGGAGCCGAGACCTCTTCCTCATCTGCTGGCTCCCTCGTTTACATGAATGGGGAGGGGGGGATCTCCAACTCGCGCTCTTTCACATTTTGCAATTTTGTTTTACTTGTATTTTAAAAAATCTATTTATTTTTCAGCCTGGGAAAAAACAAAATGAAACTTGAAGCTTCCCTGACTGTGTCCGGGGTCATTTTGGAAACCCCATGAACATCTTATATTTTAATTTTTATTTAAAAAAAAAATCCTGTGGGGGTGGTGGCACTCATCTGTGGGGGGCATTGCCTCCAAATGCCCCCTCCCCCCCGCATGGCTACAGGCCTGGGTATAGTGAGCACTACCCAATCGCTAGTAGTTTCCATGTAAGAAATGAGTGCAGTGTACCCAATTTTGATTGAATTAAGTTGGAAGTCTCTGTGTCTTGTACCTCTTTAATATTCTTTTCATTACTTTCTCCATTTCACGGTCTGCTTTGCTGTAGCTTGCTTCCAACAGAGTCGCAGTTCTGTGTTTATCGGACTTTGTCTTAATACTGAATCAATTGGCTCATCTTTCTTTGACAATATAAAACCCTGTGGAAATGCCGTTTCGAAGGACTAACAGCTGATACCCTGTGTCGGCACCACTTCTTTGGAGTCCGGGATGTAGTAATTTGGCTAATCTCCCCTTCCAAAATATTGTGCCCTGTTTTGTTCATTAGACGGCTCTGCTGTTTGACTGAATTGCTTATATCCTGTTTTGTAATCCGTCTTGGGTCTCAGTGTGAAAAGTGGGCTACAGATGAACGTGTTGTTTGTTGTTTGCTGCCCTTAAGTTGCAGCTGACTTATGGCAACTCCTGGAGGCGTTTTCAGGGCCAGAGATGTTCAGAGGTGGTTGGCCCTGGCCTCTCCCTGCATCACGGCCCCGGTATGCCTCGGCGATCTCCCATCCAAACAGTAGCCAGGGCTGACCCTGCCTAGCTTCCTAGATCTGACGAGATAGGGCTAGCATGTATTATTATTACTGCAATAATAGTTTTGAGAATGGCTATAAGCAGTCCCCAAAGTTGTTATCTTAAGGGGAGAGCAGAATCGTCACATTGATTCTGTGACAGGGGAGGGATGACACAGGCCCTTCTCTGATCTTGGGGAATAACAGGGTCTGGAGTACTTTGTTCTCTTTCCTCGCTGGTTTTCCCAATTCAAGATTCAGTTCTCCCATAGAATTTGAGAGAGGATATGCTTTTCGAGTCCAGTGGATACAAAGAAGATTTTGTGTGTATGTGTTGGAGGGGGCGTTGTGTGGTTCTCCCCAAGTGATTTTCCTGGTTGAAGACTCATCTCTTATCCCAACCAGCCAGGAGATGTCATTCCTTCCACTGAGCTGTACAGAAGAAAAAACTTGGATTTATGACCAAGCAAGTTGTGGATCCGGGGTAGAAAAAGAACATGCCTGCCCAAGCCAAGCAAGGAAATTATTAGCCTTCGGGCTTGCAGACCCATTTTCTTCCTCATACAGATGGAGTGTATTCAGATGTTTGAAGCATATGTATGAATGTCTGTGCCTCTTGGAGTAGGAAAAGGATTGGGGGGTCCCCAACATTTTGAGGCTCTGGGCACCTTTGGAATTCTGACACAGTGTGGTAGGGGCAGGCACAAAATGGCTGCCACGGGAGGTGGAGCCAGCCACAAAATGGCCGCTGCAGCATACCTTCAGTCAGACAGTGAAGATCTCTGTGCTGTGGTGGCAACTGCCATGAAAGCAATATTTATAAAAATCTGCCAAGCCAATAAAATCTCCAGTGGCCAATCAGAAGCCTTGCTGGGCAAAAGCCTCACCTGGTCCCACCCACTCTCTTAAAACACTTGGTGGGCACCAGGAAAGGTGTTGGCTGGGAACCATGGCGCCCATGGAGGAGAGGAGAGGAGAGGAGAGGAGAGGAGAGGAGAGGAGAGGAGAGGAGAGGAGAGGAGAGGAGAGGAGAGGAGAGGAGAGGAGGAGTTTGGATTTATATCCTGCCTTTCACTACCCAAAGCAGATCCCTGGGTGCCACCAGGATGTTGGGAACCCTAATGGAGAAGAAGAAGAGAAGAGATTGGATTTATACCCCGCACTTTACTACCCGAAGGAGTCTCAGAGTGGCTTACAAACTCCTTTCCCTTCCCCTCCCCACAACAGACACCCTGTGAGGTGGGGCTGAGAGAGCTCTGACATAAACTGCTCTTTTTCAAGGACAGCTCTTGTCAGAACTATGGCTTGCCCAAGGTCATCCAACAGGTGCAAGTGGAGGAGTGGGAAATCAAACCCAGTTCTTCCAGATTAGAGTCTGCGCACTTAACCACTACAACAAACTGGCTGAGGAGATTGGATTTATACCCCACCCCTCACTACCTGAAGAAGTCTCAGAGTGGCTTACAATCTCCTTCCCCTTCCCCTCCCCACAACAGACACCCTGTGAGCAGTGTTCCCTCTAAGCTGAGTTAGTGTGAGCTAGCTCCCAGTTTCTTAGTCTCCTGCTCACACATTTTTGTCTTAGCTCAGGAAGGATGGCTCCATAGCAAAATAATTTATGCAGAAGCCAAATCGCTCACTCACAACTTTAATGCCAGTAGCTCACAAAGTAGAATTTTTGCTCACAAGACTCCACAGCTTAGAGTGAGCATTGTCTGTGGGGTAGGTGGGGCTGAGAGAGCTCTTTCAAGAACAGCTCTGAAAGAACTATGAATGACCCAAGGTCACACCAGCAGCTGCATGTGGAGGAGTGGGGCATCAAACTCAGTTCTCCCAGATTAGAGTCCATGCTCTTAACCACTATACCAAACTGGACACCACCTTGGGGTGAGAGGGACAAAAATCTGTGAAATGTGTTTCTTCACAGGTACTAATACCTTTTTGACAAACGTCTTTATTGCATAGAATGGCATTTCTTGAATATCTGTAGAAAACAATTGCAATTAAGGAATGGACTAAGATAAGGAAACTTCCTGCATAGTTTTTGCAGAGGTCCAACTGCTGCAGAAATATCAATCGATGACAAGTCTGCTGATTCTGAAGGTCTTGTCCTTGTTTTTCCTGGAGCAGCCCGCCAACGGAAGACTTCTGCTTGGATCAAAGGCCAGCCTAAGGCCTCCTGGAACTGCTTAGAATGATGACTGTGACGGTTTAATATGGGGGCTTACTGGTATCCGTAGGCCACCAGCAGGGGATGGGAGGTTAATGTCTGGAGATTTGGGGAGCGGAACCTGAGGAGGGTTGGGATTTCGGAAGGGGCGGGGCCTCAGCAGGGTACAATGCCATAGAGTCCACCCTCCAAACCAGCCATTTTCTCCAGGGGAACTGATCTTGGTCATCTGGAGGTCCATTGTAATAGCAGAAGATCTCAAGGTGCCACTTGGAGGTTATCAGCCTTAGGTGTACGGTGAGGCTAGGCTGGCATCTCTGAAAGGGGCCGGAAGTGAACAGCATCAGGAGGGGGCATGCCAGGGAAGAAAAGGGACTCGGTTAGCAACGTGTCCTAAGTTCTTTCGGCCAGCCCCCACCCCACCCCTGGCACCATGTTACAGTTGGAAAAAAGCTTGCTTCTGGTGAAACACACTGAATTCAGTCAGTGGCGGGGGGGGCGGGGGAACCCAGGTCATGCTGGTACCACTCCACTTGCAAGGGGGCAGGGAAACAGCCACATTTCTGGGTGAGCTGGACCCACTCAAACACTCATGACCCCCTTTGCCTTGCAGGATGAGAGTCCCATAGAATAGCATTTCCCAGCCTGTGGGTTGGGACCCAAAAGTGGGTTGTGGGCCAGCCCTCCCTAATGGCCAACCCCGTCCTTTCCAGCGCTCTATTTTCTATTTTGGAAACCAAGATTTGACCCTGGAAAACAGGATCTCCCATGCCACACATTAGTTGGCGTTTTTTCTTCACTGCATGTCCATGTTGATCAAGTGAAAGGTTACTGGAGTGAGTTTCTTAGACTCTTGGTGGGGATTAGAGGGAGTGGTGGAGAAGGAGAGGGTGATCAAAGGCTGGGATGAAACCCCCGTGATGCAAAGGCTGGGTATTGTCAGAGTGCCACTTGCTGGAGGTTCATGGTGGGGGGCGGCTGAGCCCTTTTTTGTGAGGCTTGTTGGCTTCTCAAAAACATCTGGTTGGTCACTGTGGAAAATGGGATGCTTTGCTGGATGGGTGCCAAGGTCATAGTTTGCCTAGTATGCAAAAAACAAACAGACAAACCCTTGGCCCAGCCTTGGATGGGTCACAAAGCCAAGTAAATTTGGACATGTGGGCCACTGTACCGAAAAGCCTGAGAACTTCTGCCATAGAACAGCCCCCACAGGAATGACTCACAGAATTCCAGCGCAGCTTCCTAGAAGGGATAGGTAAGGATTGGCCCAGTCATGACCAATGCTCCCTCTAAGCTGTGGGCAAAAATTCTTATGAGCAAAAATTCTGCTTTGTGAGCTGCTGGCATTAAAGTTGTGAGCGAGCCATTTGGCTGCTGCATAAATTAGTTTGCTCTGGAGCCCTCCTTCCTGAGCTAGGACAAAAATGTGTGAGCTGGAGGGGAAAAAACTGTGAGCTAGCTCAGCTAAGAGGGAACACTGGTCACAATACTGTCTCTCTTAACAGGGAAATGCCCAGGGTGAGGGAGGCGAAGGAATCCGAAGAGCATCTAGACAGTGCTGTTCCCTCAAATCCATAGCTCGCCGCCACGTGCTGAGTGCCTACAGCCACACACAGTCTGTTGCTGCTGCTGAACATTACTCATCCATAGAGCCGGTGTGGTGTAGTCAGAGCGTCAGGCCGGGAGCTGGGAGACCCCAGTTCAAATCTTTGCTCTGTCTTGGAAGCTTGCTGGGGGACCTTGTCACTCAGTCTCAGTCTATCCTACCTCTCAGGGTTGTCGTGAGGATAACACGGAGGAGAGGAGAGCAACACAAGAGGCCTGGCTCTCCACTGGGGAGAAAGGTAGGGTGTAAATGAATGAAACTAGCCCTGTGCCTCTTTGGCTCTTTCCAGAAGCCTTCCAACAAGGACACAGGCCAAGATGGGCCCCATTCACAGCGCTGTGCCTACCACCTGCAGCACAGCCAAACAGCACAAGAATGGTCTTAGCAAAGGGATGTCTGGGGCAGCTGCCCTGGCCCTCGTGCTGGGGGGGGGGCATGCTGGGAGCCCCCGCCACCCTCCAACCAGCGGCCTTGGCTGCTGCCCAGAAGCTCCTTCCTGATGCTACAGGCCAGCTGTGGCTGACCCCCCACACACACATGCTGCCTGAAACTCAGGCAGCTCAGCGGGAGAGGGATCATTTGTAGGGTGATGTGGGGGCCCTTACCGGCCAATAGCTGCCCACCCTCCCTCCTTTGCTGCCTGAGTGATCCCGGAGTCCCAGGGTCATTACGACTGCCCCCATACAGCTGCAGGGACTAATGCATGTCTCGTGGCTTTGCTGTTGGGTTGTTAACGCTTGTTCTGGCTTGGTTCCGGCACCACTGGTAGTTATTTAACTATTGTTTTTTACTTGCACTGTTGTAAGTACTGTGGGCACGCGGTTATGTGGGGGCGGGGTTAGCCCTACTTGCGATTCTCCTGTCTGTCATTTGGCTTTCAAAGGCACAGGGCCCTTGCTGGACGGAGGGGGCTGGCGATCCCATTCTTCTGGCTTGCATTCAGGTCCTTGTGGGGCACCTCTTTCCTCTGCTTGGAGAATGTAGGACACCAACTATCTATTGCATGAGCAACATGCCAGCAATTTGGGCTTCCCCATCACATCACCGGCACTTTAACCAATTAATACATTCAATTTCAATAAACCTTGAGTGTTTCCTTCTTCAAACAAAACTGCTTTAAACCAGATCTGATTGGAACAGCTTTGCAAACAATCCCAGGTAACATTTCAAGAACCCAGAAATGAGATACATCTTCAAAGCTTTTCTTTATCTTTCCCTTTAATTATCTTTAGCAGGTCAACAAAGTAAAGCAGGCCATTTTTCCAGACCCCTCTGATCCTGCTTTATGGTTTTTAACTTGGGAGAAGTGATTGAGTGATTAAGCTAACATACACCTCCTCTTTCCAAGTAGAAATTTTCACACTGGGGAAGAGTCAGCTTCTTTCCTTTGAATAGCCACCATGGTACGTTAAAGGGCATTTGAAATAACGTTGGGGAAGAGGACTCTACGGCTTAATTTTTGCATGTCGCATTGATACTAGCGTGAGCTGAAGCAATTGGACCTTGCCTTAGACGGCTTAACATCTTAGGAGACTTATCCCCGTGAGCCAGTGCAGTGTCAGCGTCAGGCTGGACTCCGAGAGGTCCAGGTTCATGATGCTGCCGTGAAGGTCCCTGGCTGACCGTGGGCCTCTCTCTGCCTCACAGGACTCTTCTGAGGATGAAATGGGGGAGGGAGAAGCATGTCTTGGAGGGAGGATGGAAGGGGCAGGATCATCTCGGAGGGAGGATGGGATAGAAATACTCAAGACCATCAAAAGAGCTCTGCTGGGTCAGACCAGGGAGGGTCCATCCAGTCCACCCTCCCGTCTCACACGGTGGCCAACCAGTTCCTCTGGAGGACCAACAACAGGGCAGAGAGGCCGAGGCCTTCCCCTCATAAGAACCTCAGAAGAGCCCTGCTGGGTCGGACCAGGGAGGGTCCATCCAGTCCACCCTCCCGTCTCACACGGTGGCTAACCAGTTTCTCTGGAGGACCAACAACAGGGCAGAGAGGCCGAGGCCTTCCCCTGATAAGAACTTCAGAAGAGCCCTGCTGGGTCAGACCAGGGAGGGTCCATCCAGTCCACCCTCCCGTCTCACACGGTGGCTAACCAGTTCCTCTGGAGGACCAACAACAGGGCAGAGAGGCCGAGGCCTTCCCCTCATAAGAACCTCAGAAGAGCCCTGCTGGGTTGGACCAGGGAGGGTCCATCCAGTCCACCCTCCCGTCTCACACGGTGGCTAACCAGTTCCTCTGGAGGACCAACAACAGGGCAGAGAGGCCGAGGCCTTCCCCTCATTAGAACCTCAGAAGAGCCCTGCTGGGTCGGACCAGGGAGGGTCCATCCAGTCCACCCTCCCGTCTCACACGGTGGCTAACCAGTTCCTCTGGAGGACCAACAACAGGGCAGAGAGGCCGAGGCCTTCCCCTCATAAGAACCTCAGAAGAGCCCTGCTGGGTCGGACCAGGGAGGGTCCATCCAGTCCACCCTCCCGTCTCACACGGTGGCCAACCAGTTCCTCTGGAGGACCAACAACAGGGCAGAGAGGCCGAGGCCTTCCCCTGATAAGAACTTCAGAAGAGCCCTGCTGGGTCGGACCAGGGAGGGTCCATCCAGTCCAGCCTCCTGTCTCACACAGGGGCCAGCCAGTTCCTCTGGAGGGCCAACAAACAGGGCAGAGAGGCAGAGGCCTTCCCCTGATGCTGCATCCTGGTTCTGGGATACAGAGGTTAACTGCCTCTGAACATGGGAGGATCTCTTTAGTCACCATGGCTAGTAGCCACCGATAGACCTCTCCTCCATGAATCTCTCATCCCCTTTTAAAGCTGCTTATTCCTGTGGCCATCACTACATCCTCTGGCAGTAAATTCCACTTTTTGGTCACTCTCTGTGTGAAGTAGTGTTTCCTTTTGTCCATCGTGAACCGACTGCCCATCAGCTTCATTGGATTATATAGCTTGGAAGGAGGAGGGAATAATAAAAAAAGAGCCTTCTGTTTCAAATGAAGAAACCCCCGTCGCATTGTAATATGATTGGATTGTTTGTTAAGATGCTTTTCCATTGATTGAATATCTTAAACTTTTCAATCCCCTTTCTCCCTGTGAAGTGACACGGCCATGACTTTCTCTGTGGCAGCTGCCACACCACCAGAAGAGACATGGCGTCTTTCGCCTGTGTGGACTCTCTGCCTACTTGGCTGCTGTATCTGAATATAGGCTTCATCACCAGAGCTTATCACGGAAAGGATCTTTGGAGATGGGAAGCGTTTGGTGGGGCCACCCTCCCCTGCTCTTCAGAGTGGAAGAGTTCCAGCAGGAAATGCTTCTGGTGTTTCCGAGTGTGGCCGGGGCCTTAGAAGGGCGAAGGGCCCATGCCAGAAGAGGAACCACTTGGGGGCAGGAGGAGGATTCCTGGGATGATAGCCCAGCAGTGGAAGACAGACCGGAGCGGGATGCTTTATGGAGAGCGTAAGTGTTAAAGTACCAGAAGCAGGGATAGGTATGTGAGGATCACTCCTCGGAGCAAGGTCACCCTGATGTGAAACATCATATTCTCATAACCTCTCCATTTTCAAACTATTTATTTAAACTTTGTTAAAAAAAAGCTATGATCAACGTAAATAGTAGAAAACTAGTGAATGTAGTGGCCTTGTCATTTCGAGCAATACCTTTACAAGAAGCTTTTTGTTATCCTAACATATTTGTTATCACGGGGTGGGGCGGGGGGGCGGTGAGTGCACACAAGGCAGGTGAGGAATTGACAGCCAGGCCTGTGCTTCTTTAACGGGGTCACTCGGGTAAGACAACCAATTGAGAAGTGCCCGTCTGTAGCAGGTTCCACTGACTCCAGCAGTGCTTAGCAACAGTTCTGAGGACCGAATCTCAAGCCCAGCTAGATGTGACAGGAACACATGGCCATCGATCCATCAAAGTCAGTCAGCCTGGCCGTGGCCCTCCAGGGTCTCAGGCAGAGGCCTTTCCCATCACCTACCGCCTGCTCCTTTCTAACTGGAGATGGTGGGGATTGAACCTGGGACCTCCAGCATGCCAAGCAGAGGCTCTTCCACTGAGCCACGGCCCTGGCCCTCGCCCTCCCCATGCAGTTTGAGGGATGTTTTGCAGGGCAAGAAGCTGCTTAACCCATTTTCCCTGGTTCTATTTCTTTGCAAAATTTGCTCCCCTTGAGCTACTTTTTTCCAGAGGTGAGGAGAACAGCTGCGAAAGGGGAGACTTTGCAGTCCCACCACCATCATTCTGCCAGTCAGACTTTCAAGACTGCTTCAATACCCAGAGAAAGATAACTGAGCCTATATATCACACCTAGTTTGGCTGCCAGATTTTAAACTCAAGGGAGATGGTTTTGGCTGCAAATAGAGTAAGGCTGTTCCATTCATAGAAATCGAAAGAAGAGTTGGTTTTTATACCCTGCTCTTCACTACTTGAAGAAGTCTCAGAGCGGCTTACAATCTCCTTCCCTTCCTCTCCCCACAACAGACACCCTGTGAGGTAGGTGGGGCTAAGAGAGCTCTGAAAGAGCTGTGACTGACCCAACGTCACCCAGCTGGTTTCGTGTGGAGGAGGAGTGGGGAATCAAACCCGGTTCTCCAGATCAGAGTCATGCCGCTCTTAATCACTACTGGTAATTGTGAGGGCTTTGACTGACTTCAGTGAATTTGAAAGGGATTTTATATATTTGGGTCGCATTATTTCAAGCATCAGAAATTATTCTTGTTACTTTAAGATAAGAACAGCACTGCCTGAAATAGATCCAGGTGGTCTGAAGCAGCAGAACAAAGTTTGGGGGCACCTTTGAGACCAAGAAAGTTTTATTGCACACGAAAGCTTATACCTTGAATAAAACTTGGTTGGTCTTCAATGTTTCAAACTTTGTTCTTCGTTTCATATCATTCGAGGCGGCAAATGTTCTTATCTTAAAGTAACAAGAATAATTTTCTGATGCTTGAAATAATGCGACCCAAACTTTCAGTTTCCTCGAAGTCAGTCAGCTCACAATTACCAGTGCGATTAAGAGCGGCATGACCTGATCTGGAGAAATTCCGCCCCTCCTTCCACACGAGTTCAGTTGGTGATTGCTATCAGCCACAGCTCTGAAAGAGCTGTGGACTGGACCCAACGTCACCCAGCTGGTTTCGTGTGGAGGAGGAGGGGGAATCAAACCCGGTTCTCCAGATCAGAGTCATGCTGCCTTAATCACTACTGGTAATTGTGAGGGCTTTGACTGACTTCAGTGAATTTGAAAGGGATTTTATATATTTGGGTCGCATTATTTCAAGCACATCAGAAATTATTCTTGTTACTTTAAGATAAGAACAGCACTGCCTTAGCCAGATCCAGGTGGTCTGAAGCAGCAGAACAAAGTTTGGGGGCACCTTGAAGACAACTGTTTTATTCATAGTATAGTTTTCGTGTGCAATGCGCTTTTTCAGCAGTTCCCAAACTTTGTTCCTGTTGCTTCAGACCACCTGATCTATTTTTCCTTGAAAGGCGCTGTTCTTATCTTGTTTTTAACAAGAATAATTTCTGATGCTTGAAATACTGCACCCAAATATATAAAACTTTTCAAATTACGCCCTCACAATTGGCCAGTAGTGACAAGAGCGGCATGACTGATCTGAGAGTCCGGGTTTATTTCCCATCTTCCTCCACACGAGTTCAGGCCGGGTGACGTTGTCAGTCATGTTTCAGAGTTTTCTAGCCCCACCTAATTACTAGTGGTGCCTGCTGTGGGGAGAGGAAGGAAGGAGATTGTAAGCCGCTCTGAGACTTCTTCTTATGAAGAGTTGGTTTTTATACCTGCTCTTCACTACTTGAAGAAGTCTCAGAGCGGCTTACAATCTCCTTCCCTTCCTCTCCCCACAACAGACACCCTGTGAGGTAGGTGGGGCTAAGAGAGCTCTGAAAGAGCTGTGACTGACCCAACGTCACCCAGCTGGTTTCGTGTGGAGGAGGAGTGGGGAATCAAACCCGGTTCTCCAGATCAGAGTCATGCCGCTCTTAATCACTACTGGTAATTGTGAGGGCTTTGACTGACTTCAGTGAATTTGAAAGGGATTTTATATATTTGGGTCGCATTATTTCAAGCATCAGAAATTATTCTTGTTACTTTAAGATAAGAACAGCACTGCCTGAAATAGATCCAGGTGGTCTGAAGCAGCAGAACAAAGTTTGGGGGCACCTTTGAGACCAAGAAAGTTTTATTGCACACGAAAGCTTATACCTTGAATAAAACTTGGTTGGTCTTCAAGGTGCCGCTGGACTCTTTGTTCTACTGCCTGAAATAGTTATGGATCCAGTTCCAAATATTGTGCCAAGCTGGGGTGAAAAACTGAAGATTCAGCCCGATGCTGGGACTGGTTAGCACACCTGTGAGCCTTCGGGTGCCGGGCCACGAGATCCCTCTGTCTGTCTTTCTTTCTCAGTCAGGAACCACGGCTTGAAATGCGTTTGCAGGCACCAGCCGTGGGAGGGCTCGGAGGCTGAATCAGCAAGCCACAGTGTACAATGAGTGAGCAAACGCAAACCAGAGATCCAACAGTAGGTCTAAGCCATGGTTTGTCTGTGGTCCGTATGGCACCTAAATCATGGTGGAAGCTTCCATGTTATAATTGGTGGAAACCATGACTGGGCAAGATGTCTGACAGGAGCCATAGCATGGCCTCAGCTAGAAACAAGGGGCATATGCAGAGGTCTCAACTAGGAGGCCATTCCATGTCCTGGGGCGAATTCATGGCTTCAGTTAAGGACCTAACACAGTGCCTTAGCCAGGTGTGTGGCGGTGGTGGTGGAAACTCTCATCAAGTTGGAGCTGACTTATGGTGACCCCATAGGCTTTTCAAGGCAAGAGACCTTCAGAGGTGGTTATCCATTGCCTTCCTCTGTGCAGCAACCCTGGACTTCCCTTGGGGGCCTCCCATCTGACTACTAACAAGAGCTGACCCTGCTTAGCTTCCAAGATCTAGTGAGGTTGGGCTGGCTGGGCCATCCCTCATACACAGGACTAGGTGTGCATCAACCCCAGAGCCCTTCACAGATACAAACAGCAGCAGGAATGTTCAGCCTCTACTCCCAAGACTGGCGGGTAGTGTGGCCAGGGCAGGCTGGTGAAACACACTAGGAGCCAAAGTCTCCTTCCTGTTGTACTGCAACTTGCAGGGCCGTCCTCAGCAGAGTTACATCCTTCCAAGTCAGTCGAAGTCTGGCACAGAAGGGTGCAGTTCTGCATAGGACAGCCCTGTTCATAGCCTCCACTGCTTGTTTCTAGCACAGCACCCCACTGCCAAGGCCTGGCCACAGAGAGAGAGAATGGCGCATTCCAGGGCAGAGTCGGAGCAGGCTGGATGGTGATGAAGCTTGGAGCCTGTTCAAAACTACAATCCTGGGAGCTCAGATAAAATGTATGTCACCGCTTAGGAAAGGTACAAATAGGTATTTAAAAAGGCCTGCATGGTAAACGGATGAAGTAATGGAAGCAGTAAAAAGTAAGGAGGGTTCCTTTAAATGGTGGAAGCCTAGTCCAAGTGAGGTGAATAAAAGGGAGCAGAGGGGCGTTGCTAAATAAAATGCAAGACAGGCAAAAAGGGACTATGAGGAACATATTGCAAAAAAGATGAAGGCCAACAATAAAAAATTCTTCAAATACAGTAGAAGCAGAGAACCAGCCAGGGAGGCAGTGGGGCCCTTGGATGACCCGCTGGGATTACTGAAGGCTGATAGGGAAATGGCAGAGAAGCTGAATGCATTTTTTGCCTCTGTTTTCACTGGGAAGATGGGAGGTGCTTGCCCACTCCAGAACCCTTCATTTCAGGAGGGCTGTTGGAAGACCTGAGTCAGATTGAGGTGATGAGAGAGAAGTCCTATGACTGATGGACAAATTCAAAATTGACAGATCACCAGGCCCAGATGGCA
The DNA here is from genome assembly GCA_029375565.1 of Gekko gecko. Lineage (NCBI taxonomy): Eukaryota > Metazoa > Chordata > Lepidosauria > Squamata > Gekkonidae > Gekko > Gekko gecko. The sequence goes on along the minus strand of JAPDNY010000012.1, from coordinate 1,926,087 downwards.
TACGTCCAAGAGTTCTGAAAGAACTCAAATATGACCATGTGGATCTCCTGACAAAAATATGCAATCTATCACTAAAATCTGCCTCAACTGCCAAGGACTGGAAGGTAGCTAATCTAACCCTCATCTTTAAAAAAGGATCCAGACGAGATCTGGGGAATTACAGGCCAGTCAGTCCAACATCGATACTGGATAAGTTGGTGGAATCCATTATTAAAGATAGAAGTTAGTAGGCACATTGATGAACAAAAGAATCAGCATGGATTCTGTAAGGAAAGATCTTGTCTCACTAACTTTTTTGAGTTCTTTGGGGGGATGAACAAACATGTGGACAAGGGTGACCCAGTAGATGTTGTTTACCTAGACTCCCAGAAAGCTTTTGATAAAGTTCCTCATCAAAGGCTCCTAAGTAAACTCGGCAGTCATGAGATAAGAGGACAAGTCCTCTTGTGGGTTAAAAACTGGTTAATTAACAGGAAACAGAGAGTGCCTATAAATGGGCAGTGTTCACAATGGAAGGTGGTAAGCAGTGGGGTACCACAGGGCTCAGTACTAGGTGTGGTGCTTTTTAATTTGTTCATGAATGCTTTGGAGCTGTGGGAGTAAGCAGTGAAGTGGCTAAGTTTGTGGATGGCACTAAGTTGTTCAGGGTAGTGAGAACCAGGGAGGATTGTGAGGCACTCCAGAGTGATCTGTCGAGGCTGGGCATCACCATGGCAAATGAGGTTCAACATGGGCAAGTGCAAAGTAATGTATATTGGAGCCAAAAAATCTAACTATAAATATACATTGATGGGGTCCCAACTGATGGAAACTGACCAGGAGAGAGATCTTGGAGTCACGATAGATAGCTCACTGAAGATGTTGACTTAGTGTGCGACTGCAATAAAAAAGACAAATGCTATGGTGGGGATTATTAGGAAGGGGACTGAAACCAAATCAGCCACTATCATAATGACCCTGTACAAATCTATGGTGTGGCCTCATTTGGAATATTGCGTATAGTTATGGTCACCGCACCGCAAAAAAGATATTATAGCATTGGAAAAAGTGCAGAAAAAGGCAACTGAAATGATAAAGGGGATGGAACAGCTTCCCTAACAGATAAAAGGAAGTACTTCTTCACCCACAGAATAATTAACACGTGGAATTTACTGCTTCAGGAAGAAATGGTGGCAGCAACAGGCATAGACAACTACAAGAGGGGATTTGATAAATGGAGCAGAGGCCCATCAGTGGCTCCTAGCCACAAGGTATATAGGTGGAACACTCTGTCTGGGGCAGGGATGCTCTGTATTCTTGGTGCTTGGGGGGGCCGCCGTGAGAGGGCTTCTGGTCCTGCTGGTGGACCGCCTGATGGCACCTGGGTTTGGCCACTGTGCGACACAGAAGAGTGCTGGACTGCCAAGTGTTTTTAGAAAATGAACAGGGCCAGGTTGGGCTTTGATCCAGCAAGGCTTCTGATTGGCCATTGGAGATTAAATTGAATGCAGGTTTTTAAAAGGGTTGCTTCAGCAGCAGTTGCCGCCATAGCACAAGGATCTTGACTGCCTGACTGAGGGTGAGCCGCAGCAAACATTGCCATGGCAGGCTCTGCCTCCTGGGCCGGCCGTTTTGTGGCTGTGCCCACCACACTGTGTCGGAATGACAAAGCTGCCTGCAGGTTCAAAAAGGTTGGATCCCCGCTATAAATTCTGGCATCTGTAGCAATCTTGATGTAGGTTTTCACTTGAGAATATAAAACTTTGCTTTTGTGAAATGGTTTTGCATTACAGTGACTGGGCATCTTGGAATAAGGGAGGCTGCCTCCAGACTATGGTGTGACCCTTTGAACATTAAGAGGAGACGGCAGTTGAATTGGCCCTGCAGTCGGAATGAATCGGAAGTGGGTTTTGTCTGTCTCAGATGGGGTTGCCAGCTCTGGGTTGGGAATTACCTGGAGGTGTGGGGGAGTAGATGCTGGGGAGGATGGGATTTGAGGAGGGGAGGGGCCCCAGCAGGGTACAAAGCCACAGAGTCCACCCTCCAAAGCAGCCATTTTCTCCAGGGGATCTGATCTTGGTTGCCTGGAGCTCAACTGTGATGGAGGGAGGTCTCCAGCCGCCACCTGGAGGTTGGCAGCCCTAGTCTCCGATGAGGCAGCTTCTGAGGCACGGGGGTGGGATGTTTGGCAGACGCAGGCGATGCTGCAGTTTGCTGGGGAGGAGCTGTTCTTCGTCTTTATGGCTATCCTCTTGTGTCTCTCGACAACTGCCCTTCCGAGTGCTGGGGCAGAATTCCCAGGCAGGGCCTGTCCCAGCAGCCCCAGGAGGGAGATGAGCACGAGAGGAGGGCGCTCAAGGGATCCTCAGGGGAGCCCCGGAGACTCAGATTTTGGTGGGGGTACCTGGTCCTTGCATATGAACACGGCCAAATGGCTTTGATTTGAAAGCAGAGTGTAAAAACATGTGGTCCTACAGCTTCTGGGTACAGTAAGTGAATATGCCAATTATTATTTTAGAATATGCTTGCGCCATAAGGAGAGTTAAAAACATAAACCGATATTGGCATGATTTCAAAGAGCTATGGGCTCGGTTCAGACTTTACCCAAAAAAATGTGGTTTAATTAAACTAGCTACTCTGAACTCTGAACGCAGGTTGGTCAGTGCCCATCAAACCAGGATCTGAAACCAGGCTTTGAAAGTGGTTCACCCAGCATTGCCAGCAGGCCCCGGGGGGAAATGTCCTGTGCCTTTAATTGAGGTTTAACGTGTGGAAATGGACAGGGGAAGATTTTCACAGTATGGAAATAAATAGCATCAGCTGGTAAATAGCAGTCCATTCGGGACCTATTAAAGGGACAGGATGTTTCTTTTCTCCAAGTAGCTGGCAATCCTAGCCGTGGTATGCGTTGGATCCTGTGGGTCTGTTCTGCTCCTGGAGAGGCTGTCTTCCCTCAAAGAGTGTCTTGCATCAGGAAAAGGGTCCAGTCGTTGGAGGAGACCACTTCCACTAGGGCAGGGGTCCCCAACATGGCGCCAGTGGGTGCCACAGCACCTTGCCAACACCTTTCCGGGCGCCTGCCAGGTGTTTTTAGACAGCACAGCCTCTGATTGGCTGTTCAGATATTTAAAAACATTGCTTTGGCAGTATCTTTCACCACAGCACAAGGGTCTTCTCCACTGTGTGACTTGTGTGACTTGAAGGCAAGCTGTGGCAACCATTTTGTGGCTGTGCCCACCCTGCTGGGTCAGGATTGCAAAGAGACCCACAGGCTCAAAAAGGCTGGGGATTCCTGCACGAGGGGAACAGATCCAGAGGATTCAGTGCTGAGGGCTTGATTATGGTTTTGTGTGACATACAAACACAGACCTCTGGGCCTGTATCCTGGGGCTGCCTTCACACGCACCCCAGCTGCAGTGGGACCTGGCCAGAGTGACGCTGCTGAAAGAGCTTTCCTCATCAGGGCAAATCCAGATTCAAGTCATCATCCAGGAGCCAAATCCCATTTTCACAAGCTAGTTAAATCATAGCTTTCTGTTAACATCTGAATCAAGCCATAGCGTAGAAGTTGGTGCCAGATGAGCAAGTTTGTTTCGTGGCTTCAGGTTTGTCCAGCAAACAACTAGAGGTGCAGTAGTGTGGGTGCCGCCTTTAAAAAAATCTGTATTCTGCGACAAAAAGATGGATTCTGCAACCTGTATACAAACTGAGGAAATTTGCAGAATGTCCTTATTTGGCACGATGCTGTTTTTGCCGGTTGTGAGGCGGAGGAGGAGACAGGAGCTCTGTAGGATCCCGAAGGCCCACTGCCGGTCCCTGTGTAGCCCCTCCCTCAGATTCTGAGATTTTGCTCACAGACTTCCGTACATACCTTTGCAGGCCACTGCTCTCTTTTTAAAACCAAACCTGAGAAACGGAATTCTGTGTCATATACCACGTTCTGCATTTGATCTGTGCTTTTGCAGAATTGTAGCGGGTGTGCAGCCTTGATTCAACACCTCTGGTTCAACACATCTCCTTGCCACAGCAAAAAAAGCCCTGCCCTGTTGGAGGAATCGAAACATGCTGCAAAGACCAGAAGACTGAAATTGCCAAGTGTACACACTCTTCACTCTCGAATGGGTGGAGGGGGTGTGTGTCTAGGAGTGAGCCCAGGGATTGCTTTCCCCAAACCACCCTGACTGTGATCCTTTTTCTCTGCCCTGAACCACTCCATCTTAGCGTGGGCAGGAGCCTGTCAGTCCCAGTGTTAACCCTTGTCATAGAAGAATGCCCTTGCCAAAGAATATTCTGCAATTCTGCCTTTGCTAACAGACTCACAGTTGTCTGTATTGTACCATACAACAGGCTGTTGTGATGCCAGAATCTCTCACAGGCAACTTTGACAGCCGCTTTGTTTCTGGTAGTGTTCCGTGTATTCGCGGCCGTTGCAGTATTCTTCATTAAAGGGAACGGTCTTACTGGGATGCCACAACCTGCTGAATGTTCCCGTTGTGCTGCAAACCGTTCATTGGAAGGGGAGGCAGAGGCGGTGGCGGTGGAAACAAAGGACCAGCCATCTCTGAATGAGTCTGTGGGTCAGGAATTGGGATGGGACTCATTGAACCTGAGTCACTCTGGATGGAGCTCAGGCTCCCGCCGTCAAAATTCGTCATTTTCTTCTTCATTAATTTCCGTTCTTTGGCTCTGCGGTTCTGGAACCAGATTTTTACCTGGAGAACAAGCAAAGAACAAGCTGTTTCCAATGCTAGCCACCAAGTATAATCCATATGTTAGCTAAACCTTACCCAATAGGAAAATGATAAATCAATTCATCCTGCTACGTTACTTTCAGAATGGCTTTTTGGCACCAACCAAAGTTCTCCCAGTGGCAAATGAAGGTGAAACTGTGAGGGGTGGAATCTTACGTAACAGTAACACTTTCCAGAATTGGCTGCCTTTAGGGGAGGCCAGTGGTGGGAAGCATGGAAACTTTGCCCATGGCACATGTGATATGACCACATAAGCAAGCAGTGCCACCTTCAAACCACATCCCCATCACTAAGGCCACAACCATTGCCTTTTGAGTACACCCACAGGAAAACTGGCAGGAGGATCTAGGATGCTGTGCCTCTCAAGGGTACCACTTGTGGGTTCTGGTGCCATGCCTGTGTCCTGGCAACAAGTCCTAGCAACAGAGCCAGTTTGGTGTAGTGGTTTAATGTGCGGACTCTAATCTGGGAGAACTGGGTTTGATTCCCCACCCCTCCACTTGCAGCTGCTGGATGACCTTGGGCAAGCCCTAGTTCTTTCAGAGCTGTTCTCTCAAGGACAGTTTTGGAAAGAGGTCTCTCAGCCCCACCTACCTCCCAGGGTGTCTGTTGTGGGGAGGGGAAGGGAAAGGAGATTGTAAACTGCTCTGAGACTCCGAGTGAAGGGCGGGGTATAAATCCAGTCTCCTCCTCCTCCTCCTCTAAGCTCTGGGAAGGACTGTGGATGAGTGAGCCTTAGCCCAGTGTCAAGCACAGCAAATCATTGCCTGTTCACATGAAGTTTGAGGGCTGTTCCTAGCTAGAGAGCCCAGGTGATGAAGCCGTTAAAGTGTTGGATTAGGATCTGGGAAACCTCCGTCCAGATCCTCACTTTGCCGTGGAGGCATGCTGGGTGGAATTGGCCAGGCCACATCACGACTCTCGTGGGCCCCAGGCGCTTTGGTCTTCGTGGGCCCAACCCCCTTCCTCCATAAACAAATATTAAAAAATATATTTTACAAACGCCTTTGTGTAAAGACAAATACAATCCAGGCTGGATCATATTCGCCTTCATACCAGTGCTGTCAAAGTCTGCATTAAGGTTGCCAGACCCCCAGTGGAGGGCAGGGGTCCCCCGCCACCAGGCGCCACTAGACCCCACCCTGCCGCCTATCAGCTGACCGGCAGAGGGGGGACTTACATCGAAAATGACTCACGCCCAGCTGACATCGCAGTGATGTGTCTGCCAAAGGATTTTTGCCCAACTTCTAGAGTGAGAAGGGAAGTGCCCTGAGGCTAAGCTGGTCTCCTGTCCGCCATCATTCTGCTGGCGCCTCTGGCCATACAGTCTATGGTCACTAAGTTCCTCACGATAGTACAAAATGATAGTGCATCTATCAAAGTGTTCTCCGTTTTGATTACGTAAAATGTATTATAAGCAGGGCTTTTTTGTAGAAAAAGCCCAGGAACTCATTAGCATAATAGGCCACACCCAACAGCAGAAGCTCATTAGCATACTAGGCCACACCCTGACACACAGCTCATTAGCATATTAAGCCACACATCCCATACCTTCCCTTGGCAACCTGGCCCTTGGACAGGCCGGGGAAGGCACAGAGAGGCTTTTAAATGCCTCCCTGACCCTTCCAGCCCCCCACCCCACCCCCGGCTTGCCTGCCTCAGAGTTGCCAGGGGGGAGGTAGCCAGACATGCAGAGGTTTTGGCTGTAGTGGGCGTGGCCAACTCTGAAGCCAGCCGGAACACCATCCCTGTGCGTTCCTGCCCAGAAATAGCCCTGATTATAAGTAACGTCGTCGGTCAATTAACATCTATTTTGGATACAACTTTAAATACTCCAACATTTTTTTTCGTGTTTTAGGCAAAATTTAATAGATTTTTGTGGGCCCTAAACGTTTCATTTTTTCTCTGATGTGAGAAAAAAGTTGAAACATTTTCTTTGACCTTAAATGTTCAATTTTTTGCCTTCTGATTTTAAAAGAAATGAAAACAGTTTTGTGGGCCCCTAAAAGCATTGTGGTGCCTAGGCCCTGTGCCTGCTGTTCCTAATGGCCAAGTCAGCCCTGGACCTTGGGCCAGTCACATACTCTCAGCCTAACCCACCTCACCGGGTTATTGTGGGAATGAAAAAACAGAGGACGGAGTAATGTCAGCCACTTTGGGTCCCCGTTGGAAAAAAAGATGGGATATAAATAAAGGGAAAAAAATATTGCTCATTGCAGCCTGAACACAAAAAGGAGGAGGAGGAAGAGAGATTGGATTTATACCCTGCCCTTAACACAGAGCGCCTTACAGACTCCTTTCCCTTCCCCTCCCCACAACAGACACCCTGTGAGGCAGGCAGGGCTGAGAGAGCACTGACAGAAACTGCTCTTTCAAGGACAGCTCTGGCAGAACTATGGCTTGCCCAGCAGCTGCAAGTGGAGGAGTGGGGAATCAAACCTGGTTCTCCCAGATTAGAGTCCACGCACTTAACCACGACACCGAACAAGTTTTCAGTCCAGTCATCCCAATAAAAATCTGCAAAGCAACCCAATCAATTGTGTGTCAAGACGAAGACTCAGAAGAAGCCATGCAGGTCTGAAACATGGAGGTGGTACAGTCGCATGTGCAAAGGATTTTGGGAAGAACAAGCAGAATGTCGGTCGGGTTCGGCAAGTCTCGAGCCGAGAAAGGAGACTCTGGTGGCCCCTCACAGTGCAATCTGGAGAACACTTTCCCAGCAGTAAGCCTCACTGAAGAGACCTAGGTAGGGTTCTGAGTAGACCTGCTTCCATCTGAGCAGAAATGCCTCAGACAGCCAAGATAATTCCTTAGTTGAATGAGGTAAGGACACACTGAACTAGCCTTGGAACTTTCCCAAGAAAAGCCAGACCTAAAACCCTCAGTGTTTTCTGAGGCCTGTCCCTTTAACGGGCTTAATATATGTTGAAACTTCTCATGGCATGGAGTTAACTAACAGTGCCTGGTAAATAAAATCCCATTAAGCCTATGTTAAAGGGACAGGGCACTTTTTCTCCAGGGCTGTTGGCAACTCAGATCTCTCTCCCCCTCCCCTTCCCCCCATAATCTTCATCATTGGAACATAATATAGCCAGGGACCCCCTAGTATAATATGAGGGTAGTGGGGTTGCCTGGAGATTTGGGAGTGGAGCCTGGGAGGACTGGGACCCCAAAAGCATCTCTCTAGGGGAACTGATCTCTGTAGTCTGCAGGTGAGCTGTAATTCCAGCAGGGTTCCCAAGTACTTACCGTCTGGGGGCGGGGGACAAATGCTCCCCGGCCGGACCAGTCTTCCTGTTAACGCATCATGCCGTTGCCAGGAAGTGATACCAGGTGACACTCTGGCAATGGGGCTGAAAACTCGATGGTACCATCGAGTTTCCAACCCCATTGCCATTGCGTCGCCTACCGTCCCTTCCTGGCAACGGCATGGTGCTACGCGCCTCTCCTTCCCCTGGGGATGGTCCTGCGAGGACGTATCCATCCCCCACCGGCATGCGGTAAGTTCTTGGGAAGCCTAAATTCCAGGGGATCTCCAGGTCCCACCTGGAGGCTGGCATACCTATTTAAATGTAACAACTAGTACCTGCATTTATAATCTGTGCTGGAGAACCTTTCTTTCTCTGTACTTGGAACATGTTGTGGACCTGATTGGGATCTTGTTTCTTTCCTTTTTCATTGATTTGCCAGTGGGTGGCTGTGTGTGAGCATGTTGGTTTGTAGGGTGGCCACTTCTGGACCGCAGTGTTCTTGGAGTCAGGCCCAGCCAAGTTCCCTTGTTTCCAAGCTGTCTACATTTAAATTCAGACCCGGCACAGCCAGTTCTGCATGTGCGATGCAGGGACAGCACAGGGCCTTTGTTCCAGTAAACTGAACACAGATTAATTTCTGAGCAAGTTGTGCCTTAAGCGGTGCAGGGGCTTCAAAATAAGAGGGCTGATGAATCTGTGCAAATGGAGTCGTTTCAAGGTGTGTTTGATCTCCAGGTATTTCCCAACCCAGAGCTGGTGACCTTAGCTGCTGGACTCCCAGGGCTTTCACTCTGGGGGGGGGGTTAACTCTTCCCCCTCCATGGTTTTGCTGGTGGAAACTGCCGCCTTCTCTCCCATGCTGTCATTAGTGTGAAGGGGGGGGGAGTCAGATGAAGAGAGGGGGTTGGCCTTTCCCCCCATTCCAGGGGTTCCAGCAGCTGGGACGGGGCAGTTTGTCTCCAAATCTGTTCCTGGACTGGAAAAGACAGGCCCGTTTTCACCCCACAACAGGCTCCTGATGTTTTCCCTAGGGTTACCAACCTCCAGGTGGTGGCTGGAGTTCTCCCACTATTACAACTGATCTCCAGGCGACAGAGATCAGTTCGCTTGGAGAAAATGGCCGCTGTGGAAGGTGGACTCTCTCTGGCATTCTACCCCGTTGAAGTCCCGCCCCAGACCCCGCCCTCCTGAGGCTCCACCCCCCCCAGTTGCCAAGTGTTTCCCAGTCTGGAGCTGGCAACCCTAGCCCTGCCCTTTGCCTCCAAGCCCAGAACTGAGTCACAAAAGCTAAAGCTCCTGAGCAAGGATAGGAGACTCTGGGCCTGCCCTCCTGTCCTGCCCCTCTTCCTTCTCGGGGGCTTGGCCCTTTCCCAACCCCTGACACTGGTGCCTGTGGTACCCCCCCCAGCACCTTTCCAGGCCCTCACCAAACGCATTTGGTAACTGGGTGGCACCCGGTGAAGCTTTTGCCCAGCAGGGCTTCTGACTGGACACTGGAGATCTGACGGGCTGTGCAGATTTTTAAAAACGTTTCTTCGGCAGTAGCTGCTACTGCAGCACAAAGATCTTCACTGTATGACTGAAGGTAAGATGTGTGTATCCAAGGAAATATTTTTTAAACACTAGGTTCATTTTAAAATGCATCCTATTGAACAAAATTTCGGCTTGTAATGCGGAAGTTACCGTTAGAGGTAGGCATGATCTTACTCCATGACACTTTGTGGTTGGCTCCACATCCTGTGGCAGCCATTTTTTGGGTCATTCTGCTTCTTGTGGCAGCCATTTTGAGGCTTGCCCTGCTTTGTGTGGCAGCCATTGTGTGGGTGTGTGCACCACCCAGTGTCAGAATTACCAAGATACCCCCTGGCTCAAAAAGGTTGGGACCCTATGGCAGACATCCATTGGACATCCATGGGCCCTACTGCAGTGCTTCACTGTGGGGAAGAGATGGCCCAAACGGCAGAGTTAGTGTAGACTTTGGTTCTATTTCAGAAAAATCAAGAACCACTCGTCTAAGTCGATGAAGCTGTGCTTAACATCTTTTAAAGCAGCCGTTCCTCTCTCCCCCATGAAGACTGGACGGGGGTTCCATTGTTCTCCTTTCCTCCATTTTTATCTTCACAACAACCCTGCAAGGTAGGTTAGGTTTAGAGTTTGGGACTGGCACAAGGTCACCCAGCACGCTTCCATGGCACAGTGAGGATTCCAGTCTGCATCAGTTTAGCCGATACCCAAACCAGCATACAAATTAAAACAGTACATTGAAAGCATTCAGCAGCAAGTAAAACCAAATACAAATGCCTCACATTGCCTGTATGGGAAAAACTGCAAGCAGAAAGAATAGTCTTGGCTCCTAAATGTTCCTAAGAATAGCCACTTATGCTTATACCCACAAAAATTTTGCCCAATGAAGTATTACTTTGTGATATTGGAAACTGCCATCCAGTCACAGCCAACTTACAATGACCTTGTAGGGTTGCCAGACCCCCTGGTGGAGGGGGCCACCCCACCACCGGGCCCTGCCCCTGAGCCACCAGTCAGCTGGCTGGCAGGGGACTTACCACTGGAAGGAAGGCCTAGTTTGTTGCTGGCAGCACACAGGAATTGACATCATCAAGCCAGCGACTTCCAGAAGATGCTCTGGTATTTGGGCAAAAACTCAATAGAAGCTGGTTTTACCATAGCGTTTTTGTTCAAATACCAGAACATCTCCTGAAAGTCACTGGCATAATGACATCACTTCCTGTGTGATGCCAGCCACACTCAGCCTGGTCCTTTCTTTTTCTCCTGGTAAATCCCCACCATCCCCTGCTGGTTGCCGGGAGGGACTTGGCAACCCTATGACCCTGTAGGCTTTTCAAGGCAAGAGGCGTACAGGTGGTTTGTCGTTGCCTGCCCGTGTAGCAATCCTTGGTGGTCTCCCATCCAAGTACTCACCAGGACTGACCCTGCTTAAGCTCCTGAGATCTGATGAGATCTGAGCAACCTGGGCCATCCAGGTCAGGGTTAATGCATCACTTCACCTACTGTATTGGACAGGAAACCTGGTGTGTATAATCCATACTCTACCTGTCTCTCAGAAAGTCTTAAATTTGCAGCAAGCTCAGACTTCCTCCTGATCGTTATGTATCTGTTGTAATGAAATTCTTTCTCCAGTTCTAATCTCTGATGATCTGTGTAAACTACACGGTACTTCTCTCTTGTTCTTGTTTTACCTGTTGGGAAAGACAAACAGAACTATAAACCTGAACAGGTACTTTTCACCTGACGATTTGGTGCTTCACTGGTCTATCATTTATACTTGTCCATGTGTTGATTTGGTAGAACATGCCTTTTTGTTGGATATCATCAGAGCATCCGTTCTGACCAAGCCTTGCTTTCTCACCAGTAGTAATGCAGTAGTAGTAATGATAATGATGATTTTATCTGTTTATTTACTTCATTTATAGACTCCTCACTGAGACTTAAAATGGATTACAAAATGTTTCAAAAGCCTTATTTCTCAGACTGCATATGACATCCAGTAAACCGTGTGGTAGGACTAGCATTAAAGGATTGGAAGCAAAGCAGTTAAACACATAAGGGAAAAAAGGGAAACCTGCCCAAGGCATGGCATATTATAATGCAGAAAGGGGGATTACAAAGGTCGTGGAAGTGAACACACGAAGCTGCCTCTCACCGAATCAGCCCCTTGGTCCATCAAGGTCAGAATTGTCTACTCAGACTGACAGCAGCTCGCCAGGATTTCAGAGGCAGTAAAAGGAGGTGATACATACACTAAACACTACATTGGCTACAAAAACATCTTTATTCTAATAGTCAAAATGTGTGGATACCTATTCCCACCAACAGGGGGCTCACTGTCCCCCAACAGCTTTTCCTGCATAGTCAGTAGACTTCCTGGGTTTGTAGAAAAATCCAAAAAATGAAGAAATCCCTTCAGGAATGGTTGAATTCCCCCAAAAGCCTTTTGAAATGGCCTCTGCAGGGACCTAACTCCAGGCATCAAGGGTGAGAGATTAGAACGGGGGGAAGCTTCTAACTGTCCATAAAAGGGTGGGGGAAGGGCCCTTTCCAGGCCTATTCTGGCCTTTCAGGGAGGGAGGGAGCCTTGGGGCCAGGCCTCACAAGAGTTGCCAGTGCCAGGCTGGGGGATTCCTAGAGATTTTGTGATGGACTCTAAGGAGGGCTGGGTTTGGGAAGGGAGAGGCCTCAGCTGGGTATAATGCCACAGAGTCCACCCTCCAAAGCAGCCATTTTCTGCAGGGAGACAGACCTGTGCTGTCTAGAGTCCAGTTGTGATTCTGGGGGGTCTCCAGGGCCCATTTGGAGGTTGGCCACTCTAGGCCTGGAAGTAGTCTAGGGTTGCCAGGTCCCCCCTGATCTGCATGACTCACCTAGCCTCGGCTGCTTGCTACCATTCATCAGCAGCCACCCTATGAAAGCCAGTGAGGTGCACAGTTAGAGCTTCAAAGGAGGATCTGCAAGACCCAGGTTCAGATCCCCATCTTGCAGTGGAAGCTGACTGCGTGATTTTGAACCAGTCACATTTTTCAGCCTAACCAACCTCACAGGGTTGTTGTGCAGATAAAAAGGAGGCGAGAATAATGAAGGCTGCTTTGGCCCTCATTGTGGAGAAAGACTGTAATTTTCCTAGGTAGAGGCTGGGGGGTGGAGATGGAAAACAGGAGACAGAGAGACAAATAAAGGTAGGTTGGCTGTTGGTTGGGAAGGAAATAGGGTTGCCAACTCCAGGTTGGGAAATCCCTGGACATTTGAGGAGTGAACCCTGGAGAGGGTGGGATTTGAGGAGGGGAGGAACTTTGGACTGGTGTAATGCCATAGACTCCACCCTCCAGCCATTTCCTCCATGAGAACCACCATTGCCAGCCTCTGGGTGAGGACTGGAGATCACCCAGAATTACAACTGTTGTCCTGGAGACAGAGATCAGTTCCCCTGGATAAAATGGCTGTTTTGGAGGGTTGAGTCTATGGCATCATACCCTGCTGAGGCTGCTTGCCTCCCCAAGCCTCACTGTCCTAAGGCTCCACCCCCAAATCTCCAGGAATTTCCCAACCTGGAGCTGGCAGCCCTAAGGTGAATTGATCTCTGTAGCTGGGAGATCTGTGGTGATTCCCAGAGTGCTGCCACTGCTGCTGTGGGGGGGAGAGGAAGCAGGTGGGTGGCTGAGAGCACTGCCACCACTGCTACTGCTGCTCTGCGGAGTGGGGGAGGAAGCAGGCAGGAGGCTGGGAGAGTGATGGGGGCAGAAAGAAAGAATGACGGGGTGGGGGGCAGAAAGAGAGAGAAAGAGTGATGAAGTGGGGAGGCAGAAAAACAAAGAGAAAGATGCCAGGTCAGAAAGAGAGAGGAAGTCACATGCATGGAGCAGAAATAGAGTAAGAAAAGGGGGGCAGAGGGGAGAAATAGTGTGAGAGAGGTAGGGGGTGAGCGGAGGAAGCAAAGGTGTGACGAATGAGATAACCATCTTGCGGGTCTCCACTTGTCTCTTATAAAAGTGACCTGAGCTGGGGAGCTGTGTTGGTCTGAAGCACCAGAACAAAGTTTGAGTCCAGTTGGGCACCTTTAAGACCAACAAAGTTTAATTCAAGGTATAAGCTTTCGTGTGCACACGAAACCTTCTACCTTGCGTAAAACTTTGTTGGTCTTAAAGGTGCCCCTGGACTCAAACTTTGTTCTGAGCTGTTACAGTTATTTCTTGAATTCATTAATTTTATTTTGAGCCTACCTTTCTCCCCAAATGGAGCAGAAGTCCATCAGTGGCTATTAGCCACAGGGTATAGATGGGAACTCTCAGTCTGGGGCAGGTGATGCACTCTATCCTTGGTGCTGGAGGGGGCAGCAAGTGGGAGGGCTTCTGGTGCCCTGGCCCCACTGCTGGACCTCCTGATGGCACCTGGTATATTTTGGCCGCTGTGTGACAGAGTGTTGGACTAGATGGGCCATTGGCCTGATTCAACATTGGCTTCTCTTATGTTCTTATGTTCTTATGGGACCCAAAGCAGCTGACAGCATTCTCCTCTCCTCCTCCACTTTATCCTCACCACAGTCCTGTGAGGTAGGCTAGGCTGAGAGAGTGTGACCGCCCCAAAGTCACATAGTGAGCTTCCAAAAGTGGAGATTCAGACCTGGGTCTCCCAGATACTGGCCTGACACTCTTAACCACCACACCATACTGGCTCTAATCCCGTCATTAAAACGACCCTCGACACTTTTTGCGTCTTGCACATTCTGTGGAAGGATAGAAGTGTGGGGATCTTCCTGACCTCCTTGCACAAGCTGTTTCACAAGTGGCCGTGCGGGTCCAGTAGACCTTGCTTGGAGTGACAAAACACTGAATAGAATGGGAGACTGTGGCCTGGGCTTCAGTTGGCTCTCCAGTGGACACTGAGATAGCTCTGTTGCCCTTCCTGAGGGAGGCATTCCATTTTTACTTTCTTACCAACTAGCAGGAAATTTCTTGGGCTGAAAAAAAAATAATGCTGCGGTAGCCTTGTGTTTACTTCCAGGACATAGTTTGCTTTAGTTGTGTAGTTTGTGAGCTTGACCGGGGCAAGCCAGGCGCTCTGAAGTCACTTGGAGTCACCAGTTCTCTGTCCCAGGGGTTTCTTTAGTAAGGGCGATTTGTTCGAGAGCGCTGAGAAAACTTTCTTTCTGTTGCTTACACTGTGAAGAATCCTGTTGGTTACGTGTTAAAAGTCACATTAGATTGGAGAAAAATGAAAACGGACCCCCTCCCATTAAAGTTTGAGGTCAGGAATTGAATAAATGACGGAAGTGAAGGGGGGGCTTGTATTATTTTCCACTGCTCTGGCAAAATATAATTCTGATGTTCCGAGTAAAGCACACAGACTGTAAACCTTTCACCCCAAATTAAGTGATTTAGCAGAACAGAAAGCCAAGGGGTCGTCTTGTGATCCACCGCTGAGGTCGCCAACCTCCAGGTGATCCCTGGAGATCTCCCACTATTACAATTGATCTCCAGATGACCAAGACCAGCGCCCCTGGATAAAAATGGCTGCTTTGAAGGGTGGACTCTGTGGCTTTGTGCCCTGCTGAGGCCCCTCCCCTCCCCAAACCGCTCCCTCCCCAAGCTCCACCCCCCAAACCTCCAGGCATTTCCCAACCCAGAGCTGGCAACCCTATCCACAGCCTACCCACCATGGACGGCGTCTTAAGAGGAGCCTGGTAGACCTGGTGTTTTTTGCTGAGGAAACAGGGGTGGAGTGGAATTATGTCAGGCACTTTGTAGCTGGATTTGCCTTGGAGGGTCAGGAATCGTCTGTTAAAAGATCACTTTAATATTGGAGCTTTTATTTGTTACAGGCCCTTTCCAGGGGCATGCAAAAGGAAGGCTACGTTTTAGAGCATGACAAATAGAGAACATGCATCCAGGTAAAGGGCATTCCTATCTTCAAGTCTTCGTTCCTGTGGCAAGATCTTGCTCACCTGGTATTTGACCCTTGTGACACCAGCTCTATTAGGATACTTCAGTTATTCCAGCAGCCTGAGACTCAGTTTGTAGAGGGGGAAGGGGGAAGGGGAGGGCTTTCCCATTGGCCATAAAATTCACAGAGCACTTCTTCTGAAGGCCATAAAAGCAACGAGAAGCCCTCTTTATTTGCTGTGAAAATCGTCACCCTTTCCGGCAATATAACCACTAAAGAAAAGAAGAAGGAGGAAGAGACAGGGATGCATATCAAAGCCGGAAGAAGTGTTAAAAAGGGGGGTCTGGAGCTTGAGATGGTAGATAGGCCTCTGAATTGAAGACAATGGAACAAGGCAGTTGGGAGGGGGTGGCTTAGACCTCACAACTAGTTTACAAAGCAAAATAAATTAGCATTCAAACTGTCCTTGTTCTTCTGGTTTTTCCTGCTGGAGAGACGCTTCTGTTTTACATCAGTTCACGTCTTCCTCTGAATTGGTCTGCATCTGTGGGTTGCGTAGGGACACTGCAGTGTGAGATCTGCAGAAGGCCATCTCCAGCTCCTCCTGGGGGAGATGCCAGTTCCCCGTCCACACTGGGTTTACAGAACAGGTTAAGAACATGAGAGAAGCCATGTTGGATCAGGCCAATGGCCCACCCAGCCCAACACTATGTGTTACACGGTGGCCAAAACACAGGCGCCATCAAGAGGTCCACCAGCAGGGCCAGAACTCCAAAAGCCCTCCCACTGTTGCCCTCCCAACACCAAGGGTACAGAGTATCACTGCTGCAGGCAGAGTGTTCCATTTGTACCTTGTGGCTAATAGCCAGTGATGGATCAAGATCAACACAGTTTAATTCCGGGTGTTTTCATGTGCATGCACACAAAGGTGCCCCCGCTGGACTCAGACTTTGTCCTGTTGCTTCAGACCAACATGGCCACCCGCCTGAACCTGTCTGAAGAAGTTAGATCCAAGTGGGCAGCCATGCTGGTCTGAAGCAGTAGAACAAATTTTGAGTGACACTTTTAAGACCAACAAAAGTTTATTCAAGGTATGAACTTTTGTTTGCACGCATGCACGCACGCACTCACACACACACACTAGGAGTAAGGCCTGTTGTGGGAAGAAACACAACGAGCTCTAGAAGGAAGCTCCAGGTGAGTGTCCCGGCTGTGGCTGGTGGGGTGGCAGACGGAAGGGGAAAGCAGAAGGAGGCAAGCCATGTTTATTTGCTTCTGCTGAGCTGTAAGTCAGGGCTGTCTCAAGTCATTTTGCTGCCTCAAGTGGGTAGTTTGGGAGGACAGCCTCATGGTAACAGGTATGGTTCCCTCCACCCCTGACTTACGTTGATTTGGGGTTATGCAGTGGCAGCTAAGGTAGAAACGCACCTCCTCCTATGCCATGACTTCTGGGTTCCAAGGGTCTGGAAAGTGGTTCCATAGCCAGTTACAGGGTTGCCAACTCTGAGTTGGGAAATACCTGTAGGTTTGAGGGGTAGAGCCTGGGGAGGGCAGGGTTTGGGGTGTGGAGGGACCTCAGCAGGGTATAATGCCATAGAGTCCCTTGCCCAAAGCAGCCATTTTTTCCAGGAGAACTGATCTTGGAGATCTCCAGGAGCTGCCTGGAGGCTGGCAATACTAAGGGGAGGGCCAGACTTGTAGATTTGAGGGGTAGAGCCTGGGGAGGGCAGGGTTTGGTGAAGTCCACTGCCCAAAGCAGCCATTGTAATAGCTGGGAAATTTTCTGTAGGGGAAATGATGTTCTGTGGCTGGGGAACACGGTGATTTCTGGGAGCTCTCCAGGCCCCACAGAGAGATTGGCAACGCCAGTGATCATTTAAGGGAAGATTGGAATATGTATTTTGGCAACTCCAGTGACCATTTACTGGAAGACTGAGATATGAATTTTACCTCAGGACACATTCAGTGACTCCCAACAGCAACAACCAAACTGTTTAGAATGTTAAGAGGCAAAAGCTGGACCTCCTGGTGGCACCTGGTATTTTTGGCCACTGTGTTGGACTAGATGGGCCATTGGCCTGATTCAACATTGGCTTCTCTCATGTTCTTATGTAAACCAATCAGGCCACATATGCAAATGACCTCTGTGTTCCAACTGGCAATTGGGGGGAGAGGAACAACAAACTGTTTAGAATATTGGAGGCGAGGCAACGCAGCCGCAGCCAGTGGATAGGGACAGCTTCTGAGTGACAGATCATGGAGTGAACTGATTTTGGAGTACATGGAATATTGCCACACGAAAATGGTTTTATTATATAGGATATAGATAAATACTTATATATATATAGGCAGATGCCTCTACATAGGTGAACAGCAAATTAGCATACAACTTAATGAAGATGTTTAAACATATGCAAAAAAAAATTGTTCAGTCTAAAGAAGTGTGCGTGCACACGGAAACTTATACCTAGAATTAGCATGCAACTTAATGAAGATGTTTTGACATATGCAAAAAAAAATGTTCTGTCTAATCTGGGAGAACCGGGTTTGATTCCCCACTCCTCCACTTGCACCTGCTGAATGACCTTGGGCAAGACATAGCTCTGGCACAGCTGTTCTTGAAAAAGAGCAGATTCTATCAGAGCTCTCTCAGCCCCACCTACCTCACAGGCAATGGTCCCTCTAAGCTATGGAGTCCTGTGAGCAAATATTCTACTTTGTGAGCTACTGGCGTTAAAGTTGTGAGCGAGAGATTTGGCTGCTGCATAAATTAGTTTGCTCTGGAGCCCTCCTTCCTGAGCTAAAGACAAAAATGTATGAGCTGGAGGCTAAAAAGCTGTGAGCTAGCTCACACTAACTCACCTTAGAGGGGAACACTGCTCACAGGGTGTCTGTTGTGGGGAGAGGAAGGAAAAGGAGTTTGTAAGCTGCTCTGAGACTCTGCGTTAAGGGCGGGGTATAAATCCAATCTCTTCTTGTACAAAAATGTAGATTTTGTTTCTGATGACTGATTTGGGGCACGATCCTCCAGGATGTGCTCCTATGTAAGCCCCACTGTAATAGGTAAGAGCTACGCCAGAGGGGCGTTTTTCCAGGGACTGTGTTCTGGCTACAGGATTCTCTCTAAAGTCCTTGACCCCCATGTCTGAATGAAGGGAAAGGGAGAGCATTGAGTGTGGTGTGTGTGTTTTTCTTTGGTGGCCCTTCCAAATGGAAAGCAGCTCTATCCCAGGGTTTCATCATCCTAAAACAAGTGGGAATGCTATGTTCTGTTATTTCTAATGTTCGGTTGCTTCAGACTAACATGGCTACCCACCTGGATCTATATTCTAAACGGCTGACTTTGTCTACTATCATCATCATCATCATCATCATCATCATCATCATCATCATCACCATCATCACCATCATCATATTTTAAAAACTCAGCATGATGTAGTGGTTAAAGTACCTGAGTATGGTTTGGGAGGCCTGGCTTTGAATCCCTGCTCTGCCATGGAAGCTTGCTGGGTGACCTTGGGCCAATCACATGCTCTCTAAACTACCTCACAGGGTCGTTGTGAGGATGAAATGGAGGAGAGGGAAACAACCGCTTTGGGTCCCCCTCGGGGAGAAAAGGAGAATATGAATTAAGTAAATAAAATAAATAAAATTATGTTCCTGTATCTGTAATGTCCTGAACAGCTCACTTTTGTCTCCTCTATCTTATTATTATTAATAATAATAACTGTAAAAGCATTCAGGGCTATGCAAATCATGTATCTGTTTGCCACCAGTTCTTCCCTCTAACGTTTCAGTGTCCTAGCTTTGGGCTTTACTTCATCTGATGATGAAAGAGCAAGCTAATAGGAACTCTAGTGCAATATCACCATTTTAGCAACACACCATTTAAATAGTGTTTAGTAGCATTCATATGTCCATTACAACAACCCTATAAGGGTCACCTTGGTATCATTGTCCTCATCTGGCAAGCTGGCTGCAGAGAGGGAATGGCTTTCCAAAGGCCACCAGGGGAGTTCATGGGAGAGGAAAGACCAGTTCTTGGTCTAACCAGCCTCAGTTCTACACCACAAAGAAGGAATCCAGTGATTCCCCTGAAGCTAGGGATGGCCTCCCTTTGACATTAGGGCATGTTTCTCTTTGAATCCACTGGGGAAATGAACACCCAGCTCACTTGGCTGTGCTCAAATAAATTGCCTCTGTAGTCACAGTGATCAAACTTTTATCTGCCAGAATTGCCAGTCGAAGCATCAAGCCGTGTGGTTTCTTTCTCTCCCTCCCTCCCTTGCAAGGTTTCTTCCAAACTATGACAGCAACAAAGGAAATTATGCCAGAGGCAGTCTGTGTGTGGGGGGGGAAGGCTTCTCATGATGATTCTGTATAGGCTGTGATGGGGATTCAACGCATTAATTCCTACTCCTGTGGAGATGGAGCCCCATTTTTGCTTGTAAAAGGTGCATTGGTAAGTGTTCTCCATTTGTGCGTCAAGTGCATTAATGTATTGTTTTGGATTTCTAACCTGCCCTATCTGGAGTGTTCAAAAACCAGAATGAAAGACTGCAAGAAAAACGGTTCAGTCTTTGTCCTCCTGCCTGATGAGGTGTTCTGAGAACCTTCTCATCCCCGGTGCCATACGACAGGGTGCATGCACCTCGAATAAAACTTTGTAGGTCTTAAAGGTGCCGCTGGACGCAAACTTTGTTTCCCTCTCCTCCCCAGTCCGTTTTACACACTACTTATGGGAGCTGCTGTGGAATGCAGGACTTTCCCCTCCCCAAAGTAATGGTTAGGAGAACCTCTTTCCTGATGTGGGGCTTATGAGCTCCCCCTCCACCCCCCAGTCACTGCTTTGCCCTGGGGCATTTCCTTCGAAACACCTGCCAAATGGTTTCCTTCCATAAAGCGTCTGAAGAAGCAAGCTCTGATTCAGGAAAGCTCCTGCTGAAATAAATGCTGTTAGACTTTAAGGTGCCCTTGAGTTCTGTTTTACTTTGTCTCACAATGTTGCATCGTTGCACGGAAAGCTCTGCTGGATGCTATTTCAAGGAAGCGGGAAGCTGCCCCTTGGAAGGCACTGGCACTGGGGCATCCAGGGGGGGGACTCGGGACCCTGATCCAAACGACCCAGCATTTTGGCTCTCTCGCCTCCCGCCCCAGGGATGGCCCTGCTCCCCCCAGCCCAATCGTGTTTCTCCACTTGGAGGGGAAGCTCCCCACCCTTCGTATAAAAACCTGCCTCGTCACAAATGCTATGAAGTGATGACGGGTGCCTGGAGATGAAGAGCAGAGGAACAAGTGCAAAATATTGCTGTTCCCTTGGCTGATCACTTCCGCATGATGCCTCCACTGCGGCAATCACAAGTTGGACAGCTGCCCTAGACAGTTGGCTCAAAATTCTGCATGTTACCCAATATCAACTTTGGGTGTGTCTTGTACTAAAAACTTACTCGCCAGGTTGGCTAAATCAGCAAGAATCTCAACTAACCCCACCAAATAACTTAGAATGGTGTCTGTCACTTCCCAGCTTCCACAAGGACCCGCGTTCCTGAAGGTGCGCCAGCCAGCAAAAGCTACTGGTGGGATCCCGACCCTCTGTTGAAGTTCCAGGGGTCCAGAAATAAGGCCTTGTCTTCAGCAGCACCTGCCCTCTAGACTCAACCCCCAAGCAGAGGTAAGAGAGGCTCATGTTCTTAGCAGGTTCAAAGCATTTCTACTGTACGACAGTCCCTTTTGATCGACATAATGAGCTGCCTTCAAAGCTGGAATCAAAATTCTCAAAATAGAAAGCCTCGGTGGAAGAAAGTAAATTGCCTTTTGAAAAGCCAAGGGCTCAAACTGGGCACCTGAGTAAGTGGGGATTCTGTTCTCTCTACGGTTGCCAACTTTGGGTTGGGAAATTCTTGGAGACTCTGGGGATGATGGTGTTTGGGGAGGGGGTCTTCAGTAGGGTACAGTGCCATGGAGTCCACTCTCCATAGCAGCCACGTTCTCCAGGGGAATTGATCACCATAGTCTGGAGATCAGTTGTAATTCCTGGAAATGCCCAGGCCCTACCTGGAGCTTGGCAACCCTAATTTCTGGTCCTTCTCTCCCCCCTCCCGCTCCAGTTTGGGATGGATAGTATGGGGAGGTGATAGTTTTCAAACTGCACTCTTGATAATCCCGTGGGCTCCTTGAAATCCTCCTTGAAGGAGGCGTTGATAACAGGGGAGCTTTTCTGATAGACAGTCTTCCTAGCCGCCTGGTGTGGCTTGACCCTTTAGCTGAGCAGGAGAGCTCTCAGGGGTGCAGCCCTGGAGGGCTGCTGGAGGTCAGGAGCCATCTTGGGAGGACCCCAGGGGATGCTTGAGGCTAGTCTGGTCTGGCCTCCTCCCGTACTCATTAAGGAGACTGCTTGTTTTGTTGTGAAGGGCTTTGTGCAATGAGGAAAATCAGAATAGAGATACAGTAAGTAAATAAGTCCATAACTTCCTGATCTGCCCCAGCTTCAGGGAAGTCTTGGTGTGTTCTCGAATGAGCTCCAGTGGGCCTGACCAACGCAGGTGTGGGGGGTGGACTCCCCCCCAGAACTCTCTGCAATTGACAGGGTGTGTGTGTGTGTAGGTGGGGGGGGAGATGAATTGATGTAGCAGGTGTCCCTTGAAGGCCAGGAATCTGAATCCTGCCTCCAGTACGAGGACCATCTTGACATATGGCCACAGACCACGTTGCCCAGGCCCAGCCAACGGATGGTGACCCCCCAGTGGGGTTTCCAGGTCAGGAGGCGTCCAGAGACGGTTTGCCATTGCCTGCCTCCGTGCAGGATACAAAAATGTTTCAGAGAAATAAATGCAAGTGAGAAATGCAATTCGTTGGGTGCAGGGGGAAAAGGCTGGGCGGGGGGGGGTTAGGGAGGGGATTTGGAGAGAGGCCAAAAGAGACAGTTGACCGTCCAGGGTTTGAAGGGACATGTGTGTGTGTGTGTGTGTTTGTATTTGAGAAGCAGCCATGGGGAGGAGAAGGAAGGGTGGTACGGAAAAGGAGTTTTGGCCCCCCTTCCCATGCGCCATGGTCCCAGTCCATAAAAGCATGATGTAAAGCCACTGGTTGCCAGCTCAAGGCTGGGAAATTTCTGGAGATGTTAGGAGTGGGGCCTGAGGAGGACGGGGTTTGGGGAAGGAAGGGACGTCTGCAGGCTCCAGTGCCACAGAGTCCACTTTCCAAAGCAGCCATTTTCTCCAGGGAAAGTGATCTCCGTAGTCTGGAGCCCAGTGGTAACTGGGAGATCTTCAGGCCCTTCAGGGAGACTGGCAACCCGAGATGGGGGAGGAAATTGAACAGTGAGGTTAAAAGGCGGTGAGATGCAAGAAGCACAGTTGGGGACATTTGTTTGCAGATCTCCTGCATTTCGTGGCCTTTTAACCCTACAGGTCTCAATTCTTTTCCTTCTCCCCCCCCCTTATGAACTGCAGCCTCACTTCAGGCACCTGACAGGAAGGGGCTTTAACCCACCAACGCTTCTGCTACAATGACAGCGCAATCCTATGCAGAGTTACACCAGTCTAAATTCATGGGTTCCAATAGGTTTAGATAGGGTTGCCAGCCTCCAGATGGTGGCTGGAGATCTCCCGCTATTAGAACTGATCTCCCAGTGACAGAGATTATTTCACCTGGAGAAAATGGCCACGTTGGGAGGTGGACTCTAAGGCATTGTGGCCGAAACCCCGCCCTTCTTAGGCTCCACCTCTGAAATCTCCAGGTATTTCCCAACCTGGAGTTGGCAACCCCAGGTTTAGATCTGATTAATTCTGCCTAAGATTGTACTGTGAGTCCCCAAAGTGCCACAAGGCTGCATTCTGGTTTTGCTGCAAGAGGCTCACCCAGTGGCCCCTCTGGATGGAGTATTGCCAAAATGCTGGGATATTAGAGGCCTGTGGGAGTAGTCCTGGGCTTCAGTTTGCTGTCATTGTTAGAGGCAAAAACAGAAAGTGAAGGCATCTTTGCGCACACAAGAGGGCTTGCTTCCATACTGAGAAATTTGTAATGCACATTTTGCGATGTAATATTTGTAACACGTATTTTGTATTTGAAATTCATAATATATGTTTTGCAACCCAGTCTCAACATTTGGTCACAGTCTAATGTGCCGGAGACACAGAAACAAAGACAGGGCCATGCAAATCGCAGGGTGGGGGCTATGCAGACATCAGAGGGATTGATTAGATCCCACTACCACACGCTGGTTTGCCACTGCCTTCCTCTGCAGAGCTTTTCTTCTTGGTCTCCCATCCAAGTAGCAACCCAACTTAGCTTCTGAGATCTGATGCATTTGGGCTAGACTATACCATTCTGCATCCCCAGATCTCACTCACAGTCATCTCCAAATGCACTCTCCAGGTTCCCCCAGGTAAGTGAATGCCTGCCATTCACTCCAACTGGGAAGAAGAAATCACTTGGGAACCCTGATGCACTGTGGGTCAACCTGGCTTCCACTGTTGACATTAGGTAGTCCAGCCCCCTTGGACAGCTTTCCCACCTGAGATGCGTAGAATCATAGAGTTGGAAGGGGCCATACAGACCATCTAGTCCAACCTCCTGCCTGTCAGCTAGGCCTCTGGCTATTCTAGCTGCCATGGGTGTGAGGCGGGACGCTGGGATTTTAACTTTCATTTCTGCTGTGATTCCAGTCTTTTTTTATCTATGTAACTGAAGCCTTTGACCTTGAGTGTCTGGTGTACTTTTCTCCTGAGAATTATTGCCCGTTACTTTGGCAGGTTTCTCCCTGGCCTCCGATTGGACCTGAGCCATCAGGGGACCTCCTTGAATAATGTATATCAACCTGCTTCACGCGCTTTAAGCCAGTTCTAACACAAAAGCATTTCGATATCTGCAGACTCTCAATGTCTCAATAAACTTTACTTCTTTGAATGAAAGCTGTTGGGAACTGACTGCTGCAAGAGTCTGACACTGCCCAATGCAGGACCAGCCTAGAGCGTCCCTGACAAATATTCATCCAGCCTCTTCTTGAAAGTTTCCAGTGAAGGGGAGCTCACCACCTCCCTAGGCAGCTGATTCCACCTTTGAACCACTCTGATTGTGATAAAGTTTTTCCTAATATCCAGCCAATACCTTTCTGCATGTAATTTAAACCCATTGCTTCAGGTCCTATCCTCTGCTGCCAACTGGAACAGTAATATCTCCCAGTAATATGCAAGCCCCCCACAATGCCCCTACATAGCACAAAAAGGTAAAGCCCTACGCCAAAGGATAAATGGACACAAATCTGATATCAAGATTCACAAAACTGAGAAGCCCGTAGAACATTTCAGCCTCCCAGGACACACAATGGGGGACTTCAAAGTAGCTGCTTTTTTGCAAAGGAATTTCAGAAACAGACTAGAATGGGAGATTGCTGGATTACAAATCCTACAGCTCTCAGAACAATGGAACCCCTGGGGCTTAACAGAGATATCGGGTTCTTATCTCACTACACATGCTAAGTCACTCCATTCTCATTAACCCTTTTATTATCTGTATGCTAATTTGATGCTATTCACAGGTCTTACCAACTGCTTTAATCCAATTTTACCTATACTTATCACTCAGTTACTTATGCATCTTGACTCTAATCAGCACTTCCTGCCAACTAACCCCCCCTCCTATATGTAATGGTTGGCAAAGTCCATTTCAATGTATCTGAAGAAGTGTGCGTGCATATGAAAGCTTATACCCAGAATTAAACTGTGTTGGTCTTTGAGGTGCTATGGGACACAAACTTTGTTCTGCTTCTTCAGACTGACATGGCTACCCTCCTGAACATATTAAAGATGTAATACATAAAGAGAGCCAGCCTGGTGTAGTGGTTAAGAGTGGCAGACTCTAATCTGAAAAAACAGGGTTGATTCCGCACTCCTCCACACCAAGCCTGCTGGGTGACCTTGAGCCAGTCACAGTCCTCTCAGAACTCCCCCTTGCTCCACCTACCTCACAGAGTGCCCGTTGTGGGAAGGGGAAGGGAAGGAGGTTGTAAGCCGCTTTGAGACTCCTTAAGGTAGAGAAAAGCAGGGTATAAAAACCAACTCCTCTTCTTCATAAATAATCAGTATGTGCAATACACAAACAGATGTGGTACTGGGATTGCCAGGTTGGGCGGCTGGCAGGAGTCAAGGGCCCGGCCGCTGATGTGACAACCAGTGGGTGTTAGGAGGGACACAGGCATCAATGATGGTGTAAGATCACTTCCAGAACAAAACCAGATGGGTTGTCACACCCCTATAACAGTCTCCAGGGAAACTGTAAAGTTTTTAGCAATCCTCAGAGCGGACTGACATGACTTCCGGGTTTCCCAGTGGGCCACTTCCGCACTCTCATTTTTGTCCCTCGTTTGTCCCAACTGCTTTGGGCCCGCTGCCCCCCTTTCCATGTGTGTGTGGCTCCCTCTGGGACGACTAGAGAGAACAAAACACACTGGGGGGGGGACGGGACCCTGAAGCAATAGAGACAAACGAGCGAGGAAAAGGACGGTGTGGAACCCCAGGTAGTTAAGCCTTGCTGGGCTGGGGGGGAGGGAGGGCTCGACATCTAATTAAATAATTTAATTAATTCACCATATATGAAACAAAGAATATGATTCAAGCAGAGAACTCCAATAAACAACGCAGCTGGGACTAGATTACAGAACGGGGAAAAACTCTGCACAGGTAAAACTCCCTAAGGCAAGTCATAGTGCAGTGAAGAAGTGGCGGCAACGACAAGCATAGACATCTCAAGAGGGTGGCCAGAAGTCAACCATGATTTCCAGGCAAGCACACAAAACACACAAATATATTTTTAAAAAGAGCGGGCTGGATAAACAAATGGAGCAGAGATCTATCAGTGGCAATTAGCCACAAGGTAAAGATGGAGAACTCTCTGGGGCTGTGATGCTCTGTATTCTTGATGCTTGGGTGGGGAGCAACAGTGGGAGGTCTTCTGGAGTTCTGGCCCCACTGGTGGACCTCCTGATGTCACCTGGGTTTTGGCCGCTGTGTGACACAGAGCATTGGACTGGGTGGGCCTTGGGCCTGGTCTAGCACGGCTTCTCTTCTGTTCTTCTGTCCATAAAGGGGGCTATGAAGGCAGAGGGCTTCCCAGTAAAGGGAGGTGAGACATACAGGGAGCATCACAATCGACTGCAAGCAAAGCAGCTGTGGGAAATGGCTTTTTAAAAATAAAGGACAGCCCCAATGGGCTTGGAATGCCACCGTAAGGGCATCCTGCATCTGCTCCTCCCAAGCTGTTCTCCTGTACATGGGGGTGGGTGGAGTTATTTCCCCATTTTTGCCACTCAGGAATCTCCTCTGTGTGTGTAGCATCGAAAACAGGGAAATCTCGCCAGAGTCAGACCTGGGGACGCTAGACCCAACTCTTAAAAATCTGGCCTGCTTTGGCCCTGATAGTGAAGGGGTCTCGGCAGAGGGAGCCCAGCGACATCCCTGAAAGGACTCCAGTCTGTTCGGAGTCTGAGCTCCTTCTCAAAGGAATAACGGCTATCGAAAAGCAGGCCCAGACTCGGAACGGAACGCTTGCCAGGAAATAACCCTGCCCCCACATCCCACACCCTCCCCACCAGCCTCACAGGCATCAGCCACACAGCAGGCACAAAGGATTTATGGACCCTCCCCTCCCTACACTTGCAGACCCCTTGCAGTCCCCAGACCCCTGTTAGAGAGACAGGTTTCAAGTGAACCCGCAGACACAGAGAGCTGCCTCCCATTGGCTCAGGACCCCCCCCCCCCTTGGTCCATCCAGTCAGTGTTCTCTGCTCTGACTGGCAGTGGCTCTCCAGGTCTCAGACAGGGGTCCTTCACACCACCTCCTACCTGATCCTTTTAACTGCTGGTGCCAGGGATTGAACCTGGGACCTTCTGCATGCCAAGCAGCTGCTCTGCCACGGAGCCACTCTCTGTTCAAAGCACACTGCAAACTTTTGCCTCTTGTAATCCTTACAATAAACCTGCAAGGTAGGCCAGCCCTCCTGCCATCATTTTGCAGGTGAGGGGCTGAGAGGGAGAGTCTCCCCCCCCCCCGCCACACACAAGGCTCCCTCCCTTGTGAGTTCAGGGCAGAGCCAGCAAGACTCAGACCTGAGGCCTAGCTCAGTCTGCAATGACACTGGGGGCCCCTGCACAAGGAAAGGATACTCAGGGGGGCAGAGCTTTAAAATCAGGGATGGAGCAAATACTTTGCATGCAGAAGCCCCCCCCCCCAAGAATCCAAAACAGGCTCTGGGAAGGGCCTTTCTTGAAATCCTGAAGCCGGGCTAGAACCGGAATAGACAAGGCCCCATCTAAGGCAACCTGGTATGAGAGTGGGGAGCCCTGGAACAAGTGCCAAGGGAACCCGGGATTCCCTGTTGCCAACTTGGGGTTGGAAAATTCTTGGGAGATTGGGGGTGGGGGTGGGGGTGGTGAAGGCTGAGGAGGGCCGGGTTTGGGGAGGGGAGGGGAGGGGTCTCAGCGGGGGTGCTGCCGCAGGCAGGAGTCCACTACCCAAAGCAGCCGTTTTCTCCAGGGGGGCTGATCTGGGCAGGTCAGTTGTGTTTCCAGGAGGTCGCCAGGCCCACCTGGAGGAACGTGCCTTTCACTTTGGAGGAAGCCCTGAGCTCACTAAGAGAGACTTTCTCCAGTGCTCATTGGTGAAATTTGGAGAAATATCTTGGTATTTGGCAACCTTGTTCTTGGAAATATCTGTTGAACTCCCTGAGGAAGACCCTGAAACAGGAGGATACCTGGACCTCTGTTGGAGGAAGAATGAGCACTAATTCAAAATAGACTTAAAGGAGTCCTCCCTCTTAAAACTTTTGTACAATTAAGGAGGACTGGGATTAATGAAAGGGGTTGTGCAATATCTTTTGTGATATATAAAAAGATGATACAAAAATTTTGGATATATGATTCTTTCTATGTGATAACGTTTATGTAATAATTAATATAATGGTGAATAATTTATAAGAAATATAGAAAAAATAGAAAAAATTAAAAATATATAAAAACAAATAAATATATAAAAATTACTTGAGATATTTTGTAATTGTCTGCAGTGCGGTATTTGCTGATTTTTGGTATTTCCCACCTGGAGGCTGGCAGCCCTGCTTGGGCACCCACATTTCATCTCTCCATGGAGAGTAGAGCACAGCTTTATGTCAAATAAACCATAAGCAGAAGTCTGTGCATGTCAGAGACTTTGACCATCAACTGCTTTTGGCAGCTGTTGTCTCTTGAGTTTTCAAGACAGTGGTGATATCAGATTATTTTTTTGCTGTATTGGAAGGTAAATTATATAAATCAGCGTTGTGGGCACACTTGGAATACTGTTGTGTGGTTCTCCCCCCCCCCCATCTCATTTTAGAATCATCAGGATCGGATGCTTCCCTGTGTAGAAAGACGGAAGTGGGGTTTGCTGTGTGGGATTAGTTTAAACATGAACAACATTTCTGGAAGGATTTGATAGAAGTCCATAAAATTACAAATGGTGTGTGTGTGTGGGGGGGAATAGAAACAGCCCCTCCCCCTCTCTTTTTCCTATTGCTGCTAGAACTGATTTGATGAGACTGAGAACGCTATATTTGGGGACTGACAAAAGAAAGTCCTGCTCCAGCCAGGGTGGACTGGATTGAATCAAAGCCAAGAAAACATTCCCCACTGTTATTTAGATACTTCAATAGAAGTTTGTGCTAATTTGTTGTTGTAGCCATAAAAACATGCCAATTTAAAACAAGAGGCTCTAGACAACCTCAAGGGGGTTCTTTAATTAGTTTCCTTAACGTTTCATTTAATGTTCTGTTTGTTTTAGAAATTGATATGCCGTCTGTTGCTTGCTTTTGCATAATTTAATGGCGACAGCCCCATAGAGGGTCTCTTGTACAACTTGCAGCCCTGAGAGGTGTATGGTATCTGCATTAGAAAACAGCTGCTCCTTCCCGAGCTTCCCTTTGGGCTTCATCCTGCCCTCTCTTGTCACATTGCAGACCAGCATCACCAAAAAAGGCTCCCAGCAGCCAGGCCTCGGAGGAGTTACTGAGCAGATCAGTGCTGTGCCATAGCCACGTTCTTTGATTGGTACTTCTGGCCACTGTGTGACACAGAGTGTTGGACTGAATGGGCCATTGACCTGATCCAACACTGGCTTCTCTTGTGTTTTTATGTAATGAGAGTCCTGATTGGGTAGTTCTTAGGTGTGACAAAGTGCAGAGAGACGGATCTGGTGGATGGCACTCAGGGTGCCTTGCCCCCCCCCCCCAAACCACCCTAGAACCACACATGGGCTGTTGCATTTCAGGAGGACAGATTCAGTGTTCCGCAGAGGCATTTTGCAAGGGAGAGTGGCCTTGCGGAAATGCATGATTCGTTGTTAAGAGACGACCCACAAAGAGCCATCTAAGGGCTTGAGAACCTCTACACTTCCCAAGCTCAATTAACACGCGTTCATATAGGACTGCAGTTTCCTTTAGAGCAATGATAGACTCCATTTAGGATGGCTTTAAAAAGGATTGGACAAATTCATGGAAGATGTGCCTATCAAAGGGCTTTAGGCATGACGAGACAGGTGGAACCTCTGTGGTTAAAGGCAGTGTACCTCTGATTGCTGGGAGAGGGGGGAAACAGAACAATGTGCCTGCTTGTATCCAAGGCATCTGGAAGGCCATGATGATGGGAACTGGAGTAATGCTTGCTGGGGCCGTTGGTCTGGTCCAGCAATGCAGTTATCCTCTCTACTTAACTTCCAGTGCCACCCTAAGCAGAGTTCTACTTTTCCCAGGAAGGTCAGATCAGGAAAAATTAGTGCTGCTACTGGCAGACTGGGATAAACTCAGTACTTCCGGAATGGCAAGGTTGTTGCCACCATCAAAAAGATGGAGATGAGGAGGAGGCGTGCACGCCAGCTGCCCCACTCTGGGTTAGTAGCCATTTGGATGGTCTGGTGGCTTTCTTTGGAGATATTTTAAATGATTGTTTCATTTTTCCTGTGAAAACGTCTGGAAATGTCTTGTCTTTGTCTGGGGGGGAATCCTCCTTGCTGTGCCTTATTTGCTGATGCAGTAAAGACAGACATACTGACTGGCTTTTCTCAGAGTATAACTGCTTTAGGACCATACAGCTCCTTTGCAAAAGGGCTGAGCAGTTCCCTTCTGGCTTCCCTTGGACTCCCTCTAGCAAAGCTCCAGAGTTAGCCTCTTGGTTTGCTCTTAATGACCAACATAGTTGTTAAGGTACAAAGTGTTGTCGGTGTGGCCTGGGCCCATTTTTTTAGATACCTCGGGTGGAGAGGTGTCTCTAATGCGTGGAAGGTTATATCCAACTGTGCCTCTTACACTCTAATCCTCTGCTCAGAAGCAGGCCCTGCTGAGTCCAATGGCTCTGCCTCTCAGGTAGGCACCCTGAGCGAGACAGTTTACCTCTTTCTTTGGTAAGTCACAGTGCAATCCTAAACAGAGCTACTCCCTTCTAAGCCTATTTGACTTCAGTGAAACTCTATGGAGGATCGCACCATCAATAATAATTTGAACCACTGAATATTGCTTTGGTCTTTGCACACCCAAGCACCCTAACAGACTTCATTGCAAATAAACAGTAGTATCGCTGCCATCTGGATTTTGTGCCCTAATCAGGTGTCCCCCCCCCCGTGATGGAAGTTACATTGTTATTTTAATGGATTTTAAATTAGGTGCAGTGGAGGAAAAATTAAGTGCTGGATTTTTCATGCTGGATCGGCACCACCGTTCTTCAAAATGATTCCAGGCATGCTGGACTGCGTAAACTCGCTTTACTGCCCTGACAGCTTCCACTGTCTCTTGAGAACGGCAGTCAAGTCACTGTCTTTTGTGGCTCTTTACAAACAAGAGTTTTGTATTAGTTTTGGTCTCTGGTTGTGGTGTCATTATTGGAAGATATTTTATAATCTGATGTTACCCATTTTTTCTCAGTTCTGGCCTGTCATCAGCCAGAATATTCCCCTGTTTGGGATGTACGTCCTAACTCCCTCTCACTCACACGCATGTGTGTCTTTTTAGCAGCTTGCTATTTAAATGCCAGGGAGCAGCCTCTCAGGAGACCAGATTGGTAGTTTAACTGGTCCTGTGTTAGATTACTGCATTCTCTGAAAGGTCTAGCATTTTAGAAAGAAGGAGCCCCTTTCATCCACTGTGTTTGCATTTGAAGTGTTAATTTTTGCCCGGGAACCCTGTAATTCAACATAGGCTGGTGCCCTGGACCTCCCTCTCCTTCCTCACGCAGTCCTCTGAAGACAGGAAGCTTCCAGGGACTCGTGCAAAGTGCCTCCTGGTAGTCTGTGTCATTTCTCTGGCCACATTCACTAGCCAAAAAAGTAGAAAAGTGCAACTCTCCAAATGGTAGTGTATTAATATGCATTAATGACAAAACACGCTTCAATTGCTGTTCTTACTCTGGGGTTACATAAAAAGTGTTTTTGCCATTATTCCCCATCCTCAGAAGCTCCTGTTCTAGTTGCCCTTGATGTGATAATTTTTAGTTTGTTTCAGTTTTGATACCAGAAGGCCAATAAATCCAAGTAATTCTTCAATGACCCAGCCAGCAGAAGAATCTTAGGGGGGGCACACACCCATTTCCTTGTGGCACAGATGCTCCCGTTCTCCCCTGCTATTGTGGGGTGGGGGCTGGGTGTGTGTTTGGGAGTTTGGGAGGAAATTTTGGCAGAAAATGATGCTAGAGGTTTCCTTAGTCTAAAGGAGTCTTCACCAACATACCTGTGGAAGTGGACTGGACCGTTTTCCTCATCCATTCGTAAGAGCTGTGTCTCGGACTGTGGGGAGAGATCTGCTCTGTGTTAATTGTATCTACAGGAGGCAAGGTCCCCGATCCGGCAGGGTTCAGGGAGCTGTAATTGCCAGAGGTGTAGGAGATCTGCCC
This sequence comes from Gekko gecko, assembly GCA_029375565.1. Classification (NCBI taxonomy): domain Eukaryota; kingdom Metazoa; phylum Chordata; class Lepidosauria; order Squamata; family Gekkonidae; genus Gekko; species Gekko gecko. The sequence continues at coordinate 1,893,789 of JAPDNY010000012.1, read as the reverse complement.
AGGAGAGGATCCGCTCAGGTGCGTGGTCGTTGCCGCCGTGCTGGAAGGTCCCGGCCCCGGCCCATAAGCGTTCCACTCTTCCCTTGGCGTGCTGTAGTGAGGTCCCCAGGCCCCTGTGGGCGGTCCACGGTTGTCCATACTTTGCACCTGATGGTATCCCATGTAGTCGCTATAAGGAGTCCCAGAGGCAAAGTTCTGTGCTGGCAGGCTGTGGCTGTTGCACCGCAGAGATCCCGGATACATGCTGGCTTCTTTTCCCAGAAGGTGGCCCACATGCGTGATGCTCATCCCCTGGCTTTGTCCCGGCCAGGCATCCTGCTCGCTCGCAGCCTTTGATCTGCCACCCCCTCCTCTTTCTCTCACGCTCGCTTTCCAGGCCCCAACTGGCCTGCCAGTGACTCAGGCTGGTCTGGAGGGCTCTTTGCCGCACATGATTCCCAACTGTCCTTCCCAGGTGCTGGGGCTCCCAGTATGGGAGGGAAGGAAGGAAGGAGGGGCCTGAGGCCACAGATAACCGGGGGCTGCACCCCAGGGACATTTGCATCCCAATGAAGGGCTGGCCGTCCCAGTGCCCCACCTTGCTGCCCGCTTTGGGTGTTTCCTTTCTCCTGTGCCCTTCTGCTCTGGCCCGGCCCGGCGCTCTCCAAATCACTCTGTCGCACCAGTAGAACAAATTTAGAGTCCAGTGGGGGCACCTTTAAGACCAGCAAAGGTGTATGCATGGTACGAGCTTTTGTGTGCCTGCACACTTTATCACACACACACACTGCTTCAGACCAACACAACTGGCCATCTGAATCTATCCGCCACACTAGTCAGGGATTTCACACCAGCAAGCAGACCCTTGAAACGTTTTCAGGTGCTGGGACGGCAAAGAGACTTGTGGGGTGTTGAAGATGGACAATTTTATTGTGGTCCCAAGTCTATACAGTCATTGCCTCCCCCGCCCCCCAGTCCACAAAAAATAGCCACAATAAAGTTCTTGAGATGCCACAAGAGTCTTTATTTTTTAAATAAGTGGAAGAGTCATTTAGTTCCTTCTGAGGCCTCCATGTACTGGGCATTTAAATGGGAAAGTTCTTGCGGGGGCTTGAAGGTGCAGATTTTGAGATATTTTTGCTTAAGAGTTTTTTAAAAAAATATCAGGGACCTTCTCTGCTAAATTAGAAGACCATTTAATGCCTAAAAGAGAAAAAGAAGAAGAGATGGGATTTATACCCCGCCCTTCACTCGGAGTCTCAGAGCAGCTTACAAACTCCTTTCCCTTCCTCTCCCCACAACAGACATCCTGTCAGGTAGGTGGGGCGGAGAGAACTCTTTCGAGAACAGCTCTGACAGAACTATGGCTTGCCCAAGGTCACCCAGCAGCTGCGAGTGGAGGAGTGGGGAATCAAACCTGGTTCTCCTAAATCAGAGTCCGTGCACTTCACCACCACACCAATCTGGCTCTCATACTGTCTCCCTTTTCATTTGCATAGGTCTGTGTTGTATACCCAGCAAGACCGTGCGGTCAGGTCCACATGTGGCCACGCGAAGGGCCCAAGCTTTGCTCTGAAAGACAATAGCCCAAATGGATCCTTGGACGCACCTATCGGAGGGCTGGGATCCGAGAAGGGACCTATGGGACTCGAGTGCACGGTCAATAGCGTATCACGGGAGTGGGTGTGTGTTGGGTGTGGTTTGGATACAGGGATATAAACCGGCCTCTGGGCCAGGGAAATCCGTCTCAAGGTCTGCCTGAGAGCTGAAATCACTCTCCAGTCCATCAGCCTCAGTACTTTATAGTCTTTATGACAGAGTTGCCATCCTGCAGGTGAGACCTGGAGATCTGGAATTACAAGTGGTCTCCAGACGACGATGGTCAGTTCCGCTGGAGAAAACAGCTGCTTTGGAGGGCGGACCCTCTGTGGCCTTGTGCCCCACAAAGGCCCCTCCCCTCCCCAAGCCCCACCCTTCCCAGGCTCCTCCCCCAAACCCCCAGATTTCCCAGTCCAGAATTGGCAGCTATGGTATGATTAGAGAGACCAAGAGGACACACAGTTGGCATTACCATTACAGGAAAGATTTTGCCCAGGAATAACGTGTGTGATGAAGCCAGTGCTAAGTTCCTTCTGAGAAGGTGGGCTCGTCTCGTGGCTTCATCTCAGGGGTATTTTTCCTGCGATGGGGGATTTCATGGTGGTGGGGGGGGAGAATCCGAGCAAGATTTTAATAACCACTCTTGGATATGCTAAATATTAAATCACAAAGGTATCAATGCAGCTGAGTTGCACCTTTTTAAAAGCAGAGATTTGAACCCTTGCTTACAAAAATAGATAGATTTAATAGTCGGCAGTTCCGTTTGGGTATCATTTGTTTATTTATCTTATTTCATTCATCTCCCACCTTTCTCCGCACCAGGAGACATTTCCTCTCCTCCATTTGATCCTCACAACCACCCTGTCTGGTAGGTCAGGTTGCGAGTGTGTGACTGGCCCAAGGCCACCCAGCAGGTTCCCATGGCAGAGTGGGGACTCAGACCTGGGTCTCCTCGATCCTCGTCTGATTCTCTCACCATTACGCAGTGCCGCCAGATGTGAGAAACCATAGCGTTTGCCCAGAAACTAGAGCATCACCCCCCCCGGCGTCAGCAACATGATGACGTCACTTCCGGGTGTCATCATCATGACAGGGGCATTGCACAGCAACGTGCTTGCTTGGGGGCGGGGCTTCCCTTGCCAGCCAGCTGACTGGTGGTGGGCTGGAGCCCCAGAAATCGAGGGAAACCCATCCCCAGCCAGGGAAACTGGCAACCCTAATGCTGTGGTATCATCACATGAAATCTAACAAATGTGCAGCTGTGTTTCTGTGACCTCCTTGCCAGCTCTAGATGGTCCCACAACTTCTTCTCTTCTTTGGGTGCACTTGACTGCAGCCCATTGTGTCCAGTACAGTTTACTCGCATGTAACTATGCACAGGATTGCAGTCTGGGTTGAGTGGGATTCTGTGTCTCTAGTCTCCGATGTATACCGAATCTCTGGTTGTCAGTTTGGTGTAGTGGTTTAGTGTGTGGACTCTAATCTGGGAGAACTGGGTTTGATTCCCCTCTTCTCCACTTGCAGCTGCTGGATGACTTTGGGCAAGCCATAGATCTGTCAGAGCTGTCCTTGAAAGGGCAGTTCTGGAAAGAGTTCTCTCAGCCCCACCTACTTCACAGGGTGTCTGTTGTGGGGAGGGGAAGGGAAAGGAGATTGTAAACTGCTCTAAGACTCTGAATGAAGGGCGGGGTACAAATCCAATCCTCCTCCTCCTCCTCCTCCTCCTCCTCCTCCTCCTCCTCCTCCTCCTCCTCCTCCTCCTCCTCCTCCTCTTCTTCTTCTTCTTCTTCTTCTTCTTCTTCTTCTTCTTCTTCTTCTTCTTCTTCTTCTTCTTCTTCTTCTTCTTCTTCTTCTTCTTCTTCTTCTCATTAAGAGCAGCATTCCCATGCTGGAGATCTCTGGACCGGGGTGGACTGCCGCTTCCATTGGGAGGTCCTGGTGGGGGTACTTGGGGTGCGTATGCGCAAAGAGAGAGGACAAGCAAGACACATGCACGCTCACACCCCATTGCTTTCCTTTGCCCCTTCCAAGCCGCTTTAACATATATTGAATTAGGCTCCCAGGTGACCATCCTGAAACACCTGCACTGGAGTAAATCCCCTTGAACTCACTGAGATGTACTTGTAAGCATTATGTTCAGGCTATGCACTGTAAGGTAAAAGAAAATAACACCTGTAAGGCCACTCACGGAGGTAAATGTGGCTGGTAAAAAGATCCAGCAGTTAAAAGGCCGCTGGGACTTGCCTTATAGCTCAAAGGGAAAGAGGGTTTGCTCTCTGGGAATGCCTCCCATTTCTGTTTGTTTTTCCTCCCTTCATGACGCTTCATGTTGGTGGGAAATTAATTTCACCCAGCCAAACGGAAGTGCCTTTGAAGCTGTTTCCACGCAGGTGGCTTGCCCTGAGACAGATGCTGTCGGGAAGCGTCCCCCAGCCCACCCCCACGTCCCCATAACGCCGTGGTGCCTTCCCGCCCCCTTCTTTTCTGACAGCTGAATATTATCGGAACAATCTGTGCATCAGGTTCTCTGAATCCCCGTCTTTCGCATCAGCACCACATCGGTTATAATTATGATGTTATTTGTTTTTAACTTGTTGCACACTGCCCTGAGCCCGCCTCACAGGGAGGGCGGTATAAAAATCTATTTATAAACAATGAAAAAGATGCTTTGTGTTCTTCCCAGGCTGCCAGGTGAGGGTTAAGCCAGAGTTTGACTGGGAAGGAAGAGGACAAATTGTGGTTTGTGGTGCCGATGTAAAGGCCAGTTCTGGTATGTCACCAACCCAGAAGCCTGTTTTTAAAAATTATAATATCAAAAGGAATAGGAGACCAGATCTTAAAAACCTCAGTGCTGGCAGCTGTTTATTTATGTACTTCATTTACATCCTGCCTTTCTCCCCGGTGGGGACCCAAAGCAGCTGACGTCCTTCTCCTCTCCTCCGTTTTATCCTCCCAACGGCCCTGCGAGGTGGGTGAGGCTGAGAGGGCGTGACTGGCCCAGGGTCACCCAGTGAGCTCCTACAGCAACAAGTGGGGATTTGAACCTGGGTCTCTCTTAACTGATACTCTTAACTGCGGCACCACACTGGCTCTCTATTGCAAATCTGTTTGATAATGAGGATTCAAAACACAGGGGGGGGGACACGGTGGGTGTTGCAGAAATACTGTCCCCTTAATGATGTGATGCTTTATTACACCTTCATTAATGAGTTGACACATTAAGGGGAAATCTCTGTTAAAGAGGTGCAAAGTACAGTTAACTGTTCTGTAGATCAGACATGATTCCCCCCCCCTTTCAAAACGCACCTGTGTTGTAACACCCAGACACACACAACCCTGGGGGAGGGGAAGGCATTTGAGGGGGACCGGCCGCTGCTGGCGTTTAGCTTTTCAAAAGGCAGAAACTCCATTTTTGGCTTGCTGATCCCATGAGCTTCTGGGGCATTTTGAAGTCTGCCCTGCACCGACTGCCCAGCCGCGTGTCCACATCTGCAGCATCTCCCAGGTTCCATTTTAAGGCAGCTACAAACGGCGACCTTGGAGCTCCTCCAGTTTGCCCTGAAGTTGCTTGGCTCAGATCTGCTGCACTGCATATATATTTCTTGCCCTCACGCCTACTGCAGTCACCTCCGCCCCACACAATTTTCTCCCTCTAGATCTTTAGACCCCCGGGGCGCATTGGGGCTGAGGGTTGCCAGCTCCAGGTTTGGAAATACCCAGCGCTTTGGGGTGCAGAGGATCCTATGGAGGGCGGGGTTTGGGGAGAGGAGGGGTCTCAGCGGAGTGGAAGGCCCTGCAGTCCACTGCCCAGAACCACCTGGAGATCAGGGATACGACCAGGATTTCCCTTAACCTCACCTGGAGGTTGGCAACCTATGGGGATCAAAGGGGGGGGGCTGCATTGAGTAGGAAGAAGCAAAGAGAAGAAGAAGAAGAGATTGGATTTATACCCCGCCCTTCACTACCCCTACCCAAGGAAGTCTCAGAGCGGCTGACAAACTCCTTTCCCTTCCCCTCCCCACAACAGACGCCCTGTGAGGTAGGTGGGGCTGAGAGAGCTCTTGAAAGAAACTGCTCTTTTTCAAGGACAGCTGCGCCAGAGCTTGTGACTGACCCAAGGTCACCCAGCAGCTGCATGTGGAGGAGTGGGGGATCAGATTAGAGTCCGCGCACTTAACCACGACACCAAACTGGCTCTCTTACCTCAGTTGGAAAAGCAGTGGAGGATCTGGGCCCTTCTGCCCCGCCTACCCCCACTTCGTTGCCCACGGCCTCCAGCCTGGTCAGGAGCTCTGAGGAACTCGGAAGCTTGTGCTGAGTGTTTCTAGGTTCAGGTGGCCCGAAACAAACAGAACAACAAGAAACAGAACAGATCAATAAACAGGACACAGTTTGAGTCCAGCGGCACCTTTGAGACCAGCCAAGTGTAATTCTGGGTAGAAGCTCTTGTGTGCAGGTGGTCTCAAAGGCGCCCCTGGCCTCAAACTTCGTCCTGCTTCTTCATTTATTTGTTCTGTTTGTTGTTGTTCTGTTTCTTTATAAGTATTTCTGCCCCACCTTGTTATGTGGAATGAACAGCTGAAAAAGCTTGCAACAAAAATGGGGGGATCAATTAAAAACAAGATTAATAATCCGCATCTAATTTTTTTTAAAGCATTGTGGAAGAACGTAACTCAAAGGTCTTCACTGGATACCGAAGGGCCTTCAGTGGAGTAGCCCCTCAATGCTTATGTAGGGAGGAGCGAATTTCGTAGGACAAGCATGGCTTCTGACTGGCCGTAGCTCACTGCTGAGTGTGTGTGTGTGTGTGTGTGTGTGTGTGATGTGCTGTCAAGCTGCTTCAGACTTTTGGCCACCGTTTTGAATCAATGACCTCCAGAACATCTCGTAGTGAACAGTCTTGCTCGGGTCTTGCCACCGGAGGGTTTCCTGGGTGGAGTCCGTCCGTCTCATGTCGGGTCTCCCTCTTTTCCCTGCTCCCTTCCACTTCTCTTACCATTATTGCCTCTTCCCGTGATTCTCATTGTCTCATACGATAGCCTCAGTGTACAGACAAGGGAAACCCACACTGGCTTCTGTCCGGCGCATGAAATGGCCTCTGCACTCTTACTTCTGTCCCGTGGATTTCTTATAAAGCCTACACATGGATGTCTTTAGGGCTGCGCAGGGTGGGGCGATACACGAGACCTTCTCTTCACGTGCCTTTTTGAACTACTGGAGCTAATTCAGGTCTGATCAATAGGAGCTTATTGGCTTTTCAGGGGAACACTTCCTTCTCCTTTGTAGTCAACCCACCCTGATTTCCTTTCCTTTCTCTGCCTCTTCAACAACTCATTTGTTTTGGAAAACCATCCCTGGCAAACCACACAACAATCCTCCTGTCCCTCCTCCTATGCAGATGTGACAATAAATCAGCCAAGGGTAGGAGCAGTCTTTTATTTCCTCTCCTTTTTTAACGGTAGTCCCGGCCTTCCAGCTACACTGAGGGGCGGGGCGGGGCAGGTTGCTTTGATGATGCTCGTGCAGCACGGTCAGTGCCCCCCACTCACCAAACCCTGAAAAGCCATCATGGTCCCCAATTCAGCCCTGTTGGCCCTTTCCTGGGGACAGGCCTCCCCAGTCCCAATTCCACTGCGTTCCTGAGAGCCAACCGCCGTTGAATGGCCGGCTCTTGCTTCGTAAGGTGAAGGGGGAGATGGCTGCCTGGCCATGTCTTCTGGCATCCTCTTCTTCGTGGCTTGTAAGAAGTTATTCAGGAGACAACATTTATTTTTCAAACACAGTGGAACACATAACTACTCTTAACACCGGTTCTGTTTACTATCTGTTTTCACCAGGTTTCTGTAGCAAGTCTGAACTTCACACCCTAGGAAGGCCCCTCTGGGTATTCTAGAGCATCTTCCAAGTCATTCAGGCGAGGAAGGAGGGCCCCTCCCTGCTCCGAAGCAGCACTCCAGCGTGGCCTTCCCAGTGGATCGTGGCCCTTCCCCCTCCCCAACTTGCCGGAGGGGGCTGGTGCTTCCCTGGGAAACCCCACGCACAAAGCAGGGCCAAATTGGGGTCCGGCCAACAGCCATGATAACTGGGTCAAAAGAACGACGACCCATCAGCCCAAGTAGTGGTAGTTCAGGGATTCCTCCGGAAGTTGCTGCCCAGTTCACCCCCCTAAGAAGGAGGAGGAGGACACCTGGAGCTTTTGCAGATTTGGGCGGGGAGCCCTGGGCCGCCTTGGTCTGCACAGCACCCCTTCAGTGGACGACTGGGGGGTCGGCAGCTGGCAGCAAAAAGGGGAGCAGGTTCCATCCCCTCAGCGGCCGCCAGAGGAACACGGAGCCAAATGATGGGCACCAAGAAACGTGGCAGGGGAGGCTTTGCCCATCCCTTAACACATAGACACCCCTGTGCCTGTCCCAGCTTGACCTGCTGAATGTCTGCCTGCTGTCAGGTGCCTACGAAAGGCAGAGGAGCAGGAAGCAGTGAGAAAGGAAGGCGTGGCTGTTGTGTCCCTGGGCCCGCAGGCCAGGCCCCTCTGCAGGGCGGGAGAGGAAGGGGCCTCGGCGAAAACACAGCCGGAGCCCCGGGGAGAAGAAAGAGGGTCTCACGCCCACTCAGGGAGGGACTGGGAGACTGTTTGGTTGCAGTGCTGGCAGCAGCAGCCCTGGCAGAGTTCTTTGTGGAGGGGGGGCAGATGAACATGGCAACTCTCTGTCCGGGAGCAAAGGGGGAGGAGCACTGACAGCCGTGCGCAACGACCCGTTGGGAGGAGAGTCCCACTGAACACTAGTTGAAGTGCACACACAGAGAAAACACTGGGTCCAAATGCTCATAATAAACAGTAGGCTAAGGAAAAGACAAGAAGGAGTTTATTAAAAATAATGAGACTGTAATTGCTGAATGCTACTTCAGACGGTCAGATCAGTGGGGGTGGAGAACACTCCAAGACCAGAGAATGACCTCCGGGTAGTGTTCATGGCCACGAGTCAGCTGTGCTGCTCATCCGTCATAGCGGTGGGCTGTTGTTGCTGGGCCTCTGGTTGGCACTGGGAGGCCTCCCCTGGTTCTCCCGACAAGGCCCAGGTTTACTTGGGACCAGTGTTCCCTCTAAGCTGAGTGAGTGTGAGCTAGCTCACAGTTTTTTAGCCTTCGGCTCACACACTTTTGTCTTAGCTCAGGACGGAGGGCTCCAGAGCAAACTAATTTCTGCAGCAGCCAAATTGCTGACTCACAACTTTAATGCCAGAAGCTCACAAAGTAGAATTTTTGCATTGCTTGGGATGCCCGGGCACAGGAACGCTGAGGAAAAGGTGGATTTGTTCCCTGAAGGGCGGAGACCGACGGCCTGGCCGCTGGTGGAGGGTAGGGCCTCCTCACACTGTTGGCTGTGGCTTCAGCCCTGGAAGTGGCTGGTGTCCCCGCGTGGGGAGAAGCAATGGCCTGGCGAAAGGAGAGGGTGGTGACGTAGGCAGGGAAGATGGAGGCCCTGGTTTGGTCAGTGAGCTCACCAGTGGCTTCCGCAGTGGTTGGTTGAATGGCCGGGGCAGTGGTTCTGGGAGGGGCCTTGGAGCGGGAGACAGTGCCTTCCCTGGAACCCTGCTGGAAGGGGCACCTGGAGGAGCCTTCCTGGCAGGCGTGGTGGAAACTGGCTTAGAATCCATCGCAGACCAAAACAGATGGCACTCGAGAAGCCTGCTTGCGAGGGAGGGCGGGGTCAAACAAACAAACAAACAGGTTGAGAAGTCCTTGTGCTGGGTTTGGCGCCCACCTTCTTTCCCCCCCTTTACTCACGGGATCCTTCTTGTGCCGTGGACGTTTCTCCTCTGTCTGCCGGCCTTCTGCTCGACATAACAGATTTTTATTTTGCCATTGAAAGGTCCTGCTTGCTCAGCTGCCTTTCCCTTGGTCCACCCTGTTCTCGCTGGCACTCCCTCAGCCTGCAGGCCTCTTCCGACCTCCTCCGGTAGATCCAGATAGATTCAGGCGGGTGGCCGCGCTCTCAAGCTTTGTTCTGGTTGGTCCAGAATTACTGTCAGGATTCCCTTTGAAGGGTTTTCTCCCAGGTGGGGAGTGAGCCTCAGGGGTCCATGTGTCCCCGGGGATTTGGCATTAGTCCGGCAAGCCCAGGGCCGGCTCCAGGTATTTCTGTGCCCTAGGTGGGCGCAGATCCCAACCTCCTGGTTGGGCCTGGAGACCCAGCCATGCCGCCCCCCCTCCTCTCCCCCCCCAGGGAGGAGGGGGAAGGTGGGCAAGCTGTGCTCTGGCTGGCCGCCGCAGGCTGCTTCCTCCTCCTCCTCCCCCCCCAGGGAGGAGGAGGGGGAGGGCGACTTGCGCCCTCGGTGGGCGCTTTTCCACGGCAGTGGCAGCAGGGAGATCCTGCTGGCCGCTGCCGGCCGCTCCTCCTCCTCCTCCTCCTCCCCCCCCCAGGGAGGAGGGGGAGGGCGACTTGTGCCCTCGGTGGGCGCTTTTCTGCGGCGGCGGCAGCAGGGAGATCCTGCTGGCCGCTGCCGGCCGCTTCCTCCTCCTCCTCCTCCTCCCCCCCCAGGGAGGAGGGGGAGGGCGACTTGTGCCCTCGGTGGGCGCTTTTCCACGGCAGTGGCAGCAGGGAGATCCTGCTGGCCGCTGCCGGCCGCTCCTCCTCCTCCTCCTCCTCCCCCCCAGGGAGGAGGGGGAGGGCGACTTGTGCCCTCGGTGGGCGCTTTTCTGCGGCGGCGGCAGCAGGGAGATCCTGCTGGCCGCCGCCGGCCGCTTCCTCCTCCTCCTCCCCCTCCCAGGGAGGAGGGGGAGGGCAACTTGCACCCTCGGTGAGCGCTTTTCCACGGCGGCGGCAGCAGGGAGCTCCTGCTGGCCGCCACCGGCTGCCTCCTCCTCCTCCTCCCCCCTCCAGGGAGGAAGGGGAGGGTGACTTGCGCCCTAGCCGGGCGCTTTTTCACGGCGGGGCACCTGGTTAGGGCGGCGGCAGGGGGCTTTTAGGGGGGAGCGGGGCACCATTTGGCGCCCCTGAGGCCAGCGCGCCCTAGGCGAGCGCCTAGTTCGCCCAATGGGCGATCCGGCCATGGGCAAGCCCTTCGGCCAGACTCAGCAATATTCTGTCCCTGCTGACCTCCTGGAATGAGGCCTGTGGAGTCTTGAGTCTGATGGGACGGTGATAACATCCAGCAGCCTCAGTCACTTTCAGTCCAGTTTTGAATTCTGCCTGTTTCAGAACCAACAGAGGTGGAAGAATGAGAAGAGTCCTGCCTGCCTGATATGAAGAAGAAGAAGAGACTGGATTTGTACCCTGCCCTTCACTACCCAAGGGAGTCTCAGAGCGGCTTACAAGCTCCTTTCCCTTCCCCTCCCCACAACAGACACCCTGTGAGGTCGGTGGGGCTGAGAGAGCTCGTTCGAGAACTGCTCCTGAGAAAACAGCTCTGAGAGAACTTATAACTCACCCAAGGTCACATCAGCAGGTGCAAGTGGAGAAGTGGGGAATCAAACCCGGTTCTCCCAGATCAGAGTCCGCGCACTTAACCACGACACGAAACTGGCTCTCTATGCCCTCTGTATGCACCCCCCCGAGGAATGAGGGCCAAGGGAGTGTGGCCAGGCAAGAAGAGTCCACCCCATCCCAGGAAGATGTTTGCTGGCTGTGCCCATGAGGCTGCATTAGAAGGCTGGTTGCAGGTTGCAGATGACCCTGTGGCCGCTCCGTCAGACTGCACTGATGTGCCAGTGGACAGGCCAAGGATATTGCTGGTCGTTCGCCAGCCATGGAGAGGATGAGGAGCTGTCGGGTGGGGGATCTGTGGCAGTTCATCCCTCTGGAGAGGTCCTTGGAAGACAGAGGCCAGGGGTGGCAGATGGAATGTGCCCGGAGCATCAGTGGGGGAACTCCAGGCGGAGGCCAAGCGGAGATCAGACGTTGTGCAGATCTAGAGAAATGGCCAGGATCTCCTCCCGGGGGCGAGCCAGCAGTCGCTGCGGAGGCACTCAGAGGTGGGTGGTTTGACCCTTCTGGGGGGAGGTCCTTAGAAGCCTCATCTAGAAACAGACAGACAAAAAACCACCAGAATGTGCGGGGGACTGAGGTCATGAATCGTCAAGCGATCATAGGCAACAGCCCCCAGATAAACCCCAAGCTGCCCTAAGCCTCGGCATTCTGCAATGCTGGTGCATACTTGAGCTCTGCAGTCCACACAAGGGCCTTGTCAAAGTCCGTTCGCATTGTTAACCCCCTATGGAGGCTGAGTTAAAAATGGCTTCCTTAAAACCTCTGTGTGAGTTCGTGGCTCTGGCCAGATCTGGGCCCCAAATGTCCTGTTCAGGGCTCCACTCATAGGCCCGGTGCTGCATGGTCTCCTTGTGGGGCTCCTCCTGCTGTCCGTGGAAAGAGTGATTCAAAGAGCCCGTTTGTGTTTTGTTGGAGACAGTCTGTGGGCTCTCTCTTCCTACGGATCTGCGGGGTGACCTGCTTGTCCCATTCCTAGCAACTAGCATCGTGGGCCCTGGAAAGGTGGTCTGTAGGGTCCAATGACTTGGCCTTATGTTACAACCGACCTGGAGATCTTGCTGCTCATCTCCGTTGGCTCAAGGCATCTCAAGCTAAGCCTTTATGTTCTTTCAAGCTCTTCTTTCCTAGGACTCCTCTGGCACGCTCCCTTATGTGCGCATTCAACACAACACCAGTTCTCTGGCAGGTGCTCTGCGTCCCTTCACTCCACCACGCTTGTTTCCAAGGCCAGCGGCTGCCTGGGGTTGCTGGGGTTTCTCTCAGAGACCCATCCATGTCCCAGCTACACCAATTCACCCTCAAATGGAACAAAACCAAAACCTTGATGTATAAAGATGAGGTAGGACAGTTCTGGACACAGCTTTTCCTTAAGCATAACCTTCTGCCTCATGTTTCTTTGTCCCCTGCCTGTCCTCTGTTCTTGCTGCCCTTGTCATGATTTACATTTTAAAATGTTCCACCCGATATTGCAGGCGCAGTCCTAGCAAAGGACATCATGAAGTCCCACAAGAATCCGCTGAGGGGGCCTCAGCCACTGACTTGACTGAGGCGGAGGGGTGACTAGTCTGGCTGTGTCAGGTCCTCCAGCTGCACCATCTGTCAAGGGTGTGGCGGGGGCAGCCCTCCTCCCGCATACCACTGACATGACAGGTTTACCTGACAGGCTGGTTGGAGACCTTGTATCTTTCAGGCTGCATTCTTAGCGGTCTGTTTGTCTTCTCTTGGCCATAATTTCTTCTTGAACTTCTTTTGCCTTCTTGAAGCTGCTTCGAAGTCCCCCAGCTGTGAATCCTTGAACTCAAGACGGTGCTCTGCTCAGTGCCTTAGGAAATGGAGCAGTGGAGAGTCCTTTTGAACATCTCATTCTGGGAATTGCTTACTTGACATGGTGAAGGAACATGCAGCCATGAAGAACGTTCAAGGAGGTGTTTGGCAATTGCCTGGAGTAAGGGACCCTTCCGACACTCCCGGCAGACCAAGTGTCTGGTAAGGGCTGCCTGGCAGAACTGTTATGGAGCAAGACTGCTTATTGCCACCCTTACGGCAATCCTGCTATCTGGGAGGCAGAGGCCAACAGAATTATGGGGGAAGAAGGTGACGATGAAGGCTGACGTCATCATGGAGTGCAGAAGGAATGCCCCGGGGCTGCAAGCAACAGAGAGAAACTGAGGGAAAGTTGTCGGGGCTCGGTTCACTCTGGCTAGTAGACAACTCTAGGGTTGCCAATCTCCAGGTGAAGCATGGTGATCTCCCAGAAGTACAGCTGATCTCCAGGGAGGCTAGATCAGATCCCCCGGAGGAAATGGCTGCTTTGGAGGACGGGCCTTGTGGTGGCATGGTACCTTGCTGAGGCCCCTCCCCTCCCCAGACCCCACCCTCTCCAGGGCCGGCCTCCCAAAATCCAAGTATTTCCCCAAACACTTGTCACCCACTGAAAGGGGATGGCCTGCTGTGCCATTCTATGTATGGTGTTCAATATACCATGGATGTATTTGATTAACATTCATCCTTTTTGTAACGTGTAATTTCTTCTTCATCCTGGTGCATACAGAAAACTAGGCCATGAAAAGGGTCTTGCTAGTTCAGGGTTTTTCTGGTCTTTGCTCTTTACACGTCTGGCACAACTCAGTGAAGAAGTGAGTGCTTGAAGCCAGAAAAACATGAGGGCAGGAAGGGAAGACTGTGTGTGCCCGCCATTAAGAATGGCCGCCTTTGGGAAAGGACATTGTTTGCTTTGACAGTGAGGAGATGGCAAGTGGGCGTTGCAGCAGAAGGCGAGCACATTTCTTGCCCGGGGCTCCCCCCACAAACCCCGGCTAGGCCACCGAGGATCCGTTTTATTAGTGTAATTTATCTATCTGTTGTTTTTATAAGTTTCCAACAGCACTTTCAACAAATAAAGAATGGTTCCTTCATCGTAAGGATGGGATGTTGTTCCGGCGGCAACAGCAGGCTGGCTGGGAGCTGCACTTCCTTCCCCCGGGCCTTACTGAGGGACTTGGGAGCCAAGAAGGTCCATCGTGAAGCCATCGAATGTGCTTCAGCTGAGATGGGAGAGGCTGCCCTTGAAGAAGAGAACTTCAGGAGGGGGATGGAGCCGGCACCCAGTCCCATCAGCATCTCTTCGCTTGACTGCTATGAAGATTCACAACATTTCTCAGTCAGAACAAATTTAGAGCCCAGTTGGGCACCTTTAAGACCAACAAAGGTTTATCCATGGGATGAGCTTTCGTGTGCAAGGCGCACTTTTTCAAATACATTGGAATGGAAGATGAGGTTCTAAACTTATAGACAGGGATTTAACAGCAAATTAACATATAACACGATGATGTTTACGTGATGCAAAGTGAAAAACTAAGTAACCAGTTTCTCAGTCAGTTACTGTCAAGTTGGGTTTTCCAATCACCAGCTCATTGTGTTATTATCTGAACTGATACTTTGTGATATGTAAATACCTCTGACGGATTCCTCACTTAGGATTCAACATCTGGGGTCCGCACTGTGAAACAAATCTCTGTAATGGCGTAGATCGTTCTTTACACGCTCCTCCTCCGGAGTCACGTGCTTAGTGCTTTTCACCGGCTCAGCTCCTGTGATATCTGATCGTGGTGAGACCGGCAGAGTCATTTTGGTTCAGCTGGGTGGCCCCGCCCTGCCGGTCTGAAGCAGCAGAGCAAAGTTTAAGTCCAGTCCCACTTTTAAGACCAACAAAGCGTAATTCTGGGTAGAAGCTTCCAGCAAGGCTACGGTGCACCTATGGAGCACGTAAAAAACTTTCATAAAGCTTATACCCAGAATTAAACTTTGTTGGTCTTAAAGATGCCGCTGGACTCAAATTTTGTTCTACAGTAGTTTTGGGGAGACCCAGGTTCGGATCCCCACACAACTAGGAAGCTCCCGGTGTGGGGGGGGTGGTCTTTGGGCCATCACCGTCTCAGCCTAACCTGCCTCACGGGTGTGCGGGATCATTGTGTGAGGATATAAGGGGGGGGGACGCTGTGTCCACCGCCCCCCTGGGCTCCTTGAAGGAAAGGCAGGATAAAAATGAGACCGATGGGAAACACACCCTGGTGGAACTCTGCTGCTTGACTTCTGCTGTCACCAGTCGCTGGACACAAGACATGCCCCAGGGTGGAGACAGTCGCTTTTAAGGAAGTGTCTTTCCTCTGGAGGCTGGAAATGGAGAAAGCCTGAAGAGGGTTCCGGGTAGAACAGGTGCAAGCCAAAGAAGCGGTACTGCAAAACAGTCACCCAGAAGAAGGGCCAGATGGGAGTTCCCTCCGACGTTGCCATGTGTGTAAAGCCCCCTGTCGCCGCTCAGAACCCCCCGCCCCCACCCCTCCTCCCTCCCTCCCTCTTGCGGCCATGCAGTTTCTCCTCACAATGCATTTGCCCACCGAGTTCTTCTAATAGCTTTAACTGCTGGAGGATAGGAAGGGACGTCCCCCGGAGATGTTTACTGACCCCACAGTGGTTTTACACTTCCCCTGCAGCATCTGGTAGGCCAGAGACAGGCTCCCAGACAGGACCATTACGTTCTTTGAAGCCCATCTGGTGACTCCTCTCCGGCAATTAGTTATTGTTCTCCTCCTTTTATTTTTGAGTTGGGCTTCCTCCTTTCTGTCCTTTGTTCCGGCTGGCTGGGTCTCTCCCGGTTCTTCCCCTGCAGCAGCAGCAGCAGCAGCAGCAGCAGCAGCAGCAGCAGCAGCAGCGGCTTGAGCCTGCGGGGCTAACCCAGAGCCCAGGAGACCAGGGGTGTTGGGCAGTGCTCTTCATCTCTCACAGAGCTCACAAGACAGACCTGTTCGAATTCATGACATCTCTCCTCTCCTGTCCAACTCTCTGCACCTGTTCTCCACATGTTGCCCAGGCGGGGCTGGTTCAAGGTATATTGTCACCTGCAGCAGTTGCCACCTCCAGGTTCCAGGGGCTCAGCCTGGACCTGGTTGCCAGGAGCGCAGGCCCATGGAGGGGCTGCTGGTCACATCCTGTCCCAGCTGTTGGTCCCCTGTGGTTGTGCCCCCCCAAGCAGTTGCCTGGGAACTTGCCTGGCTCTGTGCCCAGCTAGACCTTCTGACAGTGGCTGCTGATGCTCAGAGCCAGCATGGTGTAGTAGTTAGGGTGTCTGCTTGGCTAAAATACCGGAGATCTCTGCCATGGAAGCTTGCTGGGTGACCTTGCACCAGTCACAGACTCTCAGCCTAGCCTGGGGAGGGACTGTGGCTCCGTGGAAGAGCCTCTGCTTGACATGCAGGAGGTCCCGTGTTCAATCGCCAGCATCTCCCGTTAAAAAGAACCAGGCAGTAGACGATGTGAAAGACCTCTGACCTGAGACCCCGGAGAGCTGCTGCCAGTCTGAGTCAGATGGGCCAAGAGCCTGAGTCAGTCTAAGGCCGCTTCATGTGTTCGCGTGTGCCTTATAGGGTGGTTGTTAGGGGAAAATGGAGGAGAAGAGTACAGCGTAGCTGCTTTGGGCCTGCATGGGGAGAAAGGCAGGGGACAGAGGGAGTGAATAAAATCCGTGTGCGGTGACAGCCAGTGTTTGATCCCGACACCCCCAGACACAGATGCATTTATAGGCACATCCTTGGGATACCGGCTCATTCCGGGCCATTCAGGGCCAAAATACTGTTGTTGCTGTTCTTGTTTTGAAAGCAGAGGGTGGCAGCATTGCTGAGGCCAGTGCAGAAGTGCAACCCCACAAGCTGAAGGTACGCAAGGACTGGGGACTGTAGCTGTTTTTTTTTTTTTTTTAATATCGTGACGTCATCCTTTGGGGGGAGCAGCAAAAAATACCATTTAATTTTTTTTTGATGCCTACCGGAGAATACGGCATGGCACACACCACGGATTGTGAGATGCGTCACCCATAGCAGCTCTTCTTGAAATATATTCACGTGCGGGTATCTCTCTCCAAACTGGAAGGTTGTCCGTGGAGGCCCACCATCAGGTCCAGTGATGCAAGGAGGACACCTAGTGGCCGTTTGGCCTCATAACTGAAACCCTCCTCAGGAGAACAGCGTCTGAATCCAGGGGGGGCACCTTTAAGACCAGCAAAGTTTAATTCTGGGTATCGGCTTTTGTGTGCCTGCTTGTGTGCACACCTGGAACAAAACCCCGTTGGTCTTAAAAGTGCCACTCTGGATTCAAACTTTGCTCTGCTGCTTCAGGCCAACGCAGTGACCCACCTGGATCTACCATCCGCAGGAGTGACTTTTAGAAGGGCGTTGCCTACTTTGCCAATCTTCAGGGGCCTCAGGTGGGTCCCATATTTCCCCGGGTGGAATTCTGACTCAAGAAGGAGGTCGGCCCCTCAGACGATACGAGGTCACTGCTCTGAATCCACTGCAATCCGGACGAGCACCCGGTGCCACAGGCACAAAACCATGGCTAGAAAGAGGTGCAGAGGCAGCAACGCAGCGGTCTGTTTTGTTGGTTGGAAGTACTGCCGACCTGCTTGCGTGTCTGCCAACCACCTCCTGATGAACATTTTTCAAAAAGTAAACCGAAATTAAAGTTTCTAAATATCCCTCTAGCTTTTCCCTAATGTGACACAGGCAGAAGTTTAATTCCTGAGAATCTAATGCAAGTAAAACATGGCATGAGACCCCAAGATAATAATAATAAAATGAATAAGAGATTGGACTTATACCCCGCCCTTCACTCGGAGTCTCAGAGTGGTTTACGATCTCCTTTCCCTCCCCCTCCCCGCAACAGACACCCCCTGTGAGGCAGGTGGGGCTGAGAGAGCTCTGACAGAAACTGCTGTTGAGGGAACAGCCCTGCAAGAACCGTGACTGACCCAAGGTCGCCCAGCTGGCTGCATGTGGAGGAGGAGCAGGGAATCCAACCCAGTTCTCTCCGATTGGAGCCCGCCCACTTAACCATTGCACCAAACTGGATAGATGGCCCAGGCTAGACTAATTGCATCAGATCCCAGAGGCTAATACTGTGTTTTAATTTTTGTATTTATTGTATTTGATATGTTGTTACCTGCCCTGATCCCGCTTGCAGGGAGGGCAGGCTATAAATATGAAAAATAAATAAATAAATAAATAAAAGCTAAGCAGGGTCAGCCCTGGTTGTTACTTGGATGGGAGACCACCAAGGAAGTCCAGGGTTGCTTTGCAGAGGAAGGCACTGGCAAGCCACCTCTGTTTGTCTGCAGTGCTGAAAAACCCGCGGGGTCATCTTGACTTGGCTGCGACTTGATGGCATTTCCCTTCACCACTAGGTGGAGCCCTCCCTTTAAAACGACGAGGTCGGCCATGTCTGCCCGGGTGACAATACATTGCCACGGCTTCCTTCCTCAAGCTTCCTTTCTTCCCACAGTAGATGTGTGTATGATGGGGCAGGCAGCGCAGAAATCTGAAAATGACTGCCGGGCAATTGGACATCAGCCATTGGTGCAAAAGCCCTGGGTTGCTTGCATGAAGGAAGAAGCAGCCAAAAGCCACAGTAAGAAGGAGAGAAATTAAAAGTGGGTCCGGCACCGAGGGATACGGTCCAAGATCAGCCCCGTTCCTGAGGAAGGTGACGGCACAGTGCCTTCTAGAATCCACAGCATGCAGGCCCTTCTGCTCCGCATGCTGAACGTCACCCTGCTTGAAGCACAGCAGAGGAAAATGCTGCCATGCAAGGCACAAAAAGAGGCAGAATCCATGCAATGCCTTTCTACTGGACCCACCAGGCTGGCACAACACACTGCAAGCGAGCCCACCGGGACTCTTTGGATCAGGCTAGATGTCAACAAGAAGCCCCCTGCCCTCCAGTTGGTGGCTGTGTGGCATCAGGCGCGAATCACCAGTGCAGGGAAGAAGGGTCCCCGTGAACCCGGCACTGTTGCAACCGGAGAGCTGTTCAGCCCACCAAGGATGGGGCAAGAAGCATTTCTCTGCCTCAGAGCACTGGAATACTTACGATCAGCTGGAGGAAGAAAAGAGGAGCCACCCAGCGGAGGGATACAAGTGACTTCCTTCCTTCCTTCCTTCCTTCCTTCCTTCCTTCCTTCCTTCCTTCCTTCCTTCCTTCCTTCCTTCCTTCCTTCCTTCCTTCCTCCCTCCCTCCCTCCCTCCCTCCCTCCCTCCCTCCCTCCCTCCCTCCCTCCCTCCCTGGGCAGTTCCAACAGACAGGCTTAGTGTATGGGACGCCCCCAGTCACTGATGATGAAGTCAGTCACAGTCTGTATATCCTAGTTCCCAAGATTTCATCACGCTATACTGTGATGCCATGACCTGGATGGCCCCGGCTGGCCCGGTCTCATCTGATCTTGGGAGCTAAGTAGGGCCAGCCCTGGTGAGCACTTGGCTGGGAGGCCACCCAGGAAGCCCAGGAGGCTTGTGGCACAGGGGCAGGCCAGGGCCTCTGAATGCCTCTGGCCTTGAAAACTCTGCAGGGTCGTGATCAGTCGGCTGCAACTTGATGGCGTTTTCTCCACCACCACCGCATGATTAAGAACAGAACCCCAGGTGGGACTGTGCAGATTAAAAGGGCGTGGCTGTGCAGATGGAAGCCAGCTTGAGTCTCCATGAATGGAGCCACGAGACCCCCACCCCACCCCCACCCCTGCAAGGAAAGCGATGGTCTGGCCCCCACTGACGGGAATCCCTCCCACAAGCATATTGCAGGCAAGTCGGCCACGTGCCAGGTGGGAGAACTGAACCCAAACCCTGATTTTGCCTGCACAAATATCGAAAGACGTTTCTTCTAGGCCAATAGACGGAGCACCCGACACAAAAGCTCACTTTCAGCAGATGTCTTTGCCAGCAGAAACATTTCCAGGTTTCCCCGGATCTGTCGGAGAGTATGAAGAACTCAGTCCATTTTCACTGTACCTTTGTATTGCGTGTTGATTTTCTGAAGGGAACCTCCTAATCACCCCCTACAGCAGGTTTAGATACAGACTGAGTGGGCTAAGGGGATATCGACTGCAGGGTGCGGAAGGGTGCAAAGTGTATGGATGCTGGTGAGTAGGAGGAGGCTACATAGCCCATTTAGGTTTGCATTAATCAGATTAGATGAACTGATGGTCTGGGTGTGGGGGATTATAGGGGGAGGCTGGGCGTTAAATGCCTTGTGGATGGGGGGAGGCCAGCAAGGGGCTGGGGGGATCCCGGTAATTGGGGGACGAGGGAAGTGTGGGGGGTGGGAGAGGGTCCTGCAAAGGACGGAGATGGAGATGCGGGGATGCTCGATCTCTGCCCAGCCTTCATCCCATCCCGAGACCTGCTGGTAGTGGGGACAGGAGAATAAACCCTTCTCTGACACTGGTGTTCTGCAGTGCCAGGTCCATTAACAATAAGACCGTTATGCTGCAAAATTATTTTGCAGCGCGTAAAGTTGACCTGGCATGCGTGAGCAAGACCTGGACGAAAGAGGGTGAGACAGCCGCCCTGAAGGAACTGTCTCCACCGGGTTTCTTGGTTCTTCACCAGTCCTGGAGGAAACCTCAGCCTTGGATCCCTTCCGATCCGGGTTCCGCCCTGGCTAGGGGACGGAGATGGCTTTGGTTGCTCTCGAGGATGATCTCCGCAGGCAGCTGGATCAAGGCAGGTCAGCTCTGCTGATGTTGCTTATTGGCAGCATTTGACACGGTTGATTATGATCTTTTGACCTATTGCCTTGCTGACACGGGGCTTTGGGGGCAGCCTTACAGTCATTTACCTCCTTCCTCCAAGGTCAGGGACAGAGGGTGTCCTAGGGGAATGGATTTCACCACGATACCCATTGGTATGTGGAGTCCCTCAGGGGGCAATCCTCTCCCCAGTGTTATTTAACACCTTTATGCGCCCCCTTTCCCAGCTGGCGTGGGACAATGGGCTGGGTTGTCACCTGTATGCTGATGGCACCGAGCCCTACCTGCTGATGGGCAGCCGGCTGGAGGCTGCCCCAGAACACCCGGCCAGGGGTCTGGAGGCCATGGCTGGCTGGTTCAAACAGAGCAGGGCTGAAACTAAATCCAGCAAAGTCAGAGGCCCTGTGGCTGGGTTGCGGGGCTGGGGGGGCTGAGATGGATTTCCACCTCTCCTCTCTTGACGGGGTGCCACTGACAGCTGCACCATCTGCCAAGAGTTTGGGAGTGGTCCTGGATGCCTCCCTTTCAATGGAAGCCCAGGTCACTCAGGTGGTTAAGCTGGCATTTTACCATCTGCACCAGTTGGTTCTGTACCTGTCTCCCTCCGATTTAGCCACGGTGATCCAGGCAATGGTCACCTTTAGAGGCTGGATCACTGTCACTCGCTCTGCGTAGAGCTTCCCTTTGAGGTTGATCCGGAAAATGCAGCTGGTCCAGGACGCAGCTGGGAGGCTCCTGGCAGGAAGGTCCTTTAGAGCGCATATCCAGCCGGTGCTCTATCAGCTGCGCTGGCTCCAGATCGAGGACCGGATCAAGTTCAAGGTTCTGGTGTTGGCCTTTAAAGCCCTTAACGGTCAGGGTCCAGCATACCTCTGGGACTGCCTGTCCTGGTTCGTCCCCCGTAGAGCGTCCGGGGTCTGCTGGTGGTCCCCAGACCAAAGAGCGTCCGGCTGTCCTCGACTGGGGCCAGGGCCTTTTCAGCCCTGGCCCCGGCCTGGTGGAACTCTCTTCCAGGAGAGATCAGGGCCCTGCAGGGCCTGGTATAGTTCTGCAGGGCCCGTAAAACGGAGTTGTTCCTCCAGGTCTACGGCTGAGGGCAGTCCCAGGCCTCCAGCGGACAGGCTGCAGTGAGTTCTGGCCTCCCCCCTTCCTTTCCCATCCCTCCTGTTTCCCCTTTTTCCTTCCCTCCTGTATGTGTCCTAGACTCCCTTCTGTGCGGATTCTTAAGCCATCTTAAATTTTGTAGTAACTGTCTTTTTGATTTTTGCATTTTTGGCTTTTTATAAGGTTTAAATTGTATATTTATGCATTGCTGTCACCCATTCTGAGCTGGTTCTGGGAAGAGGGGGCTATAAATCAAATCAAATAAATAAATAATTTCCTGGAAATGCTCCAGTAAAATGACCAGAAATTAAAAACTGTGAAGATGCAGGAAAGTATGTGGTTGGGAATAAACCGAAGGACTAAATCTCAAAGGCTCAGCTGGTATAGACTCATGCGGGCGTGCCACGGACACAGAGCTCTTTCAGAGGCACAGGAGCTTTGCTAGACCACGAAAGCTGGCAACCCCACTCGCCTGACTTGCCTCCAGTACTCCACGCCTGAGGCAGTTCAAGGACAGTGGGGGTCGTTTCCCAGTCATGCCTCTTTTTTTCGTGGAGCTTGCCTTGCTCCTAAGGAACCCCGAGAGCTGAGAGAAAGGGGGTGGGTTCTGGCCCTGCCAGTCTGGTGTAGTGGTTAACTGTACAGACTCTAATCTGGGAGAACTGGGTTTGGTTCCCCACTCCTCCACTTGCAGCTGCTGGATGACCCTGGGCAAGCCATAGTTCTGTCAGAGCTGTTCTCTCAAGGACAGTCCTGGAAAGAGCTCTCTCAGCCCCCCCTATCTCACAGGGTGTCTGTTGTGGAGAGGGGAAGGGAAAGGAGCCTGTAAACCGCTCTGAGACTCCAAGTGAAGGGCGGGGTATAAATCCAATTTCTTCTTCTTCTTCTCCTCCTCCTCCTCTTTCTGGGTGGTGGCCAATGCTCCCTCTAAGCTGTGGAGTCTTGTGAGCAAAAATTCTACTTTGTGAGCTCCTGGCATGAAAGCTGTGAGCGAGCAGTTTGGCCACTGCATAAACTAGTTTGCTCTGGAGCCCTCCTTCCTGAGCACAGACAAAAATGTGTAAGCCGGAGGCTAAAAAACTGGGAGCTAACTCACTAGCTCAGCCGAGAGGGAACACTGGTGGTGGCTATTCCAAAGATGAGCTTTGCCTTCTTGCTTGCCTGTTCCCCTCTAGGTGAGAACTGAGCCTCCCACTCGTATTTCTTGCATGGTGTGTGTGTGTGGGGGGGGAGGGAGTCGCAAATGTCTCCTACTCATGTCTTTTTGCTGTTGAGTAAGTCAAGAAATGTGATTTGGACAGCGATTCCCCATTTTCTGGCTGCTGATGTCACGGGGAAAGAAATTTCTGACCCTGAGGGCACCACGTGCCATGCCTTTGTTTTGACAGACATTGCCAGGGAGGTGTGGGCAGGGGGAATGGCACCCCCCCCCATCTAATTCCACCCTGCCAAAACTCACCGTCTTTTCTCTCGACTGTGACTCTGAGGACAGGCCGAGCGCTGGAGCGTTCACACCTCACCCGGGGTTGGAACTCCTTGGGCGGGGTGCGTCATGCCGCTTGCTTGCAGCGATGGGATGAGAAAAGACAGGAGGCACGCAAGCAACCGTGAAGAAGAGCTGGCTGGTGCAACGGGGAAATAAGAGGCGTTCTGTGTTGTCGTCAACAGCAACTCGGTTGGATTCTCTGAGTGGAATTAAGGCCCCCGAGGAAAGGTGCCTTGACAGTCCTGAGGCAGGAGAAGAAATGGTTCTCCTATGAAACCTGAATGGTGGGGAAGGGAGAGGCCCCCAACTCCTCGGCCTTCTCCTGCTCCTCAGATAGGGTTGCCAACCTCCAGATGGGTTGTATATCAAAATGAGAGCTCACAGGAGGAGATTGTATCAACATAAAGACACTCCATGAATGAATTACAAACAAAAGCAGAAAGATTATATTGTAGAAAACAATTCAAACCATATGTGCTGACAACTGGGGATGTAGTAAATATGTTATACAAGTGGCGACCCGCAAGAAACATGCGGGATGGTTATCTCATTTGTCACACCTTTGCTTCCTCTCCTCACCCCCTACCTCTCTCACACTATTTCTCCCCTCTGCCCCCCTTTTCTTACTCTATTTCTCCTCCATGCATGTGACTTCCTCTCTCTTTCTGACCTGTCATTCTCTTTGTTTTTCTGCCTCCCCACTTCATCTCTCTGTTTCTGCCCCCCACCCCATCACTCTCTCTTTCTGACCCCATCACTCTCCCAGCCTCCTGCCTGCCAAAGTCTCAGAGTGGCTTACAAATTCCTGTCCCTCCCCCTCCCCACAACAGACACCCTGTGAGGTAGGAGGAGCTGAGAGGGCTCTTTCCAGAACTGGTCTTTCAAGGACAGCTCTGACAGACCTATGGCTTGCCCAAGGTCATCCAGCAGGTGCAAGTGGAGGAGAGGGGAATCAGACTGAGTTCTCCCAGATTAGAGTCTGCACACTTAACCACTGCACCAAACTGGGAAGGGGGGGAAGGGGACTTGCAGAAGTGGGGACACCTAAGAAACATGCACGGAGGGGGTATTTTCTCACCTTTGCTTCCCTCCGTCCTCCCCCTTCTTTCTCTTCCTTTCTCTCCCCAACCCAATACCCCCTTCTTTCTCTTTCTCTCTGCCCCCAAGCTGGGGTTGCCAGCTCCAGGATGGGAAATCCCTGGATATTTGGGGGGGGGGTGCCTGGTGAGAGTGGGATTTGGGGAAGCCCTCCTCAGAGTGCACCCTCCTAAGCAGCCATGTTCTCCAGGGGAATTGATCTTAGTTATCTGACAATCTCCAGGTGTCACCTGGAGGTTGGCAACACTATCCCAAACATAAATATTAATGCACAGTTTCTCTTCCTGCCTCATGTGTGATGCTTCAGATATTCACAATGTGAGTGCAGAGTGCCCAGGCTTCTCCACCTCCCTGCTTTTCCTTTAAGGCTGAGCCTCAGGTGAGAGAGCAGAGCAGAGCCGGCAGAGCAGGCAAGCGGGCTGAGTGAGTGAAGCCGGGCCCAGGAGAGGGAGAGGGAGAGAGCGCAAGCAGCAACAGTGACTGCATTAGGTAACTTCTCGTCAGGAGAGGCAGGCAGCCAGCCAGCCAGCGCTGGACTGGGGAAGGCAGCTTCCAGTCTCTGTTCCCCACCGTCTCTGCTCTGGCTCTGTAGTCCGGCTGGACCGGAGTCAGGGTCGCAGAGTGTGTGGGCGCCCCTCCAACCCAGATTCTCCCCCCTCCTCCCCCTTCTCAGGTCTGTGTTCCACATTTCTTTCCCTGCCTGCACTTACTTGCTTCTCCCCTCTTTGGTTCCTGAGACCCCGGGCTTCTTTGTTATTGAGTACCGTGAGGGAGGGGGAGGGAAGGCTCCTTGTCTTCCGTGGGATCAGGATTTAAAAAAAAAAGGATAAAGCCCCTGTCGGTCGGGTCCACCCGTACACAAATCTGTGGGGTAGTGACAGTTTATGAGATGGCAGTTCGTGCTGCGGGTGGAGGGCTGGAGCCAGGAGCCCTTGTTCTCACGGCTCCAACTGCTGCTCCTGCCGTTCTTAGCGGCAGCGTGTGCAGCCGCGCAGCTTTCCTTGAGCTCCTGAGCATTCTACTGGGGATCTGTAAATAGAGAATGCAGTTTGACTTTGGGAGGGGATTTTAAGTATCCCCCGTATACTTTTTAAACATGTAAGATTTTTCTGCAACCCTGGAGAGTACTTCAAGCGTGCAGAAAAACCTCTTTAGCCTCCAGGTGCCCTTGTTTTGCGGAAATAAGTATCCGCATGGGGGGGGGCACTTGGGAATTAGATATATAGATAGTGGATGTGACATAGAAGTATATTTTCAATTTTACAGCTAAAGAGTACCAGCTATCTGAAGAAGCAGAATGTGAACGCGGCAGTGAAGCTAGCCGTGTACAGCTGCTACTCCTGCAAGACATAGAATCTTGTTTTCCTGAGGTTTTTGATACAAGGGATTTGTGGACTTCATTTAGAATTTTCTCTTTGTATCAAGTACTTTTTGTTCCTAGCTCTTTAAGAATATATAAAGGTTTGTTAAACTTTAACAAAGATTTCAAACAGTTTGAATTGTTTTGTACAATATAATCTTTCTGCTTTTGTTCGTAATTCATTCATGGAGTGTCTTTATATTGATACAACCTCTAGATGGGGCCTGGAAACATCCTGCTTTTGCAACTGATCTCTCTGGACTCCCAACTTATCCCCTGGAGGAAATGGCTGCTTTGGAAGGTGAATATAGTATTCTACCATGCTGAGGTTCCTCCTCTTCCCAGACCCTGCCCTCTCCATGGCCTACCCCTAAATTAGTAGGAACTTTCCTACCCAGACCTGGCAACCTTGTTCCCCGCTGTTCCAACCTTCGCCATGTGCCTCAGCATTTCATGGATGGAAAGAGGGGCCCACTCACCGACGCCTCAGGTCTCCTGCCACGGGTCGCTCCTGAGCTTGCTCCCCTTTCCCATTTTGCACTGCTGAAGGCTGTAGTCTCCTGGGTAAGATGATAAGAGTTCCAAAAAAGATGGGCCAGAGTCTATAAATGGTATGAAAATAATGCTTACTATTAACTCCAAGGATTGGAATACAACATGTATTATTGTTACAAATGTTTTTAATATGTTATTAAATCTATAAATAAATACTAAAAAGAAAGAAAGGCTTCCCTTTGTCTCCTGCATCCTGGTCAGGAAGCAAGTTCTGGCTGCTCCCTTGCTCCCCCTGGGAGGAGGAGGGGGAGGAGCCTCAGCCAGTTCTTTACCAGACTCTCTCAATCGCACAGGAGACGCTTGCCATCTCTCTCTCTCCCCTGTGCGATTGAGAGAGACTGGTAAAGCAAGTGGTCATGGCAGCAGTAAGAGAACTGGGAAAGGAAGTAAGAAACAGCCAGGGCCTTGCAGGCCAGATTGGGGCCCTTTGAGGGCCTGATCCGACCCCCGGACCACGTGTTTGACACCCCTGCTCTAAGCCTGTGACCACCCCCACATCTGATGGCAGGGAGTTCTGCAGGGCGCACAGCCTGCCGCTGGATGCACTGCAGCAGCCAGGATAGACTTTTGATAAAACCATGCCGAATAGTTCTGGTTTTCTGCTGCGTTTGAAAGATTTTCTGCTATATTCCAAAGCAGACACATCTTTGGAAGACAGGCAATTTACAGAGGAATATGTTACCCAGGGGGGTGATGGGAGGGGCAATCTCTGGCACCCTGGCATCACTGCTGCTGAAACCTGAAGTGATATCATCCTGGTGACTCTTCCTCCCCCTCCCCAAATCCTGCCCTCCCCAGGCTCCAACCCCCCCAACTCTCCAAGAGTTTCCCAACCCAGAGCTGGCAGCTCTGCTCTCAAGGGATCTCATTTCCCTTCTGACTTCCTTTCCTTTCCCCCTCTCCCTAGCAGCCCCCCTTGGTCTCTTTCTCCTTCCCCTGCTTCCTTCTCCACCCCACCCGCTTTCCTGCCCACAGTGGCCTCCCTTCCATCACGAGAGCTTTCCTTCCTTCCCTCTGCAGCCTCTTCCCACTTCTTCTGTCACACGCAAACCTGCCCTTTTCTGCTCCTCTCTTCAGCTTTACCTCCCTCCTCCTTTTCTCCCCTTTCTCTGCTTCCTTCATTCCTTTCTTTCCATTTTTAACTGTTTTTGTCGTCTTGCTCCACACAAATGGATATGTCTGGCAATCCCAGGAGGCAAGTTGTGGGCACAACTCAGCTATCCTAATTAACAATTAACAGAGGGTGTCTTCATATATTTGCTACAGTCTCCCATTCAGATGTAAAGAAAGTGGGGGGGGGGGCGCTACTGGATTTGAATTAAAAACGGAGTCTGTGGATGAGAAGACCTGCTTGGTATAGAGGTTAAAGCACAGACTCTAATCTGGGAGAACCAGGTTTGATGCCCCACTCCTCTACATGCAGCTGCTGGTGTGACCTTGGGTCAGTCATAAGTTCTCTCAGAACTGTTCTCTCACAAGCAACACTTGAAAGAGCTTTCTCAGCCCCACCTACCTCACAGGGTGTCTGTTGTGGGGAGGTGAAGGGAAAGGAGATTGAAGGCCGCTCTGACACTCTGGGTAGTGAAGGGCGGGATATAAATCCAATCTCCTCCTCCTCCTCTTCTTCTCCTCCTCCTCTGGGACTTTCCTCCATTTTGTTCCCCAGCTCAGCTCTGATACCAGAGATGAGCCTGGCCAGAAGAAAATGCTACAAGCCTAAGAAATGGAGCCCAACAAGATAAAGGGTTGAGGTTTGCCTCTGTTTATCTGCCTCCATTATGGTGCTGGCTATTGCTGAGGGTGAAGAATGCAAGTTTAATCATTGCTGTGTGCCTCAGTCTGCATCACTGCCTGTATACCAGCATGTGCAAGCAAATCATTTCCCCTTTGCCTGGCAGACGTATCTCCAGAAAGAACAGAGTTGCAAGTGTTACTTCATTTATACCCCACCTCCTTTCTCCTCAATGGGCACCCAAAGCAGCCTCCCTCATCCTCCTGGCTTTCATTTTATCCTCACAGCAGCTGATGTAGGATGTAGCCCTTGCCAGGCCATTGAGCCAGCAACAGGATTGGCTAAACAACACTTTGGAAAGACAGGCACAGCACAATTCTCTTATGGAGCAAGAGCTTCATGTAACTCTGCTGATTGGAAATGCCCCCGTCAGTTTCAAAACTGCTGAGTCACTCTCTCCTGTGCTCCCTCCCTCTTTACTGTTAAACCATGTGCCAGAATAATGTCCGGGTCTGAGGATTTCTGACTTTTACTGACTGTCATCACTTTAAAAAAAAATTAAGATTAGTTATAGTAATTCTACATAACAAATTGTCGCAGGCAGTGGCTAGGAAGGTTCACTACTGGCTGCCACCACACTGGTATGGGTCTCCTTGGGAGGGCCCAGAGCACCCACCTGACCCCTTGTTACAGTACATTTGCATAGGTTTCGCCTCATACGTGACCAAATGAGGCATGAGGACCCAGGCAGAGTAACAAATAGTTTTATTTAACAACAACTTTAGATTAATAACAAGTAGGAAAAATGAGCAAAGTAAACGCAGGTGAATCAATAAAATAATAAACCCCAACGTGTCTGTCTGCACTGTCCAGGCCTTCCCTAGCTGCCTTCCCTAGCCTAACTCACCCCTATTGGATAAGGGATCCCTCTTAGGCTTGCTGAGTCCCCCCAGGGTGCGGGGAAACTCCCGCTTGATTGGTCCGTTCCCCTCCGGCCCGGATTGGGCCGCCGGGGGGGAACCCCACCCCCAAATTGCTGGGCTGCAGAGACGTGCCCGGCATGGTGATGTCACCCGGAGGTGACATAATCGCGTTGGGCACAATTTGGGGGAGGGGCGCTCTATCATTCGAGGGAAAACTCTATGGTTTCAGAATCCAGAATCAGATCCAGAATTCCCCCGCTCCAGCCTCAGGTAGGATTTGGCAACCCTCATCCCTCTGTCTGCAGCAGCTTCCACCAGCCCTGCCCCCAGGAGAGAGAGAGGGAGAACCCCCCCCCCACACACACACACTCTGGGCAAGGCCTTTTATGTCGTCCTCCCCCCAGGCACTATCCCCTGTTCCCCTGCTGGTGTGGTTCCCCCCTCCCCAAAGTCTCCTGTTACCCAATCACAGGGCCCAGAGGGAGCCTGGGAAATGTAGGCCCTGATGACTACTCCAATACAGGCTTCCTTAGAGCCACTAGGCCTCCCTAGGGTCTGTAGGCCGCACCAGGAGGCCAAAGGTTAAGACACAAATGGAAGCTTTGGGTTTGGATTCATGCACATCAGAGTGCTGGAACTCAGCTGCTTTAATAAATTCCTGCCAACTTGCCGTGGGGAGGCAGAGCTGGAATATCCAGCAGGCTCAAGAGTCCCCCGCCTTAAAGAACCGTTTCCTTCTCTGCGAAGTGCTGCGGAGAGGGAGCCTCTCGGGTCTGGCTCGGTGCCCTTTGAGCTCTGTTCCCGCCAGGTCACAGGCATCAGGCGGCCGTGGGTGGACTGGAGCAGCTGGGACAGAAATGTGCTCACCCATTTGCACACGGTGTTCCACCATCATGATGCGGCATGACGCCGCACTGGCACGATGGTGGTGGTGACGCTCTGCCAGCCTCTCTCAGGCACAGGGCATTTCGAGTATTTCTGCAGAATAGAACTTTGTTGGTCTGAAAGGCAGGCCCATAGCCAGGATCTTGTGGCTTTGGGGACAATTTTTTTTTGCTGGTGGGGCTGCCATTATTTTTCAAATAAAAAATAAAGATATTGCCTGTGAATAACTCTCCTTCCCTCTGTTCTCCCAGCCTCCCTCCCCCTCCTCCATTCCCACAATCCTCTTCTTCCTCCCCCTCTACCCCATGCAGACTTGAGGCCGCTGCTGCAGTGCCGTGCTTTCTTTCTGTGGGCACCTGAGTGCAGGGCGCTCTCCCCACCAGCCCTCCCCCTTGGCACACCCTGGGACTGTGCAGCCCTTTCACCCTCCTCCTCCTCCTCCTCCTTTGCAGCACCAGCCGTTGTGCTCAGCCCAGTCTCCGGGCAGGCGGGGAAGAGGGCGTGGCTCCTGGGCTGGCCGGTCCCGGCGCAGGGGGCCCAGGTGCTGCCACCACCGCAGAGAGCCTTGAGTTGGGCTGGAGGTGCCTAGCCTGGGCCAATGGGCTGGGTTGGACTGCTGCTTCCATGTTGCAGCTGCCGCTGCTCAGCTTCAGCCCACAGCAAGCGGCTGGCATGTGTGAGACACTGGAGGACAGTGGTGATGTGGAGCTCCTGGGGTGCTTCCTCTGGCCACTGCCGGTGACGTGTGGAAGGTCTATTTGGCATGCGGCAGGTGCAGCCAGAGACAGTGTGCCTTTTAAAACATTATTGTAAAATAATTTTTTGAAGAAAATCTTGTGGGGCCACCCCTTGAAGGGCGGGGCGGAGCTGAAGTCAGCCTTTTGGCCAGATGGGAGATCAGTGGCTACTAGCCATGGTGAGTAAAGTGACCATATACAGTGGCAACAAACCTCTGAATCACATAGCCAGGAGGCAACATCCGGGGAAGGCCTCGGCCTCTCTGCCCTGTTGTTGGCCCTGCAGAGGAACCGGTTGGCCACTGTGTGAGACAGGAGGCTGGACTAGATCAGCATCTGGTCCAATTCAATACAGCACCTCTTCTGTTCTGATGACCTTAGAGCTGCCCTTTTCTGGCATGTACACCAAACAGAGTGTCAGTTGGGTACTGTAAAGTACTGGGTTTCGGGCCTCATGACTCGGACGATGACATAAGAGAAGACGCGTTTATTCGTACTTCACACAAGACAAGAACAAACAGTAACGGCCGGAGGCCAACTATATACAGTTAGGGGGGGACGGCCCCATATTCCTATTGGCGGGTTTGAATCGTCCGCCAATGCTGCCATTGGTTCTCTACTGGCGAGCTCAGGAACCTAGTCCCTATTGTTCTCAGAGAGCGAAGCTTGGCTGTATTTCGCCAGCTCTGCCTTCTGATCCCAGGACACAACACCCCTCCCCCCATAGCTCGCCTCCTATCAGGTGACGTAGTCTTTTAAGTATGCTGGTGCCCTCCGTTCCCTTAGTGATCGTCGGGGGGCCGGTACCGGACTGGCGGGGCCCCCATCGGGTGGTCCTCCCGCACAAGGAGCTTGGATCTCCGGTAGTAGCTGAGGTGGTGACGGTGGCGGCTGTAACGGCGGTGGCAGCGGCAGCGGCGGTTCAGCTGTCTCCGGGACCCCCTCCGGATTCCGTGGACTTTCAGGCGCTGGCTCCGCTGGCGGTGCCTGCAGCCGATCGGATGCTGGGGCGGCCGCGGCGTTTCCCGGTAACGGGGCCTGGATCCCTGTGTCGGGGCCTTGCCGCCTCCGGAGCTGGTCCACGTGTTTACGGAGGACCCGGTCCCCATCTGCTAGGACCTCGTATGACACTGGCCCGGTGGGTTTTAGGATGCGCCTGGCCAACCACTGAGGCCCCGCCCCGTAATTCCGGAAGTAGACAGGTTCCCCCGGGAGGAAGCTTCGGGGCGCCTCCCGGGTCTCGACCAGCTTTCTCTCTGGGGCTCAGTTCGGGTGGAGCCTGTCTAACAAAGTCGTGGGGCGGCGGCCCATCAATAGTTCTGCGGGGCAATGCCCGGAGATGGGGTTTGGGGTGGTGCGGTGTGTTAGGAGGAAGCGGGCCAGCCGGAACTCCCAATCCCCCTCCGTTATGCGGCTCAGGGCTTCTTTGGCGGTGCGTACCGTTCTCTCCGCCTGTCCATTTGTTGCCGGGTGGAAGGGCGCTGATCGTTATGTGCCTGATTAGGTTCCTTTCGAGGAACACTTGAAACTCAGCAGATGTGAACGCTGCCCCGTTGTCCGACACGATTGTGTCTGGCAACCCGTGCGTAGCGAATATTTTCCGCAGGGCCCTTATTGCCGCTTTGGCAGAGGTGGTAGACACTGGGCTTATTTCCACCCATTTCGAGTAGGAGTCTACCATCACCATGAATTGGAGCCCCTGAAACGGCCCGGCAAAATCTATGTGTAGGCGTGACCACGGCTTGTGGGTAGACTCCCAGCTTTGGGTTGGCGCTCTCGGGGGATTGGGGCGGACTTCCTGACACCGTGTGCACCCTCGGACCCAGGTTTCAATTTCTGCGTCCATCCCGGGCCACCACACGTAGCTCCTTGCCAGAGCTTTCATTCGTACAATGCCGGGGTGGGCCTCGTGCAGCGTTTCTAGAACCCCTTGTCTCATGGGCCCCGGGATGACCACCCTGTCCCCCCATAATAAGCACCCTTTCAAGGCGGATAACTCTTCCCTCCTGGCTTTGTATGCCGTGAACTCTGGCCCTGTCTGTTCCGCTGGCCATCCCCTCACCACCCAGTTTAGGACCCGGGAGAGAATGGGATCTCGGGACGTGCGGGCGGCCACGTCTGCAGCCTGAAGGGGGGGTTTTGGCAGCTCCTCTATTAACAATACTGCGGGAGCCGGGGCCGGATCTTCCCCTGTATGCGGCAGCGGCAGGCGGCTCAAGGCGTCGGCATGACCCAGCGCCTTGCCCGGCCGATGCTCCAACTGGTACTGGTAGCCCGCTAAAAACAAGGACCAGCGCAACACCCGGGGCGACAGTACCTGCGGCGTTTGTTTGTCTGCCGCAAACAGTCCCAAGAGCGGCTTATGATCGGTTACGAGCGTGAAGGGCCGCCTGTACACAAAGTTGTGAAACTTTTTAACCCCCGCCACCAGTGCCAAGCCCTCCCGGTCGATTTGTGCATAGTTCCGCTCCGCGGGGGACAGCATGCGGGAGTAGTAAGCCACCGGGACTTCCCTCCCATCCGGTAGCTTGTGGGCCAATACCGCCCCGACCCCATACGGTGATGCGTCGCAAGCAAGGATTACCGGGAGCTTTTCATCAAAGTGGGCGAGTACCGCGTTAGAAATCAAGAGTACTTTAACCCCCCGAAAGGCCGCCTCCTCCCTCGCTCCCCATGCCCAAGGTGTCGCCTTATCCAGCAGCCTGTGCAGGGGTTCGGCCACGGCGGCTTTGTGAGGGAGAAAGGCGTGGTAAAAGTTCAGGAGGCCTAAGAACGCCTGGAGCTCTGCCTTGGACTTCGGGGCGGGGGCCTCCACGATGGCCTTCACCTTGTCTCTCGCCGGATGCAGCCTGTTGCGTCTACCCGGTACCCCAAGAACTCCACCTCCGGCACCCCGAGGAGGCACTTTTCCCCCTTCACTTTCAGCCCCGCGGCTTGGAAGCGTCCCAGTACAGTTCGGAGGCGGGCGGCGAAGCTTTCAGGGGTGGTCGCGGCAATGAGGACGTCGTCGAAGAACGGCGTCACTCCAGGGATCCCTTTTAACAAATCGTCCATTAGATTTTGGAAGATCCCTGGGGCCACACTGACCCCGAACTGCAGCCGCTTCACCCGGAAGGCCCCCCGGTGGGTCACTATGGTTTGCGCCTCGGCAGTGGCCTCATCTACCGGGAGTTGCTGGTACGCCTGCGCGAGATCCAGCTTTCCAAATATGCGCGCCCCCGCCAGTGTGGCTAAGACGTGGCTGACCACGGGTACGGGGTATGCGTGCGCCTGAAGTGCCTGGTTAATGGTGCACTTATAATCCGCGCAGATGCGGATTTCCCCATTTGGCTTGACGGGTGTCACAATCGGGGTCTCCCATCGAGCGTTCGGGATGGGCTCTAGGACTCCCTGGGCCACTAACCGGTCCAGTTCGGCCTCTATTTTAGGGCGGAGGGCCAGGGCCACGGTGCGGAAGCGCCGTCGGACGGGCGTCACTGTGGGGTCTAAGTGGAGCGACACCGGGGGCCCTTTATAACACCCCAGTTTCCCGTCAAAGACCTCAGGGAATTCCTTGCACACCGCCCCCAGTCCCGCACCCCGCACTTATTCACTCCCCCAATCGTTATGCCTAGGGCCTCGAACCACGCCCGCCCCAGGAGACTCACGAGATTTCCCTCCACCACCACCAAGTCCAAGTTCCCCTCAAAGTCTCAGTACTGCACTCGGAAAGTGCCGACTCCCCGGATGGGGACAGGGTTCTTTTGAAAGTCCACCAAGCTTAGTGGCGATGGACGTAGAGGGGTCCCCTAATGGGCAAAGTCTTTTTAAAGTGTCCATGGAAATGATGGACGCCGCCGATCCCGAGTCCACTTCCATGCAACAGGGGGACCCCTCGATCCGCACGGTTACTTGGATCTTCGGGGTAGAGGAGAGGTTGGGGTTGGGGAGGCGAAGTACCTGCAGCGGTTGGTCGGTGAGATGGTACAACTCGGCGACCTCTTCCGTCGTCTCGTAGGCGGTGGACGATGCGCGGTGCGGTGGGACCGACGATCTCGAATTCCGGGGGCCCTTGGACCGGCAGACCCGTGCGAGGTGTCCCTGCTTCCCGCACCCGTGACAGACCGCATCCCGGAACTTGCAGGATTTCCTTCCGTGGCCTTCCCCGCAGCTGGCACAGACGGTCCGGTTGCCGGAAGGCTTGGCTGGCTCCCTGTTGGCCTGTTGGAACGGCGCCGGCCGGCGGTGTTGAGGTCTGAGGGCGAAGACCTCTTCAGTCTCTGAGTTCCCGGGGCTGGGACTCCTCCCGACCACATGGGCGGCCGCGGCCGGGCGTTCCCCTTCAGCGGCCTCGTGGGCTGTTGCGGCGTTGATGGCCTCGTCCAGGGAGAGCCTCCGGTAGCCAATCCACTTGCGCCGCAGCTTGGAGTCCGCCAGGCCCCAGACGAACTGCGTCAGCAAGTTGTCTTCCACCTTCGGGAACCCGCAGTCCACCGCGAGCGCCCTCAGCGCGGCCAGGAAGGTGGCAACGGATTCCCCTTGGGCCTGGACTCGCCTCTGGAACTCCATCCTCTTGGCCAGGAAGGTCGGCCGGGGGCTGAAGTACGCATTGAGGACGTCCAGGATCTCCCCAAACGAGCTTTCCAAGGCCGTGCGGGGCACCAAGAGGCTCTTGGCGAGGCGGACGGTTTGGGTGCCGCACGCGTTCAGCAGGAGCGATCATTTCTTGTCGGGGTGGCGGATCTCGTTGAGCTCCAAATAACTGATGAGCTGGTCGACCCATGCGTCCCAGGTTTCTGGCTGCGACGGATCGAAGCGCTCAAGTGTTACATGAGAGGCGGCCATGGCTCTGTCTGGGAAGGCGTGCGTCGGGGCGAGCGGTATGGTGCTGCTCTCGGGGTCAGCGATGCGATGCTCGGCGAGCGGTGCGGTGCTGCTCTCAGGGTCAGCGATGCGATGCTCGGCGGTGTCCTTTTCGTCGCTCATGGAGTCACGGAAGGCGTTGAAATCCCACCTTCGTCGCCACTGTAAAGTACTGGGTTTTGGGCCTCATGACTCGGACGATGACATAAGAGAAGACGCGTTTATTCGTACTTCACACAAGACAAGAAGAAACAGTAACGGCCGGAGGCCAACTATATACAGTTAGGGGGGGACGGCCCCATATTCCTATTGGTGGGTTTGAATCGCCCGCCAATGCTGCCATTGGTTCTCTACTGGCGAGCTCAGGAACCTAGTCCCTATTGTTCTCAGAGAGCGAAGCTTGGCTGTATTTTGCCAGCTCTGCCTTCTGATCCCAGGACACAACAGGTACCACGCTGACATATCTACAGATATGCTAAGGAATGTCCATGGCTCTTAGTTGCCAGCCTAAGCAGTTTTACAGACTGCCCTGAGGATTGCTTCGCTAGCAATTTTAGGGGGAGTATGAAGAGGACCATTCCCTCCACTAGATGGCACTTTGAATACATACACGGGAAATGCAGGATTTCCCCCCACAGCCCCCAGTTGCTTGTCTTAGTATTACAGTCAGCAGGTAATCAAAATCAAGTTCAGTTTAGAGAGCTCCAACCGCCTTCTCAGCTCTATTCAACTTTAACATGCCTTGTCGATTAAGCATTGTTCATTACTTCACAGAAACACGGGTGGACAGAAACATGCATTTAAAGAAACAAAATCTGCCTGAATATTGGATAAAACAGTGACCTCCCTTTCTTTCTTTTCAGATACAATGCCGCAATTTAAAAATTGTCATTTCTGTTGTAATTTTCCAGTGCAGTAGTCACTCAATCGATGTTACAGACCATTACATCTCGTACTCTAATGAAAACACAACCTGCCATTGATAAACAGCCGTGGGACTGAAGGAAGATCCTTTTCTGTACAGTCAGATAATGCCTATTGACAACATGAGCACAACTCCCCATGCAAATTAAATAGCTTTGGTCAATAACAATCCCACAATCGATCGTCTTGATTTCATGCTAGAATATTCTTTGCAAACATTTGCAACCTGTTGTCAGTTCTTCCAAAGAGCCACCCTAGTAGCCATGCTCCTCTAGCGTTTATCATCATTGAACATCTATTCATTTTCGTGAGATCCAAACATTTGAGTAACTAGCACAATACAGAAGAGACAGAACGACGTTTGAATCCAGTGTCATCTTTAAGATGAACAAAGTTTAATTCTGCGTAGAAGTTTTCATGTGCACGCACACCCAACGTGGTGCCTCCTGTCTTTCCTGTCACCCACTTCCTTCTTTCCTCCGTATCACTCCAGAAGAGCCTGGGAGGAACTGCCTTTATGTCTGCATGGAGCACCTACTTGGAAACATTATAGGAAGATGATAAGAACAGAAGAAAAGCCAATATTGGATCAGGCCAATGGCCCACCCAGTCCAACACTCTGTGTCACACAGTGACCAAAAACCCAGGTGCCATCAGGAGGTCCACCAGCAGGGCCAGAACTCCAGAAGCCCTCCCACTGTGGCCCCCCCAGCACCAAGACTACAGAGCATCACCACCCCAGACAGAGTGTTCCCTCTACACCTTGTGGCTAACAGCCACTGATGGACCTCTGCTCCATACGTTTATCAAATCCCCTCTTGGAGCTGTCTATGCTTGTAGTCGCCACCGCCTCCTGCAGCAGTGAATCCCATGTGCTAATTAAAGAAGCCTATCTTGAAACCTCTCCGTATGTTGTGATTGGCCTCAGCCTCCGTGGCAGCCTCCGTGGCAGCCATTCTGCAGGTGCATCAGTTGCCCACAGAGTGAGCAAGAATGGGGACTTCTGCTTTGAAACAACATCGCCCCCATGTGTATGCCGTGCTGCAGAGTGGCTAGGACTGATGCAGGGGCTCCGGCTCGCCCGCACTTTGCATCTCCGATGTGTCCCAGGACTCTCTGTTGTTTAGCCTATCACAAGCTAAGGTGGGTGTTTCTTTTGGTTGTGTCATACCGCTGCATGCAGAGGAGACGTGGGACCGGGCTGTGTCTCCTTGTTCCAAACAGTTGCTTTGTAATGTGTGAAATGCCCCCCCCCCCCTTCAGCAGCACATATCTTTGCAAACCTTGAACTAAATGTATGAGTGAGTGGTGCATCTTTGATGTGAGAGAAGCTTCCTGTGTCAGCCAGAGACAAGCTGTGAAGGGCCTCCTTGCGTAGGTAGTTTGTCAACGCACAGCTGCAGTGTAAAGCGGAGAGCGTCTGCAGAACAGAGTATAAGCCAGGTTTAAAAATAGAACTGTGTGGGAATTGAAGAAAACTGAGCCTAAGGAAGCAGCCAGCCTTTCGTAAACCTTGAAGGAGAGCTGTCTGTTGAGAGAGCTACAGTCAGCTAGATATTTTTGTTTGTTTCTTTCTTTACTGCAGTAAAGCAAGATTTGCAAGATCTTTCGAAGCTATTGTTGCAAGGTTAGCGCGGGGAATTCAGTGCCACCACGTAGCACTCCATCAAAAATCACAATAGTTCTGAGAATCTAGACTAAGAAGAACATTTAGAGTGACAGTGGGTAGGATTACAAGGTTTGAAGAATCCAAGAGACACACAAAATGTTCTGCAGTCAAGACACTCTGTGCGCGTCACAGCATGCTTGCAAGCGGTAACAGATTTACTAATAGAAAACAGAAAACATCTGAAGAAGTGAGCAGTGGCTCACAAAAGCTCATCTCCTGCCAGAAATTTTGCTAGTCTTTAAGGCGTTACTGGACTCTTTTCTACTGCTACAGGTGGACTAACATGGCTACCCATCCAGATTTCCTAAGTCCTGGAACTGCTTAGGATGGCAGCTCAACTGGTATGCCCATGTAAGGAGGAGATAAACCTGTGTGCCTGGAGAGACCTGTTTGCATGAGCACTTTCAAGTGTCACCCCCCCCCCTAGTTCTGGGCAGGACACGATAGTGTGGTATCTCATAGGGACACTGCTCCTCTCATGGGATGCATGACTTGAACTGGCTCAAAGTTGATTTCATGGTGCAGATCCACCCTTAGTGATAGCCCACGAGCATCGTGAAGGTAATTTCAGAGGGTAGCCTCACTGGTCCACAGTAGAACAGCTGGATTTGAGTCCAGTAGCACCTTAGAGGGTGTGGAGAAATGCATTTTTCCTGGGAGGTTTGAAGTGAGCAAGACCTCCACTGTGTGTTTTTAAAGGTTTTTTTCCCCCTTTGGGCAGAGGACAGGCAGAGGTAGGGGAAGTCAGTTCAATTGCTTCCCAGACATACCTCAGCTCACCTTCATACAAATGCTAATGGATCTAGCAAGAGAAATAATGGGTGAGTAAAGATCTCCCCCTTCTCCAAGCAGGGAACAGAGATTTGGAGGAACAGAATGCTAGGGAGTCTCCAGGAAGGAGATTCCTGGAGATCTTCAGGAAAAGCCACTTTGACCTCACCTGACCTGGCCAGAGGGTAGGGAAAAGAGACATAATAAAAACACCTTGCCGCAGGAAGGAGGGCTCTTTTTTCCTTGGATGCTAAGTCCATGAGAGTACACAGGCCTCTCCACTGGGAAGGCAGCCATTGACCATGTGCTTGCCTAAAGGGCTGGAGCAAGCTTCAAGGTAATGGTGCCTCTGTAGAGATTTGTAACTTCCTAAGTTTTAGGAGCCTGTCCTATTTTAACATCTGATTGGACATGTACAGAAAGAGGGACAGAGGATTTGTGTTTTACCAATTTCCTTTGGATCCCTTGCTCAATCTAGTGCTGTGCTAAAAGTATGCTTGTGAATATTTTATTTTTAAAAAATACTTTATAACTTAAGATGCTGGCAGTGGTTCTCTGTACCATATAGATCTCCACTGTCCTGGACATGCTATTTTAAAAGGAGTGCCAGGGAGAAGGCAGTCAGTTG
Source organism: Gekko gecko (assembly GCA_029375565.1). NCBI lineage: Eukaryota > Metazoa > Chordata > Lepidosauria > Squamata > Gekkonidae > Gekko > Gekko gecko. The sequence continues at coordinate 1,854,436 of JAPDNY010000012.1, read as the reverse complement.
GTAAGTGGCTATTGCTTCAGGGGCAACTAAGGCAATAAACTGCCCCCGTGGTGACCAGGCGCTGGGCAGCGAGAGACACCGAGGCAAGGCCTCAGAACTTGGAAGGAAAGCTGGGAGCCCTGACAGGTGGTGGTGGCGGGTGGCTACCTAAGAATGGAAGAAAATTCCCTCCAGGTGTTGAGAAAAACCTAGGAGGGCAGGGCGGAATAGGGCCTGCAGGCCAGAGCAGGCCCATTTTGCCACAGAGACTAACCAGATATTCCACAAAGGGAGCTTTGACTCTCAGAACATGTGACCTGAAAATCTTGTTGGTCTCTAAGGTGCTCCTGAACATGAATCTAGCTGTTCCAGGAGCATCATGTGGACATTGTGTACAAATGAAGATGTACTCTGCTGGCAAGTTTGGCCTTTTTGAAGGAAAAAGTCTCTTATCATAAGGGTGTATGATAGGAGCCACTCAAAGCCTGTTGTGTGCATACTTATGAAATATAGACCCTTATGATATTTCTCATGTAGGTCTGTGTTAAATAAAGACCTCAGAACCAAGAACTTTGGCTTTCTTGCCAGAATCCTATTTCATTCTGAATCTTCCTTAATACTGATGGGATTTGAACTTATTTACTGGTAAAGCTGTCCTGGCTATGATTTGTTTCTTTAAGAAGGAGTTTTCTACTTCCCACCTACCTGAGCTGATTGAAAAGAACATATGAAAGATAATATTTTTTCAGTTATAAAGATCTCTTTGTCGAACTTCTGTTGTATATTTTATTTCTTGCTTAATTATTAAATCACCTTACCCTCAAAGCTGTGAGTTTCCTTTTTCTTTTTGTAATTTATATGCCAGCCATCTTGTTGGTTTATTAGCATTTTCAAAAAAGTTTTGCTTTGCATAGGCAAATTTTTGGCTATTTCTTCTATCATTAAGCAGTTCATTTGGTGCTGTAAGAGTTTTAATTTCACTCAAGTGTCCAGCTGAGGTATCTTGCTTTAAGTTATCTTCCTGCCTCCTAATCTGTTCTTGGATTTGCGAGAATTTTTCCACTTTTTGTTTCTCTAATTATCCAACCTCTGGCATATGCCTTAAACGCGTCCCGCACCGTTCTGACAGAGATATCTGGTTGTATGTTTTGATGAAAGAACATTTGAAACTCTTTTTTTGTCTCTGTTACAAATTTTTTCAGTAAAAATGTATTAATAGTCCATCTACTTTATTTTTGGAGCATCTTGTAATGTAAGCATGAGAGGATTGTGGTCCTCAAACGTTGCTGGTAAAATTTCCACTTCCATTAAAGCATTTGTAGTTGTTGAGGAAATATCACACATGTCTATCCTTGACCATGATTTATGTCCTGCTGAATAAAAGGTATAGTCTTTCTTTTTGGGGTTTCTGATTTTCCAAGCGTCAATCAAATTATGTTCTTCTGCAAGTTATACAAATGTATTAGGAAGTTCATTGCCTTGTTTCTGTTTTCCAGTTGTTGTTTTTCTATCTGAAAGTCTATCAAAAACAGCATTGTAGTCTCCAGACAGAGCTCATCATCATTTTGTTGGGAGATAAATTCCTGAAGTAATTTGAACTTTTTTTCTTGATGTTGATTAGGTGCATATATATTTACTATTGAGGTTATTTTACCTTGTCTTTGCACTCGAACCATTAGAATTCTGCCATCTTCTGAGCTATATATTAGTTCTGGATACAGATGTTCTTTGACATATGTAGCTACTCCTCTCTGTTTTTTCTTTGTCTGAAGCTATAATTCCCCCCCCAAGTTTTTTAATCTCCAAGTATTTTTGATCTGAATGTCTTATATGGGTCTCTTGTAAACATATAATATCCAGTTGCATCTTCTTCAGTTGTTGAAAAGTTTGTCTTCTTTTTTGGGGTGCATTTAAGCCAATGACGTTTATTGAAATTATTTTTATTTTCACTCTATCCATCTTTATTTTGGATTTTATCATCGCTTTTATGCCTCAGTTTTAATCCTTTTTTAAAATATTTTTTTATTTTATAAATCACACACATAACATACAAACATACATACAAAGATTTTGGGGGTTCTATTTTACATTTTGATTTTTTTCTATTTGTTGACCTCAAACATTGTCCAATTATATTTTTTACTTTTTGCCACCCTGTATTTTTTATGTATATCTCTTGTTTATAGTTAAACATATAGTTTTTATTTTCTTCTAGTTCAGTTGTATGTCCATAACACTAATTGTTGTACTCTTCCATCAATTTATAACATCTTGACCATGTATTCTCAAAGGATTATTCATTATGTCCTCTCAATATTAAAGTTAAATTGTCCATCTCTGCTATTTCAAGTATTTTATTTATAATTTCTTCTTTTGAATGTACTTCATTTTTTCTCCAATATTTGGCATAAAGGATTCTTGCAGTAGTCAGTAGCCTCAGTTTGACTCTTGTGATCCTCTGGGGTAGTACAGTCATCTTAGATGCTCCAGTTGTGGTAGTTATTCAGATGCTCCTTGTGTTTCCTGCTGGACCTCATCAGTTTGCATTTCTTCCTCCTCCATCTTCAGATCATCACCATGCATTTTAATAAAATCTTCCACTTTGACTATAGAACTTCTGGAAACAGCCATCTATATGAGATCCTTCTAAGAATGTTTGTAAATTCTGCATCTTCTCTTCTCTTCTCTTCTCTTCTCTTCTCTTCTCTTCTCTTCTCTTCTCTTCTCTTCTCTTCTCTTCTTCTTCTCTTCTCTTCTCTTCTCTTCTCTTCTCTTCTCTCTCACTCTCCAAGGGATTTCCTTTAAAATTTTTATTTCTGTTTCCCCTATTTGGAAGGGTGTCTCTCTTGTTACACTGAGGATGGCATCTCTTATTGTTCTTTTATTAAATCTCACATATATTTCTCTTGGTAGACTGTGCCTTCTTGCATAAGCAGAATTCATTCTGTAAGCCATGTCAGTTTCATTGTATATTTCATCTGGATTTTCTGCACCCATATAATCTGCAAGTGCATGTGCCATTTCAGTTTTCAGATCTTCATCTTTCTTCTCTGGTACATTTTGAAATCTTAAAATATATGCTGCTTTGTCAAGCTCTAGTTTAATGAGGGCCTCCTCCATATAATTCTGTTTAGATTCTACTTTCTCCACCTTTAGATGCATCTTTACAGATTTATCTTCCATCTGATTAACTGTTTTGGCCAAAGTGGACAGGTCTTGTCTATTTTCCATCAGCTGTTTTTGTACTTCTGTCATTTGCTGTGATAGAGAATCCAGTTTAGTTTGTACAAGGTTAACAGCTGCAACTACCACCTCTTATATTAAAGTCTTCAACTCTTTTACTGAAAGCTGTGCTAATGTGGCAGAAACTGATTTAGTTAGATCTGGAGATATGGTAGAAAGGGGGAGTTTCCCTTTCTTATCCATAATTCTATAGTCTATATTGTACCTCTGATTAAAGAAACACCTCTTTACTTTAAATAGTCTATTAAACAGGGACGAGAAGAGCAAAGAAAAGGCATGGATCTACCCGTTGGCCAATGCCCATGAAGAGAAGATGGAAGAGCTTGAATAGGAGCCAGGCAACAGGAATCAGGAAGGGAAGGTCAAGAACACCTGATGATGTGCCTCTGGGAAGCCCCTGGAGAGTGGAGTTGCCAGCTCTGCATTGGGAAATACCTGGAAATTTGGCGGGTGGATCCTGGGAAGGGTGGGGTTTGGGGAGGGGTGGGACTTTAGCAGGGTATATAATGCTATAGACTCCACCTTCCAAATCAGCCATTTTCTCCAAGGGATCTGATCTTGGTCACTTGGAGATAAACTGTAATATCAGGAGATCTCCAGGTGCCACCTGGATGTTGGGAACCCTAATGGAGGAGGAGGAGAAGAAGAAGAGATTAGATGTATACCCTGCCCCTTACTACCTGAAGAAGTCTCAGAGCGGCTTACAATGTCCTTCCCCTTCCCCTCTCCCACAACAGACACCCTGTGAGGTAGGTGGGGCTGAGAGAGCTCTTTCGAGAACAGCTCTGAGAGAACTGTGAATGACCCAAGGTCACACCAGCAGCTGCATGTGGAGGAGTGGGGCATCAAACCCAGTTCTCCCAGATTAGAGTCTGTGCTCTTAACCACTACACCAGACTGGCTCAGTCTACCCTGGGCAGAACCTGGAACTCCTTTGTCTCTCTCTCTAGGCACACAGGGAGAGAATGGTGACCTGGGGCCAGGCGCTACCCCAGAAGGCGCTCCTGGATGAGAATGCAGGGGGAGAAGCTTGAGGCCAGACTCCCTGTCTGCTGGTTGAGCGACAGCCTGGCCAGAGCAACCAGGCTGAAGAGATGCCTGCATGAGAGAGGCGGGCAGGCAGAGACTGCACAAGGTCCAAGGAAGGGGACTTGAAGCCAGCTTGTGTTTTGCTCCCCACTGGGGCACTGAGCAGAGAGCTCCCCGTGGAGCGTCCTCGGAGGACACCTCAGTCAAGTTGGGCCCTTGGCATTTAAAAAAATGTTTTAGAATAAATCAATAGGACTTTCTCTATTTGTTTAACATTCCATAAGCCATGCAACAAGAGACACATTTTAGAATTAAAAATAGCAAAAAAAATTTAGCCATATCAACCGTGCAAGATTCACAGACACTCCTAAAAAACCATCTTAATTTGTAGTTATCAGGGGTTTCGGTTTCGGCGTCGCGAATGGCGGCCGCTTCTCGGGACGCTCCCGGAGGCGGTTAGCCCACGCGCAGTTAGGGGGTCTTCGCATGTGCGAAAGACCCTAGTGAGCCTTAGGCAAAGGCTCCGAACCGGGGGCGCTTGGGGAGTAGCCTCTTTGCCAGCAGACAGCCGGGAAATTGAGGCTTTCTCCCCGCCCCAATCGGCCCCGCTGCGGCGTGCCCGTAATGGGACTTAGCGGCGCCACCGATTTCCAGGAGTGAAGACAGCGCTATGGTTTAAAATAAAAAGAAGAAGTAGCATCGAATCGTGAGTTGAAGATCTATTTTGAAGCGTAAATCGGAGCCCCCTGCATGCGTATAAGCGTTGGGAGGAGGGAGGAGTTCCCACCCCCTTTGAGAAGCAAGATCTACAAAGGGAGCGCGAAGGGGGCTGAGAGAAAAAAAGTGTTGGTGAAAGTACCGTTGGGGTTGCATGGAAGATTGTGATCATTTTAGCTTCCTGGGGGATGCGGCACGAACTTTTTAAAAGTAAACAAAAAAACAAAATGTCGATACTGGAAAAAGTCCTGCAGACACCGGAAGAGAAGAGAGGAGGGACTTCCGGTCCAGACAGCCCCCCCAAGAGCTTGCTGTCAATCAACAGGAAAAGGAGATGCTGTGCCCCCTGCTGGAACAATTGCAGAAAATCAACGAAACTCTGTCTAAAATGGATAGTGTTCTCATCAGTTGACAGAAACAGATATCGGAAACAACTAGAAAGATGATGGAGATCGAACAGAAATCGAATCTGATTCTAGGTTTCCAGGGCGTTAAAGAAGAAGAGAAAGGGCTTTCGGTTTCGGTGCTGCGAATGGCGGCCGCTTCTCGGGACGTTCCCGGAGGCGGTCAGCCCACGCGCGGAATGGGGGGGTCTTCGCGTTTGCGAAAGACCCTAGTGAGCCTTAGTCAAAGGCTCCGAACCGGGGCGCATAGGGGAGTAGCCTCTTTGCCGGCAAATTGCCGGGAAATTGAGGCTTTCTCCCCGCCCCAATCGGCCCCGCCGCGTAGTGCGTCCCGAATGGGACTTAGCAGCCCTGCCGACTTCCAGGAGTGAGGAAAAGCGGATGAATTACCACGAAAAGAAGAAATGGCATCTAATCGTGAGTTGAAGATCTATTTTGAAGCGAAAATGAAAAACCCCCCGCAAGCGGATAAGCGTATGGGAGGAGGGAGGAGGGAGGAGCTACCACCCTCTTCGAAGAAGCGAATTTTTAAAGGAAACGCGAAGGGGGGGTAACAAGAAAAAATGTTGGTGAAAGTACCGTTGGGGTTTTACAGAAGATTGCGGCTTTAGTTGCTTTCTGGGGGATGTGGCACGAACTTTGAAAAAGTAAATAAAAAACAAAATGTCGATGCTGGGGAAAATCCTGCTTAGAACGGAAGAGAAGAGAGGAGGGACTTCCGCTCCAGTCAACCCCCCCCCAGAACTAGCTGTCAATCAACAAGAGACTGAGATACTGCACCACCTGCTGGAGTTAATCTAAAATATCAATGAAATGTTTTTAAAATGGAAATTGTTCTCATCAGACTATAAAAACAAATATTTGGAATTAACAAGGTTGATGGCAGAAAATGTATAGAAAATTAATTTGATGCTAAAGTTCCAAGCTATGGATGAAGAAGGGAAAGAAGATCTCAGATTTATTTTGACGAAAGTCTTGACACCTCTATCTGGCAGTGGAGCGAATAAATAAAAAGAAGAGGCGGACAAGGCTCTCAAAGCCTACTCCGCCTTTAAAAAAGGATATACTCTGCCAGTAGAAAGGGGTGTTGAGCTTAGCAAGTAATGGAGATCTAATTTCAACATGAGTGTTAATGGAGCCAACGAGAAATGACTGCCAGAAACAACAAGAAAAAAGAAGCGAAAGAAGATGGATTAAAAAATTTCTGAAGAGACATGCCAGCACAGAGGAGGAAGCAGTACTCAAAATTTGGACTTTTGAAGAAGACGGCGGCCTGGGGGAAGGAAGTGACGGAACGGGAGGCATTAAAGTTCAAAGGACTTAATGATAATTGGAGAGACTTAAAAAAGAACTTGTTCGTGTAACATCTGAAAAGATTTGATTTAACCCCAGTGGACTTTACTAACTTTACTAACAGAATTGATTTGGACTTTGTAAAGCTGAAAAGAAGATCTTTCAACCGTGATGGATGCCGACAACTGGAAGAAATAAAACTAACCTTTACTAACAGAAAAAAACTCACTCCGCTCTTTTTTCTCTTCCCATCTGTCTACCTTACCCTTTTCTTATAAAAAATAAAATTCTCTCCTTTTTAGGAGAGTTATTTCAAAAAAAAAAAAAAAAGAAGAAGAGAAAGAAGATCTCGGATTTACCTTGACAAATGTCTTGGCACCCCTAACTGGCAGTGAAGCGATAAAATTAAAAGAAGAGGTGGATGAGGCTCCCAAAGCCTATTCCGCTTTTATAAAAGAGAATACTCTGCCAGTAGAAGGGGATGTTGAGCATAGCAAGCGACAAACTGGAGATCTAATTTCATCCGAAGAGTTTATGGAGCCCAGGAAGCTTGAAGGCCAGAAGTTTAAGGAAAAGAGAAAAGAAAGAAGAAGGATTTCATCTTTAAAATACAGAAACTTCTGAAGAGACACGCCAGCAGGGAGGAAGATGCAGTATTCCAAACTGGGACAAGCGAAGAAGACAGCAGCCCAGGGGAAAGTGGTGATGGAACGGAAGACTTCAAAGTTAAAATGGACTCAATCCATAACTGGAAGAGATTTAAAAAGAAGATACTTTGAGGACTGTTCGTGTAACATCTGGAAGGAGCTGTTTAATTACTAACCCCAATGGACTTTACTAACTGCATTAACAGAGTGACTTTGGACTTTGCGATAGTTAAAAAGAAGATCTTCTAACCATGATAGATGCCAAATTGGTATTGGTTATTAACCTAAACTAACCCTCACTAACAGGAAATATTTCACTCCATCTTTTTCTTTCTCCATCTGTCTACCCTTCCCGTTTCTTATAAAAAGAATAAAATTCTCTCCTTTTTAAGAGAGTTTTACAAAAAAAAAAAAAATTGTAGTTATCAGAAGGAGCTGAATATTTTAACATCCATTTCACAAGGAATTTCTCCCTGGCAACGGTGTGTGAAGGACAATAAAGAAAAATATACAATCACAAATCAACCCTTGACAAGGAGCGATCGATATATGTTGTTCTGATGCGGGCCGTGCATTGCAGTGTGCTAGCACATCAGGTAGGGAGCCCTGTCCGTCTGAAGTGACAGAAGAAAAAAGTTGGAGCCCAGTGGGGGCACCTTTAAGACCAGCAAAGTTTCATTCTGGGTAGAAGCTTTCGGGTGCAGGCCCACTTCAAAGAATTAAATTAAACTTGGTGGTTCTTAAGGGTGCCCCATATAAAGACCAACAATATATATCACCTAGAATTGACTGTTTAGTAAATATTCCATCTTGGCCCCCAGTTACAGTCAGTGAGGTCACTTCATTAATATTACAGCTAAAAAATGGCAAAGCACCAGGAAGTGACTTCATCATGGGAGAACTACTTAAAACACACATAGACTGGTGGGCTCCAAAATTAGCTAACTTATTTACATATAGAGATCAATCAGCCCAGATAGGGAAGGACTGGGGTCTCGCCCGTGTTCCCTCTAAGCTGAGTTAGTGCGAGCTAGCACAGAGTTTTTTACCCTCTGGCTCACACATTTTTGTCTTAGCTCAGGAAGGATGGCTCTGGAGCCCACTAATTTATGCAGTAGCCAAATCGCTCGCTCAAAACTTTAATGCCAGTAGCTCACAAAGTAGAATTTTTACTCACAAGACTCCACAGCTTAGAGGGAACATTGGTTCTAGCCATCATAGTCCCCTATATACAAGAAAGGGAATAAAAATGACCCAAACAATTATAGGCCTCTTGAATGTCATCTGTAAATTATACACTAAACATCTATGTTTGAAACTATGCAAATGGCTAGATCAAAAAAAAATCTGTTAGAAATTGAACAGGCAGGTTTCTCCCAAGGCTGTTCAACCATGGATCATTGCTTGGTACTGGACTATCTCATCCACAAACATGCAATGTCCCCCCAGAAAAATTTATATGCAGCATTCATAGATCTCAGGGCTGCTTGTGATACTATTTCTCGAGGAAGACTATGGGCAAAATTGGGAGAAACATCTATTGATAGAAGATTGTTATACTTGATGATTAAGCTTCATGAGAGCAATGAACGCAGGTAAGGTACACTCAAGACGGCAAGCTATCTAAGAAAATCCTAGTTCAGAAGGGCGTCAGACAAGGCTGCTTATTAGCACCCTTCTTATTTAATATCTATGTAAACACGTTGATTCAAGGTGCACATAAGATACACCCCGAGTCTTGCTGGAAGAAAGGTATCAGTTCTCGTGTACACGGATGACGCGGTTCTCCCTTCACAAACAAAAATTGGTCTAAAGCGTGCCATAAAAAAAATTTAGTGATCAATGTGATACAGAGCTTTTGACAATTAACTACTCGAAATCTAAAATCATACACTTTAGTAGACACTTAAAAAAACTAACTGGGAAATTAATGGGAACACTATAGACCAAGTTAAAAATGTTCGATATCTGGGAGTCATCTTAACATCCAATGCTAACTTTAAAGCCCATACAATTGCATCAGCAAATGCTGCAGAAAAGAGCGCAAATGCCATCCTTAGGGTCCAGTCACATGGAGGATTTGCTGTGTGATAGGGATGAATGCTGGGCAGATTATACGGGTGTGATCACATGGAAACATCTGGCAAGCGTGGCGCACCCATCTCCAACCCGTATCATACCGCCGAAGATCCAGAGTTAAAAAGTACTTGGAAAAGGCTTCTGTTAAATGGGTTGTGAATGGGACTAACTGCTAATGTTAAGATCCTAGAAACAGTCCAATCCAAATTTCTTAGATCTCTGTTTAATGCACCCATATGTGCTCCTGATGTCATTCTTAGGCAGGAAGCTGGCTTGCCCAGAGTCGAATTAAAAATCTGGGAACATGTCATCTATTACTGGTTAAAAATTCATTTTGAACCAAAGGGCTTAATTTCCCTGTTCTTAGCTTCTGACCATTATCCTATATGGTGCTCAAAGATAGTTGATCAAATTAAGCTGATTGGCTTGGACCCAGCAGGCCTGTTTGATATGGGACTCAATAAAGCGAAAGCCTTAATCGCCCGAAGATTAACTGATATAGAGTCCCCAAATGACAAAGCAATACTTCCTTTAAATTATGAAAGCTTAAGAAAAGGACTGAGCTACACTATATCCCCGTATCTGTCGGATACTGCAAACGAAAGATGCAAAGGGGCCTTCTCTAGAGCCCGGTTTGATGCATTTCCCTCCGCAGTCTTGTATGGAAGATTCTCCCACCTGCCTTTGCAGCAGCGTTGCTGTCCCTGTTCAAATAAAGTGGTTGAATCTATCACACTTATACTTTTGCACTGTGAATTCTATCAAAAAGAAAGGATATAATTAATTATTCCAGTACTCTGCAGGTTTAAACCATTACAGTAATATATAGATTTTAGTCCTGAAACCCTTTGGGTATATCTTTTAGGTGATAGTCAGAGAACTATATCCTACGCAGTAGCAAAATTCTGTGTGATAGCACTCAAAAAGCGGCATCACTTGATGAAGGAAACGTCAGTTACCGGGAAATAAATTAATGCAATGAGTGTGTTTTTTACACATATATGAATGTGTCTTTTACACATATATCCCCATATCTTTTACGTATTTATTCATTTTAAATTGTCCTTTTTATTTGTATTTATTGTGACTGGTCTTATGACTGTCATAAACTTTCGGGCTTTGAAAGGTGCCCTGGACTCAAACTTTCTTTTGTTGCTTCAGACCAACATGGCTACCAGTGTTCCCTCTAAGATGAGTTAGTGTGAGCTAGCTCACCGTTTTTTAGCCTCTGGCTCACACATTTTTGTCTTAGCTCAGGAAGGATGGCTCCAAAGCAAACTAATTTATGCAGTAGCCAAATCGCTCACTCGCAACTTTAATGCCAGTAGCTCACAAAGTAAAAATTTTGGTCACAAGACTCCACTGCTTAGAGGGAGCACTGACGGCTCTGCCCACCTGAATCTACCTAAAGAAGTGGGCAGGCACATGAAAGCTTATGCCCAGAATCAAACTTTGCTGGCCTTAAAGGTGCCCCCGCTGGACTCAGACTCTGTCCTTTAATTTAGGTATCGACAGCACCACGGAAGTTGGGGAGGGTTGCTATGCAGAGGCCGACAATGATAAACTACCTCTGAACATGTCTTGAAAACTCTACTGGGTCGCCATAAGTTGGCTGTGGCTTGACAGTCCTTTCCACTACCAAGATATTCACCGATCTGTTTTGGATGCCATTCCTGCAGGGAAGCCGCTGCTCTGAGAGAGTCCACGCTCGGGGCTGTTCCAGGTAATTTGTGACCCCCGGCAAGCAACCCCCATCCCCTCCTGTGCCCTCCCTCTCAACCTCACACCAAATAAGTGGGGCGATGTACTGATCTCAACCTCGTTCTCAGAAAGGTTCCTCAGGAGTCCCTTGAATGCTCTGAAGAGCGGTACGAATGTCTGAGTCTTTGTCTCTCTGACTTTTGAAATGTCACATCAACCTCACAGGATCTCTCCTTTAGATGAAGCCAAACGTCTGGTGATGGTAACGTGGATCTTGTTCCCATGGCAGTCACCCTCCCTTGAAAGCCAGCAAGAAGGAAGTCTCAGGAGGCAGAGCGAGTTTCAGGCCGGGGCAGCGAGACTCACAGACGTGGCCCACTAAGGTGCCAGGGCTGCAGCAACCGCCACCTGCCAGAAATGGGTGGAGGTGGAAGTGGCAGCGAGTGAGTGGCAGGAAGCCACGACTGAGATGGTTTGCTTGAGAGACCGCTTTTGGTCACACTCACAGCATTCTTCCCGTCTGGCTAACGGAAGCGTTTTGTGGGGGGCAGGTGGGCATGCAGGGACAATTAACCCCTCCCCACATTTGGATCTGTTTTCTCTCCCTCAATTGTACCCAGAAAGTGGGGCATTTTGTGGAAGAGAGAGCCAGTCTGTGGCATGGGAGGAGAGGAGTCAGCTCTTCAAGTCCCCTGAACAATTCTCCTTTCCTTTCCTTTCCTTTCCTTTCCTTTCCTTTCCTTTCCTTTCCTTTCCTTTCCTTTCCTTTCCTTTCCTTTCCTTTCCTTTCCTTTCCTTTCCTTTCCTTTCCTTTCCTTTCCTTTCCTTTCCTTCCCTTCCCTTCCCTTCCCTTCCCTTCCCTTCCCTTCCCTTCCCTTCCCTTCCCTCCCCTCCCCTCCTCTGATCAATAGATCTTGAGTAATGACTAGAAGAATACTAAATCAGTTTCTAAAGGAAAAAAACTATACGAATTTAGCAACCAACAAGGTTATATTTGGATCATGGTCTAGCCCAGGCATGGCCAAACTTGCTTAACGTAAGAGCCACATAGAGTAAATGTCAGCTGTTTCCGAGCTGCAAGATATGAACAAATATTACACATGTCTTTATTGGAAAATATCCAAATTTGATTTAATTAACATTAAATTAGACTGCCAAAAATAAACAAACAAAAGGGGTGAAAATAGATATTGATAATGATATTTATTTGTCCAATGATACTTATTTGTCTAAGAGAGAGAGAGGTGGAAAGAAAGAGAGAAAAGACACACAGAGAGAAACAAAGTAAATAGATGGGGGAGGAAGGAAGGGACAGAGAGAGAAAGAGAAAGAGAAAGGAAGGAAGGGAGAAAGTGAGAGAAAAAAGGTGGAAAGAAAGAGGTGGAAAGAAAGCAAATAGATGGCGGGAAGGAGGTAGGAAGGGAGAGAGAGAGAGGTAGAAAGAAAGCAAATAAATGGGGAGGGAGGGAGAGAGGTGGAAAGAGCAAATAAATGGGGAGGGAGGGAGGTGGAAAGAAAGCAACTTTAACTTCAAATGAGTTGGCTTGGAGAAGGGATTTAAAGAGACAATCTGGCTGGTGGGGGGGGGAGCTTTGAGAACACATTTCTCTGCACCCCCCCTTCAAGCCTACCCAGGGAGGGGAACACTGGCTGGGGAAGGGAAGACCAATCAGGGAGGCTTGCCTCCCCTTCGCTTCCCCAGCTGCCCTGCCGGGAGCCGCACAATATGTGTGAAAGAGCCACATGTGGCTCCCGAGCTGCTGTTTGGTCACCCCAGGCCTAGCCGCAGATAGGGAATCATAGCCCTTTGAAAATTATTAAACAATAAATGTGTAAAGCAGGTAAGATCCATTCCAATATGTTATGAGACCAGTATCAATTTTCCCCTGGCCACAAGGAAAAATACGATCTGGATATGGACTACGGCAGAACCTCCCATGCTGAACTTCAGAGGGGTTTTATCCACTTCACAGGGGATAAATTGTGGCTGCGCTAACAATAACAGAATTCGAACCACACACATTGCTTAATTAATTGAATGTCTCCCATCAAATCTGGCCGTGTTGGTTTCATAGTGACCCAATACAGGGCAACGTACAGTTTCTCCGCTTAGTCCTGGGAGCCTGTGTCACTGTCACCATGACAACTTCATTTCGTGCTCTGATAAGACTGCATCCACATCAGCAGCTGGTATTTGGCAATGTCTGCAGCTGGTATTCTTTGTGTGCAGCTGGTATTTGGCAACCCAGTTATTCAAGCACTGACTCTGAAAGGGTAGATGCAACTATGAAATTATCCAAACCTCATCTCACCATGCCTTAATTACCAGGTCCCAGCAAACCTTCAAGACAGACCTATTTAAGCAAGGTGTGAACATTCCCAAGTGGCTTTGACTGATGGACCACTTTGTTGTTTACAGTCCACCTTTCTCACTGAGACTCAAGGCAGACTGTGAGAATCCAGTAGCACGAGGCATCTAATACGTGAGCAATGGGACTAGGATTATAAAGATTAGAAACAAAGCAAAGGAGTATGAGATGTATGTCAAACAGTGCAGAAAATGGAATCACAAAGCTGGAAGTTCCACGATTAAAGCTCTCCGCTTTATATGGACCTTGGACTTTGTCACTGGGGGTGGGAAGGAATGAGCCCTCTAAGGGTCACTTACTCAAATTAATTTGTTGAAAGGCCATACGAAGTCTGCTGGAGTAGATTTCCAGGTCCCTCTTAGCATTCTTTTTGCTTATGTTTAAAAAAAAATATTTTTCAGGACTTCCACCTCTGCTTTCTGGTCCATCCGTATTCTGTCCCAGGATAGCCCAGGAAATATTACCATATTGTTAAGTCATTATCTATGGACTTGTCCCTTCCAAAATGCATGACACACAGATGCAAACATTACAGGCTTCAAAGACACAGTGATCATGCCAGAAACAAGAGAAGCCAATGTGTGTGTGGGGGGGAAACCTGGTGGGATTTCTTTCTATAGGAATTTGCTTAATTGCTGGGTAAGGGCTGTTCAGTTTTACTTATTTATAAATAACCAAGTGGGCATATGGAGGGCCAGCAGCAAAACCCTTTGTCGCACCAGATTGGGTGTGTGTGTGTGTGTGAGAGAGAGAGAGAGAGAGAGAGAAAGAGAGAGAGAGAGAACGCAGAGATGCAATGGCAAGAATCCATGTTCTTCTGTTGGGATAACAAATATTTTAAAACAAGTGTACAGAGTAGGGATGCCAGCCTCCAAGCAGGACCTGGGGATCACCAGGAATTACAGTGTTATGTCTGGACACGTGCAATCTTCCGCTCAGGCTTAACTGCTGCTGGTGCGAGTAGCCAGCATAAGGAGGCACATCTGGGCAGGCCACCTAGTTGGAGCCTGAAGCCCCAGAACAAAGGCAGGCAGTATCCTGGAACCTGCCTGTGGATTGGCCCCTGAGGACAGCCAGCCAATCTGGAGCCTGGAGGCCATTTGAACTCACCAATCACATGGGGGCTGGGAGTGGCTTAGGTGTATGTAGTTAGGGCAGCTGCCCCATGGAAAGCATTCCTAATGAAATGCAATAAACTGCTGCTTGTTGAAATCACTCTGTCTTCGCCTCTGCTGTGTTAAGCCCACTATTTAACATACAGATCTTCTTCATGGTCTCTGTGCATCACACCTGTGGCATTATGCGCCTGCGCTGATCCAAATCGGTGATATACAAAGCTCACAACGGGATTTTCGCGCCTCCATCCCAGGCACGCACAGGAACCCCACTGCGCATGCCCAAGGGGGTGGGAGGTAGACATCCCGCCAGTTCTCTTCTGACTGCTGCGCTGTTAACAGCTTGTTTCTGCTGGTCGGTGAAGAAGTGTTTTCTTCTCTCACTAGGAATTGTTGAATCCATTTCTTTTTTCTTGACCATTTATTTTCTTTGTTTTCGTTTGTACTCAAAAACTTTTTAAAAATTGTTTTCGAGGGTCGCCGCTGCCTCTGGCGGCCTCCCCCCCCCCCGAGGTAAATCTCTTTTCACCTCACATGAGGGCTCTTTTTCTTTTTGTGCCAAATTTTTGTTTTATGTCCCAAAAGTGGGGATTTTTTAAGATGTGTCTCAGCTGTGGCAGTAAACTTGCCCCCCCGTGACAGCCACACACTCTGTATTCTCTGCCTTGGGGAAACCCATCGCCCGGAGACTTGCCGCCATTGCTCAAAGTTCTCCAACCAGACACGGAAGAATAGAGCTGCGAGACTCCGAGTGGCACTTTGTCAGTCCGCGTTGGCCCCTTTGTCCGACGTAAAGATGCCTGCCGAGACCCCTCCAGACTCTCAACTCACAGCGCCTCCATCGACATTGGTCGGCGCCATGGCATCGGTCCCATCTCACCGTCCAAAGTCGGCATTGAACATGGGACCGCCTTTTTCTTTTTTTTTTTTTTGCAAAAACCCTCCTAAAAAGGAGAGAAATTTATTCTTTTTATATATAGGTAGGGTATATAGAGGGACTAAGAAAAGGGCAGAGTGAGTATCCTGTTAATGGGGGTTAGATTAAGTTAGTATAGATACATTTTTTGACGGTCACCGCGGTCGAAGAGTCTTCTTTTTAGATTAACAAAAATCCAAAATAGCTCTGTTAATCAGGTTAGTAGTGTCCTTTGGGGTTAGTTATTAATCAACTCCTTTCAGACGTCTCATGAACAATCATTTCTTTGGTTGTCTTCCTTTAGTGTCTCTCAGGTTATACGATGGGCCCTCTTTAGCTTTCCCACCTCCCGCACCGGCACCTCCCTCCTCTGGACCGCTGTCATCTTCGCTACTTGTCCAAGTTGCGAGAGCTGCATCTTCCTCTGAGCTGGCGTGCCTCTTCAGGAACTCTTGTGCTTTGAAGATAGAGTCAATCTTTTCTCTTTTATCCTTGTACTTGAACACTAGGCCTTCCGGGAACGACCATCTGTACGTGATCTGGTGCTTTTGTAGAAAGTTGGTCAATCCTTTATACGCTTTCCTCTTCATCCGAATTTCATATGGCACATCTTTCAGAGTTCTGATAATCTGTTCTCCAATTTTCAAGGGCACCGCTGAGACTGCACGCAAGATTTGATCTCTAGTATTCTGTTTAACAAACTTGACCACCACTTCTGCTGGCAGGTTATTTTTCTTTGTAAAGGTGGAATAGGCCCTATAGACCTTATCCATCTCTTCTTTTATTTCACGCTGATCCCTGCCAGTTACTGGTGCCAAAGCATTTGCTAGTATAGATCTGAGATCTTCATTATCTTCTTCTTTAATGCCCTGAAAACGAAGCATCAGATTCGATTTCTCCATTTAAAGCATCAAAATCCTTTTTTCTTGCTCATCTTGATGTTTTTCTAGTTTGTTGACCTTTTTCTTAACTTTTCCGATGTCTTCCGTCGAGACCAAGCATTTTTGCGCAATATCCTCCATCTTCTTAGACGTTTCTGTCAGTTGCTTTTGTTGGCTGCTGAGGACACCTTCCATGCTAGTTAAAGTTTCGCTGATTTTCTGTATTTGAACCAGCAGAGGGTGCAGTAGCTCGCTTGTCTGTTGACTGACAGCAGGCTCTGGGGGGGTTACCCGGGCCGGAAGTCCCGCCTCCCTTCTTTTCCGGTTTGAAAGGGACCTTCTTCATGGCCGACATCTGCTTTATTTGTTTACTTTTTAAAAGTTCGTGACACGTCCCTCAGGAAACCCGCTTACACTCAGGCTTCAGTAGCACCCCAAAGGTATTTTCATCAACCCTTCTTTCCTTATAACCCCCTTCGCTTTCTTTTAAAAGTCCCGCTTCTCACTGGGGGGGGATTCCCCCTCCTCCCAAACGCTCATTCGCTCGAGGGGAAAGGATTCGGGTTTTCGCTTCAAAGTAAGACCTTCGACTCACGGTTCACCGCCGCTTCTTCTTTTGCTTTAGTTGGTATCGCTGTTCCTCACTCCTGGAAGTCGGTGGCGCTGCTAAGTCCCATTACGGGCACAACGCAGCGGGGCCGATTGGGGCGGGGAGAAAGCCTCAATTTCCCGGCTGTCTGCCGGCAAAGAGGCTACTCCCCTAGCGCCCCCGGTTCGGAGCCTTATCCTAAGGCTCACTAGGGTCTTTCGCATAAGCGAAGACCCCCCCTGACTGCGTGTGGGCTAGCCGCCTCCGGGATCGTCCCGAGACGCGGCCGCCATTCGCAACGCCTTTTTCAAAATGGTCGGTGCCGAATGAGGCTTCCTCTGCCTCTACGCTGGTTAAGAAGAAGGAGAGGGATAAGCACGAAAAAGGAGAAGTCTCTGAAGTCTTCTCTTAAAAAAACCGCGCATAAGTCTCACAAGCTGAGCGGCGTCAGCATACAAAAGGGCTCTGCATTGCCCCCTTCTCAGCGGGCGCAACCTGATATTGATCACCCTCCTGCACTGGAGCTGCCTGTGATGCAACTCTTACCTCCCATTGAGTTACTGGACTCACCCATTCGGCAGCTGAACCCCCCGGTATCGGAGGTCTCCATGGACACTCCATGGACATTTCGGTCTTGCCCTCAGAGGTTGAGGAGGTCATTCCATTAAGATCTCCTCGGAGAGATCGTTCTCTGTCACCCTCCTCTTGGACTAGCGATCGATCTGGACCAGATTCTTGTTATCCTCATCCTCGATCCAGTTCCCCCCTGCATGGGGAGCCTCGGTATTGAAGAGAGGAGTGCCCTGAGTACTGTCATTTCAAGCCCAGGCCCTCCTATTCGCCCAGGCAGGAGTTAAGACCACACTCCCTGACCTACTTTGAACCACCGTTGCTGCCTCCATGGGACCATCAGCACCACATGCCATATTGGTTTGGCTTCTACCCTATCTCGACATCGATGCCATGGCTGACACTGATGCGACAGTCAGACTGGGACTGTGGGTCACACTGTTCATGCTGTCCCTAACGTAAATCCAAACCTTCTGCATCCATCTCCAAACCTCCAGAGGAACCTCATCATTCGCCCTCTCCCTTCTGTCCCACCCCTGCTTTACCATCGCAGACTACTCCGATATCGGACACCCTTACCCAAATGGTTGATGTAGCCCTGGTACCAGCACAGGAGTTGCCTTCCAGATCCTCTGACTCCAACGCCGAAGATTCAGAAGGGACCAGTTCACCAGAGGACCCTTCCCCCAAACCTATGGTGTCCGACGACCTTTCAGTTTCTCCTTCAGAAGACCTCTCTTCATATAGAGAATTGATCAAGAGGCACACTCCCTGGGGCTCTCGATCGTCCAACCTCAACCTTCAGTATTGGACACTGTCTTTGACGTTGTGCAACTCGACACCTGCACAGCAGTCACCCTCCCGATGTCAACTGTCCTTCTCCAGGCAGTGAAATCCCCATCTTCTGCCCCAGGGTCTTCTGTGACATCACAGTATCCCTGTATTTAGATGACTGGCTTCTGATAGCACCTTCCAGGGACCTTCTCATACAACATGTCTCCCAGGCCCTCAGTGTCCTTCATTCCCTGGGTCTCCAGGTCAACCACAAGAAGTCGCAGCTGGTTCCTTCTCAGAGAGTTCAGTTCATAGGGGTGATACTCGACTCCATGGAAGGCAAAGGTTTCCTGCCCCAGGACAGAACTTTCACTCTAGCTACCCTCGCAGAACAGTTTCAGCTCCACGACACGGCTTCTGCATTCCAAATTCAGCACCTTTTAGGCCTGATGGCAGCTACAACTGCAGTCCTTCACTTCGCAAGAATGCGAATGCGTCCACTTCAGCTCTGGTTCCTAAAGGCACTTCAAGCCTCTACAAATGAGCCAATCGGTTTGTTTCTCTCCGTCACAGGAAGCATGCAACTCCCTTCTTTGGTGGACACTGACAATCTGGTGCAGGGTGTCCCTTTCCATCCCCTTACTCCTGGTCTCACCCTCACGACCGACACCTCTCTGTGGGGATGGGGAACCCACCTCAATGGGCTCTCCATAGGTCACAAGTGGGATGCTTTGACTTCAAGCAATCACATCAGTTTTTTAGAACTTCTGACGATCAAGCTGGCCCTTCAATGTGCCCTTTCCCAGTGCCTTAATTCCAGAAAACAGGAAACTTCCTGTTTTCAGGGACACATATTAATGCTGAAATCTCTTCCACTGAAATCAATGGAAGCGCTTTAGCTTTGCCTGGATCATGTCCACTATTTCATGGCTGCACAGTGCCACAAATGCTATAAGTGTAATCAATCCACCCTAGACAAGCCTGAGCAAAGTGTCATTTTCTGACTTCCTCGCCATTGTGATTTCTCACCAAAGAGCTTGCGCAGTTTTCAGAACCACTACCAAAACAAAATAAACCCCTGTTTGTCTTCAGTACACTCCAAGTTCATGGATAATCCAATTATGGCTCAAGAGCTGCAAGACACAATTAAAAATTTGAAAACTAATAAATCATCTGGAATGGATGGCCTTCTAGCCGAATTTTACAAAGCATTTCGCAGCACCTTGATACTCTCTTTATTTCATGTATGCAACAAAATACTCAATGACGGTCAAATGCCTGCTTCCTGATTGGAATCCTCCATCATCGTGCTTCCTAAGGATAAGAAAGACCCCACTAACCCAGCATCTTATCGACCAATTGCATTAATTAACAATGACGCGAAGATCTTCATCACTATTCTGGCAAATCGGCTGAAATCTATAGTCTCGGAATACATACACCCAGATCAGATGGGTTTTATCCTGGCCAGACAACTGACTGACAATATTTGCTGCACACTCCAACCAGACACGGAAGAATTTGCTGCACACTCAACATCATCACATCAGGGAAAAAAGGTTCTTCTAACACTTTGACTCTGGCACTGGACTTCGAGAAGGCCTTTGACTCTATAGAACCAGCATTCATGACGAAATTATTTCAAAGGTTAGACTTTGGACCCAGATTCATGACAGTGCTGTGGCTTATATGCTGCAATTCATCAGCCAGAATCAGGGTCAATGGTCACAATTCTACTTTCTTTCATCCCTCACGAGGAACACGTCAAGGCTGCCCGCTCTCTCTGCTGATTTTTGTGATGGCACTTGAACGACTAACAGAAAAACTCCACAACTAGTGAGGCCACACCCCCTAGCGCAGTAATGACCAATTACAAGTGAAAGCTTAGAACCAATGGGATTTATTCCTGCCAAAGTTCAAAGTCTATCCGGATTGGTCTGTCCCATTACCGCGACCAATCCAACTGCAGCTTTTAGGATACCAGGAGTCAATGGAGCTTGAGGTTGAAGCTCAGGCATATAACACAATACATAACAGGGGGTAACCCCTCCCAGCACTCACGCTGAGCAGTAGCACAACCGACCCTTTTGTTCAGCACACAGGGCAAGGTGAACCCCTGAGGGCCCTGGCAGACCTGCTGGTGAGCAAAGATGGCTGATGCCCGCCTTCCCTTCCCAGACACCCACAGCTGCCAGCTGAATCTAAGGTCAGTCTTGCCCCAGTGTGTTCCTCTGGCTGAGTAGCCCCCTCCCCTCCCCTGCTCTCCCCTGCTTTCCTTTGCCAGCACAACTACCTCTGCATGCCCAGATGCTGTGTCTTTTTCAGCACTGGGGTCAAAAAGGTGGCCTGCACAGGTGTGAAAGTTGGGCAGTGAAGGAAGCAGACAAGAAGAAAGTTGGTCCATTTGGGCTAGAGCCCACTTATTTGTCTTGTTTGGCAGTCCTAACACCCTCCCCCAACCCCACATTTCAAATGAATCAGTTTGCTTTTTTATATGTAGGGTATGGAAACAGACAAGCAGGAAGGTCAAGGGGCCATGAAATTCAGGAAGGACAGAGTTAAATGAAATTCAGGAAGGACAGAGTTAAATGAAATTCAGGAAGGACAGAGTTAAATGAAATTAAAATCTAATGAAGAAAAGTAAAAAGACTATTCTTGTGTTATTCTTTGCTTATTTGTGCACATAATGGGTGGCAAGCAAACCCTCGGGTTTCCTAAACTAGTTAACACCTATAGGGTGCGTTCAGACGCGCCGTTTGAGCCGTTTTCGGCACGGCTCAGAAACGGCTTTTACCTGCGCGTTCACACACCCAACATCTGCCTACCGTCCCCAGCCGTTGCTTTCTGGAGCAAACCCCCTTTGAAACGGAGTATTTTGACACCACTTACCCAAGTGGTGTTTTCCATGATTCTCCGTTTCAAGCCGCACTTTCCGCTGTCTGATCGCTCCATCCAGCCACTTCCGGGTGCTTCAACCCCCCCTCCCCTCTGGGAAGCTGCCTCCAGCTTCCGGTTTTAGTCCTCCATTTTCTTTTCCCCCTTAGCGGTGTGCGCTTGAGCGGAGCTCCGCACTTAAGTTATGTAAAGAAAAGCTTCAGTGATGCCTAGTTTAGGCATTTAGAGGAGTCCGTGATCTCGGGGAGGCCATTTTTAAAAGGAGTCTTCATTTAAACTTTAAAGGGACCTGTTGAGCTCGCTCTTCTGCGCACCCGCCAAACTTCCTGTTCGGGAGAGGGCTGCCTGTGCGCATGCTCAAAGGAGAGGGGGAAACCCCCCCCCCACCTGCAGGAGGACGGCGGGGAGCTCGGAAGGAGGAGGTGAGTCTGATCGCGATTCTCCAGTTTAAAAAAAAAACGCATCGTGCCGGAGCAGTTTAAACCGCTCCAGCACGCTGTCTAAACGCACCCATAATGAATTAAAAATCCCAGGACGTTGTTCAGGCTAGAGTGGGACAAAGAAATGTGAAACCACCTAACAAATCCAAGTTCAGCACCAGAGTCTACTTTTCAAGTTCTTTGGTTGAATTCAGGATTTATTTATGTATTTATTTAATTCATTTATAACCCTTGCCTTTCTCCCGGATGGGGATCCAAGGTGGCTTACATGCTTCCTCCATTTTGTCCTCACAATAACCCTGTGAGGGAGGTTAGACTGAGAGTGTGACTGGCCCAAAGTCACCCAGCCAGCTTCCATGGCATGAATGGGGATTTGAGCCCAGCTCTCCTAGATTCTAGTTTGACACTGCTATCCATGACACCATGCTGTTCAGAAACAGAATGTCCAAGGACATGTCCTCCCCCTGGTGTCTGAATTTTGTTAAAAAAAAAAAAAGGACACCAGCCTGTATCAGAAATCATAATACTGCGAAACCAGCGGCCCTTACCAGCCAGGCACTAAGTCTGGATGTCAAGACAAAGTTACAGAATAAGGTTTTAGTTGCCAGGCTCTGTAAAAGTTCACCTAATTCACAGGGTACTCATGTGTTGGAGATCAGCTGTGTGATCTCAGTATAACACTACTGAACAACCAAAATAAATATATGAGGTGTCCCTGAAGCTTCTAAGACTGTGTTTTTCTTCTCTTTGACAATCTTGGCATTTTCTTTGGGAATTCCCCAGAAACTGCCTCTGCTTTGCCTTTGCAGGCAACTAACCACCCAGATTTCCTGCTGAGTTTGTTCCCAATTCATTGCCCTACTGGGAAAACACCTGGGTTTTTTTCAAAGTCCAGCAGCACCTTGGAGACCCACAAGGTTTTCAGGGCAGGAGCTTTCAAGGCTCAAAGCTCCCCAACATCATCTGCATCTGCATCTCTAAGGACTCAGATCGAGTTGTTCTGCTGGAGGTTGATGCAAGGTGTTGGTTGATGGACCTCAGTGCTCTACGGGGCTCATATGGGGAGAGGCAGACTCGAAGGTATGCTGGCCCCTGGCTGTATAGGGTTTTGAAGGTCAAAACCAACACCCTGAAATGGATCCGGAATTCAGCAGGCAGCCAGTGCAGGTCACGCAGCACCGGGCGGATGTGTGCCCACGTGGGCATAACCGTCAGCACCCGCACTGCTGCATTCTGCACTAACTGCAACTTCGGGAGCAGAATCAAGGGCAGCCCCACATAGAGAGAGTTACAATAATCCAGTCTGGAAGTGATCATTGCCTGATCCGCCTCAGATGGAAGAAGGCAGACCTGGCAGTGGCAGTGACCCTGGGCCTCCAGGAAACGGAGGCATCTAGGAACACCCCCAGGCTCATCACCCTCGATACCAGGACCAGCGGTGCCCCCTTGAAGACTGGGAGCCCAATCCCCCACGACTCAGGCACAGGATCTCCATCTTAGATGGATTCAGCCTCCGTCGGCTCTGATGTAACCATCCAGCCATGGCCTGTAACGCCTCCTCCAGATCTCTCGGGGCTGTATCCAGGTGGCCGTCCATCAGTAGACAGAGCTGGGTGTCATCTGCGTACTGGTGACCCCCCCCAGCCCATACCTCTGGATAATCTGAGCGAGGGGGCGACGCGCATGTAGATATTAAACAACATGGGGGAGGGAATTGCTCCCGACAGCACACCACATTCCAGTGGGTGTCACTGGGACAACTCCCCCCCAAGTGCCACCCTCTGTCCCCGACCTTGAAGGAAGGAGGCTAACCATTGCAAGGCAAGGCCCCATATCCCAGCGTCAGCAAGGCAGTGCGCTAACACATTATGGTCAACCATGTCGAACGCTGCTAACAGGTCAAGAAGTATCAGCAGCGCTGATCTGCCTCGGTCCAGGTGTCTCCCGAGGTCATCCACATGTGAGAGACCCTCCCCCGCACCTAACAGCAGTGCCTCCCTGTTATGTATTGAGCTCGAACTGTACTTGCAAAAGGACTTCGCTTGGGGATGCATAACAATAGCTTTGCTAGGATCCTGGAATGGACCAGGAGGGTGAGAGGGAGCCTAGAATAACCCAACTGGGAAACAATGTAATGTAAATAGCCTATAGTTGGGAGTGGGGTGTGTTTGGGGTGTAACCTTTTTCAGGCATAAATACCCGGCTTTGGCCAGGGGGTTCTCGGTCTTCTTTCTCTTGCTCTTTTGTTAGCCGCCCTGAGCCCTTTTGGGGAGGGTGGGATGTAAATTTAATTAAATAAATAAACAAACAAACAAACTATGAGCTGATCACTTGAACGCATCTGAACCCAGTACATTTCACTCCCCCTTTTCCTTGCTGCTTAAAATATCATCTTTAAAGGAAGAAGGAGAGAAAGGCTCCCTTCCTTTCAAAAAGACCGGCCCTTTTGAACCTCAGGAGCGCAGCAGAAAGGGGCACCTGCTGTGAAACCCTCTTTCCCTGGACAGACCAATGCATGCTGCGTTGGCTCTAGTGTGGCGGCTTCCCAGCTCCGGGTTGGGAAATTCCTGGGGATTTGGGGGGGTGGAGCCTGGGGAGGGTGAAGTTTGGGGAGGGGAAAGACTTCAGCCGGGTACCATGCCACTTTCCAAGACAGCCATTTTCTCCAGGGGAACTGATCTGTATTGCCTGGAGACCAGTTGGGATTGCCTGGAGGTTGGCAAGCCTACTGGTGTGTTCCCAATGACCTCAGAGAGCCAACTCAGAGTAGTGAGAGGACTGGCATGCAGCCTGTTTTGGAGCGGGAGGCAACGCACTGACTAAGCCAGCATCGCCCTGTTCAGATGAAAAGTGGCATGCATGGCTCGGAGGGTGGCACGTGGCTAGTTAGGGTTGCCAACTATAGGTTGGGGCATTCCTGGAGATTTGGGAGCAGACCCTGGGGAGGGCGGGGTTTGGGGAGGGACCACAGCAAGGTATAAAGGCCACAGAGTCCACCCTCCAAAGCAGCCATTTGCTCCAGGGAAACTGTCACGGGCCAGCTTGACCAGCCGAGTCCAGTGTGGCTGAAGACTCCTCGGGAGTTGAGGAGCCACATGCAGCCAGCTCTGAAGCAGCTGAAGTTAGTGAATTAGAGATACAGGAGCTTCAAGATTCACTGCCAGCAGCTGACCTTGCCCCCCCCCCCAGCAAGGCTCTGAAGTAGCCCACGAAGCACAGCTGCAGGAAAGCAGCCCACCAGGCTCCCCCTTTAATTGAACAGCAAAGGGAAAAGCTCCGGCAAGACTAAAGGACATGCAGACAGAGGGCTCACCTCCTGGCTTGGCACCAGGTGCTTAATGATAGCAGTTCTGAGTGAGTGCAGGAGCACCTTGGAACAGGCTTGTTAAGAAATGCCTATATAAGTCAGACCTGGAGAACTGCAGATTGTGGAAGCAACTTGTTACAACCGGTGAACATGGCTCTGCCTCCCTCCTGTGACATTTGGACTGACCTCTGACTCTGCTTTTTGGACCTGCCTGAACCTTGCTGATCAATGACCTTATACTGCCTTGACTCTGTTTTCTGAACAACCCATGAACTCTGACTGCTGCCAAATCAGTATTTGATCTCTGGACTGAACTCTTGATGAGGGTCTAGGTCTGTTGCCCTACTCTGCCTGTGTTCCAGGACAGGGACCGATCTCTGTTGCCTGGAGGGCCGTTATAACTCTGCGAGATTCCAGGCTGCCCCACTAATGACTAGCTGAGGTTGGCTTGGGATGGGATGTTCAGAAACTGGCTTGGAAATCTAGCAGCAGGGACAGCAGAGGGAATATTGTGTGTACAGCGGGAGACCGAGGGGAAAACAGACGAAAGGCCTGCTGCTGACCCCAGTGTTCCCTCTAAGCTGTGGGTGTAAGTGACTGCTCATTAACACAGGAAGCCCCGCTCAGCACTGCCCGTGGCCCATTTTAAGGTGATAGCAGTTATATTCTGCTCAGGATGTGAACTGCCCCACTCCTCGGGGGGGTGGGGGAATAAGAGGGAACATTGTCTGGCTCTCTCCTTCACTTTTGTATAGGAGATTTGGAGCTTTGGATTGGGAAGTTCTTTGTTTTTAATTAGCTGCTATAAATTTTCCAGGTTTTCTGGCCATGGTCTTGGTATTGTAGGACCTGATGTTTCGCCAGTAGCTGTGACTGGCATCCTCAGAGTATAACACAGAAAGATGGAGTACTGTCTGTTTTTTAATTACAATTTACAATCATCTACAATAATGCAAATCATACATAGAACATAAACCTAAATAATAAACTACAATCATCTAAATCATACAGTTATCAATCAAATAATTCATTTATGTAGAACTTATATTTACTTTTGATATTTCACTTCCATTTAGATGTCTTTATTCTATCTTTTCTATCTACATATCTGATGATATTTTTATTGCTAATATATATATTTAACTCTTTCCATTTATAATTTTCTATTTTAATTTAAATATATTCTTGATTTTCAGCTATATAATTTAAAAATACTTTCCATTTTTCTTGAAATTCTAAAGATCTGTTGTCTACATAAAATGGAAATTTGCTATTAGCACATGTTCATTTAATTTACTCTACCATTCCTTCAAATTGGAATGGAAAAAACTAGAAACTCTCAAAGTTTCACAAATACAGAAAAGGATAGCCTATATCAAACAAAGATACTGGTTCAAAACTCCTCAAACAGTAAAACTACTGTCATGGAAATTTAAGGAAAGGATTTCAGAGAACACCGTACATGCAATCAAAAATAAAGAAGGTCAGACTCAATATAGCACTGTTGTTGTTGTTCAGTCGCACAGTCGAGTCCGACTCTTCGCGATCCCATGGACCAGATCATGCCAGGCCCTCCTGTCTTCCGCTGTCCTCTGAAGTTTGCTCAATTTCATGTTCGTTGCATCGATGACACTGTCTAACCATCTCATCCTTCGCCGTCCCCTTCTTCTTTGACCTTCAATCTTCCCCAGCATCAGGGTCTTCTCCAGTGAGTGCTCCCTTCTCATTTGGTGGCCAAAATACTGTAGACTTCTCTAAACTATTTTTGGACTATTATAAAACATTGTATAAATCCAGTAACCCTTCCAAAGACATTATGAGCAACTTCCTTAAACAAAACACTAATATAAAGAGTCTACTGCCACAACATCAACTTCTGCTAGAAGAACCTATCACACTACTTGAAATTCAAACAACTATTAAATCCTTAAAAAACAATAAGTCTCCAGGCAGAGATGGATATATAGCAGAGTTCTACAAGAAGTTTTCATCTCTTCTAGTGGAACCGTTGGCAGGGACTTGTAATCAAATCTTAGAAGATGGCATTTTCCCTCCTACATGGAACCAAGCAAAAATAGTGTTGATCCCCAAACCAGACAGACATGCAACCCAACCCGGTTCATATAGGCCAATTTCTTTATTAAACCAAGACTATAAAATCTTCACTGCCCCAATGGCATCATGATTGAACAAAATAATTGAGTTATACATCCACATGGACCAAACAGGATTTATTCCTAACAGGGAGATCACCGATAATACATGCACAATTCTAAATGCTATACAATATTGCCAGCACCATAATATAAGTTCATCTTTCATATTGCCACTAGATATTGAAAAGGCATTTGATAGTGTTAAACCATCTTATCTGAGCAACCTCCTCTCAAGCATGAACTTTGGACCTAAGTTTCTCAAAATGATAGAAGCCATATATCAAGCACCAATTGCCTGCATCCAAACCAATGGACTCTGCATTGAAGACTTCAAACTAACAAGAGGCACTCGGCAAGGATGTCCGATTTCTTGTCTGTTATTTGTGCTCGCTATTGAGCCCCTAGCCAATGAACTTCGTCTCAATCCTGAGATCAGTGGACTTCAAATCAGAACCCAACATTTGAAACTCAGCCTTTTTGCTGATGATCTTACATTACTTTTAACAAAGCCAGAAACCACACTACCAGCACTTCAAACAGTTCTCAAGGCATTCAGAAATATTTCAGGTCTCAAAGTAAACAATTCAAAACCTGTTCTCTACCCTATCTTGTTGACGGATGCCCAATCTTCATTTATAAAGACCAATTATAATTATAATTACAATTATAATTGGGTGAAAGAAAAATGGAAATTATTGGGAATACAAATTCCACCAAATCTATCAGAACTCCTCAAATATAACCATCTGGAACTTACCAAACTACTAGAGAATTTACCAAAATCCTCATCAGCACCTTGAGAAGATACAAATTTTAAAATCTTTTATCTTCACTAAAATACTGTATCTCTTCAGAGCAATACCAATGCATCTACCAAGATCCCTTTTGCAAAACTGGCAATCTCTCTTTCTGTGCTACATCTGGAATAAATCGATGCACAGAATTAGCTTTAAGACACTACAAAGACTTTCAAGATCAGGTGGTCTCAGCCTTCCGGATTTATCTCTCTATCATGAAACAACCACACTGATCGGGATTATAAAACAGCATAGCATAAACTATTAAACTGATTGGAAATGGATAGTACAATCCTATCTTGAGCATAGAACATTTCCAGAAACACTGTGGGGAAAAGCTTCTCAGAGGCCAAAAGACTCCTACAAAAATTTATTCTTAAAGAACTCTCTCCGAGTTTGGGACAAATTAAAATCTGTAATAACACCAAGTCCATCTCTACTTACAAGATTCACAGGTCAGTCGTGGTTTAAACCAGGATTTGAAGCAGATTCTTTTCAAACCTGGAGGATCAATAAGCTTACCAGTTTTAATGAGATCAGTAAAAACTTCAAAATTCTAAATAAGACTGTTCTAGAGCAACAACATAATTGCTCTATCAATTGGTTTGAATACCATCAACTTAATCATCTGTGGAACTCAATGTCCTTTTAAGTAAAGACCTCATAGAAAATACACCTTCTTTGATATAATTTTACCATCTGAACAAACATCCTGTAAAGGACTGATCTCAATCATTTACAAGGAACGATTATTAAAATCTATCAAACACATCACGACTTATCAATCCTCCTGGAATCAAGACTGTTCTATGATCCACTCCGACGCTATGTGGGATAAGATACGGTCATCCCCAAGTATGACATCTTGATCATTAAATATTCAAGTTCAAGCCCTCAAACTATTGCTGCGCTGGTACCACACACCAGTAAAACTTCATCGCATCAATAGCTCATACTCACCTCTGTGCGGGAGATCCTGTGGCGAGCCAGCAGACTATATCCATTGTTGGTGGGCCTGCAAAAAATTACAACCTTTTTGGACGGTAATACAGCAAGCAATAAAATCTATCACTAAAATCAACTTACCTTTAAATCCAGAACTAGTGCTGCTAGACTATTGGGAAGACAGAAATATCACAAAAACAAACTGAGACCTGATATCTACCTTATTGATGGCAGCCAAACCTGTAATTACCAGCAACTAGAAGAACACCCTTCCACTATCCCTTCATCACTGGTATATGAAAATCTGGGATTACTATACAATGGAAAAGATTGCCACAAAAATTCATCCTACTAACACATACAAATCACAATCTCTATTTTATGCAAAATGGCTCCCATTTATTGAAGCATCATTTCCAGAATCAATAGTCCCCTCTCACACAATCCCCCAATGATATAAGGAGATAATAACAGCATTTTGATCTGGCTTACTAAATTGAAGGTTATATATATCAGTGCAAAAATACTAGGGTCAGTGTATATCAAAAGATATTAATAACAATGTTATTATTAATTTCTATAGTTAATGGTTTGAATGTTCTTTCATGTTATGATGCAGTACATATTTCTCATTAAGTTTATTGTACACGTTTTATTCCTGAAAAGTATTTCACTGTTTGTATGTTTTAAAGTTAAAAGTTATAAATAAAATGTTAAAAAAGAAAAAATCTGGACATTTTTCTGCCTTTAATTTTGCTACAAAAATTACTCTAACCTCTGTCACCATATATTTAAATAATTCACTGTGTATTTTAGTAATATTGCTTGGTAGGATATTTAGAAACATGGCTTTAGGATCCATCGCAAATTTAAATATTAATATATTTTTTTTGCATTTCTTCACGTATCCTAATCTAATATTTTCTTGCTTTCTTGCATGTCCATCACATGTAATAGAATGTTGCATCTGTATTCTGACATTCCCAGACTTCCCACTATAATCTTTATTTGTTTTAGCTATATCTTTGGGGATAATATACTATCTAAAAACATTTTATACTAGTTCTCCCTTTCTTTAGTCCATAGGTTTGCTCACAGATTCAGATATATGTTTTCTCCAAAATTTTGCATCCATTTTATCATATAGTTTTTCTTGCTCTGTTTCCATATCATATTGCAATAACATTTTGTACATTTTTCCTAATAGCTGCTTTAGATCTCCAGTGTTAATTGCTCAAAAGTCATTTCTTTTCTCAGCTGACCTCCTTCTTTGGCTATTTGTTCTTTGAATGTAGACACCATTTGATAACAACCCCAGAATATTTTCCCTTCATTTTGAACTTCTTGCCAGGATTTTATTTTTCTTTGTCTATCATGAGTTATATGGTCAGTTTTCTTTCTTGCACGGGTGTCACAATAGACGTCATCTGGGGACGTCAGTGGCAAGGTTGGCAGACTTATTCTATTTCTGCATTAAAACCATATCCACAATAGTCCATCCCTCAGAATATGATTACCATCTTGTGTTTGAATAGTGTCAGATAACTGCCATGTTTCCTTTAGCTTTTCATTCCTGACCTTTGCGCAGGCGCATGTGTTTGCTTTGCTAAGCTACCGTGGGCGATGCTCCTTCACCTGTGCGAACTGGAGTTACCAGACAACATTATCAGTATAACCTTGAAGGGAAGGGAAGGCTTGAGTTCCACTAACGGTGTGAATAATTCTGCTCTCAAGAGGGTGGGGAAGATCTCCCGTTCATGATGTAATATCCTGCCTGGAGAATTCCCGCCCGCGTGCTTGGATTTCATTTGCTTAGCTAGATAGAGCATCAGAGTATATACATAGGGCCCCTTGTACTAACCGTTATTCCTGACAATATATACCTGTACTACTTGACAACAGAATGGCATTCCAATAAAGCATAACTCTTTGAGGAGAAGTGTGTTTGGACCTGCTTGCTGTTGACCCTGACAGAATAGTCAGGAATCCCTGCTTTAACCATCGGGCTGAGTCTCTCCCGATTGAGATGAGCGGATCCAGTGGAACTGGGGTGCCCACTACGGTTCCTGTTACGGTGCCTACTATGACGGCGCCTGCCCCCCATATGACTACAGGGATGGGGGTGCCAGCGATGATGGCCCCGCTAATGACTGCAAGCCCTGGAGGTTGATGCCAGGGAGTCAGAGCCAGGAAAGTGTGTATGACCCCCAGCTGAGCTCGGGTAGTTTCGGTGTAACCCCAAGCAGACCCATCGAGGTCCCTTTGAGGCCTTTGGTAAGCCCGGGAAGGAACATAGATGAGAGGCTGAATAGCCTGTAACTAGACTGTCACATGGTATTATTATTATTATTGTTGTTGTTGTTGTTGTTGTTACTGTTTATTTTCCATTTATATCCCGCCTTGCCAAAAATCGGCTCAAGGTAGCTAACAACATTCAATCAATAAAACAATGCATTAAAATACACTAATAATGCAGGACATAGGACAATTGCTCCAGACATTACCGGGGATCATGGCCCAGGCAGTGCAGACTCAACTGGCCACCCAACGGGGCCCCCTGCTGCCTCCGCCGCCTCCGCCGCTGCCACCTCCTCCACCGCCTGCCCTGCCGCAGCTACCAGTGCCACAGTCAGTGCCACAGCCTGCCCCCCAAGCACCGCAACCAGTGGTCCCTGTGGCTCCACCAGCGCTGCCACGACCCAGAGATTTACTAGATGTGACTTTTGATGGCGATCCAGAAAATCTCTCTTTCTTCATTGTGCGAGTAATGAAGTTTGTAGAATGGTGGGCCCATCTGTTCCAGGATGAGGAGCAACAAGTGGACTTTATCGCTTCTCGGCTGCGGGGGTCAGCAACAAGCTGGTATGTGTCTCTGCACGACCTAGAGGCAGTGGAATTGGGGAGCGGAGATGCGTTTACGTGGGCACTACGAGCCCAATTTGAGGATCAGACAGCTGCAGAGAAAGCGGAAGCGTTCCTCCACACGTTTAAGCAAGGCAAATTGACGGTCAGAGAGTCCTCGATGGAATTTCAATGGCAAGCCGCCAAAATCCGTGATTGGTCCGACCCGGTACTAGCTCAACAGTACTGGCTAGGGCTAGCTACTGAAATTCGAAACAAAGTTATGAGCTCCAGAGATCCAAGGACCTTGCTGGCCTGGATGCAAGAGGTGGAGAAAGCTGAGAGCCGGCTGCGCACCATGAGGCTGGATAATGCGGTAGCAGCAGGGAGGGCACCAGCAACATCCCACCCAAAGCCCAAGACAACCTCACCGAAAGTCTCGGTCTGCGAGCAAGGGATGAAACAGGAAATATGTCTGAAATGTGGGGCTCAGGGCCATTTTGCGGCCAACTGTCCTTCGGGGGAGACTGCCGGACCAGCAGGGAGAGAAGGTGACAAGCGCCGGGTTGATGTGTCTTCCAAGAAAGGAACAACAAGAGCAAGAAACCCCCGCACTTTGCAAATGACTGTGGAGGTGCTGGACCCAGGATCGAGTGAGGAGGAGGAGATAGCACCGGTGGGAAAAGGCCAGGTCCTGCTGAAAGTGGTTTCCCTTCTTTGGCATTCATCGCTGGACTAAGTCTCCTGCCCTCCTTATGATTTATGAACCCCCTAGCTAATAACACGACATGCAAATTTACCTCTGCTGAGAGATGTTAAAGGGGAATTTTATTTCTTCTACTTCAGCTGGAGCTGTTAAGGGATCATTGCAGAATAAATTGACATTCTCAAGCAGGAGGAGTGCTGCTTTTAATCACTGCAAGGGCAGCAGTCAATACTAAAAGGACTTTGGCAATTCTGGCTTGCTCAAAGCTTTCTTGGAATCTTCCTGTTGGTATTAGTAATATGATTGCAGAGAATGTTAGCTGACTTTGAACTTCAACCTCCACTTCTTTTCTTTCTTCCTTTTCTTCTCTCTCTCTCAGGCCTGTAGTTACAAAGGGGCTCTTTGGGGCTCTGCCCCCTTTCTTAAAGGCACAGCCCCATAAGAATTTCTCCTGTAAATGCTTTTTTTCAATCATTTAAAAGCATTTTTTTAAGGTGTGCTCTCCTTTAAGCAGAGTGGGGTGCTGTGGTTGAATAATTCCTGCACTGAGCAAGGGGGTTGGAGTAGGTGACCTCTAGGACCCTTCTAAATCTTTGTCAATAAACTGGTCTCCTTTAAGAGAGTTTTTCTGCCTAAATGTTAGGTTTCTTGACTATAGAAGTCATCAGCAGCTGAGAACTGTCATCTAAAGTGGCTGACAGCTTGCAATTTAGATATCTGTCCTGGTAACAGCTTTTTGTTGGCTAAATGGCTTTTCTTTCTGCATTGAGAACTTCAGCCCCACCAGAAAAAAAATTGCCCCACAAGCCATAAAATCGTGGCTACGGGCCTGCTCTCTCCCCCCTCCTTCTCTCTTTGTCTTCTTTTCTACATTAAAAAATCAGCAGTGCTGTGGGTGTGACCTCAGTGCCAGAGCATCCTCTAGGAGGGAGTGGAATTACCCCCACCAGTCATCCAACGTCCTTCCCCTGGGAAGCCAAACCACGCTGCCACTGACATCCATGTCCTCCCTGCACTGCCCACTGAGGCCTAGTTAAGGCAGGCATGTGATGTGACATCCTTGCGCTGAGCGTTTTTCTCTTCCCTGCCCCACGGCAACTGAAGAAGAAGAGTGGGGATTTGTACATGTGCATGTATGCATACACAAAGAATTTTTTTTAAAGTAACCTGTGCTGCACCACCACTTGGGCAGCGTGGCTATCTGGATAATCCACGGAGCCTTGTTGCATGATTTAAGTGCTTTGTGGAGGGATGTGTGATCATCCCAACCCGCAAATAAATAATCTTGATGAAATATGCAGAGGAAACAACCCACGGTAAGGTTGCCATGTGACCACACCCTGATACAATTTTGTGAAGAGTTTGTGCTGTCCTTTTAACCAAGGCATGGAATTGTGAGCTTGGCCTCTAGCTATGTGCGCTTCCTCTAGCAGAGCTAGAACTAGCCAGGCTTGGAACTAGTATAACCCAGGGGAGGCCAATGAGTCTGGCTTGCCCCATCCAGGACTTTTTTCTGAAGGAAAACAGGGTTTTCAATCTGTGGGGTTACAGTTTCCATTTACAGGATGAGAGCTTGTTTTTAAACAGGAGAATTTCTGCTGAATAAAAATCAGGGGTGGCCACAACACCCCCAAGTCTTGCCATGTCCCCCCCCCGCAGCTCCATGGATTTTTTTCAAGGGCCCTTTATCTGTGTCCTGCTGAAGTCAGTCATGAATACAAATCTCCCTCGAGCCTCCATGGCTGTGAGCATAAGAAGACACAGGAAATGGTATGTACGAAGTTTCTTTTTCTGTCAGGGTCATTCCCCTTCTAAGTAGGTAAAAGCCCCTCCCTGCGAGTAGAAAGCAAGCCAAATAGGGTCAGGGCAGGAAACTTTCTCCCAGGTGTCCCTGACTTGTGCCTGTGGTGATACAGTCCACACATGCCTGGGTTGCCAACCTCAGAGAGCATTTTGCCAGCCAAATTTAAAACTGAAGGCTTCCAGCTGGGTAGAAAAGAGGACTGGTTTGCTACTACTATAAATATTAACACAGTGTTCATAGAGAGCATTTAAGCCAGCATAATATAGAAGGCTTTTGCACCTAGTTAAAGAAGACAAGACTGGCTTGCTACGCCTCCCAGATGTTGCGGTGTGATCACGCCCGGAAACTCCACCATTCAATCGCGGCTCTCCCGCGGCAAATTCGGCGTGTGACCAGGGCCATTGTAAAGCTTTATTTATAATATAACATGATCTTTACTAAATGCCCTGGTCATTCATATCACAGTGTTTGCTTGTTTGTTGTAATCCCTGCACGGATACCTGTGATCCTGCCTTGGTTTTTTCAGCCTCCAGGTGGGTCCTGGCGACCTCCCAGAATTACAGCTGATCTCCAGACAACAGAGATCAGTTCCCCTGGAGAAACTGGTTACTTTGGAGGCCGGACTCTGTGGAAAGATAATCTACTGAGGTCCCTCCGTAGGCTCCACCCCCAAATCTCCAGGTATTTCCCAACCCGGACCTGGCAACCCTGGCCCTTAGGCCACCTCAAGACTCTACTGTCTCTCATTCTGTTGCCTGTGTTTTAGTGAGAGGCTCTTCCTGCACATCTGCCCAGTGGCCAGTTGCATGGTTTTGTTCAGATGCAAGTTTCCAACCATCTGTAGTCTTAATGTGAGGCTACAAAAATCACATGACACTTTCCAGTGCCTCCTACGGTGTTGTTTTCCTGCTCAGTCTCGAGGTAGCTGCAGGGCAGAAGCCTGGGTGCTGGTTTTCTTGAAGCAGAGACCAGAGAGCCTGAGGACAGGGAGGGGCCCGGCTGCCTCCGGAGACCACCCCGGTGTGCCAGCTCTCCGGCTCCTCACCGGCTCGCCTGCCTTTCCCCGGTTTCTCACTGTTTGCTGTTCTATCTGCTAAGACGGCTTGTGACATTCTGGCTTGGGGCACAAATAGCGAGGACTGGAGATGGAAAATGTACGTTGAATAAAAGGTCAGCACTGTTCCAGGAAAGAATAAAGTTATCTTTTTTTTTTTTTAATGTGCAGTTTATGAAAAGCAAATTAACCTTTTGCAGCTTGAAGAAAATCATTCTGACAGACGCTGAGCTTAAAAATAGAGATGCCAAAATCCCGTCACCCCCAGAGCTGCACCGAATTGGCTTCTCCTCATGCAGACCTTGAGACCATGAAGCGGAGAAGGCAGAAGTTGCGCTCGGCTGCAAGGAAGGGCGGGGGCTTGGAGAGTGGCGGAGGAGGGCGGAGGAGGACTGTGGGGGCCAAAGGTTTCTTTGGGGTTTTAAGGGAAGAAGTGGAGCTGTTCAAATTCAGGCTCTGTTGACTTCTGGAAGACCTTCCTTGGGATGCTGAAGTCGAGAAAAGACGGGTGTGTTTGTGTGTGTGGAGTGTGTGGAGAAGAGCGTTGCTGCTGGCTGGAGGTCTCTTGGCATGGCGACTGGTCTGCAGACGAGAGAGGTCCGTTCCCCTGGTGAGAATGGCTGCTCTGGAGGGTGGACTGTAGGGCACTGCACCCCACCGAGGTCCCTCCCCTGCACAAACCCCGCCCTCTCCTCAGGCGCCAACCCCCCCCCAATTTCCAGGAATTTCCCAGCTCAGACCTGGCAGCCCTAATGATGGCTGCTTCATTATTGCTGCGACCGGCCCTGAGCATCTTTGGCAGGAAAGCAGCACAGGGGGACCCTCTGCGTATGATGGGACGGTGGAAGGGGGTGGCCCTGCACGCTGGACGTCCTGCACGCCTTGGAGAAAGGGATGCATGACTGTGTGATGGGACAGCCAACGTGGTGTAGGGGTTAAGAATGGCAGGCTCTAATCTAGAGAGCGGGGTTTAATTCCCCACGCCTCCTCCCCATGAAGCCTGCTGGGTGACCTTGGGCCAGTCACAGTTCTCCCCGAACTCTCTCAGCCCCATTTACCCACTGCACAAGGTGCCTGTTGTGGGGAGAGGAAGGGAAGGCGATGGTCAGCTGCTCTGAGACTCCTCCGGGTACCAAAGAGTAGGGTATAAAGCCCAACTCTTCTACTTGTGTGTGAATCCCATTGAACTGAGTAGGATTTAGATATTTTTCTTTTTTAAAAACTTCGTTTATGCCCCACCTCTCTCCCCAGTGGGGAACCTGAGTGGTTTACCCTCCTTTGTTCTGCCCTCCTCTGTTTTATCCTCACACCAGCCCTGTGGAGACTGGCCTAGCAACGTTCCCTAGCAGACTGGGATTCAAACCTGTGTCTCCCAGATCCTAGTCCAACACTCCACCACCACCGACTGGATGCTCTGAGCGAAGACACGCGGGGGTTTCATAGAGAATCTTGTTGTCGAATGAAAATGGGTCCTCAAAGAGATTCCTGGCCCCACTGCTGGACCTCCTGAGGGCACCTGGTATTTTTGGCCACTGTGTGACACAGAGTGTTGGACTAGATGGGCCATTGGCCTGATCCAACATTGGCTTCTCTTATGTTCTTCTGTTCTTAAGGTACAGATAGGAACTCTCAGTCCGGGGCAAGTGATGCTCTGTATTCCTGGTGCTTGGGAGGTCAACAGTGAGAGGGCTTCTAGTGTCCTGGCCCCACTGCTGGACCTCCTGATGGCCCCTGGTATTTTTGGCCACTGTGTGACACAGAGTGTTGGACTGGATGGGCCGTTGGCCTGATCCAACATTGGCTTCTCTTATGTTCTTAAGTCTGGGGCAAGTGATGCTCTGTATTCTTGGTGCTTGGAGGGGGGCAACAGTGGGAGGGCTTCTAGTGTCCTGGCCCCACTGCTGGACCTCCTGATGGCCCCTGGTATTTTTGGCCACTGTGTGACACAGAGTGTTGGACTGGATGGGCCATTGGCCTGATCCAGCACTGGCTTCTCTTATGTTCTCTTATGTTCTCTTAAACTCTGATAAACTGAACAGATTTAATGTAGCAGAAAATGTACTAACTTTTCAAAGGCATATATTTAGAGATCTGGATAAATGCCTGAGATGTAATAATCAGGGTTCTTTAAACAGTTTATGCTTGGTGTAGTGGTTAAGTGTGCAGACTCTAATCTGGAAGAACCGGGTTTGATTCCCCACTCCTCCACTTGCAGCTGCTGGATGACCTTAAGCAAGCCACAGTTCTGTTAGAGCTGTTCCCTCAAGGACAGTTCTGGAAAGAGCCCCACCGACCTCACAGGGTGTCTGTTGTGGGGAGGGGAAGGGAAAGGCGTTTGTAAGCTGCTCTGAAGTGAAGGAGTAGACATCCAATCTCTTCTTCTTCATGTTCATAGCTGGTTAGTTCTGTGTTCAGTTGTGCTGGATATTCGCATCCAAAGTGCAGAATATACAACTGAGGGTATTGAAACAGGGCAGTCACAAGGCTTTTCTTAGAATGATGTATGGAAACAGTTTTGTAAATGAAATGGGGGGGGGAATGCCAGCTGGTTCAAAGCAGTTCTTGGTGATTGTGCTGCCACCCATCAGAGAAAGGCAGCAAAGTTTTTTGAAAAGCTCCGAGAGTGAATTCCTGTAGTCATTCAACGGCCTTGTCTGGGCCCCTGATTCGAGACAGACTTGGCCGCTAGGCACACGTGCTCACGTGCTGCGGCATAACAGACGGCACAAAGGCGGCCCAGGCTGCATAAATATAGACTCCTTTTATTTTTTGGTTAATAATTACAATACATTTTGGACTACATAAAAGAGCAGATTTTTCAGTGCATACATTCTTCAGACAAACAAGGACGAGGCTCCCCGTAAATGCCAGAGTGTTGGCAGAGGCACTGGCCGGCTTGGCCTCCTGACGGATGGGGCATCCAGGCTTTGTGGGCCAGAACAACTTCTTTCAAAACATGGTGATCAGTCGCGTCCTTAACATTCCTGCCACATTCTTTCATAATCCAGGTCTACCTGTTATCCTAGTGGGGTGATATATCCAAAACTGGAGCTTAGCGGAGCAGTCAAAGAGACCTCAGCTTATGTGTGAATGATACATAATGGCTTGGGAGTCCTGGGAATATGCCAGTGTCCCTTTCCCAAGTGTTTTGCCCATTTTACGAAGCCCAAATCCTCTCTTGGCTCTTTCAATCACTTCTTCTGCTTACATCAATCTGACCATGGGTCTTGTGTGATGAATGGTCAAAGATTTTTTAAAAATTCCTTATGCTGAATGATATCATTGTTTGAAAGTGTTTGCGTGCAAACTGGATTTTCTGCCTGGTTAGAGAACACAGTACAGATGTGATTCTGGGAAAGGACCGAGAGGATTCAGGCCCCACCTGCCGAACGGGGAATCTCTCTCTCTCTCTCTCTCTCTCTCTCTCTCCAGTTCTCACCACCTGCTTATTTGAAGCAATGGACCTGTCAATCACCGTCACACCGCCAGTCAGAAGAGCGGAAATCTTTTCCTGCCGCCTCCACTGAGCATCCCAGTATGATTTGATTGGCCAGGCAAAGGAGCCACCGGGAGAGCCTTCTGTTCTCCAAGGGGAGGCGGGTTCTGTTGCTCTCTGGCTGGGCCTTTGGCCAGCACCCTCTCATGGGCCTTGTGCATCAGCAAGATCTTTTACAAGGTTTTCCTTAAAAAAAACACCAACCTCCACAAATTTGAAATATCCTTCAGGACAAGATATAGGCATGAACAGGGGGGGAAAGACTGTTTTATTACAGTGTGTGTGGGGGGCCTACTGTGAGGACACGTGATATCAGCATTGGCCCAAATGACACACCCTGAACGGGATGCTGCAGGCTGGCCCAATCTTGTTGGAGGCGGAACAGGGCCCCGGTTGGCACTCGGAGGGGAGGCCACCAAGGAAGTCCAGGGCTGCTCCACAGAGGCAGGGAATGGCAAACCCACCTCCAAACGTCTCGTGCCCTGGAAACCCCAGGAGGGGTGGCTGTAAGTTCGTGGCGACGTGGCAGCCCTTTCCTCCACCACCTCCAGATGAGGCAGGTGGTCTCAGTGGGCCAATGGAAAGGACTCTTCATGAAGAGCAGGCCCATACTTAGGGAGAGCCCCTGGTGCTGGTCTGGAGAACCCCCTCAAGAGAGGGCTGATCCACTCAGTCGATAACTCCCAGGACTTTACAAGCCCTCCACAAAGAGCTGTTCTTAGACAGAATTGTTTTCTAGCACCTGGCAGCCACAGTCTAGCCCTGAGTTGCCTGGTTCAAATATTGCAGGGAAAGCGACCGTCAGAGGCCTCCAATGTGCCGGGACAAGGGAGGGGGCGTCTTGTTGAAACCTTAGCAGTACATTTTGTTCCAAACTTTACACTTGCCCAGAGACAACCAGCCATTTTTCCAGCAAGTTGGAGGTTGTGTGCTAGAGGCACTGTTTCATTTCCATTGGTATAAACACTCTGATCTTTTCTTCCACTGTCATTGCTGCTTACAGAATTCCTCTGAGGAGGCCTCTGAAGTGCTGCTCCCCAACAATGCCTGTCCCACCACCTTTACTTTCCGCCGAGAAGGCAAGAGCTGGGGAGGGACACGGAAGAAAGTGACCGCTGGCCACACACCCCAGTGGAGGCGGATCAGGACAGAGCGGGACATGGAGCAGGGCCAGTTCAAGGGATCCGGCCTCCCCAAAGCAAGGTACTCGGATCGCCGCCAGGATCCCTGCTGCTGCCGGCGAGGTCCAAGCCATGCCCTCGTAGCAACACTGCAGGGTCTTGGCTCGCCCCCGGCCAGCGGCGGTGCACTACTGGAGAGGGTGCCAGTCCCCTGCTGTGCTGCTGACGGCTGGGAGCAAGTGGAGCCTCTGCACGGATCGGAGCCTTCCAGCCTTGGCAAGGGAAAGATTTGCAAAGAACTGGCTCAGTGAAACAGTGGGCTGTGGGTGGGCATGAGATGCGGCTTATCCTGTTAGGAAACCAGGGTCTGACTTCCTAACAGAAGAGAACATGTGGAAAGCAGACAGTGAAGAACTCCCTTCCCTGGGAATGTGGAATTCCTAAAGGGGTGAAAAGGAAAATGTGTTGCTGGGGTGGGGCGGGACTGAGAGATACTTGTGCTGATTAGTACCAGACATCCTTGAGGTTAATTAGGTCACAAAGACAGGTGGCTGAAGTCACAAATGGTTCCCTGAGTAGTCTGAAAAATCCAACAGTGCTGCTTTGAGCAAGTACCTCCCCCTTTCTGTCCTGCAACCAGATCAGCCTGATGTGGGAACAAGGACAGTTTGGCCTTCTTTCCCCTTCAGCTGCCCACCGAACCGGCCCTTCACAGTCAAGCAGCTCCATGTTTGTGTGCCAAAGCATCAGTGACATTTCCAGTCAAGATGCCTGATGCTCTTGACATGGGGGATTTCCTGCTCTTTTGGACCAAGAAGACACTAGAAAGGTTGTCACACAAATGGGCTTCTATGAAGAGTTGCTTCCACTGAGTAGAGACTGTAAGCACACCCGACTCAAGTCAGGCGCTTGCAAGTCCCCTACAAGGAGGAGGCTGGGCACCCGTGGAGCTCTGCAGGTGCAATCAAATATGCCATAAAGCACATGGTTTGGGCGGGTCTGTGCCCTGCGTATGTGTTTAAGGTATCAGTGTAATTGGGAGAACAGTAGTTAAATTAAGGGGGGAAGGGAAAGGAGAGACAGAATTAGTAGTAAATAAAATACAAATAATATATATGTATATATAGATGGATAGATATATCAGGCAACCTTCTGCTGGTTAAAAAAATACGCGCAAAATCAGAACTGTGTGTGGAGGTGCCCTGGTCTTTGGGAGGAGCCGTTCTGATTGGTTTCAAAGAGGTCCATCACAGGTCCCGTAGGAAATGGTCTGATGAGTGGTCACAGAAAAAGGGTGCTCCCCCCCCCCGGGAGTGGGGCTATACTTTCCAACCTCCCAGAAAGACGGGGGGCATCTGGCAAGGCTCCCCAATGGGGGAATCTGGGGTCCAGACCTGTCCTCATGCGCCAAGGCATCTTTCCTTTCTCCCCTTCTCCCCTTTGCAGTGAGCTGAGTGTGGGGCCTACCGTCCACATCTGCACAGGAGTAAAAGAGATAAGCCATGTGTCTGGCCGAGCTGCTGATGACGTGGGCCCTGCAAGGAATAACAGCTCTACTGGGGGTAGGGAGAGCAGGATGCCCTTCTGCGAGCCCTGAGGCCTGTTAGGAGATTCTGTTTTATCGGAATTTGGTTTCAGGATGGTTGCCTTGGGCCAGAGGGATTAGGGTACAACTGTGGCTTTTACTGCAGTGGGGGATCCAAACTTGCCCAGCAGGAGGCCAGCACGGCCTCCTCCTCCTCCTCCTCCTCCTTTTTAAAATTCTTTTATTTTCAGGTTTATCACAAGCACTGCCTCCTTCTGTGGACTGCAGGCAATGCCTGGCTCTTTCCCGGGCCTCTGCCAGGACATACCCATCAGAGCAGCATGGCTGCCTCTCCTGTAATGTTCACATCCCCTGGTACGGTTGCAAAGCTCATGCACGTCTCCACAGCAGGGAGCAGAGGGCAGAAGTTTCTGAAGCGCTCACACGCAGCCATACAGCACCCCTGACCCACAGAAGGGGCCTGGGCTAGAATTGGCACGCCTGGATACAACAACCTCCAGAGACACTGGGCTCCCCCGTCGGCAGGCAGGCAACAACTATGGGCTTGGCCTACGGGTGTGCCCTTTAGCAGCCGTCTGATCAGCAGGAACCAGCAGATGAAGCTTTTCACAGCATGGAGGTAAATGAGGGTCCCAGCTAATGGCCTGCAGGTCGAACTGCAGTTCAAGGCACAACAGCAGCAGCCCCTTCAAATACTGGCTACTCCTGACCCCCTTTCATTCGCTAGCTGCCTCTGCAAACTCTTTGCAAGTAAAAGGCACTGAAAGAGGTGCTGCAGATGGGGGGAACTGGCCAAGAGTAGCAACGTTCCCTATTTTCTCTTGCATAGGAGAGGATAAATTTCCACACTTAACAGCTTTTAAATTCTTCCTGGCCCCATCACAAGCTTGCTGCAAATTACTTTTCACAAGTAAATGTTTCCACACACTCCCGTTCTCATAAGTTAAAAAGGGTAAGGCACAATATCAAAAGATGAATTCACAGCAAAAACATCTTAGGCTACTAAAGCAAGAGTTAATGGAACAGGTTATTCATAAATGTGAAACGCGAAGTGCTTTTACAGCGACCATCTCCTGTCCTATCTTATCTAAGCAGAGACATACATAAATTTATACACGGTTAACTGAGGCTCACTGGGTATTTTAAGGACATTTGTTGTTGCATAAAAAGACAAGATGATTCCATTTTCTTCAACATTCGTCGATAAACCAGAATATGGAAACAGACTGCCCGTTCTGAAGCTTCTCTGCCCGGTTTCGTGGGGCCCCAAGTCTGCCCTCTGACCGCCCCCCCCCCGCATGACTCTCCCTGAGGCTTCTCCCGGCGTCCTTCTGACCTCTCTGAAGCTGGTGAGTCATCATCATCATTGCCTGATATCCATCCCATTCTTGCATCCATATTTAAAAGTCCTTTCTCTCTTAGCTGAATAACAAGAGTGTCTGCTGTCGGTTTCCAAGACTACTTTCTTTCTTTCTTTCTAAATAAGGCATTTGAAGTAACTTCCT
Source organism: Gekko gecko (assembly GCA_029375565.1). Lineage (NCBI taxonomy): Eukaryota > Metazoa > Chordata > Lepidosauria > Squamata > Gekkonidae > Gekko > Gekko gecko. Next base: position 1,811,517 of record JAPDNY010000012.1, on the reverse strand, counting down.
TTAGAGAAAGGCATAGCTGGGGCATATCTGCAGGGCGTGCTAGGAACTGGTGTCATCGTCATTCAGTATCCTGGAGTGGTGCCCAGAACCTCTAAACCAGTCCTGAGTGCTTTTCGACAGATTCCCAGGATTCTTTGGGGGATGCCCCGCAAGTCTCGTAAACTGGTGCAGAATGGACAGGGGTGTGTCGGACGGATTCCTCCCCATCGCCGGGCCTTTCGCTGAGAGGCGGAGGGAGGGAGAGGCAGGGTTCCTCCTGGACGAGCAAAGGGGTTTCATTCCCCCACAGCTTCCTTTTACTGCGCCTGATCTCCAGCCCAAATCAATCATGCTTATTGCCATATATCACGTACGGGCAAAAAAGATTCCAGTGGACTAAATCCAGTTCTTCAATTCATTCGATTTTCAGTAATCATAGCTGGTAACAAAAGTCAAGTTAAAAACAAATCTTCTTTTTACCCCAAATTGGAAAGGCAATCCCTGAAGAATGAGTCCTGCTGGGGTTTTTTCCTTCTCTTTTTAAACAGCATTTGCAGTGAACTCTGAGCAACCAGTGAGGAAGACGAGGGGTGGCCCTGTCCCGTGAACGGCAGCGCTTTCCTCAGGGGCCTTCCACAGATGCGAGCAGCTCAAAGAGCAGGGGTCTCCTGGTGATGGAGAACAGGGCCCCCATTAGCGGAACGGAAGGGCAGGATCCAACCCACAATGTACATTGCAAAGCTTGGGCAGAGACACAGAATAAAGACGGTGTCGGTGTAATTTGCAGCCCCTAATTTTTTATTTTTTAAAAATTCTGCTGTACGGAAGGTCGCAAACCACATCCCAGCTGGCTGCTCCGAGAGGACTTCCGTTTGTGTTGGGGATTCTGGGCCCAGGGCAGACGAGCCAGGACACGGTTGCATGGCTGCTCTGCCCTTTGGAGCCTCTTTCCCCTGAGCGGGCAGTGGAAACGGGAGGCAGCAAGACTGCTGCGTGGCAAAAGGAGGCGAGGAGGCAGGCCAGCTAGACGGAAGGGGCAGCAGGATACTGAACGACGGAGTTGTAGTCCGGAGGGGGGCTGTGGCACTCCAGGTTCAGATCCAGGGGCAGGAGGACGGAGTCTTCCAGGGGGTCCTCGTCTACCTGCGTGGCCGACTGGTACTTCACAAATCCATGTTCGTTCTCAGATAACACAGACTCCTTGCTCTTGTTGATAGCTCTTCTCCTAGCAGGGGAGAAAACGAGGACAAGATGTTAACTCAGACTGCCCTCTTACAGCAGATCCTACATCTGCCCCAAACATTCCATATCCCATAGCAAGAGTTTTGCATGTATGTGCCAGATCAGGAACTCCCCAAAAGGGAACCCCTGGGTTAAACTGCTTTGTTTTAAGCAGCTGAAACATTGGAAGAACTTGGCCCCCGTCGAGAGGGACACAAGAGCTGACCTACAGACAGGTGGAGGTGCCTGATGTTGAGCCAGGCACTTGGTCCTCCTGCCCAGCAGCACAGAGCTCAGTAACCAAGCACCGGTCTGGGCAGGCTCAGAGACAGCACAACGCTGCTGAACCTGGCCACCAGACAGCCCTCTTGGAGCGGAGTCTTTGCCCCCCGTGACCAGAGGAAAGGATCAGTGGGGATCTGCTCCCGTGTCACTGCCACGGGCGGCTGCCCAATCACCACTTGGGTTAAATTCTCCCGGCAGAAGAGAGTCACTCTTCTCTCTGCTGTTTGCGCATGTGTCGTCCCCCCCCCCTTTTAATTTCTGAATCACTTTGATTTGGGTCAGAGGAATCCTTGACTCCTTTGCTAATTGACCGGGGCCTTTAGTGGTCGGTGGGGGAAGGGAGAAGCCTCGGAAAATGTCTGTGCAGCACGTGGCCCTGAGCTTGTAGAAGAAGGAGAAGAAGAAGAGGAGGAGGAGGAGATTGGATTCATACCCCACCCTTCACTACCCGAAGGTGTCTCAGAGTGGCTTACAATCTCCTTTCCCTTCCCCCTCCTCACAACAGGCACCCTGTGAGGTAGGTGGGGCTGAGAGAGCTCTGACAGAAACTGCTCTTTTTCAAGAACACTGCTGACAGAACTATGCCTTGCAGGACCAGAGAAAAGAGCTGCGTCAAGGCTGAGGCTGCTGCTTTGTTTGTAACCCAAAAGGTGCTGGCGCTCACAGAGAACAAGGCGGCCCCCACTTCCACCAACGCCCCCCTCAGGACTTGGGAGAGCCCCGACCAAAGGTGCTGACACGCCGTGAGGGGTGGGGCCCCCACCAAAGGGAGCCCCGGCTGAGCCTGGCTGTGCACGCTGGCCCTCTGAGCCGTGGGCGCCTCGGGAGGAAGCCCGCTGGTGACTCCAGCCAGCCACTTGGACCTGGGGAAGGCCACGGGTTATGTCCTTCTGTATTTAAAACGTTGATCGGCCACCCCTTTCTTCCTTAGGGCGCTCAGGGCAGCTTTGAATGTCGGTAAGATACATAGAACAGAATATATAATGTGCATAAAAATCAAACTTTAACGTCACAATTTAGGACTGTGAGTAAATGTTAATCCAACGTGGTCCTAACTAAAACTATCCTCAACTGCCTCCTGAAGGCCGAAAGTGAGGGGGGGGGTCCAGGGGCAGCTCCCTGGGGGGGTTGTCCCATATCCACAGGGCTGCCACTGAAAACGCCCTCTCTCGTGTGCCCACCAAGTGCCCAGCGCCTAAATCCAAGCGAGGTTTAAAAAGAGCCTCTTGTGTGGAGATGAGAAACGACAGGAACTGCTTCAATACTCGACACCCAGGATGAGAGATCTCTCTAAGTTCTGTTTTGAGGAACTGAGGGGAAACATTATACATGATGGGCCGACTGGAGATAACATAAATGACGCCAACTGTCTGCTTTTGCATACAAATAGACTAGAGAATGGGACTTTTAAAAATCAACAGCATAAAAGAAGAACAATTTTGATGAGATATTTCCAAAGGAAGCAAGAGAAATTTAAGCTCTATAAACTAATAGACTCAGCATCCTTGGACAGATAACATGGTCGTTATTAGTTGAAGAGACAAAGATCGTTAAAACCGGATCTTTTAAGCAGAGGAGATATGTTTATTTACTGTTTGCTTGGCTATATGATTACTTGATATCTGACTGATTTATGAATATAAGCTAAAGTGAAGCATGTTATAAAATGAAATCAAAGTATGTTGATCTATATATTAATTTGACTGTTTAATGAAAGCTAAGGGAAACTATAGTGTTTAGGCTTGGCTTGAGGGGATTTTGAAATCTAACAGAACTGGGAACGTGGAAGGTTATATAAAGGGGTTAGATTGTTAAATCAGCAGAAATATAAGCTTCTATTAGCATAGTTATATTGTGAAGTGATGCCTGTGTTTTTTATTTTCTAACTTCATAGATATAAAATATAGTAAGAATAACAGAATATAGATAAAATGAAATATAGCAGATGGAATTTAGATGAATTAGTTCCACAATGGGAAGAGACTGTTGTTTAATGTAAATTTAAAGAAGGGGGGTTATGGGAATGTAGGTATAAATGTGATGATGTGAGCAAGATATTTGGCTAGATTTTGTGAAACGTATGGCTCTTTTTTTTGTTTTGTGTTACTTTAAAAAAAAAATAACTGGGCAAGTTAATTTAAAAAAAACAACAACCAGCCTCTTCGTCCACACTACTTGGTATTTGCTCCCGAGTCAGAGAGAGGGCACGTTGGCTCAGAGGCATCTTTTATGATTAGCCGCCTCCGACTGATTTGAAACACAATTTATCTTCCCAGAAAACTTTCCTCTCTCACCCAAGCTGCATTAAAGCGGTGCCACGGAATTTGCTCTCCTGCCCCTTCCCCCAGTCTGTGTTGACGGACATTTCATCCCCCCCTTCCTTTGCCCAGCGACTGACCGATGAGCAGGTCTGACTTCAGGCGTTTCCACTCAATGGTCCCCACAGCGTTCTCCACCTGAGCTCTGCCACAGGGACCTCTGGGCTGGGACTTGGCCAGCAGTGGCAGTGACCGGCCTGGGCTTGCTACCCACCCCACGGGTCCATTTCACTGACAAGCACCTGCAGCCGATGGACAAGGAGGCCAGTCTCGTGACTGAGAAGAAGAGCTCCGACCGGCATCTGCCCGTGGCTTTCATGAATACTGCCAGACAATTGTTGTGCCAGGCAGCAAATGAAGGAAAAACCTGGCCCAAGTCCTGCCGTTACCTAGCAGGATGTGCTGTGGCTATCCATCTGCCCCACATTCCCCAACTGGGGGTTTAGGGATGGGAGACAGGCCTACTGTCCCCACTGGAAACAAAGGGCTGCAGGTGCTGGAAAGGGGGTCTCTGCCAGAGGTCTTGTGTTAATCTGGTGCTTTTTTGGCCCTGAACTGGCTCAGTTACAGTCTCCATCTCTGAACTCTGTAGTTTGTCATCAGAAATGGTGGCTTTTGCTGAGACTGCAGCGAGACAGGACCCAAGGATGGCTGTGCATCCCACAAGGACCATCTAACTGCCGGCAGCTGTGAACACTAGGAAGCACCTCTTCATATCAGCAGAAGGTGCTTATTAAGGGGGGAAGATTATCTAAATACATTTTTATGACAGAAGACCCCCCTCCTCAAGAGGATGGGGTTGCCGGCTCCTGCTTGGGAAATGCCTGGAGATTTTTGGGGAGCGGAGCCTGGGAATGCCGAGGCTGGAAGAGGGGACAGACCTCAGCCGGGTATAATCCCATAGAGTCCACCCCCCAAAGCAGCCGTTCTCTCCAGGAGATCTGATCTCTGCCATCTAAGGATTAACTGTAATTCTAAGAGATCTCCAGGGTCCACCTGGAGGTTGGCACCCCTGCAAGAGGGCCTAAATTGTGTTAATCCCTACACGATATTATGAGCCTGAAACCTGTCACTGGAAGTCTCAAGAATGTACTGCTGATGGCTGACCAGGACATCTGACAAACACCTGCAACTCGGATGAACAAGAAGACCAGCCTCCTAACGGATAAGAAGAGCTCAGACTGGCACGTTATTCTGCGACATTCGAAAGATGTGAAGGGCGTGGGGTTTTGCAGTCCCCTGGGTGCCAAAGGAGACAATGAATTAGGGAAAGATTAAGTCCATGCCTCTGTCTCCACCTCTGGCGTGCTGTCTTGGTACCAGCCTTACACCTGTGACATGCCAGCGTGGTACCACCCCTGCCTGGTGGAAATGTAGAGAAGTCCTTGATGGAGGTGGGCTAGGAAACAGGTTTGCTTTTTAAACAACTTCTCTTTCTAGGCCAGGAGTCACCTTCCTGCTTTGAGGATACCCTGAGGCCTCCAAAGGCCTATCCTCACGCTGCCCTCCCCTCCTCCTACTTCCCAGGAATTTCGTAGAATCATAGGGTTGGATGGGACCTCCAGGGTCATCTAGTCCAACCCCCTGCACAATGCAGGAAATACACAAATACCTTCCCCTTCACACCCCCGGTGACCGCTGTTCTATTCCCAGAAGATGACAAAAAACCCTCCAAGATCCTTGGCCAAACTGGCCTGGAGAAAAATGGCTTCCTGACCCCAGTCCACCTAGAGGTTGGCACCCCTGGGAGAGGGTTGAGAGGCCCTCAGGCCTGTGAGAGTCACGCCTCTTCACTCTTCCTGGATCCTCGGATAGGTGGCAGGGTGGTAAGTAATAGTATGGCATTTGGACTGGCTAATATACATTACGGGTCCGGTCACACTGCTGTTTTGATTGGGATTTGCTGCTGTTTACTTGCGCATGTCAGTTTCACGTTCACACGCGCCAATCCGCCTCCCGCCGCGAAGCGGGCTTACTCGCGCAATGCTTCCGGGTTTTCCTGACCCCTGGAGAAACTAGTGTTTTCCTGGCACTTCCGCTTTGATTGCGCGATTTCGCCTATGTGGACAGCCCCTCTCTCGCAAGGATTGCGATTAGGGCCGTCTGAACGTTCTTGGGGTTCTTCTTTTTTTTTAAAAAAAAAAAGCTTCCGGTTTGAGTGCTTGAGCAAACAGGCGCTTAATAAATCCATTTAAAGTTTAATAATGGATTTATTAAGCACATGTTTAGTCAAGCGCTCAAACCAGAAGCTTTAAAAAACAAAAACGCACAAAGACGGCCCTGGAGGCGGGAACGAGAGGTGGGGGCTACGGCAGCCTGGATGGGGCCGGCAAGGAGGATGGCGGAGACGGCGGAGCCTATTTTCATGGGTCAATGGCGGCGTCGGCGGCATCAGCACCCCCCCCCCCAAAGTGTCGGCAGGAGCAGCAGCCACCCAAGCCTCCCCGTGGCAGGCAGGATCGCCTGGAAGGACGGCGCAGCAGCAGGCAAGCAGGTGCTGGGAAAGAGGAGCTGGCTGCATGGAGACAGCCCCATGTGAATAAAAATGTTCCCGATTTAAATAAACCGGGAACAAAGCGCATGTCAGTTGCAGTGTGACCAGAGCCTTTGTTTGCTCTTAGGTTTTCAACTTGTTTCAAGTGTACTGAAAATGCTTAGTGGTTTATCCATGCTTTTCATATGTTTTCCTGTACCATGCATCTGATTCAGTCTGTGATTTGCTTTGGTAGTGTCGTATGCAGTAACGCCTTCCAATAAACCAGTAACACTTTGGAGTCTGCGTCTTCCTACTCTCAATTGTGTAACCCACTGAGGTGATCAGAATCTGTAAAAAAGAGAGGCCTCCTTCTTAAAAAAGGTAAAGGTTTCCCTTGCTTGAAAGCCAGTCGAAACCGACTCTAGGGGGTGGTGCTAATCTCTGTTTCCAAACTGAAGAGCCAGCGCTGTCCGAAGACATTTCTGTGACTAAACATTGAGGTGCATGGAATGCTACCTTCCCACTGAAGCAGTACCTATTTATCTACTTGCAATTTCTTACTTTCGAACGGCTAAGTTGGCAGGAGCTGGGGCCAGAGATGGGAGCTCATTCCATCACATGGCATTTGGGTCTCAAACTGCTGAACTACCAACCTTCCAGTGTGCAGCTCAGCATCTTAACCTCTGAGCCACTGTGTTCCTCTCCTTCTTAAAGGGGACCAAATTAACACCTTGGAGAGCCACATCCATCCGCTTCTATGGGCCACGCAGATCAACTCCAGTTTCACCACATGCTTCCGACTTCATAACCTTCTCTTATATTCCTGTGTGTGGTTTGTTTTAAACCACAGCAGTCAGTGAACTACTTGTAAAATATACCCAGATCCTCTAGGAAGTGGAAGGTTGCATACAATAGATTCCTAAAACATCTGTATATAGCCAGAGTTAAACCTAGCAGCAACAAACCCATTTTAAATATAAATTCCTTGCAAGCTGGGGAAATCAGAGGCTAATCCAGGCAGCAGGTCAATCACCACTGGCTTCCGATGCTGAATGAGGACACAGCAGGCTGTTGGTGGCATGAGTCCAATCAAGCATTTCCACTAACAGCCAGCTGTGTTTGTCAGAGCCGGCAGCAGATGTTATTCAAAACTGCTAACAGTTCCTTTGGTGCTTTAAAAGCATCCTCTGTTTTCTGAGCGGCTTCAGTCCAGGTGAGATAAACTGGCTAAACTGACCCGCCCTTCCTACCAGCTTTTGTCTCCACTTTTGCTTTGCAGCTGTGGCATCAGGATGCACATCGGTTGGCACAACAAGCTCGGAAAATGTGGACAGAACACAAGAGTTTCTCTGCATTCCTCTCTGTGCCTGCAGCTCCTCCCAGCTCCCAGACAGACCTCTGCTAGGCTTGCCAAGTACTTACCGTATTTCAGCGGGGGACACACAGTCCCTGGCTGGAACATTCCTCCGTGGAACACCCACGCTGCATGATGCTGTCGCCAGGAAGTGACGCCGGGCAACGCTCTGGCAATGGGGCTGGAAACTTGATGGTACTATCGAGTTTCCAGCCCCATTGCCAGAATGTCACCCGGCGTCATTTCCTGGCAACGGCATCGTGCGCTGCATCTCCCCCCCGCCCTGGGAATGGTCCTGCCAAGATGTATCTGTCCCCCGCCAAATTACGGTAAGTTCTTGGGAAACCTGACTTCTGCAGAAGAACAGCTGTGCGGATGTGGCTGGAGTGAGGAAGTATCGGGGGTTGAAACCGGTCCTCTCTTGAGGAAAGGGGTCAATGTCATCCACTTGTCCCTCCCCACTCCAGCCTACTGACCCACATGGCTGTTCCTCCCCATGGATCCTATAACGCCAGGGATTAGCTTTATGAAGGCGGGTAAGAATTTGGGGAGGGTGAACTTTGTGGGGAAGCTCCCATACATGGAAGGGCCCTTTCTGCTGCCGCTTTCCCTGGCAGGAGGCCACACACTCCAGGCGGGGCACGCCCGGGCTGGCTCCAACTGGGCTGGCCCCGGCTGGGCTGATCTCCTCAGATGCCCCCCCACCCACCTGGAGGCTGAACAGAGCCGCCCCTGATTGGTCCTTGGGTGGGAGGCTGCCAGGGAGGCCCAGGGCCCCTATGCAGAGGCAGGCAAGAGGGCAAGGACAGTCTCTGGATGTCTCTCGTTATAAGCTGGCTGTGACCCCCCCCCTCCACACACCCTCCTCCAATGGATTAAAGCTACGATGTAGGAACTGCCCTTGGATGAGGTCACTTGATGTAATTAGATTAATTACTTTATTTGATTTTTATATTGTTGTGTCTTAATCACAGAAGGCTGTGCATAAGAAGCATTTTATTCCGGGGTTGCGTGGGGAAACGTTGCAAGTCCGTCCCTCCCCCGGCGGCAGCAGAGGACAAGCCCCGCACATCTCAGTCTGCTGCATGCTAGCTCGGCCGCAGGGCCCGCTGCATCCTGTCGCGCCTCTTCCAAATAACCGCGTGCAGCTTGCAGCATTAATAGATTTCTGGGGCCATTAAAAATTCTGTACACAAGCAGCCATGGCGCTGGAACAAAGACGTCCAAATCAATTTGCTGTTTGCGGCAAGATCTACCTTGTGCCCAAGTCTTGTAATGATTGCAATGAGTGAGCTGCTGGGGCTTGTAATGGCCTTCAGAGGTGTTTAATGAGGCTTCCCCCCCCCCATTTTTATTTTTATTTTTGGCCAGGCAGCAGCGTTTAAAGCCCTTGACGGTTTTAATAATGGTTATGAGCCTGAATCACGAGGCGTGTTTGTAGGGAATGCGGCTGTTGAAATGAGAGCACGGGGCTGGCTTCTTCATCGTCTGCTTCGTGGGCAAATGATGGGAGGGAGGAGGGATGTAAAAAGCGGAGGTGCCGGAACCTGCCCTTTCTCGGTGCACGAGGAGGCGATGCAGAAATGGAAAGCAGACCGTAATGCCACTGCAACAGGCCAGATAGAGGGCCAGGCACGTCCACTGATTTCAGCTGGCTTTGATTCTGGCTCCCTCGAATTAACGTCCGGGACTCAATGAGAGTCTACGTTACTATGGAAACCATGCAAATTTTTAAAAGGGAGGAGGCGGGCCGGTTGCTTAGCAAGCGTTTTGCCAGTGGATTACACACATCACCGGGGCATTTGATGGTGACAGTATGTGCATATCAGACAAGCCATCCTAAGGGAAGCCAGCGTGCAGCCTGAGGAAAGATCAAAGGACCAAGTGCCAACGTTGCGACCAAGTGCCAGTGCCACACGATAATGTGGCCTCCTGAAATCTATCCAGCCTTTAATGGTGGAAGTAACTATTTCGTGGGGAAATGCAATTTTGAGGGGTGGGGGTTTTGGCTGTCAAGTCACAGCTCACTTAGAGCAACCTCTGTAGGGTTTTCAAGGCAAGAGATGAGGAGAGGTGGCTTGCCTGCCTCTGCACAGCCACCCAGGACTTCCTTGGTGGTCTCCCAGCCACGGACTGACCGGGGCCGATCCTGCTGAGCTTCTGGGACCTGAGAAGACCAGCCCAGCCTGGCCTGCCCCGATCAGGGCAAACGAAGGTGGTCTCGCCCTGGCCTGCCTCTGCGTAGCCACCCAGGACTTCCTTGGTGGTCTCTTATCCAAGGACTGAGCAGGCCCGACCCTGCTTAGCGTCGGGGATCCGGCAAGGCTGGGCGAGCCACGGCCATCCTGGTCAGGGTTCTGAGGGGTTAAGGTTGTCAAAAAGTTAACAGATTGATGTCAAGTCATTGACTGAATCTGTTTTCTGGAGGGGCTATTCATTGAGTGAGCGTGGGGAAGCCATACGAAGAAGTCTTTCAAAACAACTGCATGTTGGACAAGCCCAGGGCCGGCCCAAGGCTTTCTGGGGCACTAGGCAAGGCTAGCTTGTGGTGCCCCCCCCTCACCGCGCCCCATCTCCTCCTGCTCCTCTGAGGGAGGGCAAGGAGTGGGGGGGGAGGAGGAGAGGGAGAGGGGTTTAGCGGGGAGTTTTGCTTGCGCTTGGCTTGCGCTGCTGGCTGTCAGTCCCGGTTCCTGCGCCACAAGACCTTCCAGTAGAGCCACTGAACAGAGAGAGACTGGCAGGGGGAGGGGGAAGAGGGAAGGGAGGGGAGGGGAGGGGGGTGAGGAGGAGGCGGGCGAAGCAGGAGGGCGCACTGACCATTTCGCAAGTGCCTGCCTGGGGAAAGGCTGAGGGGTGCCGGGGCCATTTCTCTCCCGCGCGGTGCCTTTTGGATGGCAGGAGCCCCGCCACGGGGGAGGCGAAGCCCTCCCGCGCCACCTTCCCCCTCTCGCCCGTGAGCCCCCGGAGGGGGAGGGGCCTCTGGCCAGGAGAGGTGCCGGGACCGGATGGGTCCGAGCAAGCCATGCGAGAGGCAGTGCCGGCGAGGCGGAGGGTGAGCGCGTGGCGGCTCACATTTGGAAAATCAAATACTTTAGGTTCATCGGCTTTGCTTCTTTTTGCACAAAGGTCAAACCCACGGGTTACCTGGCTTTAGTTCCTTGTTCTATTGTTCTCTTATTCTGCCGTCCTACTAGGAAACTGGATCCTAGTCCAGTTTCATTGTTGTTTTACACCGTTTTATTCTGGAACCTCGCCGAGAAAGGCGGACTACAAATCGAATAAAAACAAATAGATGCCGACGATTCCTTTCTGCCCTCCGGTATCCAACACCAGGGGGCCGACCGATCCAGCTCCTCCGCAGAGCTTGGACTCAGGTGGGCGCCCAGCGCTCTTCCAGGCACAGCTCTCTGCGCACCGGGGCGGGGGGCTGTCAAGCAGGGGCGGCGGAGGGGCTAGATAACACAGGACTCTCACTTCGAGGAGAGAAGGATCCCCATTACATGTTCTGTATGTGATATCCTAGAACACCACAGGTCGTCAATACCGATATAACGGCTGGTGCAGCTGAGAGGAGGCTGGGAACTCCCTTCCCCGCGGGCGGCGAATAGATGTCGAAGGGAGCTGCATCTGCTTGCTGCCGTCGCCTGCCAGGAGGGTCGTCGTTGAGAGGCTCGCCTAGCACTTGGGTGGCCAAGGTGGGGGGGCTGGCTGTGGGGCTTGTCCCGTTGGTGAGTTTGGGGGTCCCTGCCACGGTGGCCGAGGGAGGCCCAGGGACAAGAATCCAGATGGCAGGGAGGGGAGGCAGCGGCTCTGGGAGCGAATCCTGACACCAAACTTCCTTGAGTGCCTTGCCGCCAGCGGAGAGAGAGACAAGAGGCAAAGGAGCCCCCCATGCTCGCCCAGCCAGCCACCCGGCTGCGTCACTCTGGACCAGCCCCTCCCGAGCGAGGGAACCAGCCTGGAGGGTGCCCCACGGGAGGAGTGCGGGGGGGGTGCCCTTCCATACTGGGAGCGGCTGAGGGGGAAGGAGCCCGTGGAGGCGAGGGGCTTTGGCAGGGGGGCCCAGCTCATTTTGGCACCCTCATGATTGGCCGCCCAAGGTGAACGTCTAGTTTGCCTAGTGGGTGGGCCGGCCCTGGACAAGCCCTAAAAGACCTTTTAGGATCTCTGTCCTATGTATTATAGGAAACCTAGCAGTGGGTGTTTCCCTGTCTCAGGGCTGCAAAGCGTGGGTCCTTCCAACCAGACGCAGTGCCACCGGCCGTGCACCGTGGACTGCAGGTGCCTGGCACCTCTCCTGTTCTGCACCCAGGAGAAGCCCACTGAGCCCACGATGGGCTACTGTTCTCAGCCACAAGTTAGGCCTGGCTGCCCTATCCTGAAGAGCTTACAGCTGGGAATGTGGGCAGACGGGGGTGCCATAACACAGCTTATGTTGCATTCAGGGCTTTGCTTTCTGTAAGACGCCAAACTGGAGCAGGGAGGACTGCCAATGATGAGTGTGACGTGGTTATGTTAGGCAGAATCCTTGATCCAGGCCTTCTGAAGCCCAGGGCACCTCCTACTGAGGCCTCCCCCTGGTCCAGTTGAGCTTCTTCAGTTTAATCTGGGTTTATTTCAATAAACTAAAGAAGAGAAAGCAAGCCTGGGACAGGAAAATCAAAGCTGACTGAAAGAGTCTCCAGGGTGGATTTAAAGTGGCACAACCTCCCCCCCCCATTAAATGAACCCCAGCCCTGAGAGCCAGCATGGTGTAGCAGTTAAGCGCAGCGGACGTTAATCTGGAGAGCCGGGTGTGATTCCCCAGTCCTCTTACACAGGAAGCCTGCTGGGTGACCTTGGGCCAGTTGCAGTTCTCCCAGAACTCTCTTAGCCCCACCTACCTCCTCACAAAGTGCCTGTTGTGGGGAGAGGAAGGGAAAGAAGCTGCAAGTCACTCTGAGACTCCTTAAGGGAGAGAACGAAACACTGGACCTCCCTGAAGGTTTCTTCTCTTTGGTGGGGCGAAAGCATCCGAACTGGTTAGGCCAGGCCTCCACTCGCTCCAGGCAGGGCTATACAAGTTTGTGTACACCTTACCTGGGCAGAGCGAGGGTGTCCCTCGAGACATAAAATAGCCTAGCCCGAGAACAAAACTTATAAACTCGGTCCAAAGCCATCAACAGGAAAAAAATTCAGTCTAAACCAATGCTCCCTCTAAGCCGTGGAGTCCTGTGAGCAAAAATTCAACTTTGTGAGCTCCTGGCATCAAAGTTGTAAGTGAGCGATTTGGCTCCTGCATAAATTAGTTTGCTCTGGAGCCCTCCTTCCTGAGCTAAGACAGAAATGAGTGAGACGGAGGCTAAGAACTGTGAGCTAGCTCACACCAGCTCAGCTTAGAGGGAACACTGGTCCAAACTTCAATGGAATAATTTACACAAAAGGTCATGTCAGGAAAGCTGAACAAACAACACGAACCACATATTTCCCCAACAGCAGAAATAACAACCATAACAGCAATAGCAACAGGATGGGGAAATTGGATGCCTTCGCCCCACTGAAGAGAAGAAACTTTCAGGCAGGTCCGCTGTTTCATTCTCCTTCAGTGGGGGGAGGCATCCAAACTGGTTATGTAATCAAGCTCAGAGGTTTAATTTATATCACAGGTCCAACATGCGTTGGAGAGCCCTTCTCCTGAAAGCTGCCTCAATGGAATTTTGCTGATCTATCCTGTAATGCCTAACAAAAGTGGCAAATGATGACCTGGTCTCTGCTTTACAAATCTCTTCGACAGCAGCCTTGGTAGAAAAAGCTTCTGAAGAAACTGCTGCCCTAGTAGAATGGCCAGTAATCCCAGTTGGGATCCTGAGACCTTGCACCTCGTAAACCCTACAGATGCATGTTCTTATCCAGTAGGCCATGGTGGACTTAAGACACCTTTCCCCCAAGTTTTGAGACCCATGGGACACAAAGAAAGAATCCATCTCTCGTGGCCCTCGGTCTCTTCCGTACGTCTTTGGAACTCTTTTTAGTCTGAGTAGTTCCACTTCTAAGGTAGAGCCAGGCTCTAGTGTCCTCCTGCAGCAGGAGGGCTATGCAAACTGGAAGGATGCCCTCGCTCTGTCCAAGTTAGGCACACACAAATTTGCATAGCCGTGCCTGGAGTGAGTGGAGGCGGGACCTCACCATTTTGGATGCCTTCCCCCACTGGAGGAGAAAAGAGGGGTATAAAAACCTCCTCCTCTTCTTCCACCCTGACGTTAGTGCCGCCGAATCCTCTGCATTGCCTCTCTTTCTTTCTCTGGCTTCTCAACTCCTCACAAAAAAAACCACGGTTGTTGGGTATATCCAAGAGGATTCTCGGTCTCAGAGTCTTCTATTTGCCTTCCACAAATTCCACAGAAGCATTCTACGCTGCAGCCTTGCCGTTCCTTCCTTACCTCCAAAAAGGAAGGAAATTCAAGAAAAATAATCTACTGGGGATGAGAGCCACTAAGAGCTCCCCTGGCTTAGAAAGCACACTCTGTCTTGGGAAGGAGAAGCCTTGTAACAGATCCAGAATAAATGTTTTTTGATAAGGACAGAGATACTGCTAACAAGAGCAAATCCTTCCTCCCCTGCTGGCCCCAGCTAAACACTCGGGCCAGAGCTCAGCCGCTCTCCAGGACGGTTCTTCAAGTTTCTGGGTATACGGAGAGCTTTTTTCTCCACCGGGATTTCCAGTGCCAACCCCCCCCCCCGTCCTCTAGGAAGGAAGAACAGAGGAGCCAAGGGGCTGATTTAACTTAGGTGCCAGGGGTCAGGCGGGTGCCTTGGCCTACGCAACAAGCGTCTCGGTCTCTGCAGAGAGGGCAGGCCAGGGGGCTTCATCCCGGCTACTGCTCTGTGCTAAGGCCACATCTCCTCAGGAGAAGTTTTGCTGTTTTTTGAAAAACCCACGTGAGGACTGTGACGCGTCTTCGCCGTGGCTGTCCTGCCAGTCCACTGATTAAAAAGAAGGCCACTGAAAAGCTTTCCTAGATGCCGTAGACCTTGTGCTAAAATGGGAAGCTGTTGTGTCCGCTGACCACTGCAGGCCGTCAGCAAAGGAGCCTGAGCTTGAGTCCCGGAGAACACTGGGACTGGGGCTCCGAGCTCCCGCTTTGGGGAACCAATGGGAACGGCGGCGGGAATTCAAACCCACCAATGGCACCAGGGGGCGTTCCCCTTAGCATGTATATAGTTGGCCACCTGGCCAGGGATTATTCGTCTCGTGTTGTATAATAGCGAACCATGCTGATCACCACATCGTTGTCCGTGGTTTCATTATGCGTCTAATGGCGTTATCTGGAGTGACGTCGTTTGTTGTCTCTCTCTCCCTTTTGCACTTAACATCCAGGATGATGATGAGCTCCAGGGAACCTGAAAGCTTGTCCTCATTTGGTGCTAGTTTTGCTGTGTAGACGCTACTGTTGTTTTTGGATTCCCCCCCCCCATGGATCAACATAAGATCATAGAATCACAGAGTGGGAAGGGGCTATAGAGGCCATCTAGTCCAACCCCTTGCTCAGTGCAGGATCGGCCTAGAGCATCCCTGAAGAATGATTGTCCAGCCGCTGCTTGTAGAGGAGCTCCCTGCTCCTGAGGCAGCTGGTTCCACTGCTGAACTATTCTTACTGTAAAAGAAAAATCCTAATATCCAGCCAATATCTTCCCACCCATAGTTTAAACCCATGATTGCAAGTTCTATCCTCTGCTGCCGACAGGAACAGCTCCTTCCACTCCTCTAAGTGACAGCCTTTCCAATAATTAAAAAGAGCAATCCTGTCCCCCCTCAACCTCCTCTCCTCCGGACTGAGTATCCCCAGGTCCCTCAGCCTTTCCTTTAGGTTCTCGATCATCCCCGTCGCTCTCCTCTGCACCCGCTCTGTTCTGTCCACATCTTTTTTGAAGTGAGGCCTCCAGAACTGCACACAGGACTCCAGGTGCAGCCTGACCAATGCGGTCTGCAGCGGGACTAGGACATCTTGCAATCTGGAGGTTATGCATGGCTACTCAGAGTTCTCTTAGTTATCCCTTCCTGCAGACTTCCTCCTGGAGCTGCTTTGACCTGTTCTTGGCTCTTTCCTGGGGTTGCCCTGGTCCCTCTGCCCTCCCGGCTTTCAGGAGAGGTTGCAAAAGCAAACTGTTCAGATGGCTTTGGGGATCTTAATTGAAATCAGTTTCCAAATTCTTCGTTCTCATATATTTTTCACTTTCATTCTTTTGTGAAATTGGTATTGTTTTTAAATTTTATGAGCCTGCTTAACTTTTTGGTGGAGGATAACGGTGGAGCAGAAGCTTGTTAAATCAATCAATCAATCAAATAAATAACCACACCACCATTCTGGTTCTCTCTCTCTGGTGAATGCTGGTCCCCCTGTGCCCGCCGGGGCCGCCCTGAGCAGAGTCAATGTACCAGTGGCCACTGCGCCCTGTCCAGTCCCAGCTGACTCACAGGACCCCTCGTGCGCCTCCTGAGGCCAGGGAGGGGGCCTCCCATCGCCTTCCTCCGCATAGCAATGCTGACCTGCTCAGCTGCCAAGCTCTGGTGAGACTGGACTAGTCATGACTAAAAACAAGTGGTTAAGATGCTGAACTGCAGGCTGTGGAAGGTCAGTAGTTCAGCAGTTCGAAACCCGGGTGCCACATGACAGGGTGAGCTCCCGTCTCTAGTTCCAGCTCCTGCCAACCTAGCAGTTCGAAAGCAAGAAATTGCAAGTAGATAAATAGGTACCACTTCGGTGGGAACGTAACAGTGTTCTGTGCACCTTGGTGTTTAGTCATGCTGGCCACATGACCACGGAAACATCTTTGGACAGCGCTGGCTCTTCGGCTTTGAAACGGAGATGAGCACCGCAACCCTAGAGTCGGATTCGACTGGCTTTCGAGCAAGGGAACCTTTACCTTTACCTTAAATCCACTGAAGTCAATGGGCATAGAAGAGTATAGTCTGTTTAGGGCTGCAGTGGCAGAAACATAGATCATCAGGATTCACCAAAGTGTGTTTGAAAAGAGTTGCAGTTATACACACAGATGCACACAGTCATCACATTTATCTGTTTTTGTCAGCATTCCTGCGTCAATGTTAACCATCCACTCTATATCTCATGACTTCAAGGAGATTCTACACCTACATCATGTTTCATTGTATGTGAGACACGTTTTATCACAAGACAAGGACTTGTTGTCGTCGTTCAGTTGCACAGTCGAGTCCGACTCTTTGTGACAAAGACTGAAGGTAACAGAAGAAGGGGACGGCAAAGGATGAGATTGTTAGACCGTGTTACTGATGCGATGAACATGAAGTTGAGCAAACTCCAGAGGATAGCAGAAGACAAGGACAGAACTGGTTAATTTACAAGAAGATATCAATATAACCAATAGCGCCTTAGAGACTGACAAGATTTTGAGGGTACAAGTTTGTCAAAGTTCCCTTCATCAGAGCTCTGACTCTTGAAAGCTTCTACCCCCCAAATCTTGTGGGTCTCTCTGGCTCCTCTGCTGCAGACCAACATGCCCCCCCTCTGAGGACATGACCCATGTAAGGTACTTACGCCAGGGCCATAATCCCATAGGGCCAGGAGCGGATTTCCAGCCTCTTCCGGCTTTTGATTTCATCCAGGGTCAGCACCATCCCACTATCTGACTCGCATTCCTACAGAAAGAGGAGGGGAGGAAATGAGATCTTCAGCATCTTCAGCATCCCCATCCAGCTAGAACAACAGCGACAAAGGAGGAAGGGAGCGACTGCGAATGCTGCCCGGCAGAGACAGCCAGTGCAGACAGAAGCCAAGCCAAGGGGCTGATTCTGATCCCAGCTGTTCACTTTTGCTAACTCTTCTACATGGTGTTTTTACAGTGCAGCAGGTTTTCTCTATGGCTGCAGCACATCTGGCACGGCTGGAACCCACAAGTCCCCTCAGTCCTGTTCTGAAGGGCCCTTGACTAGTATCAGGTACGGCTTTGCCTGATCCTGCATTTCAAGAGCTAAGCAGCGTCAGCCTTGGTCGGTATTTGGACAGGAGACCACCAAGAAAGTCCAAGGTTGCAATGCAGAGGCAAGCAACAGCAAAGCACCTCTGGACGTTTCTTGCCTTGAAAGCCCTACGGGGTCGCCGTAAATCGGCTGCAACGGGGGGCGGGGAGAGTGCTTTGTCTAAGTCCAGAGAGTCTTCCAGTGATCATAATGAACAGAAACACACAATAAGCGTTCGATCCCGCGAGAAGCTCAGGAGAGCTACTTGGGAAGTGGGGGGGAGCCTTCCCTACCCTGCCATTTCATTAGGATCATCTGTAGCTGCTGAAATGGTTCTACACACTGGCACTGTTCAGAGTGAATGACAAATGTGGAAGTGTCCCATGCCTCCCCCCTCTCTCTCGCTCCTTGCTGTGGTTTGATTAATTGCTGCTGATTTAGTGCCAACCACAGTTTGTGGTTATGGCCAAACTGCCAAACTTTGGTTTTGCTCCTCCTCTGAACCAGGATTACAAATTGGGATCAAACAGCAGTTTGCAATACGGTTCAGAAGATAAGCATAAAATAACAGCTTGACAGTTTGAATGTAATGCCAATCTATGGTTTGCAAGGAACTGGAAGTCACTAATTGGCTCTGATCACACAAGGGGATGGAGAAGGCAAGGAGAGAGCGTGCAAGCACCTGACCCATGGGGTACTCCTGCGTGGGTTATTTGCCCCAAGTTCGATGCAGTTGGGACATGGGACCTTTCCCTGCCTCCGCACAACATTCCCCCAGCCTTTCTACAATCTTTCTCAAACCAGCTTCTGCTCCAAGGTTTTGGTAACAATCACAGCAAAGCTTGCTGTGTAGGTGGAAAAAGCTTGGATTTCCTGGTCCCGGCCACAACAGCAGCCATTTCCCTCATGGCAGCCATTTCCTCTCCCTACTATGGAGGGGGTTTTTTTTGGTGACTTAATAGTGTTATATCAGTATATCATACCAAGATACACATCAGGTTCCCTGAGTTCCCAGTAAGTCTCTAACCTTTTTCCTTGCAGAGATATACAGAAAAGAGCGTATCTCCACAAAGAAATGGCCTAGAGAGTTACTTTAAAAAACAAAATATTTTGATATAACAGTATATCAAGATAAGACAATTAAATTACCAGTTTAAAAAAACCTACCAGGGAAACCTGCTGTGTTGTAACACAGCAGCTGCATTAGCAACAGGGAAATGGCAGAGAAACCCCGCATGACTGTTTCTACATTGAAGAGGCATGGGGGTGCAGACAAAAGCTCCCGGGACCGCCACCCTGTGCGCCCGGTCCTCATCAGGGTCTTGCAGCACATTCTGAAGAACTACACAGGCTTCTAAAATGGTACTGGCAGCCACGGGATGGAGCTGTGGCCACCGCCACTTGCAGTTTGGCCTTATGGATATCCTGATTCGTGTGACCTCAGCTACATTCTTGCGTTGCTACAAGACCACACTCTTGGGTTGCTACAATCATGAAAATTGTTATGAGCACAGATACTGCCCACGGATAATGGAGGTTGAATTGACTCAACAGGTGCCTCTGTGTGCCTGCAGTTCAGCAGCGAGTTTGCCCGGAGAGCCACCTGGGTGATGCAATCTTATGAACCAGCCCAAGAGGCACTGCAGGGGCCCATGATGAGGACCAGGGGAGGCCTGGGCTAGGCGGTAGAGGGATCACTTGCCTCGCCCCCCCCCATCCGGCTGTCTCCCAGAGGGATGGCTCTGACCCAGCAAGAATCCTGGCTGCCTCTCCTGAGTGAGTGTGAGCTAGCTCAGTTTTTCAGCCTCCGGCTCACACATTTTTGTCTTAGCTCAGGAAGGACGGCTCCAGAGCAAACTCATTTATGCAGTAGCCAAATCACTCACTCACAACTTTAATGCCAATAGCTCACAAAGTAGGATTTTTGCTCACAAGACTCCCCCGCTTAGAGGGAGCACTGGTGGAGATGGGATGGGGGTGGGGGTATCGACACCCTGCTCTGAGCCACCTGTCCTGCAGCTGCCTGTGGTCCCATCTGATGTTGCTGCTCCGTACTCAGCTCGTAAACTATTTCCTCTGTTAGTTTTATGAAGATAAAGGAGCTTCTTTATGGGGAAATTTTAAAAAATCCATATAAAATTAATACACACAGATGGTATGGCGAGGGTGGGTGAAATGTATAAAAAGCAAAGACAACTTCTTCATTTTCTCTCTTCCCTTTGATTTTTCTGACATTTTAAACTCTGGATGCACCCAGCAAAGATAAGAGTCCTTTGCTTTTTAAAAAGTCCATTGTTGAACATGATACGCACTGGATAACCGAACCCTGCAGATAGAAGTTTATTAGCATCCATTTTACTGAGATGACTTCTGGGATGCCAACTCTGCAGAGCTCTCCCTGTGCGTCTAAGAGCAGCATCCATGGCCAGCAGCGTCTGTGGGGCCGGAATCTGACCATGGGGTCTCCACACCACCACCAGGGACACCCTCAATTTGCATGAGGGGGCTGAGAATGTCTCCAGGCGTCTGGCTTTCCTAAGATTCAGGATTAATTAAAGCAAATACTTCTTCATACAATGAGTGGTTAAAATGTGGAATTTGCTGCCAGAGGATTTAGTGGTGGCCATAAGCACAGGCAGCTCTAAAAGGGGATTAAACAGAATCATGTGGGATAGGTCTGTGGCAGAATGGGCCTGCTCTGTCCTGCAGGCCCTGTTCTGCCCTGCCATCCAAGGTTTTCCCAACACCTGGAGAGGCTTTTCTTTCTCTCTCAGGTAACCCGCTGCCACCACCTGACCTTTGTAAGGAATTGCCTAGTGGGAGGGTCAGGACTCCCAGCTTCCCCTCCAAGTTCTGAGGCCTTGCCTCTATGTCTCCTGCTACTCAGTGCCTGGTCACCATGGGACCATTTACTACCTTGTGCGCCCCTGGAGGAACAGCCACTTGCAAACTAACTGCCTTCCCCCTGGCTGGCGCTCCTTTTAAAATAGCACGTCCAAGAAGGTGGAGGTCTATGTGGTACAGAGAACCACCACCAGTAACAAAAGTTATAAAGTATTTATTGAAAAGGAAATGTTTACAAGCATCCTTTTAACACAGGACCAGATTGAGCAAGAGATTAAAAAGAAATGGGTAAAATGCAATTCCTTTGTCCCTCTCTCTATACATGCCCTATCAGATGTTAAAATACAGGACAGGTTCCTTAGCTTAGGAAGTTACATATCTCTACAGAGGCACCTTTACTCCGAAGTTTTCTCCAGCTCTCCAGGCCAGCACATGGTTAATGGCCACCTTCTCTAGACCTCAGTTAATAGTTCTGTCTGCTCTGATGGACTCAGCACAAAAGAAAGCTTCTTCCTTGCTCCCAGGAGTTTTATCACCTCTCTCTTCCCCACCCACTGACCAGATCAGGCTAGGTCAGAGAAGTCTTTCCTGGAGGTTCTTCAGGAATTCCTTCCTAAAGTCTCTCTAGTATTCAACACCTCCAAGTCTCTGTTCCCTGCTCTAAGGGAAGGGGGAGCTCGACCATCCCATTGTCTAGACCTGTTAGCATTTGTATGAAGGTGGGCTGAGGTAAGTCTGGAAAGCAACTGAACTGGCTTCCCTTTTCCTGCCTGGTCTCTGCCCAGAGAGGGGGAAAAAACCTTTTAAAACTCAGAGCGAAGGTTTTGCTCATTTCAAACCTCCAAAGAAAAAATGCATTTCTTCACAAGGGGTATCAGTGGCTACAAGCCCTTGTGACTAAAGGGATCCTCCATGTGCCCTGGTGACTCAAGGGAACATCCCAGTGCCAGGAGGAAACCTCAGGGGAAGACCTCAGCCTCTACACTATTGTTGGCCCACTAGGGCCATTGGTGGTCCACTGTTGTGTGAAACTGGGATGCTGGACTAGATGGACCCTCACTGGTCTGATCCAGCAGGTCTGATGTTCTTATCCGGACCACTCAGCTTGTATGGCAAAAGACACTTCTGGCTTCAGATTTGGACTACCCTGATCTCATCTGCAATTTTTCACTGAGGTTTTATTTCAGAAACTTTAACAAAACAGATTGTGGTAGAAGCACAAAGCTCTACACTTCATTGTATTCAGATATGCAGGTGGATAAAAGGCGATGGGAAGCCGGGCACTACATCAAGGGTAGCCGACTGCTATGACCTGGGCTCCAAGACATCTTGCTGTGCAAACATTTCAAAAAGCAACCCTTCCATCAGACCTCTCTAGCTGGGCTTCTTTTTACACATATGGGGCTCATGGGGAGGGGCTGTGGCTCAGTGGAAGAGCTCAGGGCCGTAGCCTCTCTTCTCTCCCTC
The DNA here is from genome assembly GCA_029375565.1 of Gekko gecko. NCBI lineage: Eukaryota > Metazoa > Chordata > Lepidosauria > Squamata > Gekkonidae > Gekko > Gekko gecko. The sequence goes on along the minus strand of JAPDNY010000012.1, from coordinate 1,789,597 downwards.
TTGCTGTCGGGGGGCCCGGGCTAGATGGGGTGTTGGGGAGCCTTGGCAGTAAGTCAGGGGATCAGGCCCTGAGAGGACCCACTGTAGCTACGGGCCCAGAAGAGCCTCTGTTTGGCATGCAGAAGGTCCCAGGTTTGATCCCTGGCACCTCTGGTTTAAAAAGACCAGGGAGTAGGCAGTGTGAGAGACTCTTCTCTGCCTGAGACCTTGGAGAGCTGACTTTGATGGACCAAGGCGTAAGGCAGCCTCATGCATGTATTTAGCAGATGCTGTGTGTCTTGGTGCAACCACCAGCCCCAATTAAAAGATCAATTTTAAAGCTGTCTTGCCTCTCCTTTTTATGTGGCTCCTTAAATCACATCCAAAGTGACATCTTCCCAAATGCCCCCTTTCCTGAAAACAAGCCTTACTGGTTCATGTGTCTGTAGAACCACGAGGAGGGAGAAAAGACGCCAACTGTGCCTACCTCCTGTGTGGCTTTCCCTGTCCCCACGGGCACCTCGTCAAACGTCTTCACACTGAGTGGCCGATTCTTGGCGTTCATCCTGAAAGCAAAATGAGATTGCCGGCTGGTCAGCTGCGAACTTATAAATCTGTTTTATTTGTTGCTGTTTTTTAAAAATGTGAGAAAACAGATGCCGTCTACACAAAATTCCAGAGAGTGAAAGCATACAAAATAAAAAAGAACATGGTCTTTATGATGGGGTTGGAGAATGGAAAAAAGTGTGTGTGCATGTGAGAGACAGAGAGAGAGAGCAAGGCCGGTGGGGGGGGTGGGGGGACCAGGAAGACCCCTGATGCTGAGCTGAACTCATCTCAGCTTCATGGGGATCCAGAGTGGAGAGATGATGGCGATTTTCAAAAGGCCCTCCGTGGCCCATCAAACCCACAAATTCGAAGCAAGAATTCTACCTGAAGCTTCCCTAGGCTGGCTCAGCACTTCTTCTTCTTCTTTAATTTTTTTTTAACAGTTTATTGATATCATAAAAGGTTTACAATTTATGTAAGTCAGAGAACAAACAAAGCAGCTGTTATGGAATCAAAAGTTAAAACAGATCAGAATCCTAGTCAGCAAAACATTACAAATCGCAAAGTGCAGTATCAAGTAAAGTCAGTGCAGAAACATAAAAGAAGATCCAGCAACTTCGTAACATGCGAAATGTTGTAACGACATAATGCGTATAGAAAAGTATTGATGGGCTGGGGAGGTTCTGTTGATCTGATGGATTTAACTCCACATCAAATCAAGAAAAGAGAGGAAAGTGGAAGAAGAGAGAAAAATACTGAGTGAAGCGTTAAAGAGAAAGCAGTTGTTGATAAGCCAAAGTCGGAAAGGAGAGATCTCGTGAGAATATGTATTCTAGAAATGGGAGCCATTTTTCTGTGGAGGTTGTTTTAGGGTGGATGTCTGTGGGGAGTATACGATCTATGATTTTATCCATTATCAAATTCTTGTGTACCAATTAGTAATCGTGGGCATTGTTGGGGACTTCCAGTGAGACGCTGTCACCGTCTGTGCGGCTGCCAACAAGCTGTGAATGACTTCCCATCAGACACTGGGGATCGAGGGATCATTTCCATAATGCAAGAAAATCAATTCAGGTGACATCTTGGCATATAGCCTGTTATAGGCATTATGTGCTTAAAGATGTTGGTCCAAAATTCCTATAGTCGTGGACCTCGCCACCAGCAATTGGCATCCTTTCCAGACTCAGCACTTCTCAAAGTGGATGTGCTTGCTGTGGATACACTGATGTTGGATGAGAGAGGGGTCGTGGCTCAGTGGCAGAGCATCTCCTTGGCTTGGCAGAAGGTCCCAGGTTCAATCCCTGGCATCTCCAGTTAAAGGGACCAGAGAGTAGGTGATATGAAAGACCTCAGCCTGAGACCCTGGAGAGCTGCTGCCAGCCAGAGCAGGCAATACTGACCTTGATGGACCGAGGGTCCGATTTAAGGCAGCTTCATGTGCGTTCATATGATAACCCTGAGTCTGTTCTCCTCTAGATGCCCCTGTGCTGTGAACTCCCCTACCTATGTTAACAAGGGTGCAGAAGGAGACAGGACCCAGAGGTGCAGCCTTGCACAGAACTCTTCCGCTAACCTCCTCAAGCCATGCACCGTCTTTCTCCAGCTGCCTCTTTATTGAGAACATGCCTACCCTTCCCTTCCCGCAAGGAGCTCAGGGCAGTATACCAGGTTCTCCCTGGCCCGTTTCAGGCTCAAAGCTGCTGCTTCCTAGCCAGTCACCATATCAAAGGCCACTGTTGTGCAGACACAAAACTCAACATTTTTTCGTGCTCTGGGTGGCAAGCAAATGGGTTCACATGAGGTGCTCCAATCCACACAAAACAGGCAACGTAAATGCTGACCGGGGCTTTTTGCAGAATTCTTAGCATCCTTGGCCATAAATGAGTGGCATATTGCTAGTAAAAATGAGTGCACACTTTGCTAATTGAAAGTACTACAGGTATGACATGGAGGTATTTCAAGGGGAACTCTGAAGGCCTCCTGGCTCTAGTGGCAGCTTCTCCCCAGACCAGGGGGGTGGGGGGCAAATCCTTACCCTGCTTCCATGGCACTCCAGCGATTGATACAGTCGCTCAGATTCTCATCCAGGATGCAGATTTTAGGGTTGGAGTCCCCATCTGGGCACAGCGTAATGTTCAGTGGGATGTAGTCCTTCCCATCCTACGCATTTCAAGAGAGAGAGAGAGAGAGAGAGGAGAAAAGGCTCATTTTTGTTACTGGATCTGAGACCTTCGTGACTATCAGATTCTGCTGCGTCCCTTCTTAGTAGGCTGCCTAGACCTGACATTCCCCAGTGAATAATGTTTTGCATTTCATCTGTTACCCAGCTGTGAGTTGCTCAGCAAAAGAACAGTGTTAATAGCTTTGTCCAGTCTCTTCTCTGCCTGCTTCCAGGGCCATATGTTGAGCTCACGGTCAAGATGGGACTGGAACTCGGAATGGCCTCCCCACCACTCTCCAGCCGCTCCTAGGGTCTTTTCCAGTGTGCTGGGCTCATACAACTGACCCAATCCGCAACCCTTCTTCTCTGCAGGGAGCTCAGAGTGACGAATGCCTGAAGCCAGACGTTTCACTGAGCATTTTATTCTTGCAAAAACAACCTGTGCGGCAGCCGAGGAAGGACAGTGGCCCAGTGGCAGAGCGTCTGCCGGAAGCCCCGTGCGGCTTGGAGGGCTGGGGTGTCGGAATGTCCGTCTCCTCCCCTATGTTCCTGCCTGGCAATGAAGGTCACAGGCAGTGTTCCCTCTAAGCTGAGTTAGTGTGAGCCAGCTCACAGTTTTGTAGCCTCCAACTCACATTTTTTTGTCTTGGCTCAGGGAGGACGGCTCCAGGGCAAACTACTGTATGCAGTAGCCAGACTGCTTGCTCACACCTTTAATGGCAGTAGCTCACAAAGTAGAGTTTTGGCTCACAAGACTCCACAGCTTAGAGGGAACATTGGTCACAGGTCAGCCCAGTTCAAGAAGAGAGGGGGGGACTTTCCAGTGGCAGCCCCACAACTACGGAACCACCTTCCCAGGAGGGCAGGCCTGCCCCCCCCCCTCCCTACCCATCTTCAGGAGGCAGCCCAAGACAGTTTTATTCATGGCTGCATTGGATTCAAGCAGTCTTTAATTGTGTGATTTTAAAAATTTTGGCTTTAGGTATTTCTATGTACTTTGAGTATTTTATTTAAATTGTAAGCTGCCTCGAGCTCCGTATGGAAGAGAAGTAGCTAATGAATGTTTCATGTAAATACCTGAATAAAATGCTTGGCGTGCAGGTTCAGTCTCCAGGGAAAGACTCGTAGGAGGCGGGCGCTGGGAAGGCTCCCTTCCTCCCCCGGGGGACCAGGGGCCTGGCTCCGCATATGGCAGCTCCACAGGCTCATCGGGCCAAGGACTTGGAACGCAGGCGAGGCCTCTGAACCCGGGTCTCCCCAGCTCACGGCCTGCCACAGCTTCAAACCCACGAGAGCCCTCCTCAGCACAAAGGGCCTTGCGCAGCAGCACCCTTCCAGAAGAAGGCTCTGCACACCTATGAGGCCACCTGCCCACCCCTTCCTGAAGATTTTGGGACAGCACAGTTTGCTCCTGGGTGGGGCTGACGAAGTTGGTCGGGTACACCCTGGGACTGCAGCCGACTTCAGAGATTAGTTCCCCTGCTGTGGACGGTGGACTCAATGGCATTTTAGTCCCTCCCCTCCCCAAACCCCACCTTCCTCAGGCTCCGCCCCCCCCAATCTCCAGGTGTTCCCCAGCCCAGCGCTGGCCATCCTGCTCCGGGGTGGGAGGGTGGAAGGGGAGCAGCACAGCAACAGCCGCAAAGCCTGCCACCCCCCCAGATCTGCTGCCTGAGCCCCCCGCCCCCCCTTCTCACCTCACGCCTCTGCCACTCACACCAGCGAAATTGCTCAGGAAAAGGTGGGCAGGGATGCGGAAGGGAAAAGCGTGAGCTGCCGCTGCCCTGGTTCCCTCAGGGCCGGCCCAGTGGAGTCTAAACAAACCCTGACTTTGGCCAAAAACACAATCCCCCCCTTATTCAATAGAGAGGAAAATGAGAAATCCAGAATGAACTTTCGCATTCATTTACTTAGCATTCAAAATGCACAATATAATTTTTTTTAAAAAAAATCAGTTTTTTTAAAAAAAACTTCATCCTGCACAAAAACATTTTTTTGTATTTTTACATTGTGCATTTCATGCTTTTGTTTATAAGAGACAATATGCTGATTTAAAAAACAAAACAGGGAAGTGAAATGAATTTGCTTCCATCTAACTGGGCACCTCTTCAAGCCCGGGGCTGGGGCACAGATGCTTTGTGTCCGTGTATCTGGACAGGCTGGCCGCCTGCTCCGGGGCAGAGAAGGCACAAAAGTGGCTGGGCGGGCAGTGGAAGGGAGCCGGTGGGGGCCCAGGCACGGAGAGGCGGCGGGGGAGGTGAGGGCTGGCTGCTGGGGGGGGTGTAGCCTCAGTTGTCACCCTTCATTCAGTTCCACTGGGAGGAAACACTGCCTGGAAGTGGGTGGCCGGTAAAAAGGCAGCGACAGTCCAGTCCAGGAACACCTGAGAGACCAGCAAGGTTTTCAGGGCGTGCCTTCAGAGAGCCAAGTGTGCCTGGAAAATGGCCAGCCCTTCGCCCAAAGGAGGCAATTTCCCTCCACGACCTGCACGGGGGACTCTCTCTCTCTCGTTTTCTTCCCCTCTCTCTGAGCCTCCCCCCCCCTGCCTCTGTCCTTTGCCTGTCAGCGAAATGGGCCAAGGGGAGGTGAGCAGGAGGCACTTAGCACTTCCATGCATGCTGAACACTGACTATTGCACTTTCAATACATCTTAGCAATGGTTCGCAAGTGGATTTTGCCGTTTCACAAAGTAAAATCCAGCTGCAAAGTACATTGAGAGGGGATTGAAAGTGTGTGATTTAGTGTGTGTGTGGAAGCCCCCGTATCACCCCTTGGCAGGAGACAGGGGAAGAGGAACTTCAACAGAATGCTGACATGGCACTTTCACAGCTGCTCCCGCGTAGATGACACGGCTTGTTTCTCATTGTGTGATTCGCTGCCTGCTGCTGCTTTTGCAATGAACCCACCCGACAGCCTCTGATGCCAACACAATTTTGACATCCCCATGTCAGAATTCCTCCTTGCAGAACTCTGTGCAATAGTTTAAACATGGAGACTTGCATTGGGTAGACGCCTGCACTTGAGGGGCATTCCTGTTGCTGTGACAGGGCACTGGCTCTGGCCCCGCTCTAGCTGCGTGAACGACAGTTGGTGGCCCTGGATGGTGGCTTTAATTGTCTCTTATCTAAACTGAAACTGCAACTAAACTGCTTTCCTCCTCTGTGTGTGTGTGGGTGGGGGGGGCTCTGCAGTATAACCCCCTCCTTCAGCCCCAGCCCCTCCTGCCTCCGCAGGCATTCCAGGGGGCAGACAGATGGCGTCTCACTGATTCTCCTGACAGGATCTCTCAAAGCGACTCCTGTTCTCCTCCCATTTGCCCCCTCTGCTCAGTCCCGGGGAGGTCGCCATCTTCTTCCTCCTCGGTGTGCCCTGGCACCATCTCTCCACTACTGGCTGTGATTAGTTCCAGCCAGGTCAGTCCTCTCCAGGACTGCTGAGGACCCCCAAGTGACAGATGCCGCACCCAACAGCCTAGTGAAGTTCACGGACTGGAATACTGGACAACTTTTCATTTTCTTTTCTCTCTAATTCATGCTGTAGATTCCAGTAGTGCCTCCCCCCACCCCCCAGCAATGAATTCTCAGGAGTAAATCTCAATAATTAGTTGGAACAGCTCCTTGCTTCATCCCTGAGAAACTCTTGTCACTTTGTCCTTTTGAGTCTACAGTCACTTGTCTTGTCCCTTTATCATCTTTCTGCCTGCCTCTCCTGCTCCCGGGGGCTATATTAGGAACCCCACAAATTATTCTTCATGGCAATCTAAGTCTCCTTCAGCGGAGCTTCACTGATTTATTTGTTTCACCAAGTGGTGCAGGAGAGGAGAAACCTGAATATGGACAGTTATGTAACTGATCTGTTCCAAAAGCGAAGAGAAAAAAGTTGATTAAGCTATCAAGGAACAGGCAATTATATAATTGACTCTGTGACTCATAAAGCCTTTCATTTCGAAGTTCCTCAAAGCGATGATGACTTTAGCACGCTGTATGCAACCCTATGTATGTGATGAAACTAAGCGTAAAACAGAAGCACAATATTCCCTCTCTGGGATACTGAAAACTAATTAAAAGTATCTGTATGATAACGAACCATTGTTCCTCTATAGGGCAAATGAAGTTTTCAAGTGTTATTCAACAAGGCATTTCCCATGTTAAAGACAGATGAAACTGGAATTGTGAAATGGGATCCTCTTTGAATGAGTGGTAGACTCTGACACATGCAACCCCAATTTCACTCGATTGCTTTTGTACTAAACTCGTTTCCTATTACTGGGCCTTGTCTCTTAGCCCCACGGCCCCCAGAAATAATTTCTGCACAGGCAGAAGCTCTGTCTTTACCTGTTGTACATTTGCCTGCAGGAGGTCCCCCAAACGCTCCACCAGTTCTGTGAAGGTGGGCCTCTCTGCCGGGACTCCGTGCCAGCAGTCCAACATGGTCTGGTAGCTGGGGACAAAGAAGAAACAGGCTTTCGATCATCCCGGGTGTTGCTGCGTCTCTCCAGGATTCAGCTCCTAAGCGGGTGTGGATCGTCTGTGTCATTCTGTCTGTTTTAGAAGCTCCACACGGGCCAGGACTGCTCCTCCGCTCTTGCCTGCTGAGACTCACCCGAAGCCATCCAAGCAGGGGTTCCCAACTCGGTGCCTGTGGGCCTACCAAGTGTTTTTTTAGAAAGTGGGAGGGGCCAGGTGGGACATTTGCCCAGCAGGGCTTCTGATTGGCCATGCAGGTTGAAAGGCACCTTGTTCCACACGGCTTCTGCCGGAAATGTCACATGGTGACTATCTGAGTCACGTCTTTCCTCACTCCCTGACATTTTGTGCTCCTGCTGCTGCAGCCGTTTTGTGATTCTCCGTCTCCACCTCCCGTGGCAGCCCTCTTGTGACTGTGTCAGAAGTCTGGAGGTACCGGCAGGCTCAAAAAGGTTGGGGACCCCCTGCACTAGAGCTTCTCTGCACCCCTTGATGCCAATCTGCCTATTGACACAAGGGCCTATAAAGACGGGCAGGTTCCCTGGAGAGGCAGCAAAACAGTTTGTTAAATAAAGAAGATGGAAGAAGGGACTGGGAGGCAGGTCCCCTCGCTCTAGTTGCAAGCTGCTTTTTTCATTGCACGCTCTCTCTCTCTCTCTCTCTCTCTGGATGCCTGTCTTCAATGTTCTTCTTGACCCTACAAATGCCATTCACACCCTGGTACCCTCTAGCAGACTGAACCTGAAATTTCTGTCCTTTTATTTTTGCGATGAGCTGCTTAGATCTTTTAAAAAAAATTAAATGGGCTTGAAGTGTCTAAAAACAATCAATTCTGCAATAAATATGACTATTTTCAAGGATCAACATGGCAGAGTTCTGACTTGTGTATTACAACAGAAAACCTTTGGGATTCACTTCCAGAGGGGTGTTAGTCTGTTGCAGCTGTGCCCCTTTAAAGACAAATAAGCTTTTTATTATAGCATAAACTTTCCTGCGCCTGAACAAGTGGTTATGCTAGAATAAAAATGTATTCATCTTTAAGGTGCCGCAAGCCACCTGTTTATTTTAATTCAGTGCTCATTGCACTCTCTGGTTTGAGAAACAGCTCAGCTCTAACAGTGCATTCCTGGACATATATTCTCAGAAATAAATCCCACTGAGCTCAATGGGATTTAATCTCTAGAAAGTATGTTTAGGACTTAGGCTGCAGTCCAAAACCCACTTTCTAGGAAGTAAGCCCCACTGTACTGAGTAAACACTGTTAGGTTTACACTCTTAGCAATCCTAGATAGGTCTGCTCAGAATTCTACTCTGGTCTATTCAATGGGCTTACTCCCAGGAAAGTGTTTGTAGGACTGCACTGTAAAAGCTGCAACTGTATTACAGATGAAAGTTCATGTAATAGCAATCCCTGTTCATGAAGAGCTCTGGAGTTTCTAATCTGGGGGTTTCTACAGTCCCAAGGACTCCTTGGCAGAAGCCATGAAGGTTACACTGGGATAAATCCATCAATATGAGAGTCAAATGGTTTGAATTGTTTGACAGGGAGAAGGTGAGCACAGCCATCAGGCTTCAGGAGAGGTCCAAGACATGAAAAAGTATCACGTATCACATTTTGGAAAAACTAAGCTGTTTTCAGTCTTGCAATCTTGGCATGAAAGAAAGTCTATAAAAATCTGGTTACTAAATTCTCCCCTTGCAAAAGTCAAACCATTGGTTGAGTTGACCATACTGGAAAAGGACTTCTGTACTTCAATAGAAGGAATTAATCACAGCTCCTACAGAAATGTTAGAACAATACAACTGTTCTCAGGGTGTGGAATGGTCTGGTGTAGCCCGACCTTGTCAGTTCTCAGAAGTCAAGCAGGGTTGGTACTTGGACTGGAAACCACCAGGAAGGCTCTGCAGAGGAAGGTGCTCATGACCCCCCTCTACTTCTCACCAGCCTTGAAAGCCCCTCACTGAGGTCGCCATAAAGTGGCTGTGACTTGATGGCATTTTACACACACAACCACCACTATCCATGGCTGAGGCAAGGTGGCACGGAATGGCCCAGTCTGGTAGGATCACAGAAACTAAGCAGGGTCAGTACCTGGAAGGGAGACCAGCAAGAAATGCTTTGCAGATGAAGGCAATGGCCAGCCACTTCTGCTTAAGAGCATAAGAAGAGCCCTGCTGGATCAGACCAGGGAGGGTCCATCTAGTCCAGCGCCCTATCTCACACAGGGGCCAACCAGTTCCTCTTGAGGGCCAAGGACAGGGCACAGAGGCCGAGGCCTTCCCTTGATGTGGCCTCCTGGCTCTGGGATTCCGAGGCTGACTCCCTCTGAACACGGAGGTTCCCTTTAGTCACCATGGCTGGTACCCACTGATAGGCAGCTCCTCCATGAACCTGTCTAATCTCATGGCCATCACTACACCCTCTGGCAGTGAATTCCATGTTTTAATCACTCACTGTGCTTCTCACGTGCCTTTAAAGCCCTTTGCTGGGGTTGCCATAAGTCAGCTGCAGCTTGGTAGCACATGCTCAAATATAACTGATCTCATGTAGTCTCTGAGTCTTTGTGATTTGTACTTGTATTCAATGTCCTCTTTTACATTCCAGGTTTTTTAAAAAAATGCCGACTGGTAAATGATGGATACAATTTCCCTGCTGCTGCTGCTGTTGAGCCGGGCACTGGGCAAAGCGGCCGTCCAGAGGCCTTTCAGCCCAAATGAAGAAGGGTGAAGGGAAGGACAACGAGGAGGAGCAGAAACAAGGAGCCAGAAACCCCGGGGGAAGAGGGGACTGGGGAAGGGGAGGCGGGTTTCATCCCTTGAATTTCTGGAGGAGGAAGGAGCAGATGGAGGGCTTTCTTAATAGCACATTAATATCCAGAGAGGCTGTGAGCAAAATGTACATTCCCTGAGGAATCTGATTAATAAATTCCATCTGCCAGATGGTCAACGTAACCGTCCGTGTGACAGAGACAGCGGGGGGAGGGGGGGGAGGAACTCTTACATTTCTGGAGTCGAATATTCTGGCAACCTCATCCGCGTTCCTTCCTTGAGGCGTCGACAGAAGTCCTCATCGATCTGCACCCCTGGGTATGGAGAGGCCCCTGCAGGCACATGTACACACACTGAATGTCACATCAGGCACCCCAAGTTTTACCCTCACCTCTGGCAGCAGCAGCCTAAGAGAAGAGGGGAGGCAGCAGGAGAGAAGAAACTCCACCCTGCTGCGTGGCAGGGCTCCTCGATGTGGTGCCCATGGGTGCCATGTTGCCTGCCAGCACTTCCCCTGGTATCCGCTAGGAAGTGGGCAGGGGCACTGGGCACCCAGCACCAGTTCTGGTGATCACCACGGACACACAGGCACCATGCTGGGGAGCCCTGGGAGCTGGGCAGCTGCAAGGAGGGAGAGGCGTCTTCAGGAGTGGAGCCCCACCCTCCCCTGTTCCGGGCCTGCTGTCCTCCCGGTAACTGGGCCCTGCATCCCACCAAGATACACACAGCTTTGCCTCCTGCAGCAGCCATTCCAGGAAGATGCTCAGCACCCCCTCTCAAAAATCTAGAGGTGCCCTGCAGACTCAAAAAGACTGGAGATCCCGGTTGTGTGGCAGGGAGGATCGGCACCAATCAGAGTCCAGTGCGGATACTCAGACTGCACCAGGAATCCCAATTTCATGACCCTAGGTGGGCATTTTGAAGAACTCAGTTATCATTTTAGACAGATTGCTGTAAGGACTGTGTGAGCCCAACTAGTCTGCTCTTTGGGTTGCCGCTGAATTCGACCCAAAGTGGAATTTGGGTTCTTCTAAGGCAGATCTATTTATCTGACACTGAAATCATCTTCCTGGAATCCACATTGCTTCCACCAACTTCCAACAATTTCTCTTTGTGCTCCCTCAGAGTGAGAAATTACATATTTGTTCACTTCACTCATAAATGCACTGCTTCACTTGTCCACACTTGTTACATAAGCCATGTAGTTTCACTTTCATCCACTCTTCCCTGTCCCTTGTGTGTTGGGATGCAGACAGGCCATGTCCATTATTGTATTCTTGCATGACACCTAATAAATTTTATGTATTTTTAATAAATAACATAAATACAATAATGCTCACTGCAAGCACAAAACCTATGATGCAGTGCAATACTGAGAAACACAACACCTATGATGCAGTCTAACAGTGAGGGAAGGCTGCAATGTGTAAAGACATTCAGGACCCATCTGAAATGGATTTTCCATCAAACTCCAAGGCCCCAGACCAGGTAAAGAAATCTTATGGTGGAATTCTGCACAGGTGTAGGAGAAATGTTGATTCAGGTCCCTATAGCTGGCTGTGCACTGAAGAGGAACAAATGTAGTCTTTCCCCTGCAGTGACTGAACATAGTGCAGGCAGGGGAGGTGGTGCCTCTTCTAACCCCAGCTCCTCAAAACGCTCATTCAAGAGCACAAAACAACTCAGAAAAGAGGCTCAGACTTTGGCTTCTTAAAATGCTGAGGGATAAACAGATAAGCTGAGGGGACATGATGTAGAATGCAGAACAAAGCAGCCTCCCAGCCCACACCTTGTTCTCTTGAGAGACCCTGCAGGGGCTTTGCCTCCTCTAAGGACATCTGAGCTAATATGACAAGGAAACTGAAGTGCACAAATAAATCACACAACTGTCAGGGTGAGGGACGTGCGCCGAGCTGCTCTCTAATAGACCTTGATTTCCTTGAGAAAGCAGACTCCACGCCCAAGCGGAAAGTTCATGCGCTTCATTTGGAGAAACATGACTCTCCTCGACCCTGCTTCAATTTTTATCTCCTGTTTACTTCAGCACGGAACCCATAAAAGTGGCAGGCTGGAGACAGCCAAAGACTGCCTGTTCACCTGCGTCCTCCGATGGCCACAGTATGGCTGGGACCCTGGCTAGCAACTTTGCTTTAGAATCCCTCTGTGGAAGAGTGCCGGGCAGCAGGTTAGCCAGACTCCTCGCCCTTCCATGAGGCACAAACGGCTGTTCCTTGGGCTGTAAGTGGTGCTCCCCTGCGGACTGGCAAACGGTGGGCCTCCTTTGGCCCTCTGGCTGCCAGTCACTGGTTCCTAGTTTTCGCGATCCTTCCCGTTCTTTAAAATGTCAGGAGGCTGTGTGCTCTGACTGGGTCCCTTCCCCACAGGAGGCCAAATGTTAGAGCAGCCAACAGTTACTTCTATGGAACTTGGGAAGCCGTTAAGGCCCTCTTACTTTATTGCGGAGTGTACAGCAAAGACCGCCTTATTCACTCAGGCTTTGAAAAATCAAAATTGCTTTTATGCACCTGTGCTCCTTCATGTTAGTGATCTTTTAACAAGAATTCTGTATATAACTTATGGAAATCGCGGTCACAGAAAATGACAAGGGCTTAAATGGATTTTAAAAGGGATTAGACGACTTCATGGAAGGCTCAACTCTTTCAACAGGTACCTGCCCTGGTGGCTAAATGGAGCCTCCCTGTTCAGAGGCAGTCTACCTCTGAATACCTACTTGCTGGGAAACAAACAGCAGAGGAGGGCTGTTCCCCTCGCGGCCTGCTGGGGAGCACTCCAGAAGCTTCTCGCTGGTCGCTGACAAGCACTGCCTAGAGGGACATGAGGGCTGATCTAGCTGGATACTGTTTATGTCCTTCCTGGTTTCATTTGAATTAATTTGATAGTTGTACACTGCCTTGGGGAAGGTTATCAATATGTTGTATAAATAAATATGTAACAGAAACACTAAGCAGAGGTCCAAGTGCCTACAGGCACTTAATTTTCAGGAAGGGGAGGGCTCTGGCATAACAAGGCGGGGGGTGCACAGAATGCCTGCCCTTGTGGGGGGAGGGGGCAGCAGCAACTCTGCCTTCAGGAAAGAAACACTCTTTTCTTCTCAGCTAGGTCCGAGCCCAGGAGCACCTTAGGGACCAACAATATTTGGGGGCATAAGCTTTCGCCACCAAAATGAGAACTTTGGCCACCAAATGAGAAGGGAGCCCTCACGGGAGAAGACCCTGATGCTGGGGAAGATTGAAGGTCAAAGAAGAAGGGGACGGCAAAGGATGAGATGGTTAGGCAGTGTCATCGATGCACCGAACATGAAATTGAGCAAACTTCAGCGGACAGCAGAAGACAGGAGGGCCTCGCGTGATCTGGGCCACGGGGTCGCGAAGAGTCGGACTCGACTGTGCGACTGAACAACAACAACAAGCTTTCGAGAGCCAAAGTTCCCTTTGAAAGGAACGTTGACACTCGCAAGTTTATGCCCTGAAATTTTTGTTGCTCTCTAAGGTGCTTAACCGGACTTGAATCCACTTGATCTACTCCAGACCAACAGAGCCACCCTCCGAAATGGTTTCTTCTCCGTTGCCAAAAAAGGAGGGGGGAGATTTGCCCCTCTTGTGGCTACAAGGAGAGGTTGCCACCAGACCTAGAGAAATATTACCGTCAGTGGCTGAACTGAGGGTATGTGGCTGAGACATACATGCCTACCTAGAATGAGCTCAGTGGTTTGATGGTCCATCTGTTGGTAAAGAGCATCCCGAAACCCCTTCTTTTGCACCACTCAAGACCCTGTGGACTCAACCAGCAAGCAGGAGCCAGGAAACACACTGCTGGGTGCCATGTTAGGTATCAATGGACCTGCACCCGTTTTCTGTTGGAACCATTTTTTGGTATGCGTCAAACCTTGCCTAACTCAGATGATTGTACCCAATCCATTATACTCCTTTGCCTATAGGAAGACAGACTTTTGTGATCTGAACTCATTTTGTCTTGTGGCTCTTCCCTGCCATTGTGAACCTGGTGAAGCTTCACTACAAGCCAAACCTGTTGCTGGGCTCCTGTTGTGTTCACCGCAGGGCCAAAGGGAAGTGGCATCATTTCAGCTTTCTTCAAGATTCACATCTGCTAATTGATTAAAGCCTTTTACTTGATGGCTCATCTAACAAGCTAGTAGAAGAATTAGATGGCTTTTTTAAAAATCACCCAAACCATCTTATTATTTTTTTTGAGACATCAGAGTAAACACTAATATCATTTATAATTTACTAAACCCTACTTAGTTCCAGACTGGACATTTCAGTGGGTGCCAGGATTTCTATCCACGCAGTGCAGTTTTCCTGCTCCCCCCCTTAGCAATCTGAAATGCTACCTGAAACTGTATTTCAGGGGTTCCTTTTAGCCCAGGAAATCACCCTCCGTGGGAAGAAGACATGGGGACATTAGTCTGACATGGGAACATTAGTCTGAATACAACCCATGTTCTGCTTGGCATAGGAAGGAGATCCAACTAACGGATGACTTTTATCTCTTCAAGGGAGAGCTGCTAATGCATTTGTGCCCCAGAAACCCAGGCAACCGTAGATTTTTTTTGCACCTAGCATGGTTGTCCTTAATGAGTTCAGGGTAACACATCCTTTGCCCCACTGGAAGAATTGTTTGCAATTTGCAGACTGGCCCAGCAATGCCACTTTTTTACTCCCTCAGTTCTTCTGTTTTGTGTTTGTTTGTCATCCAGCCTCAAAAGCTTGCTTACTAACTTTGGGACAGTCTAGTTGGCCCTACTAAAGGTATAATGGGGCTGGGTTTTGAATTTTTCTAATGGACGAATTTCCTTCCCCCCTTGTGTGTGCTTCAGTTTATTTCACATTCTTGTTCCGAAATATGCTCCCGTAGCTAGATTTTGCATAAAAGTACATAAGGAGTGGATGCAACTCTCACTCCACAACTATCTGGTTCCCTTCATTTCCAAATGGATTCTGACACGTAACTTCTTTTTTTAATAACTGGGCATCCTTGAAGTCTGATGAAGAATTAAAATGAACACATAATTCTGTATTTAACATAGGGGAGTTAGTGGAATCTGAATTTGAGTCCAGGTTTGAAGGCGTCTCTGTACACTTTATATCCTGTCACATTCTTCCTTGATTTCCTGTTTTGGCATGCCAGTTTACACTACAGTCTTGGGAGCAAAGTTACACAATACAGAAACACAACAGACTGCATGGGAATGCAGTACCAAAAAAACCAACCATTCCATAAAACTGAATTGGGTAACCTGGGCTTGGTCACTTGGGCCATGTGATGCAAAGAATTCTCTCCCTTGATAGAGAAATTGTTCCAAAAATAGTGATAGGAAAGTTGGGAAATGCACTTTGGCTGTATTGTATCATTTAAAATAGGAATGTAATAGAGGATATAAATAAATAAAATGTCCTCAAGGACATTATCCCTGTTCTTCCTCCTCACTTTTTGGATAAGAATTCTCTCCCCTTCCAATTTTTCACTGGGTTTAATCATATGTTAAGGTTTCCATTGATGCTAACCAGGATTAATGCTAATCCAGGGTTCCCATCTCAGCCAGGATTTGGGCTTGAAATAGATTTGCAAAGCTGGTTTGGTGGAAACTTGATTAGAATTGATTATAGTCAGCAGACATAAATTTAAGCCATGAACTTCAAGCCTAAAGTGGAAGGCAAAGAGGAATTTGACTTCACAGCAGATGGAGGAGAAGGAAGGAAGGTGCATCCCTTCCTGAGGCCGCCTCCCAGTTTGCAGGCCAGTTTCTCAAAGGGCCACAAGACCTAAGCACTGATGCAGCCCTTCCTGCCCTCCCTCTCATGATCTGCCTAAGTTCACAGAATCAGCATTGCTGGCAGATGGGGCCATCTAGCCTCTGCTTAAAAACCTCCAGAGAAGGAGAGCCCAGCACCTCCCAAGGAAGCCTGTTCCACTGAGGAACTGCTCTGTCAGGAAGTTCCTCCTAATGTTTAGCCAAAAACTCTCTTGATTTAATTTCAACCCATTGGGGCAAAAGAAAACAACTTCGCACCATCCTCTGTATGTCAGCTCTTCAAGTACTTGAAGATGGTTATCCTGTCACCTCTCAGTTGTCTCCTCTCCAGCCTCAACATACTGAGCTCCTTCAACCTTTCCTCATAGGATTTGGTCTCCAGACCCCTCACCATCTTTGTTGCTCTCCTCTGGACACGTTCTAGCTTGTCTAAATCCTTAAATTCTGGGGCCCAAAACTGAACACAGTACTCTAGGTGAGGGCTAACCAAGGCAGAGTGAAGTGATACCATCACTTCATGTGATCTGGACACTACTTTTCTGTTGATACAGCCCAAAATGCACATTTGCCTTTTCAGCTACCACATCTTACTGCCGACTCATGTTCAGTGTATGGTCTACTAAGACCCCTGGATCCTTTTCACACACACTACTGCCAAGACAAGTCTCCCCCATCCTACAATTATGAATTTGATTTTTCCTACCTAAATGCAGAACTTTACATTTATCCCCACTGGAATTCATTCTATTTGTTCTAGCCCAGTTTTCCAGACTTATTTGCGCAAACATCTTCTGTGGCTCTGGAAAGCCTCGCAGATTTAAATTCTGCATCTTTGCACAGTGCAGGTCCTTGGGGAAATTCCTGGTGGGCTGCTGCCCTGCAGGCCGTCGGCAGCCAGAAGCAAAATGAGCTGAGCAGCCCCCATGAAAGCAACGTATCAACTGGAGGTGGAGGTGGGGCTACAGACCAGCATCTTAGGGGCCCCTGGACTCTGTGGTGCCAACAATGGGCCTTGCTTCACTTTGTGCTTCATCCCACAAAATGGCAGCAGTGTCACTGGCCCACTGGGGCTTGGCCATGATGGTCATCTAGGGCAGTGGCCCACTGGGAGGTTTCCCTGTGAGTTAAATGGCCAATCAGCCCCTGGCCTGGAACCCAGCCAGCAGCAGCATGGGAGGTGGTGCAGGGCAACCGTACACCAATTTTTACTTTTGTTGGTGGCCAGCAGCCCTTCCAATCAGCGTGCTCCTGACCAGGGGTCATTTCCTGCCGGAGCGCCCCAGAGCAGTGCTCCGGCAGGAACAAGCCCAGGCCCTGCCCCCTCTTGAGGGGGGAGAACTAAATGCAGCTGCGGGGCACGCAGGCAAGCTGGCACTCAGCAGAAGAGACGGGGGTTTAAACCCCCACCCCTTCCCTAGCTTGCTGGCATGCCCTGCAGCTGAGGGGCACACAGGCAAGCCGGCGTTCAGCGGAAGAGACCAGCGTGTGGCACCCTCCCCCATCTCCAGGCCCCACTGGGAGGTTGGCATCGCCGGGGGTGTGTGGGCGCCACAAGCTGGCCTCGCCTAGGGCGCCCAGACACCTTGGGCCGGCCCTGTCCCCTGCCACAAATTATCTTTGTGCTTTTGTGCTTTCGAAGCAGTTTTTCTCCAGGTAGGCTCACCAACTCTGAGTTGGGAAATACCTGGAGATTTTTGGGGTGGAGCCTGAGCAGTGGGTGTTGCCTTCTGACATACTTCTGGTGATGTCTGGGGGTGTGGCATATGCAAATAAATTATGCTAATTAGTTATGCTAATGAGCTCCTGCACCTCTTTTTCTATGAAATGACCCCTGCTCCTGACTGCTGTAACATCCCAACCTGGCCCAGCGTTGTATCGTGTAACTGATTGCAAGATACAGAGGACACAAACTGGTGCCGAAATAACTGGCTTTTCCTCACGTATGGATGAC
The DNA here is from genome assembly GCA_029375565.1 of Gekko gecko. NCBI lineage: Eukaryota > Metazoa > Chordata > Lepidosauria > Squamata > Gekkonidae > Gekko > Gekko gecko. The sequence goes on along the minus strand of JAPDNY010000012.1, from coordinate 1,771,928 downwards.
AAATTCAAGACAAAGAGCTGCAGTCTTCCAAAATTGCAGGCCTTCATTTTCAGATGCAATTGGCATTATAGGAAACAGCAGCGGAATACATCTTTATCGGTTCATTTCCCCCCCCTTTTTTGGACTGGTGGTACCCCATTAAAACAGTAATTGGGGAAAGGAATCAAAACATGCCCTGTAGTGCAGGCAAACATGTGCTTGTTCTTAATGATCTATAAACCCTTTTTTAGATGTGGGCTCTCTGGCTGGTGCAGCTCATCAGTTAAATATTTAGCACGCGCACTGAAGATGTGCTGGTGCCAAACCCAGGACATGCCTGGATGATCCTTCTGAAAAATCTCTTTTTGGAAGAACAAGCCACTCTTGAATGGGTGCCACAGAGTGGGGAACGGGGCTCCTAATCCTGTGTCATTGCGTGCGGAAGTTGTCCCCAGGCCAGGCGTGTGGTGCAATCGCGCACATTCCTTTGCTGAAAGGACACTCCATTGTCTCTGTTAAGCAGTTTGATTTGGAGAAGAAGCTTCCTGAATGAAAGCAATGCTGGCAGCTCAAGCAGTCTGGAGGGAAAAGATATATTTGCACTGAATGGGGTCGGGTTTTTTTTTTAAACAAAAGCTGCTCTAACAAAAGGCTTAGAGATGTGAATTTTGCCAGTTAACCACTTTGGGGCTGCCTGTAATCAGAATTGGGTTCTTGGATTAAATCGTTCCCCTCCAGGCTATCCTGCTGATTCCTTGTACCTGTCCAACTAGTTACTGTTCAGGTGTAATGTACTCTGGTTGCATCACAGAAGAAGTGTTTCTGGAAAAGGGGAAGATTTACATTCTGGGGAAGTTTTTGAAGCTTGCTGCTGTCACATCTTGGCTGATGAGAAGCCCTTGAACATTGCAGAAGATTCTGGGTTCTGCTCCACAGAGCGTGCTCACTTCTTGTGGGACACAGGCCTTACCTCCTGGGGTTCTGGGGAATCAGCAAAGGTAAAGGTAAAGGTTCCCTTGCTCGAAAGCCAGTCGAATCCAACTCTAGGGTTGCAGTGCTCATCTCCGTTTCAAAGCCGAAGAGCCAGCGCTGTCCGAAGACATTTCTGTGGTCATGTGGCCGGCATGACTAAACACCAAGGTGCACAGAACGCTGTTACCTTCCCACTGAAGTGGAACCTATTTATCTACTTGCAATTTCTTGCTTTCGAACTGCTAGGTTGGCAGGAGCTGGAACTAGAGACAGGAGCTCACCCCGTCATGCGGCACTCACGGGTCTTGAACTGCTGAACTACTGACCTTCCACAGCCTGCAGTTCAGCGTCTTAACCACTTGAGCCACCACAGCTCCCTTGGGGAATCAGTAACAACTGATAAATTGGTAGCTGCATGGAGGCGGCGATAAAGCTGTGTGCCAAGATGTCAATTTCCCCTCCCCTACCTCAAATAATAAATCCTCATTATTTTTATTACAGGGACCCTGCCTGAGAAAGCCAATCGGACAAACTTCCCTGAAATGCAGCTTGACACTTCCTCCTCCCCCCCCATCTCCTCCTCCAGTGTGTGGCCCCACTGGGGACTTTTGGGGGCATGCTCTGATCTGATCTATGCGTTACATTCTGCCCCCCTTCACTTTAAACAACTTTGCAAATGCAACTACTAGGGTTTACTTTTGGGGGGGAGAAGAAAGGCATATGGAGAGATGGGAGCTTTTAACATTTTCTTCCCAGGCCATTTCTCGAAGCAAAAAGCCATCCCCCACCCCCTGTTGCTTTGACCCCCGCTGGGGATCATAAGCTCACAGTGGAAAACAGTGAGGTTTCAAAGTCATCTGACCAGCGCTGTGTATACATTGAATGTGCATCCAAAAATATGGGCCAGAATCCTGTATATTGTACAGAAGTCCTAGAGAAGCCAAGAAGTTAAGGATTCTTTCCTTGAAATGCAAAGTTTAACAAGCACTGTCCTAAACTAAATGAGGGACGCATTCCTAAGGGCAGAAGCCGTTTTGCTTTTTTAAAAACAGGGAGTGAATGTCTGTATTTGAGGACATCATTATCGAAGTTATGACCTATTCAAAAATAATCACAAATGTTGATTTTCCCTTTGGAATTTAGCCTAAATTGTACTTAAGACCAGACATTTCTTAACTCTGTCCTCGATAAAATCTGAAATGAACCCATGCAAAAATCCAAATAGCAACAAGAATATGACTCCTTTATTAGGCTCAACCAGAAGTCACAAACTAGTGTGCAAGTTTTAGAGTTCTACAGAACTTTTCCTCAGGCTAGATATAAAAGAGAAGAAGATGGTGATGATAAAGGAGTTGATGGAAGTCCCATAGGTTAAGAAGGGAATTCAGGAATAGTGCAAACCTATGCACAAAGTCAATCGGCTGGGAAGGATGTAACTTTGCTTAGGATAGCACTGTTCATAAACTAGCTTGCGCTCAGTGTGACGTTCCCAGGTTGCACCAAAGCATCCTGGGAAGAAGATGCAGCAGCAAACGCGCATGGGTTCACTTTTCTGAAATACTCTGCAATCTAGAACTCACACAGACATGGACAGAAGGTAAATATTTTCATTCTGTGGCTTGCATGAGTGATACAGTCAGGGAAAAAGATCTCTTCTATCTGTGCCCTGCCAGAAAAGCATGCAAACAATTCCTATGCTTCCTCGCTGGGATCTTCAGCCAACATGTGGTCTTGCGGGCATTTTATTTTTCTGAAGGTCAGCATTTTAGGAGGAATTATTCTAGGAATAAGAAGCAGCACTGCAAATATTATCATGTATGCAGACTATACCCCCGCTGTTCATGAGGGTTGGTTCTCATACTGATAGCATCAGGCACAGAAGACATCAGCGGTGGGATCTTTAGTGGGTAACTCATGAACTGAGCTGAACTGCTCAGCCTGGGGGGAAACTCTGTCTGACAGGAAGGTTCCCCCCCCCCCGCCCCATCAAAATGCCTTTAATCCAGAACAGCACTGGTCAGAGTTTTCCATTAGATCTCCTGATTTCCACTGTTACAAACGTCAGTTCCAGCTCTTAAAAAACATTCATTCTAGGCTAGAATTTCAATCGGTCATATCAGTGTCTATCTGAATATCACTGCAGGCTTAATCAGAGTTGCTCCTGATTTGCATTTGTAAAGAAAAGCCTTCTTCTCTCCTGAGAGGCTGGGAACAAATCAAACCTCCCTTTTGCATTTTAACAGTTTTTTCCCTCTGGGCTGGGAACAAAAGGGGGGGGGAGTCTGGGCAATGGCTTTTCAGCTTACCTTTACACATATGCTAATAGATCTAGCTGGAGAGATAATGGATGGGTCAAGCCCTTCCCCCTTCTCCTAGCAGAATATAGAGGTTTGGAAGTATGAGAATGCTAGACTGTCTCCATAAAAGAGGTTCCTGGAGATCACCAGGAAGTGCCTCTTTGACCTGAACTGACCGGGGTCAAGGGGATGGAGTACCAGAGATGATAAAATCTCCATGCAAAGGGAAGGCAGTCTCCTTTTCCTTGGGTGCTGCGACTGGGAACGCATAGAGCTCTCCTCAGGAGCAGGCAGCCATTGACCATGTGCTCACCTAGAAGAGCTGGAACAAGCTGTAAGGATATGGTGACTCTGCATAGATTTGTAACCTCCTAAGCTTAAAGAGCTTGTCCTGTTTTAACATCCAATAGGGCATGTATAGTGAGAGGGACAGAGGATTTGTGTTTTACCGATTTCTTTTGTTTCCCTTGCTCAAATCTGGGACTGTGCTAAAAGTATGCTTGTAAACATTTTCTTTTTAATAAATACTTTATAACATTGGATGCTGGGAGTGGTTCTCTGTACCACATTGACCTCCACCATCTCAGACACACTATTTTAAAAGGAGCACCAGGAGGAGGAAGGCCGACAGTTGGCAAGTGGTCATTTCCCCCAGGAATCTGTCCCCATGGTGACCTGGTGCTGGGCAGCGGGAGACAGAGGCCAGGCCTCAGATCATGGAAAGGAAGCTGGGAGTCCTGTCCCTCCTACTGCAATTCCTTGCAAAAAGGGCAGGTGGTGGTGATGAGCTATCCTGAGAGTGGAAGAAAAGACCCTCCAGGGAGCTGGGAACCCTTAGAAGGACAGGGCAAAGCAGGGCCTGCAGGCTAGAGCAGGCCTATTCTGCCACAACATTTATAAAACTTTTTTCATCTTAAAGGAGCCACTGGACTCTATTTTTGTTCTGTAACTTCCAAAACTTTTTGAGGGGCTTAGCTCACAGGTTTGCACACATCCCGCCCCATGATGCCTTATACTGACTCAGCCTATTGTTCAATCAAGATCATTGCTTATCGACACTGACTGGCAGCAGCTCTCCAGAGCCTCCTTAGAAGAACACATTTCCAGGAGAATCCTTGACTAGCAATGACGGGGAATGAACTGTAGGGTCTTCTGCTCTGTCACTGGCCTGTGGGCCTTCTGAGAAAACCACAACCCCTCCAACTTTCAGTGCACATCCTCCCATTTGTACTGCAGAAAGGTCATATCTCATCCTCATAAATAACCCTGTGATGTAGACGAGGCTTCGGGACTGGCCCACAGTCACCACACAGAAGGGGGATTCGAACACAGGCCTCTGTGGTCCAAGCCCAACACTTTCAACCACTCCAGAGCCCAATTCAAGGTGTTGTTTTGAGCTTTAAAGCTCTACATGGTTTGAGGACTGGGTGTCTGAGGGACCCTCTTCTCCCAAAGGTTCCTACCCAGGAACTAAGATCCTAGGGAGGGGCCCTCCTGACTGTCCCATCAATCAAACAAGCTCGTCTGGTGGGAACACGAGAAGAGGGCCTTTTCAGGGGCAGCCCCACGATGATGGAACTGCCTTCCCAGGGAGGTGCACCCGAACCCCCCCTCACTTTCAGTCTTCAGGAGGCAGTTGAAGACAAGTTTTATTTAGGACTGCATTTGATTAATCTATTAGCAGTCCTAAATGGTGCTTTTAAAACTTTTAATGGATTTTACATATTTTGTCTATATTGTAAGCTGCCTTGAACTCCGCATGGAAGAGAAGTGGCAGATAAATGTTTTCAATAAATAAACCAACCACCACTCAGGGTTTCATCTTTCCCCCCTTTTCCTTCTGCTGTCAATGCTGTAGTGTCATCATGTCAGCCACAGGGTGGGACTTTGCCAGGAGAACAGAGCTGCAGCTGGACCGTCTACCCACCTCCTCTGAGCAGCAGTGCCTGCCCAGAGTCTCAGTCCAAGATGCCCAAGAGTGATCTTGGGACCTGCTGCATGCCAAGTGGGTGCTCTGCCAGGCAGCCGCCCATCCACACAAGAAGAAGAAGAAGAAGAAGAAGAAGAAGAAGAAGAAGAAGAAGAAGAAGAAGAAGAAGAAGAAGAAGAAGAAGAAGAAGAAGAAGAGTTTGGATTTATACCCCGCCCTTCACTGCCCAAAGGTGTCTCAGAGTGGCTTACAAACTCCTTTCCCTTCCCCTCCCCACAACAGACACCCTGTGAGGCAGGTGGGGCTGAGAGAACTTCTGACAGAAACTGCCCTTGAGAGAACAGCTGTGCCAGAGCTTGTGACTGACCCACGGTCACATCAGCAGGTGCAAGTGGAGGAGTGGGGAATCAAACCCGGTTCTTCCAGATTAGAGTCTGCACACTTAACCACTACACCAAACTGGCTCTCTCCACACAAGGCGTCGACTGACTTACAGAGCTGGCCACTGAAGTGGTTCCTCCACGGATTGCATCAAACAAAGAAGCAAAACAGCCCAGTCAACGCTCTTCTTTTGCTGCACGTCTGACCTTAAAATTTAGGCTAATAATGCAGGCAAATCCAAGCTTACCTAGAGAAAATATTTCCCACAGCAGCACACCAAACGACCACACGTCGCTCTGGGTGGTGTAGATTTTGTCAAAGATCGCCTCTGGCGCCATCCATTTCAGCGGAAGTCTAGCCTATGAAATGAAGAAAGTAGACTTAGTTCTTTATTAAATTGCTTCCACTCCCGATGGGTGAGGATGGTTCATATCATCGGAAGTCACGTTACACACCACGGCGCTCAGCTGTTTGCACTTACGTCGCCTTTCCGCACATAGTCGGGATCCTTGTAAATATCCCTTGCCAGACCAAAGTCACAGATCTTCACCACGTTGTTTTCAGACAGTAGGATGTTCCTGGCTGCCAAATCCCGATGAATGCACTGGAGAAAACACCAGGACAGGAGAAATCAGTCAGTTTTCTTGGATGGTGGTGAGCAACCCGGGCCAGAAAGTGCCAGCTCTCTCCACTGTGCAGGGGCAGCCAACCTGGCCACACTGATCCATGCTTCTGTCATCTCGTGGCTGGACTACACTAACCTATGCTACATGCTGCCTTTGAAGACAACTTGGAAACTATAACTGGTGCAGAATGCCTAATAGTCAGGGCCTAATAGTTCAAGGGCCACCAGTCTGTTTTCAAGTTACCTTGAGAACCCTCATGGCTGGGACTTGCATATCTGGACTAGGGATGGGCACAAACCGAATTACGAACCTAAGTTCGTCACGAACCAGGCCCAGTTCATGGTTCATGAATCTCGGTTCATGCCATCACGCCTTCATGAGCCCCCATGAACCTCCCACAAAACAACCAGGTGGGTTCATGTGGTTCATGTCAGCAGACGTGCTGGCACCAGGGGCTTGAAGAAAGCATTTAAAGAGACAGTGGTCTCTTAAAATGCCTTCTCCAAGCTGCTTGCAGAAACAATTTAAAGGGATCTACTGTGGCATGACTCACTATTGAACTGAGAAGGCATTTAAATGCCTTCCCATTTGGAAGTGATTTCAGCAATCTCTTTTGCTCCCCCCCCTCCTTGGATGGTTGTGAGCAACCAGGGCTTGGGGGGGGGAGCAAAAGGGACTGGTGAAATGGTTTGCAAAATCCATTTAAACGGAACGTTCCCTTTAAATGGCTTTTGCAAAGTCTTCCCCACCTTAAGAACATAAGAGAAGCCAATGTTGGATCAGGCCAACGGCCCATCCAGTCCAACACTCTGTGTCACACAGTGGCCAAAAATACCAGGTGCCATCAGGAGGTCCACCAGTGGGGCCAGGACACTAGAAGCCCTCCCACTGTTGACCCCCCCAAAGCACCAAGAATACAGAGCCTCACATGCCCCAGAGTCCCTATCTATACCTTGTGGCTAATAACCACCAATGGACCTCTGCTCCATATGTTTATCTAATTCCCTCTTGAAGCCGTCCATGCTTGTAGCCACCACCACCTCTTGTGGCAGTGAATTCCATGTGTTAATCACTCTTTGGGTGAAGAAGTACTTCCTTTTATCCGTTCTAATCCAACCGCTCAGCAACTTAAGTGCCCATGAGTTCTTGTATTGTGAGAAAGGGAGAAAAGTACCTCTTTCTCGACCTGCTCTATCCCATGCACAACCTTATAAACCTCGATCATGTCACCCCTCAGCCGTCGTTTCTCCAAGCTAAAGAGCCCCAAGCGCTTTAACCTTTCTTCACAGGGAAAGTGTTCCAACCCTTTTATCATTCTAATTCCCTTTTCTGCACTTTTAACAAAGCTATAATATCCTTTTTAAGGTGTGGTGACCAGAACTGTACACAGTATTCCAAATGAGGTCGCACCATTGATTCATTAGGGGCATTATGATATTGGCTGATCTGTTTTCAATACCCTTCCTAATAATCCCCAGCATAGCACTGGCCTTTTTTACTGCAGTCACACATTGTCTTGACATTTTCATTGAGTTATCTACTACGACTCCAAGATCTCTCTCTTGGTCAGTCTCTGCCAGTTCAGACCCCATCAACGTGTATTTATAGTTAGGATTTTTGGCTCCAATGTGCATCACTTTGTACTTGGCCACACTGAACCCATTTGCCATGTTGACGCCCACTTGCCCATCCACGACAGAACCCTTTGGAGTGTCTCACAATTCTCCCTGCTTTTTACCACCCTGAACAACTTTGTGTCATCCACAAGTTTAGCCACTTCACTGCTTACTCCCAACTCCAAATCATTAATGAACAAGTTAAAAAGCTGAGTACTGATCCCTGTGGTACCCCACTGCTTACCACCCTCCACTGAGAAAATTGCCCATTTATACTCACTCTCTGTTTCCTATTAATTAGCCAGTTTTTGATCCACAAAAGGACTTGTCCTTTTATCCCGTGATTTGTGAGCTTACTTAGGAGCCTTTGATGAGGAACTTTATCAAAAGCTTTCTGGAAGTCAAGGTAAACAATATCTGTTGGGTCCCCCTTGTTCACATGTTTTTCACCCTCTCAAAGAACACTAACAGGTTACTGAGACAAGATCTTCCCTTACAGAACCCATGCTGAGTCTGCCTCAATAGTTTTTGTTCATCAATATGCTTACTAATTCTTTCCTATTCTTTCTTATTAGAGTTTCCGCCAATTTACCCGGAATTGACGTCAGACTGACTATCCTGTAATTTCCCAGATCTCCTCTGGAACACTTTTTAAAGATGGGAGTGACGTTAGCTACCTTCTAGTCCTCAGGAATGGAGGCAAATTTTAATGATAGATTACATATTTTTATTAGGAGATGCACAAGTTCACATTTGAGTTCCTTCAGAACTCTCAGATGTATGCCATCTGGACCTGGTGAGTTATCAGTTTTTAAGTTGTCTATCAGTCGTAGGACCTCCTCTCTCGTCACCTCAATCTGACTCATGTCTTTCAACATCCCTCCCGAAATTAGCGGTTCTGGAGTGGGCAAGCACTTCTCATCTTCCACAGTGAAGACAGAGGCAAAAAATGCATTCAGCTTCTCAGCCATTTTCTTATCATCCTCCAATACTCCTTTTACCCCTTGGTCATCCAAGGGCCCCACTGCCTCCCTGGCTGGTTTCCTGCTTCTAATATATTTGAAGAAAAATTTATTGCTGGTCTTTACTGGTTTTTGCTGGTTTTTTGCTATATGTTTCTCATATTCCCTTTTTGCCTGCCTGATCACAGACTTGTATTTTATTTGCCACAGCCTGTGTTCCCTTTTATCAACCTCACTGAGACTAGCTTTCCACAGCTTAAAGGAATCCTTCTTACTTTTTACAGCTTCCATGACTATGTTAACCATGCAGGCTTTTTCTATACCTATTTGTGCCTTTCCTAACCTGTGGTATATATTTTTTCTGAGCTTCTAGGATTGTAGTTTTAAATAGCCTCCAAGCTTCCCCAATGGTTTTGACCCCTTCTACTTTTCCTTTCAGTTTCCTCCTCACATGTCCCCTCATATCAGCGAAGTTACCCCTTTTAAAGTTAAAAGTGGTTGTGTCAGTCTTTTTGGCCAATTCCCTATTTATACAAATGTTGAACTCAATAACATTATGGTCAATGTTCCCAAGTGGTGCAATCACATTTACATCTCTCACCAGGTCTTGGGTGTTACTTAGGACCAAATCCAGGATCGCCTCTCCCCTGGTAGGTTCTATGACCATCTGCTCCATAGCACAGTCACTGAGAGTGTCTAGAAACTCAATCTCTTTTTCCTGACTAGAACATATATTGACCCAATCAATGTGCGGGTAGTTAATCACCTATTATGACACAGTTTTTTTGTCTAGCCGCTATCTTAAATTTATTCATCATTTTATAATCCTCCTCTATCTTTTCATGTGGTGGCCTTCCATTCTGCTGGCCTTGGGCAGCCGCCACCAGCAAAAAGAAGGGAGAGAAGATCCGCAAACCTCACGGACCGAATCAGTTTGTGAAAGCAGGGGAGGTTTGTCCTGGTTTGCTGGACCTCATGAACCATGAACTGGGACAAACTTCCATTTTCCTGGTTCGTGCCCATTCCTAATCTGGACCACCGTTTCTTTCCCTCTGCTCCCACAAGCCCAAGGAGTTCACTGGGCCAGCTTCTTCTCTCTGTGCTTCTACTCTGGGCTACCCACTCCTCCTCAGTGGCAGCTCCTGCTTTACGGAGGCTTCCACAGAGGTAAGGGCAGTGCCTTCACAGGAGCCTTTAGGAAACTCTGCAAGGCATGCTGTTCGCCAGGGCATTCAGAGGACCACCGGCAGTGGCATTTTTTATGGTTTTATTTGATCTTGTTGTAATTGTTAATGGAAGGCTACCTACCTTGCACCCAAGTGGGAAAAGCAAGGTATAAATATTCTAATAAAGTCAATGATAAAATAAGATTACAAAAGCAGGGTAAAACATATACTGCATATCTCTTTGAGCATGGGAGATGACTCCCACTGGGATTCTGTTGAGCCTTTCCTCAACTCTCATTGGGTATTCAATCACTCTGTCAGGTGCACATCAGCCAATCACAGCAGATGCTTTCACGGTTCACTGAGAGGTGTCCAGTTGCCTTCACAGGCCCCCAGAAAGATAGCAAATAGACCTATGGGAGGGGGAAAGGCTGGGGTGGAAAGGACCGTACTTTCATGAGGCCAGGGAGGGCCCACGATGCCGCATTTCCTGAACAGCTAAGCAGAGGAGGGGTGAACTGTAGGGATACTTAGCATCTGGGGACTTCAGCTCTTCTTTAAATCAAGCAAAGAGAGATGCTGTTTGCATATGTTTCTTTAAAACACAGAAGCCCATTTCATATTTGGAAGCCTTGCATTTTGCTAATGAAACGTCATTAGAACTTGTGACCTGCAAATCCTGAAGTGAGAAAGAGGAGGCCGTGCATAGGTGCAACCCCCCCCCCGGTTTCTTCATGCTCTGCACTTTGCAGGCTTGACTGTACATCCGTTCAGACCCCGAGGGCTGAGCTTTCATCACTCAGCCGCTTCCCTGAAATATCAGAGGGAACCATTTCAAAAGAAAGTGTGGCACTCAAGACGAGGGGCTGCAGAGGAACCGACAAAGGCACTCACATTCAGAGACGGAAAAAGCGTGGCCACCTGAGACCATGGAGCAAGCTGCCTAGAGTGACTCGGCCCACTTACTTTTCTTGAGGCCAGGAACTCCATGCCTTTTGCCACCTGGAAGCTGTAGCAGATCAAGTCCTCCAAGGTCAGGGGGCGCTTATACAGATCTTCAGCATCTGGAAGAGACCCACGCAGCCATCAACTATAGTTCCCAGCTCTGCTAGGAAAGGCATCTCCTTTTGCTTCCCCGGCTGTGTGGGATCATCAGAGCCAGGCCAGATATGAGCTCGATCCTCCCTCATCTCCCTCAGTACCAGAGTCTTTCCTGGTGCCCCAATCAAGGCAGTAGGAAAGGGAACAGAAGAACAGGAGAGCAGAACCACCAGATCAGACCAATGGTCCACCTAGTGCCATGTCCCGTGTCCAACAGGGAAGGGAAGCCTGGAAGCAGGTACTCCCCAGCGGCAACAGCAGCCTATGATTCTGCCCCTGAACCAGCCCATCCTCTTCAGCTACCATGGCAACGAGAGCAATCTGTCCAAAAGCCTACACAAACTAAGGGGTATTGGGGAGGGCTGTTTTGCTCTCTGACTCTGCCCTGGCTCCACCTAGCCCAGGCATGTCACCGGTTCTCTAGCTGCAAATGAGTCTGTATTTTTTTCCTGGCCAACAGGCATACTCTGGCCTCACCTGCTTCCATCCCAGTCTTCCAGCTTTCTCATCCATCCCTCCGGCCTTTCTCCTTGCATCCTTACCCCAGCCCCCTTCAGTCAGTTGCTTTCCCCAGCAACGGGCTGCCACTAGACTGGCTCTCCAGTGCTACCTCATTGTGGATCAGCTTTGGTGAGAGCCAGTTTGGTGTAGCGGTGAAGAGCGCGGACTCTAATCTGGGAGAACCGGGTTTGATTCCCCACTCCTCCACTTGCAGCTGCTGGGTGACCTTGGGCAAGCCATAGTTCTGTCAGAGCTGTTCTCTCAAGGACAGTTCTGGAAAGAGCTCTCTCAGCCCCCTCAGTGAGAAGAGGAAGGAAAAGGAGATTGTAAGCTGCTCTGAGACTCTGAGTGAAGGGCAGGGTATAAATCCAATCTCCTCCTCCCCCCTAGATTCTGTCTCAGACCTCCTGTAGATGACACTAGGGCTCCACACTGACCTCTGACTGGGGTTACCAACTGGACAGTCTTCTACTGGCATGACCAACGTTTTGTTGGCTGTGCCTCTGCTCCTCCGCTTGACCCAGCTGACCTCCATCCTTTGTCCCTATTGGTTCTAACTCTGGGTGGGTGGGCCCTGAGCCAAGCTCCACCCCCTGCCCCTTGACACATGTGTGCCTTTCAAGAACGGGCACCCCTAACTCTGATCTCAATCCTTCAGGAACCAGCAAGAGCAGGAAACTCAGGGAAAACTTGTATTTAGCTAATCAGATCAGGCCGGGTGTTGCAACACACTTGTTCGTTTGTGAGAGACATGAATGCAATTAGAATTATATTCTAATAGCGAGGTCAGGATATCTTTGGATACTTAAATCCGGTGACTGGAGCTGTGAATAGGCAAGACAGACCTTCATACAAACCTGGAATTAGGGCCTCGGGTTTTGCAGACAAATGTGAAATCTAAAAAAAATACTCTGGCAGTTCTTTAAAAAGCCAAAAATGATAATGTAGATTTAAGCAACTGATTCCCTCAGTGGCTGTTGCTAGGCAACCACCATATTCCAGGCTTGGGGGGGGAGGCAGGGCCCTTTCCAGGCCTATTTGGGCCTTTGAGGGAGGACTCAGCAGGGCCAGGCTGGGCTAGAGTTGCCAGCTCCAGGCTGGAAAATTCCTGGAGATTTTGTGGAGGAGTCTGAGGAGGGCAGGGTTTGGGGAGAAGAGAGGCCTCAGCTAAATATAATGCCACAGAGTCCACCCTCCAAAGCAGCTATTTTCTGCAGAGGGGCATATCTATGTTGTCTGGAGTTCAGTTGTAATTCTGGGATGTTTCCAGGTCCCACCTGGAGGTTGGCAACCCTAGGCCTGGAGGCATCCTCTGGGTGACTTGATACCACCCGACTTGCATGACTCAACTAGGCTTGGCTGTCTGCTACTGTTCAACAGCAGCCACCCCGTGAAAACCAGTGTGGTGTAGCAGTCAGAGCTTCAGAATAGGGGCTGGGAGACCCACGTTCGAATTCCCATATTTGCTTTCGAAGCTTAGTGGGTGATTTTGGACCAGCCACATACTCTCAGCCTAACCTACCTCACAGGGCTGTGATGTGGATAAAATGGAAGAGAAGAGAATGATGCAGGCTGCCTTGGATCTCCACTGCTCCACTAAATGAAGCAAATAACTAAGAAATGTGGCTGCAGATGGGAGGCAGATAAAAGGTAGGTTGGTGAATGGCTGAGAAGGAGAGAATGGGGCGGGGAGAGGATAGGGGGGTTGCCTGCGGCAGGGAAAGAGGATATAGTGTGGGGAGGGGGCTGGAGGGGAAAGGAAGCTGGAACCAGTGTTCCCTCTAAGCTGAGTTAGTGTGAGTTTTCCTAGGCAGAAGCTGCTGGGGCTATGCGGAGCTTAAGACAGAAAGACAGCTAAAGGTAGGCAGGCTGTTGGGTGCGGAGTAGACAGGGTTGCCAGCAGGGCCGGCTCACCCACTAGGCGAGCTAGGCGCTCGCCTAGGGCACCGGCCCTGCAGGGGCGCCAAAATGCCCCCCACCCCCCATAAAAAGCCCCCCGACCACCCAATGCTGGCAGCCCCGGCTTTCCTGGGTGCCTCGTGGCTGCGAGACACCCGGGAGAGCCGCGCCGCCGCCGCTGGGAGGGAAGGGGGGGGGCTTCTAAGCCCGACCCTTCCTTGGCTCTCCCAGGCACTGGGTCATCTCCAGGCCCCACCGGGAGGTTGGCATCCCCGGTGGGGTGGGTGCTCCAGGCTGTCCTGCCTAGGGTGCCCAGACACCTGGGGGCGGCCCTGGTTGCCAGCTCCAGGTTTAGAAATTCCTAGAGATTTGGAGGGTGGGGTTTGAAGAAGGAAGGGACCTCAGAGGGGTATAATGCCAGGGACTCCACCCGCCAAAGCAGCCACTTCCTCCACAGGCGCTAGGCTGCCAACCAGGTGGGGGCTGGAGATCACCCAGAACTGCATCTGCTCTCCAGGTGACAGGGATCGGTTCCCCTGCTTTGGAGGGCATGGCGTCACACCCTCCTGAGGCGGCTTCCCTCCCCAAACCCCGCCCTCCCAAGGCTCCACTCCCAAATCTCCAGGGATTTTCCAGCCTGGAGCTGGCAGCCCTAATGGGGCAAGTGATCTCTGTAGTTGGGAGATCCGTCGTGATTCCAGGACATCTCTAGGCCCTACCTGGAGGTTGGCAACCCTAGGAGGCGATAAGAAAACAGGGAAAAGTGAAGAGACTGTGGGGGCTTCCAGGAAAGGGAAAGAGGAAGATAGTGGAGGAGGGGGAAATGAGATGCCTCCCACAAGTCCCTGCGGGTTCCCACTTGTGGTACTCTATTCCCAGAGGTGAAGACACATCAGTCTTCCTCCCAGTCTCACAACTTCTGGGCAGCATTAACAACAGGAACAAAGTTAAGTCTCCAGAGAGGTGTGAAACAGAATAGTCCAGAAACGGTTCCCTCACCTTCCTCCTCCTCTTCTGAATCTGTGTAACTTTTATCTTCAATGAATCCCGAGCTGGCTGAGCTTCCTGTGCTGGCCACGCTCTCCAGGCGCCTCTTGATCAGCTCCGTTAAGTCACTGACAGACTCCTCAAGGCCCTTCTCACTGGAGTCGGAATGCTCCTGAGGCTTAAAGAAATGCACACAGAAGTCCGTTACCATCATGCGATTTCACATATCAGCACACATGCCCAAGCCAAGTTCCTGTCAAAATATTAGCATTACCAAGGAGGAAAATGCAGAATGCATAGCTAGGAGCAGAATGGCTTCCCAGCTGCTGGGTTCACCAGAGATTAGAGGCAGGATTAACCCCCACACCCCCATGGTGTCCCCAAATGTATCTCTCAGCTCAGCAATCAGAACAGTGGTGATAACAGTTCTTAAAAGTGATTTGATTCAGTTCCTTAGTCCACATATAGCGAAACAGACCATCTTTTCCCACAAAGGCATAGGCTCCAGCTAGTCCCTGCTTCAGGGCTTGTGACAAGTTATCTCAGGGGTCATTTCCTGCCGGAGCGTCCCGGAGCGGTGCTCTGGCTGGAATGAGCCCAGCCCCCCCCCCCGCAGAGACACTCAGGGGGGGTGTTAAATGCCTGTGTCCCCTGCCCAATCTTCTCCAGGTGCCCCGCAGCGGGCTGGCTGGAGACGGGGAGGGTATGGAGGCAGACATGCCTGCATGTCCCCCTGAGTCTTTCCACCGGCTGGCTGGAGAAGGAAGGGGAGGCGGGCAGACATGCATTTAAATCCCCCCCCAAGTCTCTCCGCAGGAGTGGCAGGATCTTTCCATTATATTCTGTGGCCCCATAATACAATGGAAAGATCATGCCACCCCTGCGGCACGACTCTCTTCGCTCCCCCCCCACCCTGCCTTGGCATGTCAGCTGGGGAAGGGAAGGGGAGGCTTTTGAAGATGTCAGGGGGGCGTGGCATATACTAATGAGTTATAGGTATGCTAATGAGCTCCTGCACCTCTTTTTCTATGAAATGACCACTGGGTTATCTGAAGGGCCATCTTCTCCCATTTGTTTCTGCCCAGGAATTAAGATCACAGGGAGAAGTCCTCCTGACTGTCCCCCCCAAAGAAGATTGTTTGCTGGGCTCACAACAAAGGGCCTTTTTGGTGGCAGCCCCACGATTATTGGATGACCTCCGCAGGGAGACAGGCCTGGCCCCTTCACTTTTAATCTTTCAAACATAGTTGCAGGCAGCTTTATTTAGGACTGCATTTGTTTAAGTTTAGTAGCAGTCCTGAGTAGTTTTATGTTTTTAATGTATTTTATCCTATGGGTTCTATATATGTTTGTCGGCCACCTTGGGCTCCGTGAGGATGAAAGGCGGTTAAAAACATTTTAGATAAATGAATGGATGGATGCTGATGTGGATTAAAATCTTTTCCCATGTTTTACTGGATTTAGGCCCCCTTGGGGCTCCTGATTTGGGCCCTTCCACGTGACCAATGGGGTCCTCGTCCCAGGGGCAACTGCTGGGTCAACAGGGCAGCTACATGTCTGTGTTTTGCTTTCCAAACACATCCCAGAGGTCCTGATATTTTTTTCATGCAGTTGAGAGTCTGGGGAATATTGGGGGGAGGAGAGGATTGCAGTATGTTGGCTACGGCTGTTTGTTCCACTGAGAGAATATGGAGACAATAGACCTTGCCATGATGGGAAAGGAATTCAAGAGCCCTCTGGGAACATGGAATACTGTGACTATGGCTGCAATCACAAACACTAAATAATCCACTTTCAATGCACTTTCAAATTGGATTATGCCAGTTCACACAGGCCCAATCTGCATCTAGCATTTGCTCTGCTGTCTTACCAAACCTACGCTGGAACAGAAATTCCCCTCTACATTGCATGCTACTTTCACTTTGATTGATTGTCGGATTTTATGACAGTGTCCAGACTGCCTGCTGCTTTCACTGCGTCTCATCTCTTGGTTTTATGGAAGAGTCTGCATAGATTTATGGCCATTTTATGGCCACTCAGAGGTGACTCTGCAGTCAGTATGGCATTGGCCCGGGGTATTTGAGTGCGGTTTTGAGCCGCACGTTTTTCTGTTCCAGTGTGGGTCTGATAAAACAGTGGAGCAAATGCTAGATGCAGATTGGGCCACAGTAAAATCCATTGAGAAAGTGCATTGAAAGTGGATTATTTAGTGTGTGTGATTGCAGCCTATGACAGGTAAGCCACGGCATCCTCCCCCCAATCACTGAAAAACTCAGAGAATTAATTGGGCTGAACCGCAGCCATTCTTCACGCTCCCAGACACGGGCTTCTAATGGGAGAGCTTCCTGGGTGAGTAGGCCTGGTTTGAGAGAGCAGCCATCCATAATCTCCAGCAATGCTGGGGTATTTTGGGGTGGACCAGCATCCTTTATAACTGCACCGGGGAAGGGGCGGCGCGGCTCTCCCGGGCCCCTCCTGGGCCCCTCACAGATTGGCAGGGGCGGCGGCAGCGGAGAGAGTCCCCACTGGCCATCCGCCGCCATGCCGCCCCACCTCTCCACCCCCCCCCCAAGGGCTTCTGAAGCGCCCCGGAAGGGCGCTCAGACTGGCGGGGGTGACTCGCCACACTCCTAGCGATCCTTGGGGGGGATCCTGCTGTTGTTAGCACAAAGCCTGCTCTCTACCTCTGGCCCACCGGTCATTGCACCCTGCCCCAGTCCTTGGAGAATACAAGCTTTCTCTCTACTCATGCCCTATCGTAACAGCAGACATTTTGCTAGACTCTGGCTAGAGGGGCTTGAGCTCTAAGCATAGGAGGGACTGTCTCTGGATGCAGAAAGGAAAAGAAAACAGTGACAGATTATCCTCGATAAACTAAACCAGACAATGCAAAAATAGTTCCACGTTGCCTGTGTGGCAGAACAAACTGCCGGGGGACACAGTTTGGGGGAGACCGAGACACGGATGCTAAACGGCGTACTATTGAGACCGAGCAAAGAGAAAACAACACACCAGCAACTCAAAACGAGGTCATGTTGCAGTTGGGGCTGTGAGTGGGAGGAGACGGCAGCATCTCGAGTCTCCGTTTGAAAGCTTCATTGTGGCTTCAGGGCCATTAAGAAAGGTGCTGACATGATTACGGGACTACTGCAACTGGACTGGATTTTCTGAAAGCTCAGCATTTTGTGCCCACTGCTCTGCAAAAAAGGGGAGCCCCTGAGTGCCACTGCAAGACTGGATTATTCGGGTGGGGCCGCTCCTTGGCCCAGGCATGACTTCTGACTCAGTGTATCCCCTGTACTGAACGTGGAGCTCTCTTCTTGGGAGCCCCCTAGTGGGTAACGCTGAGAAGGCACTTGGATACTACAGTGAGAAGAAAAAATACTTGCAAATGATGATACATTTGGATGGGTGTGATTTTACTTCTATACAGAAAACAGTGGGGAACCCCAGTTTGGATTGGAGCTGCATAACGTAGGGGTGGAGAAGGATTTATTAAATTTGTTCCCATTATGCTGTTTCCCCGACATCTTATGGCCCCTGGAAACCCGGTGTGGCCATTGAGGGAACATACAAATTTGCCTCAATCTTGCCTCTCTGTTCTCTTCGGTGGGGCAAACAGCAGATTTGGGGAGCACATCTGAAGTCAAGAAAACAGCCCAGGGGAAAAAAGATAATCCTTACTGCATGCTGCAGCCCCAGTCCAATCAGGTGGAGTGCGTGTGTGTGTATGTGTGTGTGCATCAGTGGTAGACCATCCACTTTGCATGCAGAAAGTCCCAGGTTCAATCCCTGGCACCTCCAGTTAAAAAGATCAGGAAAGAAGTGATGCAAAAGACCTCTGTCTGGAACCCTGGAGAGCTGCTGCCAGACATCAGCTCAACAGACAGACTAATGGCCTCATTCCGTATAAGGGAGTCTCACGTACATTCGCTCGTGAATTCTCTTTAGCAAAAAGGTTGCCAGCTAGGAGCATCTGCAGGGCAGGGTAATTCCTAAAGAGTCGCACAGCACCGCGAGGTCACTTCCGGCACTCACCTAGAAGTGAAGCCATGGCATCGTGCAATTATGTCCCCACCCCCCTTTTGTCTTCAGCTGCTCCAGGGGGTGGGGGTGGGGCCAGAGCACAGGGGAGGGAGGATGCCACAGTGGCAACCCCGTAAGTCTAAACTGTTGTTGTTATACAGAAAGTTCAATGAACCCAATATCCTAACACAAAATAGTCAACAGATAGTCAGCAAAGCAGTCCTCAGTTGCAAAGTTACAAATCAAGTGTGCCTAACTTTAATAATTCACTGAGCAAATCTTTAAACATAATTTTGTCCACAGTCATAATAAACCAGACCTTACAAACCCATATCACTAAACTTGGTAATATCGCTTGCCTCCAATATCATGCTACCAAAATCCAAGCAGCAGCTAATAACTGACTGACCATCTGTCTCCGGACCAGATAACTCTAATTTAGCCGTATGAGCCATGCTAGAACACTGATCGCAAACCTTTCAGCATCTTGTCTAGTTTGGCTTTTAGAAGCCGGAAGGGAATGAAAAGATACAGGTAGCCACACAGTAAAGTTTTTATTTGCCAAATGAACCTGGCTTTGCATGTTTTATGACAGATGCAATACCACCAGGTCATGTTACTTCTTCAGACTTTAGCCTCGTCCTTTGTGCTTTGCCCTTACATTCTTCTAGAAACATTATTTCTTCATATTTTTATTTCATGCTTCACTTTCCAAAAAATTCACATTTAAAAACATTTGCAACATTTCTCCAGGGATTGGAAGAAGGAGGTGAGTGAAGAGAAGAGAGAAGAGACTGGATTTATCTTGGACGTCACTTGGAGTCTCAGAGCAGCTTACAAACTCCTTTCCCTTCCCCTCCCCAGAATAGACACCCTGTGAGGTAGGTGGGGCTGAGAGAGCTCTAACACAAACTGTTCTTTCAGGAACAGCTGTGCCAGAGCTTGTGACTGACCCAAGGTCACATCAGCAGGTGCAAGTGGAGGAGTGGGGAATCAAACCCGGTTCTCCCAGATTAGAGTCTGCACACTTAACCACTACACCAGACGTCACTATTAGTAGCCAATAGGCACCCTCCACAGTTGGCTTTTCCCCATTCAAGCCGAACTGCTCAGAAAAGTGCCATATCATTGTTTCTTGAACTGGCTTCTAGAAAGTAAAACAAATATATATATTTGTTTGTTTATTAATAGGCCTAGTAACAGACCTCCTTTGCCATCCCCAAAACACCATGTTTGTATTCACCCAAATGGCATTCCTAGGAGAAAAGAGTTAATTTCCCAGTGGCCTTCTTTTACTTGGGAAGGTGCAGAAGGACAAAACAGAATTTAGACAAATCTGACTCTGTTCAACAGGAAACAGAACCCATCAGTAAAATCTGCAGTTAAGGACATCTGATTTCCTGTGCCCCAACTCTTCATTATGCATTACCTTGCATGCAATGAAGTCCCCTCTTTTTCCTCTTAAGTAATTAGATAGATTTCCATACTTGCAGTATTCTACTATGACCATCAAAGGACCTACGAATAGGATATAAGAGAAATGTATAGGATGTTAACCTGGAAATGCCATATAAATAATTGCAGAGGTATAAGGATCAAAACAGATTAAATGTTTGTGGATTCATGAGTGGACTTTCACACAGGGTAACCAGCTCTGGGTTGGAAATACCTGGAGAGTTGGGGGGGTGGAGTCTGGGGAGAGTGGGGTTTAGGGAGGGAAGAGACTACAGTGAGGTATCATGCCGCAAGGTCCCAGAGCAGCCACCTTCTCCAGGGGAACTGATCTCTGCCACCTGGACATCCCTTGTAGTCCCAGGAGATCTCCAGCCACCCCTGGATGTTGGTTTGAACCAAAATGTTTTGAACCCAAATTCATTCTTCTGGGGGTTTTTTGGAGAGGTTATGTAGATGATTCAGATTTGGGATTAGTACTAAGTTTATTTACAGCAGCAACGGTGGTTATTTCCAGTGAGTGTTTAACAAGATTTGGCTTATTGCACTATACATACTATCTAAGGGCTAGTAGGAGTAACTCTATGGAACCAGATTTATTTACTAAATATTGGATATTACTCATTTCTTTTTGGAATGAAAATATATATATAAGAGATAGTAAAAGGTAAAAGTTTCCCTTGCTCAAAAGCTAGTCGAATCCGACTCTTGGGGGTGGTGCTCATCTCCGTTTCCAAGCCGAAGAGCCAGCACTGTCCAAAGACATTTCCGTGGTCATGTGGTCGGCATGACTAAAAGTGCATGGAATGCTGTTACCTTCCCACTGAAGCGGTACCTATTTATCTACTTGCAATTTCTTGCTTTCGAACTGCTAAGTTGGCAGGAGCTGGGGTCAGAGATGGGAACATCATGTGGCACTCGGGTCTCAAACTGCCAGACTACAGACCTTCTGGTCTGCAGCTCAGCATCTTAACCTCTAAGCCACCACGGTGCCATAATATAAGATATACCCACTTGCTAATTACAATTTCTTGTAAAAGTACTGGGGAATTTGTTTTTTGTATATATATTGATATATATGAATATTTGTTCTGAGTGCATGTTTGTATTGAAATAATATTTTTTAAAAGGCTGGCCTATCTATAGTGGCAGAAGCTTTCAGGGATTTCCCATACACAGAGAGAGAGAAGGTGAAGGGGGAGAGAGAGGAGAGTTATTACAAAGGGAGGCCAAAGGGTTCTCAATCCATCTATTTTGCAGAGTACAGGGGAAAAAAGGTCTAGACAAAAGACAAAGTGATCTTATCAGAGTAGGTATGGACCACTCCCAACTGGTGACAAACGAGGCTTGCCAGGCATGGCTCTGGCCCGCAGGAGACCCCAAGAGAGCCAGGGACACGGAGGGAGGACTGGCAGCGATGGTGTGATGGCACTTCCAGGAAACCCAGAAGTGACGTCACGCCTCTCTAGGAGAATTCCGGGTTGAACAGAGAATGAGCAAATGAAATGGGGGGTGGAAAAGGAAGCCAGCTGCTAGTCAAATTCTGCCTCTGTTGTGAGCAACCTTTACCAGAGCTTGGCTTTCAGAGACAATAGGGACTAGGATCCTGAAACCTCAAGAGGGCACCAATAGGAACCTTGGCAGGAAGTTTAAACCCACCAATGGTACCTGGGGGTGGTCGATGGGGACTGTATATAGTTGGCCATCTGGCCGGTATTCTCTGTTCTGTTGTGTGTGCTAGTAAACTACGAGCTAACAATCACGCTGTGTCCTGGTTCTTCGTGCGTCGAACCCAGTACACAACAATGGCAACGTGGAATCTGGCTTCCATTCTCACTGTTAAGAGCTCCAGGAGCACTTCAGAGGCCAACCGGATTTCCAGGGCATAAACTTTTGAGTCAGAGTTCCAAGGAGGTGCGAGCCTGAGAGGCTCCTGGACTCGGATGTAGCCCTTCTGCTGCAGACCAGTGCGGTGATCCTCTGGAACGATCTCCATAGTTAAGAGTAACTCATTTGTTGGCAGCAACGTTAACTGTGCTCAAGACAAACCAGGGTTTCCTTTAAACCGGAACCCAAAACCATGGTTTGAAGGCGTGAGAGCCTAAGCCAAGAGAAACCCAGGCTGGACTTAACCATGATGAACATTCTGGCCAATAAGACACTTTTCGGTGGCAGGGCAAGGGCAAAGAGAGGAGGGGCAGGGAGGGAGGAAAGGCTCCCAGGAACGGCTTCCGTTCCAGGGCCTGAGGGAGGGAGCCACGTTGGGTCTGCACTGGCCCTTCCGATGCCAGCGACAAAAGAAACACTCCCCCTGGCACTGCAGGGCACCTTGAAAAGCAATGATGGATTGTATACCTTTTCTGCCCAGTGACTGCCCAGGCGATCGCCTGCCTTCTTAATCT
This sequence comes from Gekko gecko, assembly GCA_029375565.1. Taxonomy (NCBI): domain Eukaryota; kingdom Metazoa; phylum Chordata; class Lepidosauria; order Squamata; family Gekkonidae; genus Gekko; species Gekko gecko. Next base: position 1,749,631 of record JAPDNY010000012.1, on the reverse strand, counting down.
TTGGGGGACCTTCTACTGTTTGTTTCCAATCCCGGTGTAATTTGGTCTGTATTGTACTGCTGAGTGCTCTCCCCTACCCAAATACACATCTTCACATCGGATAAATATATGGATCAATATATTGGATAAGCATCTGGAGCCGAGGTCCCTCAGTGGCTCTCAGCCACAAGGTACAGATAGGAGCTCTCGGTCTGGGGCAAGGGATGCTCTGTATTCTTGGTGCTTTGGGGAGGGCAACAGTGAGAGGGCTTCTAGTGTCCTGGCCCCCCACTGCTGGACCTCCTGATGGCACCTGGTATTTTTGGCCACTGTGTGACACAGAGAGTGTTGGACTGGAAGAGCCATTGGCCGGATCCAACACTGGCTTCTCTGATGTTCTTATGTTCATCTGTGTGTGAAAGCCTAGGAAGGGCATTGCTGTAAAAACATTTGCTCCTCAGATCACAGGCACAGCACAGTTATGCTTCTTCCTTTATTTGGTGGGAAAGCGGGGCTCCATTTGCTATAATTGCTCCTGGAGTTAAGAGGAAGTGGGACACAGTTTCAGGCATGCAGTGAAAGCTGGCGGAGAGTCAGGAAGCTTCGATTCTAAGCTATCAGCCTGCACTTTACAGCTACTGAAGAAGGAAGGAAGGAAGGAAGGAAGGAAGGAAGGAAGGAAGGAAGGAAGGAAGGAAGGAAGGAAGGAAGGAAGGAAGGAAGGAAGGAAGGAAGGAAGGAAGGAAGGAAGGAAGGAAGGAAGGAAGGAAGGAAGGAAGGAAGGAAGGAAGGAAGGAAGGAAGGAAGAAAGAAAGAAAGAAAGAAAGAAAGAAAGAAAGAAAGAAAGAAAGAAAGAAAGAAAGAAAGAAAGAAAGAAAGAAAGAAAGAAAGAAAGAGGGAGGGAGGGAGGGAGACAGACAGACCTTGGACATGTAGCAGGAGGTGATTCAGTGGGATTCAACTGCAAGTAAATTGCTGTTATTGGCCGTCCTAAACAACCAGCCTTTCATGTCTAGAAACCCTGCTCCTTCTTGTGAAAGTGTCTTATTATTTCATAGCTGCTTTTCACGTTTTCAAAGAACGGAGGGCTCTGCAAGGCGCCTGCCTGTGTCTATCCACTCTGTGTGGCCTGCAAGCCGGGCTGCCAGGAGGACTGCCTGGGCTCAGCCAGCAAGGAAGTGAAACACTTTGGGGAGGGGGGTGATCAAGACCCCACGGCTGCCCTGCCATGGGTTCCCATTCACCCTTCTGCGGTCTCACCTGTAAGCACTTTGCAGGGTTGCCAAGTGGAGGGTTTTATACAACTTTCATACCATCCACTACCTAGACCCTTTAACTGGAAGCCCTTTGCTCTTTTGCCTACAACAGGCATCATATTCAGTCACACCACAGAAAAGGTGATCGAAACAAAGTCTGAATTAGAGGAAAGAGGCTGACTGGGTAATGAGAAGAAGAAGAGCTGCTCTTTATACCCTGCTTTTCTCTACTCTAAGGAGTCTCATCGTGGTTTACAATTGCCCTCCCTTCCTCTCCCCACAACAGTCACCTTGTGAGGCAGGTCAGTGGAGCTAAGAGAGCTCTGAGAGAACTGGGACTGGCCCAAGGTCATCCAGCAGGCTTCACGTGGAGGAGTGGAGAATCAAACCCAGTTCTCCAGATTAGAGTCCACAGCTCTTCACCACAACACCACACTGGCTCTTAACCTCTACACCATGCTTAGCTATTTTACACCCGAGCAAGGAAATAAAAACATTGTAGACAGGGAGAATACAATCTCATTTATGATGAAAAGTCTGCAGTACTGCAAAATAGCTCCAGTACCAGGAGGAATGGACCATGCTCAGTCTCTCCCACTGTAGCTTCTGCCCTTAGATGTCCACAATGGCTGCTCCCCCCCCTTGTGGAACGGCCTGCCTGGGGAGGCCAGGAGGGCTCCCAGGCTTCTGTCCTTCCACAAAATTTGTAAAGCCAACTGTTTAGGAGGGCATTTTTATTTATTTATTATATTTGTTATTTGCATTTATATCCCGCCCATCCCGCGAGCAGGCTCAGGGTGCGTAACATCATTATAATAAACTAGGAATAAGGCCCGTTGTGGAAATAAATACAACGGGCTCTAGAAAGAGGCTCTGGGAGAGTGCCCCGGCTTTGGGCACTCAGTGACAATTTGCTGTGGCAATCTCAGCAGGGTATAATGACAGAGTCCACCATTTTCTCCAGAGGAAGTGATATTTGCTACCTGAAGAGCAGTAGTAATTTTGAGTGATCTCCAGCCCACCCCCAAGATTGGTAACAGTGGTTCCCCAGGAGGAAGTGGCTGGTTTGGAGGGTGGAGTCTATGGTATTGTACCTGTCTGAGGTCCCACCCCTCCTCAACACTCACCCTCTCCAGGTTCGACCCCTCAAATCTCCAGGAATTTCCCAACCTGGAGTTGATAACCCTATCTCCCTCCCAGCCAACCATCAACCTACCTTTAGTTTTCCATCTCCTCCCCCCACTCCTAGAGAGCAGTTGTAATTTTGAGTGATCTCCAGCCCCCACCTGGAGATTGGCAACAATGGTGCCCCATCAGGGAATGGCTGGATTGAAGGGTGGAGTCTATGGCATCGTACCTGTCTGAGGTGCCACCCCTCTTCAAACCTCACTCTCTCCAGGCTCCATCCCTCAAATCTCCAGGAATTGCCCACCTGGAGTTGGCAACCTGATCAGGACTGGGCCCAATGAGTTTTCTCCCAAAGGCCAACATAGGTGTGGAAAGGGCCTTTTACTGACAGAGGAGAAAGTACAGGTGCCAACTCTGATTAAGGAAATACCTGGAGATTTGGGGGGGTGGATCCTATGGAGGGCAGCATTTGGGGGGCGGGGTGGAAGGACTCAGCAGGGTATAATGCCATAGACTCTACCCTCCAAAGCAACCATTTTCTCCCGGGGAACTGATCTCTGTCATCTGGAGGTCAATTGTAACAGTGGGAGATTTCCAGGTCCCACCTGGAGATTGGCAGCCCTAGGGAAAAGTCAGCTGCTCAGCAGGGAGTTGAAGAAAATGGTCTGATGGTCGCTGGCCCACCTCGTTAGCCAGCCAGCCATGCTGAAGCTAAGCAGGAGAAAGAGCCTTTTTCTCATTTATTCTGACAGGAAAGTGGCTGTTGGGGAGGGGGTTATGGGCGGGGGAGGGGGTTATGCTGAAAGTCCTTTGTTTTTTTACTCACAGAACCAAGCTTGGGTGCCAACCAACAGCCACTGAGGGGACAGTCCCTCACAGGAGTCAAGAGAACTGTCTTCCTCAGGAGAGAGAGCTGTCTGACAGGGGGAGTGGGTGGGGAAGAAGAGCAGACCCAGAACCCCGGCCAATGGCATGCGAGTACTCTTGAGTGGCAGCTGATGGGCCAATGGCTGAGGGAGGGCATTTTACAGCCAATGGGAGTGCATGGAATCTTATGAAACCAAAAGATAATTATATTATAAGGAGAGATACAATTTCAGTTTAAAACACGATAAAATATTACAACAATTAAAACAATGGGTATAGCTTGAAACAGTATCAGTTGGCTATAAAGTTCTGGCCCGATGGTGCAGTGAGTTAAAGGCCAGTTGCCAGTGGTCAGTAAATAGATGGGTGACGGCAACCTCAGGGAGGCCATAGATGGGCGCCTGCTGCCTCAGCCAAAGGCCTGGCGGAACAGCTCCGTTTCCCAGGCCCTGCGGAATTGAAGGAGATCCCGCAGGGCCCTGGTCTCCATAGGGAGCCTGTTCCACCAGGCCGGGGCCAGGACAGAGAAAGCCACGGCCCTGGTTGAGGCAAGACAGGCCGGGGACCACCAGGAGGTGTTGATCTTTTGAGTGTAACGCTCTTCGCGGCGTATATAAAAGCAATAGGGCTGTGTCCTGACTGAGATGTCCCAGGCTAGCCCAATCTGGTCAAATCTCAGAAGCTAAGTAGGGTCGGCTCTGGTTGGACTTGGATGGGAGACCAGGGTCACTATGCAGAGGAAGGCAAGGGCAAACCACCTCTGTCTTTTCCCCTGACCTGGATGACCTGGGCTAGCCCAGTCTCATCATGTCTTGGAAGCTAAGCAGCGTTGGCCCAGGTTATTATTTGGACTGAGAGACCACTGAGGGAGTCCAGGGTTGCTCTGCAGAGGCAGGGGATGGCAAACCAGCTCTGAATGTCTCTTATGTTGAAAACCCTACAAGGTTGCAGTAAGTTGGCTGTAACTTGACAGCATTTTCCATCACCAGTAAGACTACTGTATAACAAAATGCTTCAGGGAGCCACTTTTATAAAAGGCATGGCACTGTGAACTATACCACTTGGGCCCAGTATGCATTATCTGTTTTCTGTATGTATTTCCCCGTCTCACTGCTTTGTCATCTGGAGGTCAGCTGTAATTCCAGGAGATCTCCAGCCCAAACATGGAGGATGGCATCCCTGCTTGATGCACAGGCACAAGCGCCGAAAAGCCCTTTTGTCCTGCTTCCAAGAGAAAATGTCCTTGTATTGGAGTTCCCTAATCTAATGAAGCACATTCCAGTTTGTATGAGTGCTGACCACTGAGAAAGTCAGAAATTTTTACAAGGTGCTCCAAAGCAACCTTGCAGAGGGAGGAGGAAGAAATCGGCAAAAATGTTGTATCTGAATGCACAATAGGAATTGTTAGGAAGGTTTTGCGGATGTCACAAGGCAAGAGCCGACTCTGGGCTTAATGAGATCTCTTATCCTATATCTTTGCCGCTCCAGGCTATTTTTCTCTGGCCCTGCTGTCTGATACTTCAAAGGGGCCTTTGAACAAAACAAACTTTGAAGCTTATTATGTCTCTGCAAATGTTGACAATAGTTTGTTTCAGAGGGGACAGCAGGTTGTATAACTATTATATTGTATATGTATAGCTTACAGGTTGGCATAAGGGGGAAAAATGCTACATCCCTAAACCAAGGACCCAGGCCCATAACTACCACGGGGTCCAAGGGGCCTGGACCCCTAGCTATTTTTATGGGCCCCTCCCCAAGCCATGGCTCCCCCCCCCGAGCCACCTCATTCCAATTGCCTGTCAGTCTGTCAGCACGGAGGACGGCGGCAGCACAAGCAGCGGTGGCAACGAGGCTGGGCAGAGAGAGCAGCCCAGGCGGGCAGCGAGCGTGAATGGTGTGGGCAGAAGCCTCCATCTCGGGCTTCCGCCCATTGCTTGCTGTGCCACCTGCCAGTAGCAGGTGAGCCCAGCCAGGCAAGGCAAGGAGGCAGGTGGGTGCCCCCTCTGGCCCCAGCCAGGCACACCCAGCTCCATGACCGGCCTGACCACTGTGTGCCTCAGCTCTCCCGGCCCCGGGAGGGAGCCAAAGGTGGAGGTTAGGCTGCCCCTGGTGCTGCGCCACAGGAAGAGGAACTGGGACTCCTCGGGGAAGGAGGGAGCCGGATACTCCGTAAGGAAGGCCTGCCTTTGCTGGGGGGGGGGGGAAGCTGAGGCTGCTGGGCATTACCCCCCCTTGCCCTGGAGCTGGGGGAGGGGCTGCAAGGGCTGCCTCAGGAGTTCTAAGGAGTTCCACCAATTAAATCAAAGAATGTAATTAACATTGATTTAATTGGTTGGTGATCCCCCCAAGGCCCCCTCCCCCCAAAAATCCTTAGCAGTGGGGCTGCAAGGACCTTACAATCTACTCTTACTAGGTTACAAGAAACCAAAGGAACTTTGGGGAGCTCTAGAAGCAGCGGCTTCCTGCAAAGGATGCTTTGGGGAGCTGTCAGGTAGCCCTGCCATTCTTGTGAGGGGGAAGGGGGGAACACTGAGACATCTTTCACTATCCAGGAATGCGGGAGGACCAGGGTGCCTGCAGTCTGTGTAAAGTTCTGTCTATGCTGTGTATTTTATCTCTCACCTGACCTTGGGTCTCAGGCCTGGCAATGCCCGGCTGTCTAGTGGGATATACGGGTCTGGGTGTTTATCTTTCCTTTCTGGCGCGCGCGCAAAATGTATCCATTGGCTTTTAGCGGGGGGGTAGTTTGAATGCAGTATAATTGTTCTTGCCATACATCATCTGGCATCACTGACAAAAGCTTGTTCATGCATCTCTAAGCCTGGTCTTTAATAAATACTATCTCTTTATGGAGCCTGGTGTTTAACTGATTATCTGGAGAACTTGACAGATTGTCAGTGATCTTTGGAATTGGGCTTCAGCAACCCCACATCTCTCTACACTGAGATGAGTGGAGAAGAAGATCCGCTGGTGGTACCCACGTCAGAAGACACGGTACCCACCTCTACAGCACCCACTACATCGGCGCCTACCTCCACGGAGCCTGGTCTTTAATAAATACTATCTCTTTATGGAGCCTGGTGTTTAACTGACTATCTGGAGAACTTGACAGGAGCACAGCTTTCTCAGTATTGTTTCCTGTCTTGCAAACAATTACGGAATGCAGGATGGGACATTGAAACAGCAAGCAGAGCTAAGTGGCCCCTGCATTGCTGGCAGTGCTGTGGGGTCTGCTCGGCTCAGTCCTGGACCCCCGGCAACTATGGTGGATGAGAGAAGGCTTAGCCAACCGAGAAGCCAGTTGGTTCAACCTGATCCCCTTTCATGGTAAGTTCAAGGCCCCGTCTGTCCCATGCGTGATCTTGCCCAACCTATGCATAGTGAACATTGAAGATCACTCCGTGTGCTCCAGTCAGGGTTGCCAACCTCCAGGTGGGGCCTGGAGATCTCCTGGAATTCCAACCAATTTCCAGACTGCAAGAGTTCAGTCCCCCTGGAGGAAAAGGACTGCTTCGGAGGGCGGGGCCTTTGGCGTTATACCCTGCTGGAGTCCCTCCCAAGGCTCCACCCCCAGATCTCCAGGAATCCTCTGCCCTGAGTTAGCAACCCTAGCTCCAGAGCCTGAGCTATGCCGTACAGGGAAGAGGGCAGAGACTATTTCTCTGCTGATCCAGGTGGTAAGAGGCAACCAAATGGGCTTAAGTTACAGGAGGGCAGATTTTGATTCAGTGTTAGGAGAAACTTCCTAACGGAAAGAATGGTAACGGAAGCAGTTACCTTGGGGGCTGTGTGGGTTCCCCCTCTGGGGAGGTCTTGACACAGAAAGTGGACAGCCACTTAGTAGGGATGTTTTAGTTTAGGATTTCCTCCACTGAGGAGGCTGGACTAGATGGCCTTTATGGACCAATCTAAATGCAGGACTTCACGGCAGAATGAGGTAGCAGAATTCTGGACTGTATCACTTCAGAAAGCAAAAGGAAAACTGAAACTTTGAGTTCTTGCCTATATATATATATATATATATATATATGTAGACATGTACTCTGCATGTAGAAAACTAGAATTCCAAGGAGAAAGGCAGCACTCCCCTCAGTGGGCTAGATCACTGCATGCAGAGAGCTTTTCATGTGAGGGGACTTGGAAAGCCCATGGCCTGCCCTTGCAGTCTGCGGTCCAGAATTGTCCCACTTGAGTTTATGGCTTCATTCTGTACAAGGAGTGGGTGGTGGCGCCCTGGTGGAAAGTGCCGTCGAGTCACAACTGACTTCTGGTGGCCCCGCAGGGCTTTCAAGGCAAGAGCTGGACAGAGGTGGTTGGCCATTGCCTGCCTTTGCATCGTGGCCCTGGGCTCCCTTGGCGGCCTCCCATCCAAATACTATCCCATAAAGTTGATTGTCTGTGGCCAAAGGCCATTACAATATCACTGGTATAACATCATCACAAATATCAGGTTAGTCGGGTTAGAACAGATAAAAGGAAATACTTCTTCACCCAAAGAGTGATTAACACATGGAATTCACTGCCACAGGAGGTGGTGGCAGCTGCAAGCATGGACAGTTTCAAGAGGGAATTAGATAAACATATGGAGCAGAAGTCCATCAGTGGCTATGAGCCACAGGGTATAGATGGGAACTCTCAGTCTGGGGCAGGTGATGCACTCTATTCTTGGTGCTGGAGGGGGCAGCAGTGGGAGGGCTTCTGGTGCCCTGGCCCCACTGCTGGACCTCCTGATGGCACCTGGTATATTTTGGCCGCTGTGTGGCGGAGTGTTGGACTAGATGAGCCATTGGCCTGATTCAACATTGGCTTCTCTTATGTTCTTATGTTCTTATCAGCATTAAAGCAATCTAACCGAAAAGTACCAATCAAATGAAAGCATCGCCCTCCTTTAGATGCGGCTCCAGCCCGTACTTGCTTGGCTGTTGAAGCAAGGAGTGACGCTCCATAGGAGGCAAATGGATCAGCCTCTGAGAGAAGAATTCTAACCAGGGCTGACCTGCTAAGCTTCAGAGATATGACGGGACCGGCCCAACCAAGGACTCTGACTGGGAACTGAGGCCCTGGGAGAAGTGTTCATTTTTACTACGAACCGCTAAAACACAATCAAACCCACACAATGACTTTTTTGAATGCAGGACATGTCTGAATCCTGAGCCGCCACTCACCTCCTGGCTTCGTGCAGGCTCCCAGCAAGTTGACCACGTTGAGATGGTGTCCAATATGGATGAGGATCTTCAGTTCAGACATCAGAGCCTTGCACTCGTTGGTCGTTGCGCACTCTGCTTGAGATAAATGGGACAAAGGCACTTTTACACAACAGGACTTTGTCAGTGTGGCAAACAAAATCCTCCTAATACTTGGAAGGGAAGAAAAACATCACCACGAAAGAAACAAAAGACTGCCAAGGTCCCTCTTGGTAAATTTATGCTCCCATCTTCTAATCAAACATGGAACGTCTCCACCCGCAGGGTCCTGTCTTGACCTTCACGACACTCTGCCTGGGGTCTCTCCCTTCCTCCACAGCTGAGCTGCAGAACCCCGTCCACCCACATCTTCCACTGCAGGCTGAAGAAGCCACGGCTGATTTTGAGTGCTGCTAACAATGCAGAAATGATACATCATCGGCAGACATGGATTGTGAGGGATCCCATATTTCCCCCAGAGTTTCTCCAGAAATATCTGTGTGGGTGATGAAGCGTGGTACCGTGTGTTCCACATTCCAAAAGCATGAAGGTATCACAACTGGCCCTAGGAAGGGTCACCTGAGAATGCCATCTCCCAGAGTGTGGAGTGACCAGTCTTAATGGCCCTGGAAAGGAAATGGCCCTTTACCTTCCCAAGGAACTGGGCACCTGGGAAGGGAGGCAGAGAGGAGGCTGGCCAAAGCCCATGCTGGGATCTAGGAGGAGATCTGGCACCATCAGGCAAAGGAATCACCAAAGTTGCACGGCAAGAAGGAAAAGGGAGTGAGGAATCAGTTCAGTCGCTTGCAGAGACGGAGCAAACATGTTTGTGACACCAATCAAACAATAAAAAAAATGCACTCCATGCAATCAGCATGCCAGAGGATTTATATATTCAAATGCCTGCAGAGGACTGGTATGCAAATGTCATTTGGAGGTACCATCTGCCCCATGGAGCTGCACTGAATTTCTTCATTTTAAATCATGACAAGCCTTGATTTGCTCTCTTGGCATCTCTCCTTCTCAGGCCCTTGAACTCCTCTACATCTGGAAGGTCTAAGACCAAAGGTTTGTAGCCAGTTTCAGACCGTTAAACTCCATTGTGTTGTATAATCTGTTTCCTTCCCGACCCCAGAGATCGTCACTCCTTCTCCACTAAGAATATAAGGAATAATCAGCGGCTGAAGACAGAGCCCATTGTTATTCACTACACGTTGATATATATGATATGTGGCTGCCTGAATTGCTCCCATATGGCAAAACCTCCGTTCTCTGCATACAGTCAATCTGAAACCACAACTTTAAAACCAACATGGAGCTGCCAGCTAAAATGGCAGCCCCGGGTCTATTTCCTCCTTCCCCTTTGTAAAGGCGTGGGGTTCAATTTACTTAAAATCTGCATACCATTGCGCTGTGCCTTTCCCATCCCTGCCAGCAACTTATGTGGAATGGGAGTAGGAAAATGCACATCGGAATGATCAGCAATGCCCCGCATCTCTTCAGGAGTGGAGAGCCCTCAGTGTTGCAGGACATGTTCTGAGAGGAGCCTGTTGAGACTCCGAGGAGTGTACCTTTAAGCATTTTAACAGCAACTGTTTTGCAGGTTGAAGATTTATCTATGCCAAAAGCAGACGCCTCCACCACCTTCCCAAAAGCACCATGACCCAGAGTTTTACCTAGAGAAGCAAGAGGAAAGAGTGAGCCAGAGAGAAGTGACAACAGTTTGCATCAGATATAAGCAGGGCTGTGTGCCATTTGCGTAAAAAAAAAATCTGCAACAAAGAAAATTGCATTCTGTGCCTCATATTAATTATGCAAGACATATTTGCATAATGGCTCTGATTTTGGCATAATATTTTCCACTGTTTTTGCTATTTTGCATAATGTATTCTTCTTTTGCTAGTCATGGGCAAGAGCTTGGAGAAATACAGGGCACTACCATACCATTTCAAGGTTATCTCTGCAACCATACAGATGAGAAACTTCCTACTTCTGAATCCCCTCCCCCCCAGTACTACAGCCTGTGAGCGTTCTGTATTTGCATGGCATTGTGGCATGCACAAAGCCCTGGGTATAAGAGAGACATGCATATTGTTTGCTGAGCAAAGAGAGCAAAATGTCAGAGCCCTGGTCACATGCAGCAAAGACCGGCAATCCGTAACAGGCTTGTATCACGTGCTGAAACATATGTATAAACTGAACAGAGTTTATGAACATATGTGGTGATACAAGTGTTTTAAAAATGTCATCAAAGACAGCAGACCCTGCAGGGAACATAAAGACTGTCAGGCTAAGAGTGCGGATATTCCTGAACTAAGATTGCATCCAGAACCTTGAAAATTCGTGTTCGGTCACCAGCAGTGCCTGCTATGGTTTTCTCATTCACAGAAAGAATCTTGCTTTAATCCACTCCATGCCCAGTGCCAAGTAAATCTAAACTGAGACAGCAGGGGCTGCGTGCAGAGAACGATCTCAAAAACAACATATCCTGGGTGGGCTTTGTAGGAGCTGCCCACAATATGGAGAATGCTTTTCTGTCGCCACTTGGAGTGGAAGAAATATGCAAGTAAAATTTTAAGAAAGGCTGAACAATCAGGAAGTTTCCAAGGGAAGTCTTAATCTCATTCACTGGCACCTTAAAAAAAATGCACAAGCCAGACAGGTAGAGCAAATCATTGTGGTGTAGACTTTGGGGCTACATTCATCCTGAACGTCCACAGCTAGTGCAACCAAGTGCTGTTTTCATAAGAAGACAACAGGTGAAAAATCTGCCGTCTTCACCTGTGCCCCCGTTGAGGCCACCATATTCCCTCTCTGTTCCCTTCTGCAAAACACCAAGGCCGGATCTGAAGACGCTCCAGAGGGTTCTCAGCCCTTGCCCCAGGACTCTAAGGGCAACGATGCAATGGCCGTTTCCCACTAAGGTGGGGGCACTGAGCTGGGAGCTGCCGAATGGCACAATATGTCTGAAAGACCTTCAGTCCCCGTGGCAGGAACTTGTGGGTTAACTGGGAACTTATCAGGGGGTTCTCAGTGAGAAGGTCAGGGATGGTGCTTGCGCTTCCCAGAAAGACAGACAGCCCCGTCACTACCATTCTTCCAGGACAGCGCCTAGCAACAAGAGTGTTGGGGTGGGGGTCTTCTTGGAGAAGGGCCTGTGGAGGAGTACTTCCTTTGCATACAGCAGGTCCCAGAGTCAGTCCCTTGTGCAGGAATTCCCAACATGGCATCCAATGACACGCGTCCTGGTGCCTGCCAAGCGTTTTTAGGAAGTGGGAGGGGCCAGACGGAGCTTTTGCCCAGCAGCACTTTTGAGTGAGTGGCCACTGGAGAGCTGATTGGCTGTGTAGATTTTTAAAGAACGAAATGGGGGGAAAGGCCACATGTCAGAAGATAGTTGACTGATTTGTTATTGTACGAACTCCCTACGCCTTTCGCCCCTGCAGGCCTCGTCAGGGGGAATCAGGGCATTCAGCTAGTGCTGGAACTGTCCACAGCAATTAAGTTCTGATCCCCCCTGACAAAGCCTGCAGGGGCGAAACGCGTAGGGAGTTCGTACAATAACAAAGCAGTCAGCTATCACCTGACATTTCCCCCTTTTTGCTCTGTTGGCACACTGCTAGGTCTGGCCCATTTTTTCTTCATCCTTGGAATTTGAAAGGACATCACTTCAGCAGTAGCAGCTACCACAGAAAGCGCGTCTTCACTGTGTGACTGAAAGTATGCAATATCTTAAAGCAATACACTCATTTTAAAAGGCATCCTATTAGCCAGAGCTTCTGCTTGAAACGCTGAAGATTCACTATCGAGAGTAATGCATCACCTCGCTCCCTGCTGCCACCTGTGGCAGCCATTTTGTGGTGGGCTCTGCTTCCTGTGGCAGCCATTTTGTGGTTGTGTTCACCACCCTGTCAGAATTTCAAAATTTCCCACAGGCATCAAAAAGGTTGGGATCCCTTGCCCCAGTGCCTTCAGTTGAAGGATCTTGGAAGCAGGAAAGACTCTGAAAAGTCACTGTCACTGAGAGAGGGCCATACTGAGCTAGATGGACCACACTCCATAGGACAGCTTCATAGATTCACAGTTCACAGATGACAACAGTAAGGCCCCAAAAAACCAGGCCAGGGCCTGTGTAAGCTTCAGAGCATACCCAAGCAATGCACAAAGCAGCTGATTTGGCAGTGGTCCCCTCTACATGTATAAAGGTTGAAAACCACTTCACCAGAACACCACCCTAGCCAATGAATCTCCAAATGTTCACCAGGATGCCACCACACCTGATGCAAGGATGCGTCTCACTTACCCAGGCGCAACCTGTCCCTGGGGAATTCCCATTTGCTGCTATCATATGGGAGACGCTCACACTGTTCATCCAGAGGCATCTCCTCGGGATCCATTATGATGGACAGGTACCCTGTTTTAATGTCTGTGGCATCAGGCTGCAAGGGGGGGAGGGGGAAGAAACTCCATTAATAGATTTAAAAGTATTACAGCCCACAGAACAGAGCTATTATCTCCAGGGGGACTGATCACTGGAGATCTGTTGTAATTCTGGTGGATCTCCTGACCCCACCTGGAGGCTGGCAACCTGAACTATATATATATATACCCCACCTGGAGGCTGGCAACCTGAACTGTATGCTTCTCCTGTGGGGCAAAAAGCAGCCACCTAGGGCCATTTCAGGTCAGGAAAACAGTGTGGGAGGAGGCTTAATCCACCCCCCCTCCCCATTTACCATGGTCCCCATCTGAATTGCGTAACCATGTGGCCAGTTTCAAAGTGCAGTCTTGTATTTGACACCTTTACACATGGAGGGAATGATTTTAATAATGAGGGGTTATGGTCAGAAATGGTGGTTTGGGCTGGCAAGAGACCAGCATTCCTATTTATTCATTTTCCTGTGGCTCGGGCTCTTGGAAGCTTTGCAGAGAGGCCAAGAAGTAAATGAGCTACAGAAATGAGATGGGCTTTGTGGACTGGGCTAAGGCCTTAAGAAACCAGTGGAATTGTTTACTTGTGATCATAAAACAAGAGCCAGAGGGCTTTTTTTGATTTATTTTTTTGGATTCACAGCATGTTGGCTGCTCAAAAATGGTGAAGAAGACTTGAGAGAGCGGCATGAATTTGCAACAGTGCACTCTTCTAAAACCACTTCTATCAATGGTCTTGTGTGTGTGTGTAAAGTGACGTCAAGTCGCAAAGGGCTTTCAAGGCAGAGGTGGTTGGCCATCACCATTTTCCTTGGCGGTCTCCATTCAAGTACCAACTCTGCTCTGCTTCTGAGATCCGACGAGATTGGGCTATACCATGCTGCCTTCTCTCCCATATCAATGGCCTTAGAAGGATTCTGTTTAGGATCACGCCTTAACTCTTTTTAACTGGCATAGGCAGCATCGCATTTGTTTTGATCATGTTTAGATACATAGTTCATAGACGTAATCTTTCTTCCACTGAAGGCAATGGAAAAACACTAATTTCATTTGAATGGAATTGGACAGCAGCCAGAAAAATTTCTTAGCAATTCCATTAGCATGGCTGAGTCTAGCACTCAGTCAAGACTACATAAGTATTTTTTTTTTAGTCCAGTGGCACCTTTAAGACCAACAAATTTAATTCTGCCTGCACTTGAAAGCCGATGCCCAGAATTAAACTTGTTGGTCTTCAAGGTGCCCCTGCTGGACTCAGACTTTGTTCTGCTGCTTCAGACCAATATGGATACCCCACCTGAATCTACCTATTTTTCTGTTTGAGTTTTCAAGTATCAAAAAGCACCTGATTTTTTGGGGAAATTTCTGACATTCATTTTGAACACAGTTGTACGGTTTTAATGCTGTTAGGTGTCCTTTCGCTCTGTAGCCTCAGTCTAATAACCGGTCCTAGTAGTTCTGCTGAAATGGTATATCAGCGCATGAACAAGCATGCAAGATACAGGTGGACACGTCTAACAAATCTGAGGGCTCTTTTCGTAGCAGGAACTCCTTTGTATATTAGGCGACACACCCCTAATGTAGCCAATCCTCCAAGAGCTTACAGAGCTCTTCTTTCAGGGGCTACTGTAAGCTCTTGAAGGATTGGCTACATTAGGGGTGTGTCACCTAATATGCAAAGGAGTTCCTGCTACAAAAAGAGCCCTGACAAGTCTGACACCAATCCAAATTTTTCAGACACTTGAGTATACAGGGAATTCCTCTGGGATGTATTAATTTAAATTTTATGGAATAATTTGAAAGACCACTAACTGTATTTTAGGGGAAAACCTTGTTAAGAAATCCTATTCTAGAAAGATAAGCCTATTTCATGTTCTGAATTTTTCTTAGTACTAGAAGTCTGTGGAGCTCTAATAAAAAATGAAACTAGTTACTTGTGGGAATTAAGACCAATTACTTGTCATTTCATGAAAGGGAGAAACTACGCAGAGATGCTCAGAAAGCTACAAATGTAGCGGGTAAAGCACTGAAATGTGAAGAATCCTTTCACTGGAAATACCACTTTATGGAGAAAGTGTGAATCCATCATTAAAAAAAAAACCCAAATCTGAGATGACAGAGCAGAATCTAATATTCCATCTCTTCCAATCCTAGTGTTGGATCAACTCCAGATTTAAGTTGTGAAGTCAAGCCCTTCAGCAATAATGATTAATGGGTAGCCCAGTGGTCCTTCCAAAAATATCTCCAGGTTCTACAAAACATGGTTTCCCTACTCTGTACATTTTTGGTAACCAGTGTTGCCTCCGACCATGTGCTTCCTGACAGCAAGGCCTGCACTGCTAGACGGTGGCGACTTTGTTAAGAAGCTGATAACTCTCACCTCAGACCATTATCAGTAGAACCCAGCAGCCCCCCACGTCTACCCAAGTCCTTCCTGTACTAACGAACCTCTGTGCCCCATTTCTAACATGATGGAGACCCCCTTACTTTTCTCAGTTTCCGTATAAAAAGGGTCAGGAGGAGCCAGAAGAGGGTTGCTGCTAAACCGGTGCAAACCAAAATGATGACTTCGACGTTGGATTTCTCTTCAGAGCCTGCAATGAAAGACGTGGTTAGATTTCAGCCTGATCCTCCTGCACTCGGTGACAGCTGAGCTGGGCACTGAAGTCTATACATCACACTTCTGATGAGGGACAAGGGAAGCCGCCACAACAGACTGTGAAAAGGACAGAACTGTACTCGGTACCAGAAGGAGTTCACTTGCATGGCACTCCACAGTGCCTGATACAAGGGGCCGTTTCTGGACTGGATCTAAGACACTCCCACCAGGGATCAAAGTAAAGAACACCTATGGACTGAAAAACCATGGGATAAAAAAAATATCTTTGTACAGCACCTAGAATTTTTAGGTGCCATAAAAATCAAGCATGAAAATACACTGGTGGCCTTTTGAAGATGACTTTTCCACTATATGCCATCAGTTTAGCTGTCCTGTCACTTTTTCCCTGAATAGACCCACCATATGTTGTTGTGTAGAAAATACTTCCTCACATCAATTTTCAAACAGCACTTCCAGATCTCCCCCTCTACCTCCACAGCTAAACTGGGCACTGAGATTTTGGAACTGAAACTTTGAATGTCCATCAAAACTGGAGAGAAGTAAAAACTGCAACGCAGCCACAAGAACAGCAAATAACTTCCCTGATGCTGGGTGTGTTGGGTAAAGGGGTCCATATCGCTAAGCTACCATGAAGCTTCACCAAAGACAAAATTTCAAGGTGAAATTGGGCAAACTTGCTTGGGCAAAGCTTCTGAGGATCTCTGAGGGAAACAAAAAGAGTTTTGATAATGCTAGTAAAAAATTGTGCAGGGTCTCTCCTCTGAGGAGAGAGTGCAGGTTTGGAAAGACCGTCTCCCCTTTCCCTGAATCCTCAGCATCTAACAGGGGTCCTGATCCCTAAATCTGTTATCTGTTTTTCCTCAAATCATGTCCTGCAGTTTCAGAGAGTCGGGTTAGAAAAGAGCAGGAGTCCAGGAGCACCTGAAAGACTAAAAAAATATGTGGCAGGGTAGAAGCTTTTGTGAGTCACGGCAGTCACTTCTTCAGATGCCTGAAGAAGGCTGGATGTATTTGTCTGATACAGCGAAAATAGACAAGAGTCTTGTGGTACCTTGAAGACTAACAACATTTTATTTCAGCATATGCTTTTGTGGCCCCTGGAGTCCACTGGGTTCAATGGCTCTCATTCCAGCACCTCAAAGATGATGTGAGAAGCCCAAGGCCATGTGGGAAGAGCTGCAGACTGTGTATTACAGCATGGGAAGGAACTGCCCAGTGGTGGCTCCCATATAATGGAAGGCAGGGGCTCTACACAGTCCTCTTCTTCTAGTGGTAATACTTTCTGATCTATCCCCATGCCTGGTTCCACAAATCCCATTAGGAACTGCATGTTAATTGTGATAGGAGGGAATTCTTTCCCTGCACACAATTCATAGTGATAACTGAGAGACAGCGGAGGGGAGGGGAGGGACAAGAAGAGAAGAGAAGAGAAGAGAAGAGAAGAGAAGAGAAGAGAAGAGAAGAGAAGAGAAGAGAAGAGAAGAGAAGAGAAGAGAAGAGAAGAGAAGAGAAGAGAAGAGAAGAGAAGAGAAGTTTTTGCACTGTCCATGCAGCTATACCATTCTCAGACTGCCCTTTTTTAGGTCCCTCTGGATTAGCAACCATTCTGTCCCTCTGATCAAGTCCTAAGATCGAAAGGTTACCCATGGAGGTGAAATGGTCTTAAGAAGTTCCTGGACTTTGGAGAAGTTCATAAAACCAGAAGAGGCGGGCATCACATCTTTTGCAAAGAGCAGAATGAGGGAGGTTCAGGATTCCTCCAGGGCATCGGCAAGGAAAACCCCACCCTATTTCTTTTTCCAATCAGTAGGAAACCCAACGACATTGTCGATACTGCAGAAACGGCCCGTGCTCGTTCTGAGTTGCAGACAGACGCTTACACTAATGTGTACTACATCTAACCTTTTCCATGTCTTTTTAAAATGTATACAGGATATATTTAGAATATTTTCTTGGATGGCCTGGCTCGACCAGCTGTCTAATCCGATCCTTGTGCTGCCCCCCGGCCCCTTCACCTTGGATCCGGATAAATGCCCTGGCGCTGTCCTGGCCCATCTCATTGACTGCTCTGCACTCGTAGTGACCCTCGTCGTCCTTCTTTACTCGCTCAATCACCAGGGTGTTGTTCTCCATGGAAATCCCTGAGGAAAGGATTGGAAGTCAATTTAACATAGACGGTAATGTTGGCTAGGAAACCAAGTTTCCAAAAGTTAATTGGTATCAGGGTTCCTAATTACTGACTTTGCCTCAACTATCCTTGTTATTTTAATTTGATTTACTCAAAACACTTATCACTTGCCTCGCTGTAAGGGCCTGAGGCAATCCACAACAACTGTCTCAAATCATACAAACTAAAACACACGAGCATAAAAATAAATTGTGGTTAACAACCCAGACGTGTTCTGAAGAGAAGTTCAGCTTTGAACTCTTCTGGCCTCATGAATTGTAATCTGGCGTCTAAAGGGCACAACTGGGCCAGGTGAAAAGCAGGCATCTCATTCTGTCCATAAAGTACCACCAGAAGGCGCCTGGAGCCTCAATTTGCCTTGGGGGCGTGGAAGGCATTGGGAGGGGGGCTTTACCCTACAACCTCCACTCAGCATTCTTATTTGGAGCCAGGCTCCCAGATTTAATACAAGCATTTTAAAGGGGGAAAGGATATGTCTTTTCTTCTTTAAAATGCTAACAACATTTTTTTTTAGCGAAAGACCCAAACACAACACCAGTCTGGGGTCAAAGAGTTTAGGAGACCCATGCTTACCTGAAGCGGGGGTGATTGCATAGCCGTTTTTTAGCCAAGCAATTGTGGGTATTGGGGTCCCATTTACTTTGCATTCCAGAATGATCTTCCCACTGATATTCACCTCCAAGTCAGTAAAGTTCTCCATAATGTGGGGCGCTGTCTTCACTGCAAATGGAAAGCGACAAGCACGCTTAAAGGTACATCTTCCAATAGCCTGCATTTCTACTCCCCAGGCAGAGGCATTTTTTCCTGAAGCCATGGGAAGCAAAATAAAACCCCAAACCGATTGTTTTGAAAAGCTTGGAAAAGAGGTATAAAGATTGCATCAACAATGTGCCGAAATACAGAAATCCAAACAGATGGGAAATAATTTGCTATAGTACATATAGCAAGATGAAAGCAAACCTCCAAAAACATTGCTTTCAGTTGTATGCAGAGTAAAGCTGCTAGTCCCCATGGATGCTAAAAGGCTCACCCATTTCCGCCATCCCACCAAGGCAGCCCAGAAGCCACTTTCAATGGATGCTTTGAGCAGGCCTTGGCCATGGCCGGCTCAAGCCATCTGGCTCTCCCCCCTGCAAGAGGGCCCCAGACCTGAGCATCAGCAGCGCCATGGGCAAGGACAAGAGGAGGCTCACCTCCCATCACCAGGCCACCCCTAGCAGCTTCTTATTCCACTCAGGCCACGAGCTGTCCCTGACCTCGGCTCCAAATAGCAGTGGTGACGATGAGGGGTGAAACAGGTTGGTGGTTCTGCCTGGTAGGAATCTGAAGGTAACTGTGGAATACCAACTCTGATTCATTTCAGAGGGGAGGAGTCTTGTGTTACCTTAAGTACATTTTCATTCTAGTCCACTTCATCATTCCTTTATTTGCGGCACAAGAAAAGAATCAGAACAGAAGCAGGCTGGGAAGGGGGCATAAGTTCTCAGGTGCCTGGGGCGGTCTTCTCTCACTCTTATTTGATTTTCTGCTCCAACAAATATTCTTGATCTCTACTGGCTGTTCTCTGTTTCCGGGCACAATTCAAATCACTGGTTCTTTTACCTATAAGGCCCTAAGCAGCTTGGGGTCGGGGGTCAGTGAAGCACTGCCTACTCCTTGACAGTCTAGCCTACCAGCGGAGATCTTCTTCTCAGCCCTGATCTCTGTGTACCTTCCCTCTCAGCAGAGGGAAGATGGGTGGCAAACAGCTACAGGGTTTTTTCAGCACTGATACTTGCCTATATAATGCCTTCCCCCTTAAGTCTCGTCTGGCACCTACTTTACTTCCTTTCAGGCACCAGGTCAAAACATTTCTCCTTACCCTATAGGCAGAAGAAATGGGACCCTCTTTATTCATTCTAGCAGGGCTGGGCCTCCAGTCAAGCTACCCGAGTGACTGCTTGGTGTGGCACTATGAGGAAGGTGTGGATGCACTCTGCTCTGCTCATGCCAAGGTCTGTGTGGCATGGGAGGAGACAGGCACCCCATACTGGGCCACATCTAGCAAGAATCATAGAATCATAGAAAGAGTTGGAAGGGACCTTTGTAGGAGCGTAGCCGAAAGACAGCCCTACAACATACCCAAAAGATGGTCATCCAGCCTCCGCTTAAAAACATCCAACAAAGGAGCATCCACCACCTCCCGAGGCAGTCTGTTCCACTGCTCAACCACTCTTACAGTTAGGAAGTTTCTCCTGATATTTAGCCAGTAACGACTCCCTCGTAATTTCCACACATTAGATTTAGTCTTGCAGTCCGGAGCAAGAGAGAATAGATCTGCTCCATCTTCCACATGACAGCCCTTCAGAAATTTGAAGACTGCAATCATGTCCCCTCTAAGTCTTCTCTTTCCCAGGTGAAACATACCTAACTCTTTCAGCCTTTCCTTGTAAGACTTGGATTCCAACCCTCTCACCATCCTGATTGCCCTCTTCTGGACATGCTCAAGCTTGTCAACATCCTTCCTAAAATGTGGTGCCCAAAACTGGACACAGTACTCCAGGTGAGGCCTGACCATAGCAGAATAGAGTGGAACTACCACCTCCCATGATCTGGACACAATGCTTCTGTTAATGCATCCCAAGATTGCATTAGCTTTCTTCACAGCCACATCGCACTGCAGGCTCATGGTTAGCTTGTGATCAACCAGAACACCCAGATCCTTTTCACATGTACTGCTGTCAAGCCAAGTCCCTCTCATTCTATATCTGTGCCTTTGATGTTTTGTACCTAAGTGTAGGACTTTGCACTTATCTCTATTGAAATTCATTTTATTTGTCTCAGCCTACTGTTCCAGCCTATCTAGATAATTTTGAATCCTGACTCTGTCTTCTTCAGAATTTGCAATCCCACCCAGTTTTGTGTCATCTGCAAATCTGATAAGCATCCCCTCTATGTCTTCCTCCAGGTCATTTATAAAAACATTGAACATAACATAAGAACATAAGAGAAGCCAATGTTGAATCAGGCCAATGGCCCATCTAGCCCAACACTCTGTCACACAGCGGCCAAAAATACCAGGTGCCATCAGGAGGTCCAGCAGTGGGGCCAGGACACTAGAAGCCCTCCCACTGCTGCCCCCTCCAGCACCAAGAATAGAGTGCATCACCTGCCCCAGACTGAGAGTTCCCATCTATACCTTGTGGCTAATAGCCACTGGTGGACTTCTGCTCCATATGTTTATCTAATTCCCTCTTGAAACTGTCCATGCTTGTAGCTGCCACCACCTCCTGTGGCCGTGAATTCCATATGTTAATCACTCTATGGGTGAAGAAGTACTTCCTTTTATCTGTTCTAACCCAACTGCTAGCAATTTCAGTGAGTGCCCACGAGTTCTTGTATTGTGAGAAAGGGAGAAAAGTACTTCTTTCTCAACCTGCTCAATTGAGCAACACTGGGTCCAGGACCAAGCCCTGTGGCACTCCACTCAAGACTTCCCTTCATGTAGATGCAGAGCCATTTATGAGCACTCGTTGGGTATGATGTTTCAAACAACCATGAATCCATCCAACGGTTGCACCATCCAGCCCACACTTAACCAGCTTATCCTCAAGGATATCATGAGAAACTTTGTCAAACGCTTTACTGAAATCTAGATACACTATATCCACAGCATTGCCAGAGTCAACCATTTTAGTAACTCTGTCAAAAAAGGAGATAAGGTTGGTCTGGAATGACTTATTCTTAATAAACCCATGCTGGCTACTACCAATTAAGTTTTTTGAAATCAGCTTTCCTGAAGTCCAAGATACAAGTCCTACTATGTCCTGGTTTCACATCCTTCTCCATGTCAGATTCCAAGCTTACATGGTCACTATTTCCGAAGGATCCCACAATGTTCACTTCATCAACCAGGTCTTCCCTGTTAGTTAGGATTAAATCTAGGATAGCAGCTCCTCTGGTTCTCACTGCCACCTTCTGAGAGATAAAGTTGTCTTCAAGACTGCAGGATGACCAATGTCTAGCAGAGTTTGATTTCCAGCAAATATCTGGATAGTTGAAATCTCCCATAACCACAACATCCTGTCTCTGTGAAAGTTTAACAAGCTGTTGTACAAATGCATCATCCAGTTCCTCTGGTTGGTTTGGAGGCCTGTAGTATATCCCCATGACAATATCTCCTTATTTTTTCCCTCGCTCTATCCTTACCCACACACTTTCAACAGGGCAACTCTCAAAATCCTGAATTTCAGTGCAGGTGTATTCATTCTTGACATATAGTGCCACCCCACCTCCTTTTTTGTTTATTTTGTTCCGTTTGAACAAGGTATATCCTTCAATCGCTGTGCTCCATATATGAGACTTATCCCACCAAGTCTCAATGATACCTATCAGATCATACCTACTTTCCAATATTCCAAGTTCAAGTTCATCCTGTTTATTTCCCATACTCTGTGCATTAGTATAAAGACATCTCAGATTACAGACATCCTTTCCTACTGAAGAAGAAGAAGAGTTTGGATTTATACCCCGCCCTTCACTGCCCAAAGGCATCTCAGAGCGGCTTACAAACTCCTTTCCCTCCCCCTCCCCACAACAGACACTCTGTGAGGTAGGTGGGGCTGAGAGAACTCTAACACAAACTATCCTTGAGAGAACAGCTGTGCCAGAGCTTGTGACTGACCCAAGGTCACATCAGCAGGTGCAAGTGGAGGAGTGGGGAATCAAACCCAGTTCTCCCAGATAAGAGTCCACGCACTTAACCACTACACCAAACTGGCTCTCTGATACTGAGAAGCATTGCCTTTGGTTGGGGCAAGCCAGTACTGTGAATTGGCCCTGCATTCTGGATTTTTTGGTCTACACTGCTTCTCTATGATATCTAAAGACCAGAGGATTCAGTTTCAGAGGACGCTGTCTGGATGATTGCTCCTTTGCAATGTTTTCCACTATGCAGCTAAAACCTTAAGAACATAAGAACATAAGAACATAAGAGAAGCCAATGTTGAATCAGGCCAATGGCCCATCTAGTCCAACACTCTGTCACACAGCGGCCAAAATATACCAGGTGCCATCAGGAGGTCCAGCAGTGGGGCCAGGGCACCAGAAGCCCTCCCACTGCTGCCCCCTCCAGCACCAAGAATAGAGTGCATCACCTGCCCCAGACTGAGAGTTCTCATTCTATACCCTGTGGCTAATAGCCACTGGTGGACTTCTGCTCCATATGTTTATCTAATTTCCTCTTGAAACTGTCCATGCTTGCAGCTGCCACGACCTCCTGTGGCAGTGAATTCCATATGTTAATCACTCTTTGGGTGAAGAAGTATTTTCTTTTATCTGTTCTAACCCGACTGCTCAGCAATTTCATAGAGTGCCCACAAGTTCTTGTATTGTGAGAAAGGGAGAAAAGTACTTCTTTCTCAACCTGCTCAATCCCATTCATAATCTTATAAACCTCGATCATATAAACCTCGAACCTTGCAGGCTAAGCAAATGATGGAGGTGGCTCTTTCAAGCTGAAGAGTTTTCTGGTACCCAGTTGCCGATAAAAACATCCTGACAAGATGACTGTGCCGTCACAGCTAAACCCCACCCCCCCTCTGAAACTGGCATTTCCATTTGCCTTGCCAGAGAGAGCAAGTTGCAGCAAAGCCAGCAGCCAGCTAAGAAGTGGCTCCATTTTTGACTTTGCATTTCTTGTTTTCATCCTTGTGGTTTTCACAGCAGGGGTTTGCTTCTGACTTCCGTTATCATAGTTTTGCAGCTTCAGCAGGCTTGGAGAAATTTATTTGGTAATAAAGGCTCTGTGGTGATTTATAATGAACTGGGGGAATGCATCTAACTTGCATGTTCCCCCAAAATTACCATAAACGTGGTGGACACCAGAGAGCAAGCGAGCACAGAGCGCGGTCCGTGTGTGAGCCCGTGAGGTCCTCAGATCGTCTGTGAAACCAGAGATGGCTGTTTTTATGTCATTTGAATATCTTTGTTCACTCATTTAGAGCCAAGAAAGATGTTAGCATTGAAGTGTGTACAATTTCATTCCCAGGAAATTATTTTTGATATATTAGGAAGCTTGACAACTGCCAGTTGCGTCTTTTATGGCTTACCAAACCAGGAACATATGATGTGGCTTTTAACTCCCACTGCTCAGAAGTCCTCTGAAAATGATAAAATAAGGCTAAGTATCGCAAGATGTGAAAACAGAATAGATTTGGAGTTTTATCTTTGCCTTGGTTTCTGGGAAATCCCACTGCCGTATTTCTTCTCTTCAACCATGAGGACCAGTAACCTTCCCCCCCCAATACATTTATATGTTTCAGTAGGCACATTTAGACACCCACCAGTTTGGTGGACATCCTGTCCAGTCATGAACAGGGAGTCAGTTCTTTGATGGACTGTTCATCGGTTCGTCAATACACTTGTGGCTTCGCCCTGTTTTTTTCCTGACAGTACAATACAGAGCAACCAGTTTTTCATGCATGCACATTCTCACACATCCTGATTGAGTGCTATTCAATCCATCTGTGCTGCTCCATCAGGCAGGCAATTGTTTAAATGGAAAGAAGAAGAAGAGGAGGAGGAGGAGGAGGAGGAGGAGTAGTTTGTTTTATACCCCACCCTTCACTACCCAAAGGAGTATCAGAGTGGCTTACAATCACCTTCCCTTCCTCTCCCCAAAACAGACACCCTGTGAGGTAGGTGGGGCCTCAATTTGCAAAGTAAAGCAACACAGCAGAGAGGAGAAGAGCCTACAGGAAAGTGTTGTGTGTGGTGGGGGGGCAAGTTAAGCAGTGATCCTTGATATGAAAATGTGGGTGTTGCCAACTCCAGGTTGGAAAATTCCTGGAAATTTGGGGGTGGAGCCTGAGAGGACAGGGTTTGGGGAGGGAAGGGACCTCAGCAGAGCATAAGGGTGTAGAGCCCACCCTCCAAAGCAGCCTATGTTCTCCAGGGCAACTATTCTCTCTAGTCTGGGGGTCCAGCTGTGATCCAGGGAGATCTCCGGGCCCCACTTGCAGGCTGGTAACCCTAGTTGTAAGCATATTTCCCTTTTCATCTGTGAAATATTGGCATCTGTGGGACCTGGCAGGTGAGCTGCATTCAGCATGGGGGGAGGGTCTCAAATTCTGCAAGCCCTGGAGGGCTGTTGGCTGAACAACCAGGATCAAGCTAAGCAGAGCGGCCCCCAGTGGCGGAGAGGGGCCCCTGCTTGGCTCAGCTTACTCCTGAACTTCCCAACCTGCCCCTGCTACCTGTCTCCCAGGCTCACCTTTGATGCGGAGCAAGGTACTTTTCTCCAGCTCCTCGGTGCTGGTCAGATGACTTCGGGCTCGGCACTTGTACAGCCCGGCATGGGCTTGCGAAACATTCTGAATATCCAGCATCAAGGAAATGGAGTAGTTATCGACTTTCTGCTGGGTCAAGGCGACAGGAATGGCCTGCGAGGTGGGATCATACCAAGAGAGGTGGTTGTAGAGGTACTTGTTGGCTTTGCAAAGCATTTGAACATTGCTTGCCACGATCGCCGTGATCTGCTGATCCGTCTGAAGTTTGGATGGCATATCTGGAGGAGCAGAAAAGGACACACAAGATAAGACCTGATGTGCAACTGAGAAGATCAAGGCATGCTTGCTTTCTTGTTGGATAATACAAAACATAGTGAGACACAGTGAAAATTTAATCAGCAAAACAACTACATGTAAAAAAATTGTTTTTACCTAAGCAAAGATACTTAAGCTACTAAAAAAACCCTATTCTATGAAAATTAATTTTATCTCATATACACAATTCATAAGTACAAATTCCAAAGCTATTCAAATACCAACAATATCAAAATTCAAAGTCTCAAATCATAGGGCAAACAACAACAACAACAACAACATGGCAGCCAAAAAACAAGAGACCAGTCAGACCAGCCTGACAGCTTGGGATGCACAACAGAGCGATCAGACAACCGGAAGTCCATTTTGGAACCAGCTCCGACGCAACAGGACTGGACTTTCACAGGTATCAAAGAACCACGCAGTAAAGGTGGGGGGAGCAGGACTCAAGATAACTGGGGCACGACAGACAGCTGTTGCTGTCTGTGCATTTTAAATCCGTCAGGAAACAGCAACAGTGACGGTTCAAACTGCACGCCTATATGTTTTGCTACGGAGACGACATCGTGACACAAGTGGATCCCGCTGGGATGGGGGTTATATTTGGGTCTTGCCCTGTGACCTGACTGCAAATCCTGCCGTTGTTAACAGACGTTGTGCATGTAAGTTACTATGCAGGGTACTGAAATATTTACCCCGAGGTGTTTTCCTCCCACCCCAGATATTTTATTTATGCTTCTGTTGGCTGGATGAGTTACATGCTTGTCTCTCCAGAATTATTTATGAAACTTCAGTAGCTGTAAAGAGTTTCTGCCCAGAATAGCCAGACCTGAATTATAGATGATCCCTCCTCTCTCACCCAAGAAACAAGATTAAAGAAGCAGCCGCTTGAGATGACTGGATGAAAGTAACGCTCCTGCCGCCCCACTGATCATTCCCTGCAAGTGCCACTCCACACCATCATGCTACCTTGACAAAGGGGCTCAGAAATATGCACTCGTCAAGAGAGTGTGCCATTTTCTCTGAACCTCATCTTTCCATAAAGAATATGGCCAAGGGGTAATGCCTGGCCTACCTGATGGGGCTGTTGTTATAAACACCGAGTCCGTACAAATACAAGAAAATGATTGCTTTTCTGGCTACTATGCTGCACGCATTTAGGGAGGAAAACAGGAAATCAGCCATATTGTGTGGTGTCCATTGACGAATGTCAGAGGGGGCTGACAGGTGGGTTCATGTGTATCAGACTCAGCCAGTTAGGGCCTGCATCCTGGGGTGGAGTGGGGGGAGGCCTAAGAACATAAGAAGAGAAGCCAATGTTGGATCAGGCCAATGGCCCATCTAGTCCAACACTCTGGTCAAATCTACATTTGCATTTTAAAATCAGTTTCATGCTGCATTTGCATTTTTAAATCAGTTTTGTGCTGCTGTGACTCTGTCTGTCTCTATGCTTGACGGTGTCACAGCAGCACAAAATTGATTTAAAAATGCAAATGCAGATTCGACCTCTGTCACACAGTGGCCAAAAATACCAGGTGCCATCAGGAGGTCCAGCAGTGGGGCCGGGACACTAAAAGGCCTCCCACTGTTGACCCCGCCAAGCACCAAGAATACAGTGCATCACTTGCCCCAGCCTGAGAGTTCATATCTATAACCTGTGGCTAAGAGCCACTGATGGATTTCTGCTGCATATGGTTATCTAATTCCCTCTTGAAGCTGTCCATGCTTGTAGCCACCACCACCTCTTGTGGCAGTGAATTCCCAGTGTTAATCACTCTTTGGGTGAAGAAGTACTTCCTTTTATCTGTTCTGACCCGACTGCTCAGCAATTTCGTTGAATGGCACAAGTTCTTGTATTGTGAGAAAGGGAGAACCTGCTCTATCCCATGCATAATCTTATAAACCTCGATCATGTCACCCCTCAGCCGTCGTTTCTTCAAGCTAAAGTGTCCCAAAGTGCCTCAACCTTTCTTCACAGGGAAAGTGTTCCAACCCTTTTATCAGTCTAGTTGCCCTTTTCTGCACTTTTTCCAGTGCTATAATATCCTTTTTGAGGTGTGGTGACCGGAATTGTACACAGTACTCCAAATGAGGTCGCACCATTGATTTATACAGGGGCATTATGATACTGGCTGATTTATTTTCAATTCCCTTCCTAATAATCCCCAGCATAGCATTGGCCTTTCTTATTGCAGTTGCACACTGTCTTGACATTTTCATTGAGTTATCTACTACGACTCCAAGATCTCTCTCTTGGTCAGTCTCTGCCACTTCGGACCCCATCAATATGTATTTATAGTTAGAATTTTTGGCTCCAATATGCATCAGTTTGCACTTGGCCACATTGAACTCCATTTGCCATGTTGACGCCCTCTCACCCACCCTTGACAGATCCCTTTGGAGGGCCTCACCATACTCCCAATTCTCACCACCCTGAACAACTTTGTGTCATTCGCAAATTTAGCCACTTCACCGCTTACTACCGACTCCAAATCATTAATGAAGAAGTTAAAAAGCATCGGACCGAGTACTGATCCCTGTGGTACCCCACTGCTTACCACCCCCCACTGAGAAAATTGCTCATTTATAATCACTCTCTGTTTCCTATTAATTAGCCAGTTTTTGATCCACAAGAGGACTTGTCCTTTTATTGAGCTTACTTAGGAGCCTTTGATGAGGAACTTTATCAAAAGCTTTCTGGGAGTCAAGGTAAAACAATATCTGTTGGGTCCCCCTTGTCCACATGGTTGTTCACTCCCTCAAAGAACACTAACAGGTTACTGAGACAACATCTTCCCTTACAGAACCCACGCTGAGTCTGCCTCAATAGTTTTTGTTCATCAATGTGCCTACTAATTCTTTCCTTAATAACAGTTTCCACCAACCTACCCGGGTATCAACTTCAGACTGACTGGCCTGTAATTTCCTGGATCTCCTCTGGGATGGGAGTGACATTAACTACCTTCCAGTCCTCAGGAAAGGAGGCAGATTTTAATGAAAGATTACATATTTTTGTCAGGAGATCCACAAGCCTGCCTTCCAGCTTCTCCTTTTCTGGTGCACTTGTGAGCAATGCGCCTCAGCAATGGAGAGAAGGGGGAATTCCCTCGCCCTGGTTCCCTCTCCCCTGGCCTCCGTCTGCCCTCTGGCTTTGAGACAAGATCTGGGACCCTTCCTCCATGGCGAACGTTGCCCACCCTCAGGTGGGACCTGGAGATCTCCTGGAATTACAACGTATCTCCAGATGACAGAGATTAGTTCCCCTGGAGGAAATGACCACTTTGGAGGGTGGACTCCATGGCAGGATACCCTTGACTCTCCAGGCTCTGACCCCACATCTCCAGGAATTTCCCAGCCAGGAGCTGGCGACTCTACCCTTGCTTAGGGTTACCAGTTCTAGATTGAGAAATACCTGGAGATTGTGAGGGTAGAGCCGGAGAAGGGAAGGGTTTGGGGGATGGGAGGGACTTCAATAGGGGATAATGCCACAGAGTCCACCTTCCCCAGTGGCCAATTTGAAAAAAGAAGATTTCTAGCCAGATTTTTAAAAAGAGGACTGGTTGCTGCTATTAAGAAATTAATTAACTGGCTTGCTCCTAATACAAATACTTGAAATGGAGCTGGATGTAAATTTAAAATTGTTAAAGTTAAAAATTATTAATAATTTTTTAAAAAATTAAAAACATGGGTACAAGCCCGGTTTTCTTAGCCAAACCATTGCAGTGAAGCAGGCTGGGGAAAGATCACAGAAAAGGTGGAGAAAACTCAGTAGGTACACAGAAGCCCCACAATGCCATGGGTGGGGAGACACTTCCCAGGAGCAACCAAGTCAGGGCAAACAACCCATGTTTAAGAGACCTAAGTTTAGACAGAAGCCATTCAAAACAGGAATGACAGGGTTGCCAGCCCCCTAGTCTGGGTGGGGGTTCCCTCACTTTTGTGGTCCCCTTTCTGCCACTGGCCAGCCTCCGAACACGATGTCACCCAGAAGCGATGCCATCATGTCATTGACATGGAGGGGGGGCAACGATCTAATTTTTGGGCAAAATTCTATGATACAACTGGGCTCAAACGATAGAGTTTTACCTAAAACTAGAGCATTACTCCCCGACATCAGCAACATGCTGATGTCACTTCCGGGTAATGTAATTGTGGTGCGCATGCTTTGCAGTGCGCCCAAGAAGATTCTGGAATGGATCCTGGAGCCCCCCTGCCAGCAGCCAGGTAGGACTGGGCAACCCTAAAGAATGGAGAGGGAAATAATTGCAATTTTTATTTTATTTATTTATTTCAGTTCCCCTGGAGAAAAGGGCTGCTTTGGAGGGTGGACTCTATGGCATTATACCTCGCAGAGGTCCTTTCCTCCCAAGCCCTGCCCTCCAGAGGCTCCAATGTCTCAAACCTCCACGAATTAACCAAGCCAGAGTTGGCAACCGTAGACCAGAGTCTAAAATTACTGTAGATGGGCCACTGGTCTGAACCAGCAGGTTTTCCCCCCTACTGTTCTTAACCTCCTAACAAGCCATGCAATTTTATTTCCAACCCAACGTTTCTAACAAGTTTCCTACCCTCAGCCCTGAACAGTCAGACACACGTTCTTCATACCTTAGGAGCACCAGCTGAATTTCTTTTTGTCCTTCTGCCCAGGCTACTTTCTTTATTTTGTGCTTTCATTGGGTTTTTTGCAATTATATTCCAAATTTTTTCAAGAAAACTCAGCTGACTGTAACTGGTGCATGAAAAAGCACTTGTCTCTACGTATCTCATTGTAAGATTAAAATTTTACCTTTGTTTACATGTGCTGGACATAAATGCAATTAGCATCCTTATTCTAAGCAGATGCAAAATTCCCCCCCCTCCAAAAATCCCCTGTAAATATATACCATGTGGTGTTTTCTCTTCTGTCAACAGTCCCTCTACTCTTGTCTTTGTTTTTTTTACGACTTAGTCCTTTGAAATGGCTTGGGATTCCCTAATGGGAATGGGGAAATGCTCTGTTTGGGAAGGTAAACTGTCAGCATAAATCAAGAGGAAGTCTGGTTCCATTTGTATTTACAAGGAATTAATTGGTTTTAATTTCCTGTCCTTTACACAATGCTTTGCGTAATTTAAAACTGATGTGCTTTTGTGCATTCCACAGCTGAGCCTGCCAGGGGTGGCTGGGTTCCTTGCAGTCAGAACGGGCCGGAGAAATCCACTTGCCAATCTGAAAAAACACAGGCCCTTTTACATGTCCCCATAAACATGTCTGGAATGAACACACTGCCTGGGGCAACTGTTTGTAAGACGCCTTCGCTTTGAGAATTTGGCACTGAGTCTTATCAAGTGACTCCTAATAGCTTAAAAGCTTTGTGTGAAGATATCCAGTTCTTCCCAAAGGGCAACGTCTAAATTCTCTTGCACAGGGACAGGTTCTGTTTCTATCCATGGAATCTGTCATGCAGGGTTGCCAGCTCTGGATTGGAAAATATATGGGGATTTGTGGGCGTGGAGTGTGGGGAAGGCGGAGTTTGGGGAGGGGCCTCAGCAGGGTGCCATGCCACGGAGCCCACCCTCCAAAGCAGCCGATTTCTTCGGGGGGGGGGGATTGATCTTGGTCATCCGGGGATCAATGGTAGTAGCAGGAGATCTCCCGGTGCCACCTGGAGGTTGGCTACCCTCGCTCTGTGCAGGAGACCTTCCTTCTGGCTTGCTCCTATCGTCCCCCAAGAGCTAGGAGCCGCCTTCTTGTCATCACTGTCCTGCCTAGGGTGCCCAGACACCTGGAGCCGGCCCTGCCCACGGAGAGCAGGAGCAGGCTTCAACCCTTCTGGGCCTGGAAAGTGAGGCCTAGTGACCCCAGGGAAGCCTGCACTAGAGTGGCTACAGGGCCTGCATTTCCCAGGCCCCCTTTGGACCCTGTGATTGGTTAGCAGGGGATTTGGAGGGAAAACTTGCACCAGTAGAGGAGGAGGGGGTGGTGCCCGAGAAGAAGAGATAAAAGGCCTTGCCCAAAGGGGGTGGTGGTTCACTCCCAGGGAGCAGAGCCGGGGAGAGGCTGCTGCAGACGGAGGGATGCCCCATCCCGGAAGGGGTGAGTCAGCTTGAAGCCGTGCCCCGAGAGACAGCTAGGGACAGCCTAGAGAGGCGCGTTAGGGTTCTTTTATTTGTTTGCTAACTTACCTACCTTTACCGTTCTCATTATTCTACAAATTATTTGAAAACCCGTTGCTACTGGACCTCATAAATAAAACTGTTCATTATTCTTCCTGGGTCCTCATGCATCATTCAGCCACATATAAAGCACATCCTATCGTCTGCAGGGGATCCTGAACTGAACCACCAGTCCCTCTCTAGCAGCTCTCCAAAATCTCAGGATGAGAGAAGCTTTTCTCCTTTTACCAGGAGATGCCAGGGGAGTGTGCCTGGCTTGTTCTCCATGCAAGGCAGATGCTCTACTGCTAAGTGTCAGACTGCCACAGCAATCAGAACCAACAACTCACTTCTTTGGGAAAAGAAAGTTTATCAATCAGTATTGGTAGGACATCGGTACTTCAGGTTCTGTGCTGAAACTGAGGGGAAAGGTATGGGGTGGAAATGATATACTGGAATCAAAGCAGGCCAGGGGGTGGAAGGGAGCCAGTGAAGGTGGCAAGAAGGGCCTGCCAGAATGTAAGGGACCCAGTGCAACCAGAGAAGATATTACCAAGGTCAGGCTCATAAACCACAGATAAGAGCCTGGACACACAGAGAGAAAGCGAAAGTAACATTCCAAGGAGTTCAGTCTCCCCCCACCGCCTCCTCCCCCCCTCCCTCCACAATACATGGCAGTGAGCTGACACTGAGGGCCAAAGAAGACATCCTGCGCTTCCACACATGCGAAATAATCCTGTTTCAATCCACTCCAGCGACACCTTGCAAGTGGATTTTGCCAGTCCACACAGTAAAATCCAGTTGCAAAGTGCGCTGAGAGTGGATTGGAAGGGCATTTTTTAGTGTTATGTTCCACTCTCCACAATGGCTGCATTTTTAAAGCAGTGGAAAGTGCCAAAATATTTTTACTTGTTTCAGAGAGAACAGAACATAAGACCATAAGAAGAGCCCTGCTGGATCAGACCATTGGTCCATCTGGTCCAGCATTCTGTCTCACACAGGAGCCAGCCAATTAATCTGGAGGGCAAACAACAGGGCATGGAGGTCGAGGCCTTCCCCTAATGTTGCCTCCTGGCTCTGGGATTCAGCAGTTGACTGCCTCTGAACGTGGAGGTTCCCCTTTGGTCACCATGAATAGTAGCCACAACAAGCCTCTCCTCCATGAATCTGTCTAATCCCCTTTTAAAATTGCCTGTGCCCTACAGCCTCTGGCAGTCAATTCCACATTTTAATCACTCATTATGTAAAGGAAGTGTTTCCAAAAGGAAATCCATCCTGAATCTACGGCCCATCAGTTTCACTGGAAGCCTTCGAGAGCATCTTCTCTTGAAGGTGTATCTTGTGGTGTACTCATCATGGCGCTGTGCTGAGATGAGAGGTACCTGGGCTGAGTCTCCACCACCATCACCACCCCCCTGCTAACCCGGCCATGAAGCCGATGGGGTATCCTTAGGCCAGTCAGTCTTGCTCAGCCAAACCTACCTCCTAGGACAGTTGTGAGGATAAAGTACAGGGCTGGAGGCTGCCTTTCTCCAAGGCAGCCAGGGCAGCCAAATAATGTGATTTTAACAAGGATCCCTTTTTGTGATTTTTTAAAAGCTGCAAATACCTGTTACTTTTGCAGCAAGCCCATTGGACAGGCACAGGATATAGCTTTATCGGTATTAAATCACACCTAGTGTAACTATAGAGCTCTGAAAAAAGCGTGGTACGTTTCAGTCACCTGAAGCTGAAGAGGGCTGGGATTGTGAATACTGACTTAAGACCTGACAAGTCCCCAGAGTCCTGGATTTATTTATTTATTTATATTTATTTATTAGATTTTTATCCCGCCCTCCCAGCCAAGGACAGCTCAGGGCGGCTTACAAACAAGATAAAATTCCGACAGTGTACATAAAATCACAACATCAATTAATATACTACAGCATTAAAATCAAACATAATAAAGTGCTAGCAAGTTTAGTTCCTCGTTTTACAGTCAGCTCTTTGATCTTCTTCAGCTGTCTAGGGTGATTAGCTCAGGTGGTAATGAAGGGATCCAGTGGATCAGAGCTCTACCAACATAAGATGTCAATTGTTGGTGGTGGTAATGAGTGGTGGTATGAGTGGCGGCGGCTCCAAAGGCCTGGTGGAAGAGCTTCTTCTGCTTCTATCTAACCTCCCCATGGGGACGCTCCATGCACAGCAGGAACTTGTAAGGGAAGCCCACTTCTCCCCCAGAGGGCACAATGGAGGATGCCTTGGCCACTGCCCTGATCTCTCTCCCCTTCAAGTGTCCGTAGAAAACAGTTTGCAAAGAGCTCCAGTGTGGCATAGGGGAACATGGAAACTGGAAATAGTCAGGAGAACAGGCCGGTCCCACTTGGAAGCTACACACCAGCCACATCTGGTGCCTCACCAAGGGCCTGATGAATTTTGAAACCAGTTTGGGACTGCCAAAAGGATGGAGGGGCAGGGTAAGGCAGGCTTATCACACCGCTGCTGGCCACATGTCATGCCTGGTGGTCTGAGTTTCACTTGTTGAGTCCTGGGTTGCACAGCCTGGCCCATGTGTAAATAAAAGTTAAGGGTATTGGTGTGCCACACAGGTTAGGCATGTGAATGTGGTGTGCATAGTCAGAAATTACCCCTGGCAGGAATTATGACCCACCATGACCCACCTCAGTGCGTGAACACATCTATGTCTATGTCAAACCAGAGTCTTAGTCTTGAATGTGTGAAGAAGCCCCATGGGTGTCACGCAGGTGTCTTACCTGAGACATAGAACTTGATGCTTCTTTCGTCTGTGCCAACCTTGTTAGCAGCAATGCAGAAGTAGATCCCTGACACATTGCTTGCTGCGATTGTCAGGATGCTGATGATCTGTCGAGTGGGGAAACAGGAAGTCAGGTGGTTGGCCTAGACTGATGAAGGGGGGGGCTCACTGCATGTATGGAGCAGTGGAGTCAAGATGACATGCACGGGAAGAGCAGCCCCCCTCTCCCCCCTCCTTGCAACTGTGTCCTCCCACCTTGCAGACATCTCTTCTCCTCGCTTTTACCCCCTGGATGGGGTCATGGAATGTCACCCACCATTTGCGGTTGTAGCAGAAACCCAAAATGCTACCCAAACATCAGGGTCTCCCCCTCAATGTGCGTACAAGCACAGGCTGTTTTTACTTTCAGGGCGGGGGGTTACCCTTAATTTATTTTATTTTTTTGCAAAGCTGAGGGTTGCCCTTTTTGCAGAAAGATACACCTTAGTCCTGGGTTCCCTCCCCACTGACTAAGGGAGGGAACCCAGGACTAAGGTGTATCTTTCTGCAAAAAGGGAACGCCTATCACTATTGGACTGTATATTTGATTCGGCAAAGAGCTGCCTGGGACCAGGCTATCTCTTCCCATCCTTTTTTGTTCTTTAATACCTCTCAGGCCTGCCGGAGACTCCTCTCCTTGCTGGCTTCTCCACAGTCAAAAGAACCTCTGATCCTAATGGCTACAAAATGTAAAATTTCCAGTGTATCAAGAAAAAATGCATGGAAGTCAATGACAACCTCTGAACATCTGAGTTCTGTGAGTGTCTTTTTCCTTTATCTCATTCTGGGGCAAAGAAACTTTGCTACTGAAACCAGATACAGAACACCTTCTTTTTCTTTAAATCTGAATTCTGAGTGATGCGACTTCCTGTTTTTATCTATTGCATTACAGTGCCTTACGGATTTAAAATGTTCTACTTAGCTATGTGCTTAAATGCTATGCTATGCTACATGACAGTGACAAACTGATACTTTGAGAATATGGAGAATTTTAAGTCACAAGCCAGATGACAAGGAGGCCTTCGTTATAGACACCCATCTGGAGTGGTGGCCGCTGATAAAAAAAAATCCCACAGAGTTGGAAGGGGCCACCAGAGGCCATCCAGTCCAACCCCCTGCCCAATGCAGGATCAGCCTAGAGCATCCCTGACAAGTGCTTGTCCAGCCGCTGCTTAAAGACTGCCAGGGAGGGGGAGCTCACCACCTCCCCAGATTCCACTGTTGCACAACTCTGACTGTAAAAAATGTTTTCCCTAAGATCCAGCCCACCCTTAATTTAAACCCATTCTTGAGAGTCCTCTCCTCAGCTGCCAAGGGGAACAGCTCCCGGACCTCCTCTGAGTGACACAGCCCTTCAAATCCTTCAAGAGAGCAGTCATGTCCCCCCTCAGCCTCCTCTTCTCCAGACTGAACATTCCCAAGAAGTCCCTCGGCCTTTCCTCACAGGGCTTGGTCTCTGGGCCCCCGATCCTCCTCGTCGCTCTCCTCTGCACCCGCTCCATTCTGTCCACATCCTTTTGGAAGGGAGGCCTCCAGAACAGGACACAGCACTCCAGGTGCAGCCTGACCAATGCAATGTACAGAGGGACTATGACCAGCGTTCCCTCTAAGCTGAGTTAGTGTGAGCTAGCTCACAGTTTTTTAGCCTCCGGCTCACACATTTTTGTCTGAGCTTGGGAAGGACGGCTCCAGAGCAAACTAATCTATGCAGTAGCCAAATCGCTCAATCACAACTTTAATGCCAGCAGCTCACGAAGTAGAATTTTTGCTCACAAGACTTCACAGCTTAGAGGGAGCATTGACTATGAAAAGTACTGAGGCCAGAGACTCAGCATAGTGAATCAGCTCTTGTTTATTGGATTACATCAGGAACGAAAGATAAACGGGCCAGTACGTGCCCAGCTTATATGCATGCCCCATACCACACCCACACCCATCACCTGTGATTGGCCTTATTTACTCATCTACAATTCAATAGGGCTACTTTCGGATCCAGGTGAGCCCACAGGTGCGCCTTCGGATCCGAAGTGGCTATTGTCTTTGGAGCGAAGCTCTGAGGTTTGTTGGACCGCATGGTCAGGCCGCCCCGTGGCGGCCATCTTATTCCAGTGAATACACAACAGACTACGACATCTTGCTATTTGGATGTTATGTCCCTGTTGACACACCCCAAGATCGCATTAGCCTTTTTTGTCACTGCATCACATTGGCTGCTCATATTTAATTTATGGTCAACCCATACCCCATGCCCAGAAGTGTTTCTCCCATCCAATATTTGTGTTCCTCATTTTGGTTACCCAGATGTAGAACTCGGCATTTATCCTTTGCAATTTATTTACATCCGCCCACTTTTCTGGTGTGTTCAGATCTCATTGGATGCTATATCTTCTGGTGTGTTCGCTGCTCCTCCCAATTTAGTGTCATCTGCAAATATAATGAGTCACCCCTCCACACCCTCATCTAGGTAATTTTCGGTCCTGGCCCCGACCTGGTGGAACTCTCCGCCAAACAACATCAGGGCCCTGTGGGATCGTCTGCAATTCCACAGGGCCTGCGAGGCAGAGATGTTCCGCCAGGCTTTCAGTTGAGGGCAGCAACGGCTCAGACTGGCACCCTCCTTTTTCTTCCTGTGGCTCCCACGTCCCCTGCCCTGCCCTGCTGCATGGACAGCACTGCAGCTGGCAAAAAGAGGAGTCGATTGCCATCTGAACTGATCACCGGGATGGGTGAGCATCTCCCATGTAAAGCAAATGCATGACAGAAATGAGGTCAGTGACATCTGTGGATGACCACTACTGTGGTAATGTCCAGAGGGCAATTACTATAAAAGAGAGCTGGAAGTGATAATTGTCAAAATTTATAACAGGACCTCAGGGGGTGTCAGTGATGCAGGCATGTTTGTGTTCAGTGTTCCCTCTAACCTGAGGTAGTGTGAGCAACCACACAGTTCTTTTAGCCTCCGGCTCACACATTTTTGTCTTAGCTCAGGAAAGATGACTCCAGATCAAACTAATTGATGCGGTAGCCAAATCGCTCACGCACAACTCTAATGCCAGTGGCTCACAAAGTAGAATTTTTATTCATAAAACTCCACAGCTTAGAGGGAGAACTGGATGTTTCATATGTATATCAAACAATGCCATAACTTACAACTGTGGCACAATGTAGTCAAGTCGCTAGCAAGCATTTCACTTTGTAACTGTCATCAGGTAATTCCAAATGAGACTGTGGGCATTGTTGTCTACGTTAAAAAGAATGTATCGGGCCTGAAACTACAAATGATGAATGTCCCGCCAGGGTCATGTCTTGGGAGTTTAGAACATGCATTCCTACACGCCAGTATTTATGCTATAATTGTAAATTACTGTAGATGATATGTATGACTGTTACTGCTAAATCTAGGTAGAGCTAGGTGCTCTGGGCCTGAACACTGATGTTATCCTTTACTTTTGCCAGGTCATGCTTGGATTTGAGGAGCTCTGATTTCCTCACTGTGTGGGAGCCCTGGATGGCTGCCAGATCCCAGCCCGGGCATCATCAGGGCAAGCCACAGAATACCATAACAGGGAAAACTACTAGTCAGTCCTCCCGCAGGGGACTGTGGACCACCTTGGCCGCTTCATTGACATCACAGTTGGTGAAGCTGGCAGGAGCCATGATGCTCATCTGCGGAGGCGGTCAAGACTTGTAGACGCCATGGACCGAGGCATATTCGTGCTGGGAAACCCCACACTGACTACTGAGGGGGTACATATCCCTCCTCTATTGCTGACGCCGCATACCCCATGCACTGCTGGCTCATTACGCCCTACACAGGAGTGCTAACACCACAGAAGGTGGCGATTAATGGCACACAGCAGGACCAGGTGCGTGGTGGAGTGGGCCTTTGGATGCCTAAAGGCTCGCTGGAGGTGTCTGGGGATCACGCTGCAAATAATGGAACAAAATATCAATGCAGTACTGTGCGCATGTGCTGTGCTGCACAACATTTGTGAGGAGCATGGCCACCCAGTCACAGTGGAGGCCACGGAGCAACACAGCACTCCTCACTCACCGCAACCCCAGCCAGGAGGGAATGAGGGGCACTGTGAGGAGGGGAGGGCAGTGCGTGCTGCAATCACCCTGTGGCTGCAGAGGCGGCGCAGGCACTGAAGTGACAACTCTGACTATTCCCTGCACGCCATGTCCCCACATTTATAAAAACCGGTTTATGTAAATATGTTATGAAGTGTTGTTGATGTTGTTGTTTGCGAAAAATGTTTTGTTTGTTTTAGTTGTTGTTCAGTAAAAACTTTAATCAAAAGAACTGCTGAGCTGTGTTTTCCTGGACTCCCCACCCAAGAAGAATGGTTTGCGACCAGTGTTCCCTCAGTGTTCACAAATCCCTCACTCACAACTTTAATGCCAGTGGCTCACAAAGGAGAATTTTTGATCACAGGACTCCAGCGCTCAGAGGGAGCTCTGCC
The DNA here is from genome assembly GCA_029375565.1 of Gekko gecko. Taxonomy (NCBI): domain Eukaryota; kingdom Metazoa; phylum Chordata; class Lepidosauria; order Squamata; family Gekkonidae; genus Gekko; species Gekko gecko. The sequence goes on along the minus strand of JAPDNY010000012.1, from coordinate 1,711,007 downwards.
TGTGTGGTAGGTGGGGACTGGGAGAGCTCTTTTGAGGACCACCCTTGAGAGAACAGCTCCGAGAGAACTTGTGACTAACCCAAGGTCACCCAGCAGCTGCAAGTGGAGGAGCAGGGAATCAAAACTTGTTCTCCCAGATTAGAGGCCGCACACTTAACCACGACACCAAGTGAAATGGGGGCAGGGATAGGGTTGCCAAACTCCAGGTGGTGGCTGGGGCGCTCCTGGCATCCCAACTGATCTGCAGGCAACAGAGATCAGTTCTTCAGGAGTCCAGTCCACATTCCTCTAGTTTACCCATCAGAACATCATGGGGAATCCTGTCAAAAGCTTTACTAAAATCCAGGTAAGCAACAACAACAGCATTCCCTCAATCCAGTAAGCTTGCCACCCAATCAAAGAAGGAAATGAGGTTGGTCTGGCAGGACCTATTGGGGGCAAATCCGTGCTGACTTTCCCAGATCACCAAGTTGTCCTTTAGATGCTGGCAGATCAGTCCCTTTAAAGTCTGCTCCAGTATCTTCCCAGGCTGGGACAGAGGTCAGACTGACTGGCCTGTAGTTTCCTAGGTTGTCCCTCATCCTTTTATAAAAAATTGGAATAACATCTGCCCACCTCCAGCCTTGTGGCACGTCTCCCGTCCTCCCAAGAGGCCTGAAAGATGATGGACAAAAGGCTCTGCAAGCTCTCTAGTAAGTCCTTTGAGCACTCTTGGGTGCGCACCATCTGGCCTGGGGGATTTGTACTCATTCAGTGCAGTCAGGTGCTTCTCCACTACCTCTCTGTCCATGTCAACCAGCATCTTGGACAATGTGCCTTGCCTACTACCATCTCTAGATGAGCCTGTTCTCCTCTTCAGGGAAAAACGGAGACAAAACAGGCATTGAGCCTTTCTGCTTTCCCTCTGACCTCTGTCAGATTTTCTCCATCTTCACCCAATAGTGGCCCCTGTAACGAAATGGCTGCCAGGCAGAGGCAGCAGGTTAGTTTAATTGGGAACAATGGAACGGCCATACCTCCCTGCCTACACTTCCCAGCAGCATTAGGGGGAAAGTGTGGGAAGGAAGGGACCCACCCCAGGGGCGGGGCCAGCCAGATAAAGGCTTGAGCCTCCTGGGGGTTCTTGAGTCTTGGCCTTTGCCTGAGCCTGAACAGCGGCTTCGAGGGGTGCGCACAGGTGGGACTCCTGCGACCAGCACTCCGCGGTCAGGCCAGGCCACTCTAAACCGTGGTGGGTAGCCAGGAAGGTCAGCAGTGCTGGTGACCAGTCCAGTGAAGGGCTGGAGTTCCTCTCCGACAACGAGGAGGGGGAAAGCAAATCCTGGCCTGCAGCCACCCACTACAGAGGTAGAGAGGGGTGTGGGGGGGGGGTACAGAGGAACTGCGTTTAGATCATGCTTATTTTCTACCCAGGTTGTGTTGATGCGCCTGTGTTTCTTTTCTGTGCCTAACTTGTACATAGTTCAAATAAATCTTTTTTGAGTTATAAAGCCTGGTAGTGCCTTGACCTCATAGTGCTCCCCGCTCAGCACATTGCCAGAGTCAAAGGGAGGCCAGGGAACCCAGACGGAGGGGTTGCCAAACTCTCCAGGGGGCACCAAAAGTTTGAGGCATCCACTTTCCCAGGTTGGGGAATCAGCCAGAGGGGTCTCACTGTCCCTCTAGGAAGGCGGCGTCCATTCAGTGAGTGGTGGCAGCGACAGAGGAAGGACATAGCCCCAACCAGGCAGGGTGGACAGGCAAAAACGGGGGCTTGCAAGCCATAGAACGGCTATTCAGTCTCCCAGGGCTGAGGGCGGGTCCCCATTTTGTCAAGGCCCATTGCCTCCTTTATCCTGCTTTCGCTCCTCACATATCTGAAAATGTTCTTGTAGTGAGCCTCCCTGGCCAGCTTTACCTCACTGTGAGCTTTGGTCTCTCTGACGGCTGCCCTACAGTGCCTAGCAACCTGCAGATACTCTTCTTTAGAGGTGTGGCCTTGCCTCCTTTTCGTGAACATTTCCCTTGCCTCACTTAGCACATCATGTAGTTCTCTGTTCACCCACACTGGCTTCTTGGATCCCCTACTATATTTCCTTCTTGTTGGAATAACAACGGCTTGAGCTTGTAAGAGCTCTTGCTCCTTTCCTTTCCAGCAGTCCTGCCCATGGAATGATTCTCATCATGCCTCGGAGTTTATTAAAGTCTGCTCTACTGAAATCTAACATACATGTGTGGCTACGAACTTCCTTGGTCACCCACAGCAAAAGGAATTCTACCAGGACATGGTCCCATCTCCCTAAGGTCCCCACCACCTTCACTCCATCTACCATCTCTTGCCTATTGGTCAATATTAAGTCAAGTATGGCTGAGCCCCTCGTAGCTTCCTCCACCATTTGATGAAGGAAGTTATCAGCCAGAGAGGTCAGGAATGTGTGTGACTGTGACGCCTTGCCGAGTTTGTCTCCCAGCCTACATGGGGAAGCTGAAGTCACCCGTAACTACCAGGCGGTGTTGTTTGGATACCCTGTCAAGCTGCTCAAGGAGGGCAGCCCCCACCTCCTCATTTAGCGGCAATTAGCAGCCAATGTAAGGTTGAGGCTTGGCCCTAGCACTGCCATGGACAGGCATGCATAAATGCACACCTCTCAATGCCTGAGGCAAAGAGGGTCATTTGGGTAAATTACCATCTTTGGTATTACAGGGAATTGGCAGCAGGGAGGGTGTCATGAGAGGGCAGGAGAGCTTGGCCTGCACAAGGCAATGATCCCATTCCAACGATGCCTTAAAGATCCCCAGATGTTTCCAGTGTAGATGCTGCCGGTCAGATGCAAAACTATTTTACTTAAAACACTGACACGCAGGAAAGTAGTGGTGCAGAGAAGCCCTCAATCAGGGAAACGACAGGGGAGAAATTGTCCAGATGGTCTCCACTTGAAAGAGGGAGGATTCCAGCAGAGATCTGACATCATTCCTAGCCTCTCTAGATCTTTTCAATTTCACCCTAAGCTTTTGTTACTTTCACACCTTCAAAATACCACAATTCTTGAACTGATGAAGAAGGAGGCTACAGAGCAGAGCTCTGACCAAGGAAGTCTTCTGTTTAAATGTTGCCTCTGCCGTAAATTCACTGAGCAACCTTTCGTTTATGTTCTTATACTCTTGATCATGTGGAGAATGGTCGAATGCCATCCCATTTTATCTCCCCACTCTCCTGGTTGTTTGTTTGGGGCGGCAGACAGTGGCCGTGATCACAGGGGCAGTTTGGCCCGACGCAGCCACTCCTCCCCTCCGGATCAAATGGGCACAGTCAGACAGCCACATCTGTCAGACATTCCCCAGCCACTCTGCTATGTCCCAGGACCAGCATCAACAGACATAGCTAGACACCAAGAACAAGAGTGCACTAGGATCCTGGAAGGAACCTGTTAACCAGAAGCCGCATTGTATACAGCCTATCACGGGGAGTGGGGGTGTGGGGGGTGTGGTGTTGTGCACACTTTTAAGCAGGGCTTCGATCCTGCTAGTTTGTCTTTTTAGTTGAGTTAATAAACTATGAGCTGATCACTACGACATGTCGAACCCAGTATATTTCACATACTCATCCTGTCATAAGACGACTTGGAGCCAGGTTAAAAAGGCACCACATCACAAGTGGTGTTTTTGGTTCCCCGCACAGTCATTGCACATGTCCGGATGTCTGAACGCAGGGGAGCATGCGCAGAACAGATGTGCCAGTCTGAAGCTGCAGATCCGTTCTGCCGCTAGGGAGGGTTTTTGTTGTTGTTGTTTGTTTTAAATTGCCTATAAGTGCATGTGCACGCATGCACACTTATGTGCGCCCATGAATTTCGAGATTTTTTTTTGGCAGCGCACTCTGTGGCTGATGCGCTGCAATAATGTGGATGCTCTACCACAGGATGTCTCCATGGGTAACCCACAGCAGGGTGTGCTGTGTGGCTGATATGCCCCACAACACTTTCAACTGGTTCAATTATCGCGCCAAGCACCCAGTAACTGGTTCAGCAGGGATTTGAACACAGGATTCCCTGGTCCGGAGCCAATCCTGCACCTCTTGAGTCTGGCTCACAGGACTGCATGAAACTCATTTCTGTGCTGAGAAATGGTCTAATTCAAGTTGCTAAAATGGTAGGTGGCTGGCTGGAATTTAAAGCCCTCTCATCCTGGCCATAAGAATTAATATCCAAATAGAATTAGCCAAACATTTACTTAAAACAATAGGAAGAGGAAAAGAAATGGGGTGCTGGTGTCTCTTATAGCTCATTTCCACAAGGTGTAATTTGTTCAACAATTAAAGCTTTTACCAAGCTCTGATTGGTATGTCTAACAGCAGATAAAAGCAGGAAAAAATGTTTTAATTGACTCACAGGAACAAAGGGGTCAAGGAACAAGTCAGAAAATACTGATTTCTCTAAGATTAACAGCTGGAGCTCTCTGTATTTCTCTCTCTCTCCAGGTAAAGAGACAGCGGGACAGAAAGGGAAGGCCAGCCAAAGATGGCTGCCGTGGAGGATGTGCAGACGCCTGTTTACGAAGATACCCTTGCCTAAGGACATACTGATGTGCCATCAAGTTGCAAGGTACACAGACGACGACATCTCCCACGTAAAGCACAGAACTGTCCTTTCTTGGAAACCGCTTGCAGCACAGAAATTCATGGGATTTCAGTGGGGAAATGAAAAGCTCAGAGGGATTATCGTTTAATATGAAGCATCCCTTGGAAGAGGCACGTCCCAGCCTTTTGCTCTAGCTGCCTTCTTTTGAGTAAATCTGTGAGATCAAGAAGTCAACTTTACCTTGGCAGTGCCTTAAAAGAAAAGATGTCATGGCTGACTGTCCATCTTCTCCTCCAGCTTCCAAGGAAAGGACGCCAACGTCACACCCAAAAGCAGGGCTCATTTCCTGCAGGAGCGCACAGGAGTGAAGCTCCGGCAGTAAGGAGCCCAGGGGGCAGGCACATGCAGCAAGCCCCACCCCCTGCTCCCAGCAGCCCCCCCTCACCTTTCCCGGCCCGCTGGCCAACCCAGCGGTGTGCTACTATGAGCTGGCCCTCAATCTACAGCAACTCCTCGCAGGGTTCAGAGGTGGTTGGCCATGGCCTGCCTCTGCATGGCAACCCTGGGCTTCCCTGGCGGTCTCCATCTGGCTGCAGTTGATCCAAGACTGACATCCCCCAAAGATTTTATAAACTGCACCCATGAGGACTACACACTTATATGGGAAGTAAAATCAAATCTGATGTTCCTACCAAGAGTGTGCTTAGGGTCTGAGTATGGTGCAGATGTGAAAGCCTATATCCTGTCACTGTATGAGACCTGCATTAAATGGTTAATTTATTTTTTAAAAACCCTATATGAAATATGCAGGTGTTTGAACATGAGCTGCAGTTGTGGATCAGGGGCCGACTGCGTTACATCTCATGTTTTTTAAGTTGAAATAATCTCAATGCACACTTTTTAAAAATGTGTCAAGAAAGACGAAAACAATGGGATACAATTAAACAAGCATGTAAGACTGAATCCGTCATCTCACACTGGAAGTCCTCCTGGGGTCCCGAAGGGGGATTAAGGGAAAGGTATTTGCTTAGAGAAAGTCAGTCCAAATAAATCACTCTCAAATGTGACTTTCGGAACTGCCTCTCTGAGCTCTCTGCCAAGCGGTCTTAGATGCTCCGCCAAGCACTTGTCTGTGACATCACAGCACGAGGACAAAGTTCCTCCCAGCCGCTCACCTGCCCTCTGCCCTGGCTTGCCAGCACTCATCTTGCAAACGAGGATGCTACATGGCAGTTAAAAGCGACCAGGAACCGTATGGAAGTGCCCTTTTCCAATCTGACCTAATACCCTGAACCAACAGCAAGTCTTCAGGCTTTGCGCTGAGAATTTCTCTGGACTTGCGGCCCAGGCAAACTGACCGTGACACACCAGAAAGCTTCAGATGAGTATGGCAAAGACGAGTGGAAGTTCTGGTTTCCACTTTGGCTCCCAGGCTCCTGGACTCCACGTGGAGGCCTTCATTTCTGGAGGACTTCAGATGAGATTTCTGGTTCTACCCAAAACATCTTCAGAGCACACAGACATGTGACTCTCCTCCTAGCCTACAGAACTTTCCCACACGCTAAACTTTCTGTTTCACCCTTGTATACATATGCACATATAGACATGCCTTATACTGAATGAGCCCTTCAGTCCATCAAGGTCAGATGGGAAGTGGCTCTCCAGGGTCTCAGGCGGACCTCTTTCATATCATCTTTGGCCTGGCCCTTTTTTTTAAGCTGGAGATGCCTGGGATTGAACCTGGGACCTTCTGCAGGCAAAGCCACAGGCCCTCCACTGAGCCACAGGCCCTCCCCCACTCACTGCAATGTCCCATGTTGGCACATTATGTGTGCATGGTTCACTGCAAATAGATCGAGATGGGTAGCCGTGTTAGTCTATAGCGGCAGAAAAGAGCAAGAGTCCAGTCACACCTTAAAGACTAACAAAATTTGTGGCAGGGGAGGAGCTTCACCATCTGCAGAAGTGACTGCCGTGACTCAAGAAAGCTCCTTCCCTGCCACGAATCTTGTTAGTCTTTAAGACGCTCCTGGACTCCTGCTCTGGTGCACTGCAGATACAGCGTGACAGAATGTCCGGGTCAACACCAAGAAGACCATGCTTTTTCGGTGGGGTCGGTTCACACAATCACTTGCTGGGCATCAAGGGTACAACAGATAGAGTGAAACCCGTCTGATATATGTGCACATGTGAAACCCTTGTGCGAACTTCATCGCTGCACGACCAAGTGCTCTTCTAGTGCGCTGGATGGTTGTGCATAATATTTTCTGTTCTTTTTTAAAAACACTGAGGAGGAGAGAAGTAGGAGAAGAACCGCATGGCTCGGTTGTCTGCCCCCCCCCCCCCGCAAGGCTACCCTGTCCATTATGTGCGGACCAGATAGCATGCCCCCTCCCGTGGGGAACCCAGGGCTTCCAGGATAACCTGGGGAGAGGGAAGAAGTGGGAGGAGGAAAGCGCTGGAAGCGATGGCCCCGGGAAGCCCTACAGTGCAGTAAATGGGAGCCGAGCGGCACAATAGGCACAATTTGTGTGACTGGCCCCCCTCCTTTTCTCTCACTTGCACGGAGGCAGCGCGTGGGTGAGGAGGCGGAGGAGGGGGAGTGGGTGGGAAACCGTTCATCTGCTGGGAGCCTCCGGGGCTGCAATGGAGGTGTTTGTGGGGAAACTGAATTAGCAAGATTACACCAGCCTTCTTCCATTAGGCCCAAAATCTGTCAAGGTGCGCGGTGACGAGCAAATGCGATTTTTACATTAAGAAACACTAGTGAGACACTGCAGGCAATTTATCTGTTCACACAAATGAAGGTGGGGGGAAGAACTCAGGCCCCAGGGGAGGCTCTCCAGATCTGAATGTAGCTTTGTCATCCCCGCCCCCCCCGCGTCGAGTCCATAATGGGCACCGTTTCAGGGGAGAGGCCGGTGGATCTGCAGTAGAACGGGGAGGCAGTGATGGAGAAGACAGTCCTGCTAGGAAGAGCGGGAGGCAGCAGGAAAACAGGGAGACCCGACACGAGACGGACGGACTCCGACAGAGAAGCCACGGCCTTCAGCTTGCCAGGCCCGAGCATGGCAGTTAGCAAGAGAAGGCGTTTGGGAAGTCAGGGATTCATCGGGTCACCATGTCAGAAGCAAGTTGAGGGCACTTGACACACATAATAGCACTTTCGAGACCAACAAGATTTGTGGCGCATGAGCTTTCGAGAGTCAAAGCTCTAAGGTGCACCCAAAGAAGGGGGGGGGAGCCTTCGCAGACTCTGAAATGGTGGACGACTGACGCATGAGAGTTATGCTAGAGGTTGGGGAAAATTCCTTTCCCTGGCAAATGCGGAGATGTGGAGCTCTTGGCCTGGTACAACAGACTCAGGGCACACAGGAAAGATTATCCCATCTGAGCCAGCGCCAGTATCATAACTCAGTCATCTGGAACCGGGGTGTCAGAACTGCCGACATTTTTATTGCCTCATCTGGCGAGCCCAGCATCCATAAAATTCCTTGGTGGGAAATGGATTGGTCTGTTTCCAGAATATTCTATTTCTGGTGGGAATTTATCAGTGATTTAAAAGAAAAGGGGAAGACTGGAGGCTATAAGCTTTCCACCAGGGTGTGGTTTATAAAATTATATTCTCTTATCTAAAAGCTTAGCATAACGCAGACACCCACAGACTTCATTACAGCATTATTGAAGGGGGGGTGTTCTCTCAAAACTGGGACTTGGCAGGGAGAGTTCTGAAACCCCAGTCACAGAGAATTTCATTTTTATTAACAAGAATAAATCTTAATGGCGAGATACAGTTATCAAAAAGGACATTCAAAAAGCATTATTAAGTCAGCAGGCTGGAGAAGAAATGAAAATGTTATTTGTAAAAGGGTACAATTTATCCACATGTTTCTAATTATGGTTTGGAGAAGAAAGATCTGGCATGTTTATCCATCGAGTATATGGGCTGAGGAACAGCTGGGGGGTGGGGGGGGAGTGCAACTATTTTAGAATCTAGTCCAACTTCTCTGGCACAGAAGAATTCACAGTGCAGAGCTTCTTCCAATAATTTGTGACAGGTGGCCTGTACCTTTCCATCTGAGCATTTGAAATGTCTTGCATGTAGGTTCTGCGCAAAGAGAAACCTGTTTTTCTATGTCAAGGTATCACGTAGCAAAGAAATGCTTACATGTTAAATAAGATGGCCACTCACATACAAATGCAAAAGTGGCAAGAAATGTGGAAACCTGTCCACAACTATCTTCAGTAAATAATACTGTTGGATAGACAGCCTTTACCCCAAAAGTGTGGTCGAACCGACATGAGAAGGGAGGGAAAACCGCTGTAACAATGTTTCTTCTCCAACTGCGTATTCCAAGAATTCCTCCCTCTTAAGAGATCAAATGGCCTTGTGGAGTTTTGTGCCCCCACTAGAATTTTTTTTGTAAATCGCTGTTTACTCTGATGGCTGCTGGGGTCATTTTTACCCCCAATGCATTGCTAGCTGTGTTTGTCTGTAACAGAAGAAAAGAGCAAGAGTAGCCCCTTAAGGACCACCACGACGCGTGGCAGGGAACCCGCTTTCGTGAGTCACGGTGTGAGCTCCTCCCCTGCCACAAACGGTGGTATTCTTTAAGGTGCCCTTGCACTCTTTGCTGTTTTCTAAAATCAGCATGCAATGTGCAATTGACAAAATCTTATTTTCTTGATTTTTGCATAATTTCTTTCTGGTACTGTTGCTGTTGTTCTCTTACTAACTGTGAAAAAGGAATTCTAATTTCTTTACCATGAAAAATTCCTAATTTCTGTACCATGGAAAAGATATTCCTAATTTTTTCCCCTTTATGCCAGGTGTCACGCTCAATGCAACACCAGGGGTTCCTCATTCTTAGAAAATACTTTAGGGTCTATTTCACTGCTGCACTGCATTAGTAAAATGCACTTTCTGTTTGGGCAACAGCCCGAGCGATCTGAAGAAGCGGCTGCCGTGACTCCTGAAAGCTCCTCCCTTGCCACAAATGCCGTTAGTCTTTAAGGTGCTCTTTTCTACTGCTTAAGCGATCGAGCTGATAACGGATCATTTCGCGTCTGGTCCCAAACTTCTTTATGGGGCTGTGATGACAGTGAAGCCATTGGATGCAAACTCTGGAGAGTGCCTCTCCATGCTACCAATATGTGATTTAAAATCCTTTCACAGGTTTCTGCATTGGAGATCTGCAGCAGGGGACGTGGGCTTTATAGCTGCAGTCCCAAGGCTATGGAACAACATCCAGAGGTCACTGGAGGAGAGAGCTCCTGATCCCGCCGTGAACCCCGGGCAGCTGCTCTGGTGGTGGTGGTGGTGGTGGCAACAGCTGCTTCAGCATTGGCTGCTGCTACTTTGGGGACTGACTGCAAGAAATAGGTCAGTTTCTCCCTTTCTTTCACCCCCCCTGACGCTGAGAACAAAAGATGCTGAGTTGGATCCAGGGCAAAACTGCTGCCTGCACTAGAGCTCTCTTGCGAGCGGAAGTGCAGGGAAACGACTGCAGCAGCCACTGGCGCTCAGGCAGACTTATCTTGTATCCATCCCTGTTTCCACTGGAGCAAGATATTGTGCAGCCAGTTCCTGGGAACAAAACTACATAGGGAGGAAAGCCTCAGGTCCTGCACAAGATCTCGAACAAGCGGGACTACATTAGTCCGTTCATGTTTCCGCTGGCACATCAGTGGATCTGAGACATTATGTCTGTGCCAAGGAACCTGAGACAGCAGCAGCCTCTCTGAGGGTTTCTGGCGCCTGGAACACTGCAGGGAGAGGGGAGGAAGAGCCATCTGCCCGCCGGCACCAGGGTGGGAGGGAGGACTCCTCCTCTCGCTCAGTTTAGCCGTCCAGCTGGAGTTCCGCTCGCAAGCCCGTCCTGCTTGCCCCACATGGAAGGAGAGGGTGACTGGTAAGCCAGCTTTATCCACTTGCATTGTTTAAAACATTTATTAGCCACCTGTACACCTTGCGGAACTCAAGGCGGTTTACAGTGTAAATAAAACAGTAATGAAAAAAATCACAGATCTTAAAATCTCCAATTAGGACTGCCAATAGATAGAAAATCAAATTAGTCAAACGCCCAGAGCAAGCGGGCTTTTGTCAAATGCAGTCTTAAGTTAAACTGTCTTCAACCGCTTCCTGAAGATTGGAAGTGGGGGGAGGTCAGAGGGCACCTCCCTGGGAAGGCTGCTCCATCATCATGGGGCTGTCACCAGAAAGACCCACTTTTCATGCACCCACCAGACAAGCTTCTCGGATTGGTGCGACAGTCAGGAGAGCCTCTCCGATGGTCTTAATTCCCAGGCAGGTACATATGGGAATATTCTCGATCACGGGATGCTGAACTTGAGGGATGTCCCTGGTTTATACGCATCTTTTGTCACCTTTGGGGAAAATCTGATCTGTCCGTCTGCAAGACTTTTAGAGCTACGTCTGGGCCTGGTAACAGAACTGCTGTTGACATATTTCATATCATTGGTGCTGCTGGAATGCTAGGCTGTTAAACAGTCTTTCCATTAGCTGCCCTAATAGAGCACGGTTTAGGTAGGCGGATGGATGACAGAAAGAATATGCAAGGCTTCTGAAAACCGAAATGTATTTTTCTCATCTCACTTTCTTCCCTAGAAACTGAGAGTTTTCACAAAGTGAAGAAAGTGGGGTGGGACTGGATACATAACCCACAACCCGGGGGACAGCGCCATGAAGGCAGAGTGGCTGGAACGGGGAACTGAGAGCAGAAAAGAGTCCCCAGAGACAGCTGAGCATTTTGAGGAGAGGAGAGGGCACATTCATTGGATTCCCTTTGGAGGACACTGCATGGCTGAGCCCTCTTGATGCTCTTTCTCAGGCCCGACACCCAAGAGGCATTTGGAGCCATGCAACTCTGGAGAGCTTAAAAAAAGACAAAGTGACATCATCGCCAGAGTCTAGAATTTAGATAAACCGAGGAGAGCTGAATGTGATCCCAGGGTGGAAAAATCTCAAGCATGTCAAAGATTTGGTACTCAAAGGAAACTGGTCCCTGGGAAGCTCCAGCAGAAAGTTATTCCACGCACAGCAAAGAGCATGAGGTCAGTATTCCAAGCGACATACCTTATCCTTGTCACCTTGCCGGACATTCTTTTCCTCTATGCTCTTGATTGTATTGGCTCGGGGTGCAGCTCCATGGCTGATGATTTGGTTCACTGCTGTTCTTCGCCCCTGTTCTCGGCACCTGGAAATGAAAACAAGGAACACTGAAATCGGCAAACTCACGATTCTGCGGTTCTACTTTTTTTATTGTTCACCTTCCTTACAGAGACCTAAAGCAGCCTTAGTGGGAGTGTCAGCCGATCATGTTTCCAAGAATGACTTTCTTGGGTGCTCTGCGTGAAGGGAAATGGCCGCTCTCCAGGCTTGCAGGACAAGGTCTTTCCCATCACCTTTTACCTGATCCTTTTAACTCGATATGCCAAAGACTGAACCTGCGACCTTCTACATGCCAAGGAGATGCACTTCCACTGAGCTATACCCCTTGCCCTATTTACCAGGTACAGTTCCTACGCTCTGGTTCCTATGCCTGGTAAATGACCCTTGGTCTATATTGTTCTCTTTGAGGGATATGTTGACTAAATTTGTGTTACCAGGAGCTGATGTTCTTTAGGGTTTAAAACTCAGAAACATGGAATTGATTCAGCTCGTAAACGTACACGCATTTCCACACGGGAACAGGTTTGCGTGGTTTCCCTGTTGCTGCTGCTGCAGCAGCCAATACAGCGCAGGATTCCCTGCAGTTGCTCTGCCCGAGTCCCTCACAGTGGCTGCCAGCTTCCTTCCCATGCCCCCCCCCCGGGCCATTGGCACTTTTTCAATTTTAAAAAAACTGGCAACTGAATATAGTTATACCATTACTATAATACATGTAAAAGGTTCTTTGAATTTGAAGCATTTATTTTTTAAAAAAGTCTTCTGTTGCAGAGATATGCCTTTCCCCTTATATCTCCACAATGGAGAGGGCTAGAGATCTGGAAATTCTAAGAAACTGTTACACATACTGCTATTATGTTCTATTAATATAATAATATTCAACTGCCTTAAAAAAATGAAAGCAACTGGGGGGAGGGATGGCCCCTGTGGGGAGAGTGTATGGGAAAACAGCTGCCATGTGGGTAGGGAAATCCCATCAGAGAAAAATGAGAGAAAAGTTGGAAACCCTGGGAGATGCACAAATGCACCATGATGATGTGGGGGGAAACCCCTGCTTCCTAACAGATAACCATGAATTCAAAGGTGTTGCCTTGCATTTCATACGACACAGCAGCTGAGGGAAGGTTCGAACATTTCTAGAACACACTGATGGAAGTGTGATTCCCTTCCCAGTATTTATTTACTTCATTTATACCCTAATTTTCCCTCCAAAGGGGACCCAAGGTGGCTTACAGCATTCCCCTCTCCTCCATTTCATCTTCAACACAACAACCCTGCGAGGTAGGCTTGGCCGAGAGCGTGTGACTGGCCCAAAGGTCTCCCTACAAGCCTTCATGTCAGAGTGGGGATTCACACCTGGCTTGCCCAGATTTTGGTTTGGCACTCTAACCGCTACACCACACTGGTTCTCAGATATCTTTAACTTAAAGGACAAAAAACGTAACCAGCGTTTAAAAGTGCAGAACAGGCTAGTGTGAGATAAATGAACGGCACACTAAATGAACCACCAGCAATCCAGTGCTCAGAAAGAGGTTCTCTGTTAACCAGGTTCATATTTTGGGCTGTGAAATGCAGGAGAGACCGCAAAGCCGCTTTGTTCCAGCGATGGCAGTGCCACCCCTATGGCAGTGCCACCCCTTCACTCACACTCTCTTATCCCTCTTCTCCTCCCTGCACGGGGCTCAGGGGAACGGGCACAGCAGCCTCTCCCTCCCCCCTTTTATCCTCCTCACAATCCTTTATCTGTGGAATGTGTCATGTTAAGGCTTAGGCTGTAGTTTGCCTCTGGTCTCTGGATCGTACTGACTGAGCCTCAGTGGGAATGGTGGGCTATACGTAATGTCAACAAATAAAGAACAACCCTGTAGAAATAAGCTTGTACGAAATGTGGCCAATGGCCCAGGGTCACACAATGAGCATCGTGGATAAGTGGGGATTTGAAGACGGCTCTTCCCAACCCTCATCTAACATTCCAGCCAGCACATGGTCCTGCCTTTCGGTTTCCTTGTGTCCTCCTAGCCATTAACTTGCCCCCTTGCTATTTCTTTCTTAGGGACACCGCTTTGCCATTGGATTTATACCCCGCCCTTCACTCCCCGAAGGAGAGCGGCTTCCAATCTCCTTTCCCTTCCCCTCCCCACAACAGACACCCTGTGAGGTAGGTGGGGCTGAGAGAGCTCTTTCGAGAACTGCTTCTGAGAGAACAGCTCTGAGAGAACTCATGACTGACCCATCCTGCCGTTCCTCACAGTTCAAGGCGGCTTACCATAAAGTTAGAGTGCTTTCGGCAAGGCCTTAGCATTTCGGATTTCTGTGCCCCACTACAAAACTGCACCAACACTAGTAATAGTGAAGGTACTGACATTTTAGTACATCATTGAGGGGGGGGGATGGGATCTTTCCTCAGTTTCAGGGACTGGACAGACTATAAAAAATTGAAACCCAATTACGGTGAGAGCCGTCTTATTATTAGAAAGCTAAAGGCCGAACAGCTATCTGTGACCACTCCAAACTTGCCACTCAACGGGACGAGGGGTATTTGCGTCTTTTCACACTGGCGACTGTGCATAATGAGCCTTGCCGATAGGTCTTTCCGCTACAGATCAGTCTAATCTGATGTTGATCTTTGCAGCTTCCTCCAGCCATTTCTACATATCATTTCAAGACTGCCCAGAAGGCCAAAGGATCTCGATGCAGATTGCACAGCAGTGCACTGGGCCACTAGGGCAGCACGAAACGGCTGCAGGAAATGGGGAAGGGGCGTGTTTCCCGCAAGACTCTTCCTCTGGCTTCTGGAAGGAGCGATAAGGCAGCCTTGGAGGTCAGGTAGACAGAGACACGCTGCATATTAAAACCAACTGTATCACTGACTGGTTAAGTTTGGGATTTGGCTCATTTCAAACTGCTGAGATCAGTACAAGCAGTGATGAATGCATTGTTATTTAGGCCAGCATCCCATTCCCCACTGAACAGAGCAGGATTTACTTGTAAGGGGCGGTGGAAAATGCCATCAGATCACGGCTGACGTGTGTCAGTCCTGTGGGCTTTCAATGCAAGAGATGTTCCGAGATGGTTTGCCATGGCATGACTCCACCTAGCAACCCTGGATATCCTCGGTGGTCTCCCGTTCAAATACAAACCAGGGTTGACCCTGCTTAGCATCCAAGATCTGACAAGATCAAGCTAGCCTGGGCCGTCTTGCCTCTAAGTAGGAGAGACAAACGCTTGCTGCTTCATATAAGTTTGTTACCGAAATGTGCCAGTGAGCAATGCTTCCTCTAGGCTGTGGAGTCTTGTGAGCAAAAATTCTACTTTGTGAGCTACTGGCA
Source organism: Gekko gecko (assembly GCA_029375565.1). Taxonomy (NCBI): domain Eukaryota; kingdom Metazoa; phylum Chordata; class Lepidosauria; order Squamata; family Gekkonidae; genus Gekko; species Gekko gecko. The sequence goes on along the minus strand of JAPDNY010000012.1, from coordinate 1,695,933 downwards.
TTAAAGTTGTGAGCGAGGGATTTGCCTACTGCATAAATTAGTTCACTCTGGAGCCCTCCTTCCTGAACTAAGGCAAAAAAATGTGTGAGCCGGAGGCTAAAAAACTGTGAGCTAGCTCACACTAACTCAGCTTAGAGGGAACACTGCCAGTGAGTTGTGAAGCCAAAGTAATCTAGCTAAAAACCTAGGGTTTGGAATTGGTTCTGGGAGATCTGGATTCAAATCCTGGTGTTCAGTTGTGAAGTTCACTCAGTGTCCTTGCGCTGGTCCCTCGCTCCTCACCTACCCAGGAGAAGCACAGAACAATCCATGCCGCCTTTGGAGGAAGGAGGGGATGAAATACAACAAACAGATTAATGTTTTCAGATTTGCATGAGATTAAGAATTCAGTCTTGTCTCTAATGGGTCTTGGTCCCAAGCTGTGTAATTTAAAAGAAAATAGAATCATATTCCCGAGCTTCCGGCCCATGCTTGGCAGGGAAAGAAATAGTTGGTGAAATCCCTGCTCTGCACAAAGGAACAGCATGGAAGGAAGTGAGCTCTGAAACAGCCCAAAGGTCTGAGCTGAAGGGAGAGCCCAGGGAGGCAGGGCTCCACAACCTAATCAGGCTCCCCACATGCCTCTTGGACCCCTCTCCCTTACGGCTGGTGGAAGTCGGCGGTCAGAGAATACGGGGAACCCTGGTGGACATCATCAGTCTGTCCCTGGAGTCGGTGGTCCACCCAGCAGGACTGAAAGAGGCTGTGCTGGTGCCGCTCTTGAAAAAACCTTCTTTGGATCCCACTGATCCTTCCAATAACCACCCAGTTGCGAATCTGTCATTTCTGGGGAGGGCCATTGAGAGAGCAGCAGCCAAGCAGCTCCAGGGTTTCCTGGAGGACACATCGGCACTGGGCCCATTTCAGACCAGTTTTTGCCCCGGCCGCGGGACGGAGGTGGTGCTCGTTGCCCTTACAGACAATCTCCACAGACAGCTGGACTGAGGCATGTTGGCACTGCTGTTGCTGCTAGATCTCACAGCAGCGCACCGCCTTGCCGACGTGGGAGCTCATGGGGTAACCTTGAAGTGGCTTACTTCATTTCTCCTGGGTCAGGGACAAAAGGTGGTGCTTGGGGAGAGGGTGTCAGCCAGGCACCCCTTACCTTGTGGGGTCCCACAGGGGAAAATCTTCTCCCCAATGTTATTTAACATCTGTATGCACCTCCTCACCCAGCTGGTGTGAAGTTTTGGGCTGGGGTGTCATCAGTACGCTGATGACGCCCAGCCATTTCTGTTAATGGGTGGCCACCCAGACACCGCCCCAGCAAATCTGGCTGAGGGTCTAGAGGCCGTGGTGGGATGGTTGAAGAAGAGTCGACTGAAATGGAATCCAACCAAGATGGAGGTTCTGTGGCAGGGGGGCGGGGGGATTCAGGGCTGGGGCACCAACTTCCCTTCCTTGACGGTGCACCACTAACACCAGCGCAGCCGTCAGCAGTTTGGGCGTGGTCCTGTTGCCAAGCTGGCATTTTTTCATCTGCACCAAGCGCAGCAACTGGCCCCTTTCCTGTCTCGCCCTGACCTGGCCACAGTAATCCACACAACGGTCACCTCCAGACTGGATTGCCGTAACTCACTTTATGCTGGCCTGCCCTTGGGACTCATCCAGAAACTCCCAACTGACCCAGAATGCGGCAGTGTGAGTCCTGACAGGAACGTCACAGCCAGCACATGTTCAACCTGTGCTGCGTCAGCTGCACTGGCTTCCAGGGGAGCACCAGGTCAGGTTCAAGGTTTTGGTATCGACCTTCAAGGCCTTGAGCAGTCTGGGACCTTTGGGCCCACCTCCTCTGGTATGTCCCCTGAAGGGCATCACCCTCTGCCGAGAACAACTTACTGGCGACCCCTGGCCCAACAGACATCCTGCTGTCCTCGGCCAGGGCCTTTTCAGCCCCGTCCTCTGCCTGGTGGAACTCTTCTCTGCCAAATAACTTCTGTGCCCTGCGGGACCTGATGCAATCCGCAGAGTTTGTAAGGCAGAGATATTCTGCCAGGCCTGGCTGGCACTCCCTCTCCTTTTCCTCCCCTCTTCCAGCTATGTTTCCCCTCCCTCTTTCAGGAAGCAGTGACACAGTCTAGAATTCAATAACGGCATGGATGAATTGTTTTTATTTAAACTGTTAATTGTTGGGAGCTGTTTTTATCTTCGTGGGTTTTTTATCATTCTTGTTCCTCGCTCAGAGCCCTGAGTACTCAGGGACAGAGCAATTCATAAACTGAAATTATAAACAAACAAACAAACAATTGCCTAAGTTCAATGCAGGATGCATTTTGTTCCTTAATTTCTACACCACCAACCTCTACCTACGCATTTGTCCACGACAGTGAGGAAAACAGACCAGAATGATATTGAGACCTGTCCAGAGATTTCTCGTAGGAAAATCTTCTAGAGGCCTCAGGTCTTATTTTACAGAATTTCAAGGCAGTGCCCAGAGCCCCCTGAAAAGCAGCTCCTCCCAAAATCTTGTGGAGACTTTGATCTCGAAGGTGTGCCTGGCTGCTCACCCAATGAACTATCCCCAGACGCGACCTTGGACAACAAATTAAGCAGCAATCTGAACTTCAAACATTTTCCACTGATGTTTTTCAAACAACACCAACTCCTCCCCCCGCAAAAAAACACATCAAAAAGGCTGCACATTCAGCTCTTTATATTCCCACATCTGTCCTTTATTTCTTAGGGTGGAAAACCTGACTCCAACTTTCTCACTGTGGAGAAGGGCAAAAGAGCAAGCGGAGTTGTTAGGCTTGGCTCCCAAACTTCCCCACTGGTGTTCACCAAGGGAAGTGCGCTCCATTCAGGCATCTCCCCATGGGTTGCTCTGCTAACGTTTCAACAGGAACAAAGAAAACTGTCTATTTGTCTAAAGGATCGCTCACAAGCACCTCACATTTAACTGGCTTAATTCCTGTGTGGGAGGGAAGGCGGCATGGGGTGTCCCGCTTTTGTCAGATCTTGGAAGCTAAGCAGGGCCGGCACTTGGAAGGGAGACCACCGGGAAGGCCATGCTGAGGCAGGCCAGGGCCAGCCCCCTCTGCTTCTCACTTGCCTGGAGAGCCCCTTGCTGGGGTCGCCATAAGTCAGCTGCAGCTTGATGGCCGTTGGCACACACAATTCCTGTGCGGGAGATCCAGGGTTAGTAATCCTCTTCCATCCCAGGTTCTCACTAAGACCACAAGATGGGTGTGGGATCCTGACCCCTCTGTCTGCTAGGCAATACTGGCAGGAGGGAACCAAAGATTGCAATCATCTGTAACCAGCGATGATCCATTGGCCTTGGTTGATCTTTGACTACAGCCCTAGCAATGCCTTCTACCAGCTGTGGGTTCTCTCTAGCCTTGTTTTCTCCCTTACCACAAACAGCTGGGGCACCCTTTTGGCACTGCCACTCTAGAATTTGATGCTCATCCTTTGGCCTTTTTGCCTGGTGCTTCCCCGCCCAAGCTTAAAAACTGATGTCACACAAGCTGCAAGCCCCCATTATCAGAGATTTAAAAACCTGATGTCACATGGAGTGCCCAGAAGAAACAGATTAGAGTCCAGTAGCACCACAGAGGCCAACGATATTTCTGGGCAAAGGCTCCCTTGGGAGCTTTGATCTCGAAAAGCTCCTGCCCCGCAAGATCTCCTTAGTTTCTAAGGCACTACTGGAGTCACTCCCGGCTCTTTCACTGCAGATCAACCTCGCTATACCATCTGAAACTATCTGATGCAAACAAGGGCTGAGCAATAGATTAGGTGCCCCTGAAGCTAACTAAAAGCAGTGTAAAAGACCCATAAAAAGAAACGCTCATTTGAATGCACTTTGGAAAACACACAACAAAAATGTGAGCGTTGCCACCTTTTATAACACTGTGAGCCAATCAGTGTTCCAGATCCCCACTGACTTCCACTCCGTTGGCTCTTTGTCCATTTTTCTTAACATCTCAGCTTGCGCAGTAAAATTCGACAAAGCTGGCTTTGGTTTCTGTTCCACGTTCAGCACTGAGGATCCAAGGATATAACATCCTGCATGGGGCATGTTTATTTGCTTCTGAGCATCTGCTTCAGCTGGGATTTTTCAAAACTTCCCAGTGGGATATAAATGTTTGTTGGTAGCTGTTCATTCTTGAAAAAGGCCCCTTGGAGTCAAACAGGCGACTGGGAAGTGGGAATGCGCTTGGCAGTCTTAGGCCGCTGGTTCCCTGACAGGCAGTTCAGTGACAGGACTACAGATCTGCTGAGGTCCCAACTCTGAGGGCCAGGGAACAAAACGTGAGAACTCAGGAGCCTAAGCAGAAAGCCCTGCCCAAGACACAACACATAGATGACCCACCCTGCCCACACTTAACAACACTTGGGATCTGGTGCAGACACGACACAGCGTTTTGTTAAGATGGCTACATCAAATTCTCATGCCCCAAAATTGCGCAAAGATGGAAATCCTGCAAATGACTATCTTATACAGAGGAAACTTGTAGGGGTCCTTGCTACGTCTCTTCCCCTGCATCCCCAGACAGTGAGCCTAGATGGCTTTACCGAGGTTAGATAAATTCATAGGGGATAAAACCTATCGACAGCCATAAGAGATACGTGAAACTTCAATACAGCACAGAAAATAAATGTCAGTTGCTGGTAGGGTGGTCATCTCCCCGACAGGGTCTGGGAATTCCCCGCTGCTAGTCAGCTGGATGGCTGGGGGGACTTACCAATGGAGGGGGAGGCCTACACGATCATCTCAGCATCTCACTTCTGGCAGGTTGCCAGTGATGTGGGGACAATCTGGTATTTGAGCAAAAACTCTGTGGTGCAAATGGCTTCTGCCATAGAGCTTTTGCCCAAATACCACAGGTCCCTGTGGAGAAATGATGGCTGAGGGGTGACATAATTGAGGTTTATAAGATTATGCATTGGATTAGAGCAGATAAAGAAGTACTTTTCTCCCTTTCCCACAATACAAGAACTCGTGGGCACTCAATGAAATTGTTGAGCAGTCAGGTTGGAACAGATAAAAGGAAGTACTTCTTCACCCAAAGAGTGATTAACACATGGAATTCACTGCCACAGGAGGTGGCGGTGGCTACAAGCGTGGACAGCTTCAAAAGGGAATTAGATAAGCATATGGAGCAGAGGTCCATCGGTGGCTATTAGCCACAAGGCATAGATAGGGACTCTGGGGCAAGTGATGCTCTGTATTCTTGGTGTTTGGGGGAGCAATAGTGGGAGGGCTTCTAGTATCCTGGCCCCCCTTGCTGGACCTCCTGATGGCACCTGGTCTTTTTGGCCACTGTGTGACACAGAGTGTTGGACTGGATGGGCCATTGGCCTGATCCAGCCTTGGTTTCTCTTATGTTCTTATGTCACCAGCAATGTGATGATGTCACTTCTAGCACATGCTGTAAGTGATGTTGTTGCATTGCCAGCAATGATGCTGAGAGGCTGCTGCAGGCTTTCCCTGCTGCCAGTAAGTCCCCGTGCCACCCCCCACCGCCAGTTGCCAGGGTTACCCGGAAACTCTAGCATTGGAGACCGCTGCCTGTATGTCCTGCCTGTAAACTTTCCAGAAATGCCTTACTGGTCTTTGCGGAAAAGAGAATGTCAGGAAACTTTAGTGCTGCCAATTCTAAGTTGGGAAATTCCGTGAGATTCCTGGGGTAGAGCCTGGGGACAGCTGGGTTTGGGGAGGGAAGGGACCTCAGCAGGGAACGTCACGGAGTCCACCCCCTCCAACTGGTCTCTGTAGGTTGGAGATCAGTTGTTATTCTGGGAGATTTCCAGGCAACCCTCAACCCAGCAGGGCTCTTTTTATCCAGTCTTCATCTAGTGCCAAAATTCAGGTTTTAGGAAATTTCTCCATAGGTCAGTTTTTAAAGGGACCTCATTAGAAATGCTTCCTTGTTTACTTCAGGCAAGCTTCAGCTTCCTTTAAAGACCTTTACAAGTTACCACAAAGCCATTCTGGGTTATTCACATCAGAGGGCTGTATGAGCTTTGATATGAATGTCGTGAACGGGATAAGCTGCTATGAATCCAGATCCACCTCCTACTTACAGGTTGTCTTGAGGGCTGCATGCCTCCCACGCCCATTGTATGCTGGGAAGAGGTGTCCCGCTTGCTGTGCACTTGAGGCTGTATTCTCCTCCTTTTGTGAACAGGTCTTGGTCTTTGTTCTTGTCTAAATCTGTCTCCTTTTCATAAATTTTGGGTCTCTCTAGAAAGAAAAAGACCACAAGCATTTCATCAGACAACCACTTCTCCCAGAAAGCTGCTGAACCACAGTCTCAATATACAACACAGAATGGCAGGAAGTCCCTCAAGAGCCGTACACTCCATGTGGGGAGACGGGAAGAAGCAGCAAAATGCAACAGCCGGGCCTCCCCCTCAAGTACAGGCCTTACCACACAATGTGCTTTCCTACCAATCCATTCCCTGGTTTAATTCAAAGGGCTGGTTTGTTTGTTTTTTTACCTCTAAAGTGCTGGTGTGGTCCAGGGCCCTGTGATACTTCAAAAGGAGTGTCCTGTGTAGAGGTGCCATCCTCCAGGTGGGACCTGGGGATCCCCCAGAGTTACAGCTCATCTCCAGACCACAGAGATCAGCTCCCCTGGAGAAAATGGAGGCTTTGGAGGGTGGACTCTATGGCACTGTACCCCACTGAGGTCCCTCTCCTCCCCAGGCCCCCTCCCCAAATCTCTAGGAGTTTTCCAACCTGGATCTGGCAATCCTGCCTTCCCATCCACAACAGCTCTAATCCTCTCCCATATGTGCCCAAAGGTCACTTGAGAAGCCCTGCTAGGGTCCCTATGGAATCTCCTCTGCTGTGGAACCTTCCCCTCTTGTGGAGGGTCGTCTGGAGGGAGAGTTTGCCTCATGTTTTTAACCACTAGAGTCAAAGTGGCTAGCTGGGGGCCTCAGGCTGCTAGTTCCCTAACCTGTAGCTCTCGCCTAGGGTTACCTGCCCGCCACTGCCAATCCCCAGGAGAGCTTTGGGGGGTGGAGTCTGTGGAGGGACAGCAGCATGAACATCTTGACGTCACTTCCAGTTAAGTGCCTGGAAGTGACATCGCAGCACTCTTGCTGCTCTAGAAATCCCCTAATCTCTATGGTAAATACCACAGAGATTGGGGAGTTTCCTAGAATGTCACAGACACTGTGGTGTCATTTCCTGGTGCTCAGCCACAAGTGACATCACAATCTGCATGCTGATTTCCCCCCTTTTCTTCTTCCTGCTGCTCCATCGACAGAAGGCAGGGTCCAGAGACCGGGAGGGGGTGCTTCCTGGAAGGGCTAAGCTCCGCAGGAGTAGGATTGCAGGTCTATTGAGGCTCTGTCCCAAGGAGTCAGGGAACGGGTTGTGGGTATTCAAGAATGGAGACTGGCAGGCTAGCAGTCCCCATCCAAGATACAATTTGTAATGGAGGCCTTCGTTTTAGATTGATACCTTCATTTTTAGGAATGCTTTTATGCTGCAGACAGCACTGCTCAAAAAGCTTGTGAAGGATTTGTTTATGTGCTTTAACCCCTCTCATCTTCTGTTCTAGGTTGCTCTTAGTTCTAGGTATATTTTTAAAAATGTTATGAACTGACTGGTAAACCAAAAAAACAATTTTCCAGGAATCAGCTAAAAAACACAGAGACCAGTATACTAAAAAGAAAGTCCGAAAAATAATAATTACAAATAACACTTTTTTAATTCTTCTATATTAAAATTAATTAAGTTTAGTTATCATTATTCTTCAGCATCCCCTGGCTGGTCGTCAAACAGTGCAAGAACCTCCTGGCTGAGTGGTTCTTAACCTTTTTGGCACTCTGTAACTCTTGAACTAGCCATCAGAACTGGAATTGCTATCACCACACAAATTAAGTAAGTTTATTCTGCCCACTGGTTAATACAGAATTAATTTTGGTAAATGAAGCTGAATACTTGTGATGATCAAACACATAGCGGGGAAAAGTTGGAAGTACCAAGGAAAAGTGAACATTTTCTCTATTTAAAAAGATCATGTCATCTCTTATAAACATAGTCTGCTTCTCTATATTGAATCCTCTATTCAATATTTGTGCTTATTGCAACTAAGTTCACCCTAGGGTTGCCAACTCTGGGCTGATTTTGGGGGTAGAGCCTGGGAAGGGTGGAGTTTGGGGAGGGGAGAGGTCTTATCAAGGTATAAAGCCATAGAATCCACCCTCCAAAGCAGCCATTTCCCCCCGGGGAAATGGTCCCTTGTTAGCTGGAGATCAGCTGTAATTCCAGGAGAACTCCAGATCCCAACTGGAGGGTGGCAACCCTAGGTGACCTATTCCAGCACCTTTTTGGCAACAACATTGTTCAGCTTCTTCTCCACAGGTACGTGTGGTCAGTGGTTCAGAGAACAGACAGTCCACTTCCACAGCGGTGCCTTTCAGGTACTGAGCACACAGGAGCAGTTGTGTTGGTTCATCCGGCTGAAGCACAAACTCGGAGCTAGCTTTCACTTCTGTAACTACTTGGTACAAAAGGTCTTCCCTCATCTCAGAGAGTCAGCTTCTGACAATGTCATTCAAAAGTGAGAACAGGTTCATCTTTCTCACTCATGACCCCTGAAGGACAAGCCTTGCTACTTCTACATGCATGGCTTGACAAGGTCTTTTCCTATTGTTTGGGATGTCTTGCATTCAGTGACTTGGAGAGCAATGTGTACCGGAAGTCTTCAAGAGCAGCTTCAGAGGTCTTTCTCATCATGTTCCTTCTTTTTAAAGACTTCAATGACTTTTCTGGCAAACTCTACATGAATTTCTTGTAAGTGGTCCTTTAGTTGGCTGGGTTTCTTGCTTTTTGATCCTTTAAGGACTTTATTCCAAAGAATGCCTTGAAGTTTTCAAAAGACCTATCAACAATGCTTGTGAAAGCCAATTGTTTAAAATGCTCCTTTCTATGATTGCTTGAAGCTACCATTGTTAAGTTTGGGTTCCTCTCTGGGTGCCCCCTCTCCACTTCATCTTCCCTCTGCATCCCCCTACACACCCTCAAAGGGGTTAAATTCGGGGTAAGCTACTGTTCACAAAGAGAGGTGAAGGAAACAAAATAAATCATGGTTATGTAGCCATCCTGTGGACCTGCAACAAAGAAGGTATCGGCTAAACGCACTTCCCTGGGTCCTAAAACTTCCTTTTGCCTTCTAGGGATAACACCATAAAAGAGAGCTGCTGGATTGCACCAGCACTGCCCTGTAGCAGCTGTTTGGGGGAAATGCCTGGCTTTCTAATAGACCTAGCCACAGTGGGGAACAGCTCCCCAAATAAGTGAATGTCTATCATCGTTAAGGAGCTGCGGTGGCTCAAGTGGTTAAGACACTGAACTGCAGGCTGTGGAAGGTCAGTAGTTCAGCAGTTCGAGACCCGAGAGTGCCGCAAGACGGAGTGAGCTCCCGTCTCTAGTTCCAGCTCCTGCCAACCTAGCAGTTTGAAAGCAAGAAATTGCAAGTAGATAAATAGGCACCACTTCGGTGGGAAGGTGACAGTGTTCCGTGCACCTTGGTGTTTAGTCATGCCGGCCACATGACCACGGACATGTCTTTGGACAGCGCTGGCTCTTCGGCTTTGAAACGGAGATGAGCACCGCAACCCTAGAGTCGGATTCGACTGGCTTTCGAGCAAGGGAACCTTTACCTTTACCATCATCGTCATCGTTGTCATCGCACAATGAAGAACTTAATTTGTTAGAATTGCAAGTCATCTTGTTACCTCCTGAGGAAGGTAATTACCTCCAAGTGAAGAGCGGAGGTCCTAGCTCCTCTGGATATTCCTGCAGATAGCTGGGGGGCTAGCGTAAAATCATGTTCCACCCATGGGAGATTCTTAACCAGAAGAGAGTGGAGAATAAAAGGGGGGAAGGAGAGAAAAACCCGGGAGGCCATTGCTCTCTCTAGCCATTGCTGTCCTCAGCCACATGCCTGGTGGGACATCTCAGTCTTACAGCCAAGTCCTGGAGCCCTCCCAGCAGTGGTAGTAGCGGGGCGATAGGAAAAGTTCCCCTTTGAAGGAAAGATTATGTCCCTGTGGCAGCGGAGAGACAGAAAACAACAGAACACGTCCTCCTTTACTGCCCTTTTTATCAAGTGAATCGCTCAAAGAATATCTCCCCCCTGCTCAATAGCAACCCTGGGTTTAGGTTAAAATGTTGCTCCTGGGATAAAACCCACAGGTGACGGCACTTTGTGCGAAATTCTGAGCTGCAGCCAACAAAACTTGACTGAACATCCAAGAAAGTAAGGAAACATAAAGTATGACATTAGCCAATATAATATATATAATTTTATAAATTTTAAGTGCTAAAATCCTTCTTTCACAATATATCCCTATGTATTATTGGAATGTTTTTCACAATATCTTACAGAAAGTTTATTATAGTTTTATCTGAAACTTAACAATTTTGGGCGATGACTATGGTATATTTTATTCTGTGTTTCATGCTGGTGTAATACCATAATAAATAACGTTTTTTGGGGGGGGTTGATATTTTTTTCATGTGTGTGTGTGTGTCTGCACCTGGAAGTCACGGCAACCTCTGGTGACTGACCCCTACTGGGGGTCTGGAGGATATTCAGACAGGTGGCTGAGTAAAGCCTGCCCCCCACCTCCTGCCTCTGGTATTCCAAGGAGGTCTCCCATCCAAGGACTTGCCAGAGTTGACCCTGCTTCGCTTCCGAGATCTGACGAGATCGGGCTTGCCTTGGCTATCCAGGTCAGGGCCCGTAATAAATTACTTTGAACTTTGCCAAGTCCTTTAGGTCCCGGATCTCACTAGGAAAAGAGTTCCACCTGGCCCTGATCAAGGGTAGCCGGACTGTTTTGGGACCAGGGACTACCAGCAGCTTGGTACTGATTGGGCGTAATGCTCTCTGAGGGGTATATAGGGAGACGTGGTCCCACAGATACGATGGTCCCAGACCTTCTAGGGCTTTGAAGATAAGTACCAAAACCTTGAGCTTGATTTGGTATTCAGTCTGGAGCCAGTGCAGCTGATGGAGTACAGGCTGTATGCGCTTTCTCAGGGGGTTCCCGTAAGGACCCACGCAGCTGCGTCCTGGACCAGTTGACGTTTCCGGAGCAAGTTCAAGGGCAGCCATGAGTAGAGTGAATAGATCAGCATGGGACAGGGAAGGGACCAGCTGCCGGGCCTGGCGAAGATGGGAAAATTGCCGTCCTGGCTGTATTTGTGATCTGTGACAGGTTCAGCTTCAGGCAGCTCTGTTTTAACCATCCCTCCACGGCTCCCAAACAACTGGCCAGATCTTCTGGGGGGGTATCTGGTCAGCCATCCATTAACAGGTATAGCTAGGTGTCATCAGCATACTGATGGCCCTCTAGCCCAAACCTCCTGAGTAGCTGAGTGGGAGAGCACATATAGATGTTAAAAAGCAGCCCCATGGCGACCTCCCAGGGTCAAATAAGTACCCCTCACACTCAAGTCCCCCTTGGCCCTATAAAACAGTGAACAGTTGGAGTTCAGATTCCCTTCACAGCCACAGGATAGGGTTGCCAGCTCAGGGCTGGGGAACTCCTGGAGATTTTAGGGGTGGAGCCTGGGATGGGCAGAGTCTGAGGAGGGGAGGGACCTCTGCAAGGTGTAGTGCCACAGAGCCCACCTTCCAAAGAAGCCATTTTCTCCAAGGGAACTGATCGCTCCTCACTTGCAATTCCAGGGGATCTTTGGGCCTCACCTGGAGGTTGGCAACCATACCTCTGGAAGCTGACCGGGAGCCATAAGAGACCACAAGATTATTAATTTAGAAGCTTTTATTAGCAGATTGTCCTGATATGTCATTGGAAAATGAATAAAATACTGACAATGTGGAATGGCTGATTTAATGACTACCTTTATGGTGGATTTCAAATTGCAAACCACTTTAGGAGCCATTTGGGGCTGAAAAACGGTGTTAAAATACAATAAAATCAACCATAATTGCTGGTCTATCTGTGCTCCTCACTGGCAGGAGTTTCTCTACTATTAGCTTCCACAACTTTAAATACATGAATCAAATGTTTCTTCTGCTTCTGAGCCCTTTGTTTGGGTTCCTGAAACATTTGTACAATAAACCTCAAGGGGCGGTGGATTAAACATCCCTAAAATTTAATTAAGGCAAAGCAAAGATAAACCAGATTTTCTAAGCTCAGTTTTGCCCAAGACAGGATCAGGAAGATGGCTGTGGGGGAGTGGGGAGGGTCAGTTTCTGTAATTAAAAAAAAAAAATTGTGACGTGAGTCTACCCAAATAGAGGATAAAATGGATTGGATCTAGATTTGCCAATCTGACGGCGATGGTGGGGAATCTCTTCCCTCAGCTTTAATTTCCTACAGAAGGAGGAGGAGGAGGAGATTGGATTTATACTCTGCCCTTCACTCTCCTAAGGAGTTGCAGAGCGGTTTACAATCTCCTTTCCCTTCCCACAACAGACACCCTGTGAGGCAGGTGGGGCTGAGAGAGCTCTGACAGAAACTGCCCCTGAGAGGTCAGCTCTGAAAGAACTTATCACTCATCCAAGGTCACATCAGCAGGTGCAAGTGGAGGAGTGGGGGAATCAAGCCCAGTTCTCCCAGATCAGAGTCCACGCTCCTAACCACTACACTAAACTGGCTCTCTACAGCAAACTGCCACTTAGAGCTAGGGTTGCCAACTCTATGTTAAGAAATTCCTGGAAATTTGGGGGCAGAGCCTGGGGAGGGTGCAATTCAGGACTCCTCTGGAGTTTGGCAACCCTATTTGGAGTGGTGACAGGAGAAAAATTTTCAAAATTGCCAGTGGGCTGATGGCATGATGTCACTTCTAGGGGAACACATATTGCTAACAAAGACTTCAAACCATTAACTTAATGCATAACACTTGAATCCTGCCTCTCAGCTGTGGACTTTCTAGTAAAAAGCATGAAAAACAATACAATAGTTTTGACATTGTTCTTTGAAACACCTTGCCACCTTATCAGCAGCAAGACCTCAAGCTCAAACTCAAACGTAACAACAATAAAACACACAGTGGCTCCTTGCCGCAGGGGAAAGTAACAAATCCACAAGATCTATCCCATGGACTTGTCAAAGGTCTGAGTGAACAGAAAGGTCTTAGGGGCTCTTTAGCTTGGAGAAACGACGACTGAAGGGTGACATGACTGAGGTCTATTTTATTTATTTATTTATTTATTTATTTTTCGGACTTATACCCCACCCTCCCCACAAAGCAGGCTCAGGGCGGCTTCCAATCGGCATAAAATATACAATAAAAACACACCGTTTAAACACAACAATTAAAATAATACAGCACAAAATGCAAGATACTGGCAGCGGTTAAAAACCATTGAATCGGGTGCTTCAGGAAGGTATCCAAAGAAGCTAGGTGTTCTTCTGCTTGCCAACTCAAATGGCAGCTACTCAATAATGAGCACTAGATGTTCCAGGTGTAAGTCTGCTCACTGGCACTCAAGGCAGCTGCTCGATCGTACAGTTACGGGCTGGGCCCTCCAGCAGTGGCAGCCCCTAATTAAATGCCTGGCAGAAGAGCTCCATCTTACAGGCCCTGCAGAACTGAGAAAGGTCCCGCAGGGCCCTTATCTCCTCTGGGAGCTCATTCCACCAGGTAGGGGCCATCACCGAGAATGCTCCAGCCCTAGTGGCAGCTAGCCTGGCCTCCCTTGGGCCAGGGAGGGTCAAACGATTTTGCGACCCAGACCGTAGTGCTTTCTGTGGTATATACGGGGAAAGGTGGTCCTGTAGATATGTTGGACCCCGGCCATATAGGGCTTTAAAGGTAAGAACCAAAACTTTGAAGCAGACTCGGTATGCTCTCGGCAGCCAGTGCAGCAACCTTAACACAGGCTGGATATGCTCCCATCTAGGGTGGCCCATCAATAGCCTGGCCATGGCATTCTGCATCAGCTGAACCTTCCGAATCTGTGACAAGGGCAGCCCCAGGTAGAGAGCATTACAGTAGTCTAGTCTCGAGGTGACCATTGCATGGATCACTGTAGCCAGGTTGGCATGGTCGAGGAAGGGAACCAACTGCCTAATCAGCCTGAGATGATAGAAGGCCGACTTGGCAGTGGCTGCTACCTGGGCCTCCGTGGTAAGGGAGGGATCCAGGAGGACTCCCAAACTCCGAACCTCCAGTGCTGGGACCAGTAAGGCACCGCCGAAGGTCACGAGAGGGATCCCCACCCCTGAACCGCCCCAACCCAGGCACAGAACCTCCGTCTTCGATGGATTTAGCTTCAGCCGACTCAGTCTAAGCTACCCAGCCATGGCCTGCGATGCCTGGTCAAGGTCTTCTGGTCCAGAATCCGACTGGCTGCCCAACATCAGAGAGAGCTGGGTGTCATCAGCGTACTGGTGACACCCCAGCCCATACCTCTGGGCAATCTGGGCAAGGGGGTGCATATAGAACATCAGGGACAGCACAGCCCCCCTTGAGGCACACCATACTCAAGTGGGTGCCTCCTGGACTGCTGATCCCCTAGCGCCACCCTTTGTCGCCGACCTTGGAGAAAGGAGGCAAGCCACTGCAAGGTGAGCCCCCGGATTCCCATGTCGGCAAGGTGGTGGACTAACAGCTGATGGTTGACTGTGTCAAACGTGGCCGACAGATCTAACAACAGCTAAACTGCCGATCCGCCTTGATCCAGACGTCTCCGGAGGTCGTCAGTCAGGGCAACCAGCACCGTCTCCGTCCCATGACCCAGACAAAAGCCGGACTGGAAGGGATCTAACACAGAAGCGTCATCCAGAAAACTCTGCAGCTGTATCGCCACCACCCTCTCAATCAATTTGCCCAAATAGGGCAAATTGGAGACTGACCTGTAGTTGGCCAATTCGGCCAGGTCTAAGGATGGTTTCTTCAGGAGAGGGCAGACCATCGCTTCCTTGAGTGCCCCAGGGACCTGCCCCTCAGTGAGGGACTTGTTGATAATCTCCCTTAGGGCACCCTGAAACCCCTCATGGCCAGATTTAATAAGCCAGGAAGGGCACGGGTCAAGGCTGCATGAGGTTGGGTGCACTGCTGCGAGTAAACTGTCAACTTCCTCCAGGCTGAGAGGACTGAAGCGATCCAGAATCGAAGTTGAAGACGTGCAATGGGCCTCAAGCTCGCTCACTGTTTCAACTCCGGCGGGGAGATCGCGGCGGAGCACCAAGACTTTATCTGCAAAATAGCTCTCAAAAGCTTCACAACCAATATCCAATACCCTAGCATTTGGTCTGCCCTGTGGCAGAGCTGTTAGCGACCGAATTCTCCTAAACAATTGGGCTGAGCGAGAGCTAGCGAACGCAATCTCCGCCACATAGAAAACCCTCTTTGTGGCTTTGACTGCCATCTCGTAGGCTTTCATAAACATCCTATAAGATGTTCTTGTTGCTTCGTCACGAGTTTGGCGCCACCGCCTCTCTAGCTGTCTGAGCTCCCGCTTCATCAGTCGTAGCTCCTGGGTATACCAAGGAGCTAACCTTGTTTGGGGGTGCAGAGGGTGCCGTGGAGCGATCTCGTCAATGGCTGTGGAGAGCTGACTATTCCAGTCCTCCACAAGCTCATCCAACAAGCCGCCGGGGGCATCAGCTCCCGCAGAGCTGTATGGAGCCACACTGGGTCCATCTGGCTCCGTGGGTGAGCTAAAATACGCTTGCTGCCTAAACGGGGTTGGGGTGGCACATTCAGGCAGGCCCCTAGGGCATGGTGGTCCAACCATGGGACTGCCGAAGCAGTGACGTGGTCCACTGTCACCCCCACCGCGAAGATCAAATTGAGCATGTGCCCAGCCTGATGGGGTGGGGGTCGTTACATATTGGGAAAGTCCCAGCGCTGCCATGGACGACACCAGGTCCGCTGCCTGAATGGAGGTCGCATCATCAGCATGGATATTGAAATCTCCCATGACAATCAGTCTAGGGTATTCCAATGCCCAGCCTGTTACTGCCTCCATCAGGGACAGCAGGCTACTGGCCAGTGTGTTAGGCGGTCAGTACACCAGCCAAATTGCCAAACTCTCCTCGACCTCCCAGACCAGGCCGGCACACTCAATGCCCATGATCCTTGGAGGTGGAAGTGCCCTAAAGGAGTAAGCCTCCCGGATGAATAGTGCCACTCCTCCCCCCTGCCCCCTAGTCCGAGATTGGTGAAGGACTGAGAACCCAGGAGGGGCCAATTGGGAGAGAGCCACAGTCTCCCCCTCCCTCACCCAGGTCTCAGTCACTCACGCCAGGTCTGGGTTCTGCTGCTGCAGAAAGTCCCTTAGGATCGAGGTCTTGTTATTTATGGACCTGGCATTACACAACACCAATGTCGGAGGGGGGATATAGTTCCTAGCCCACTGCCAACATCTCTCCGGATGGGACGCAGGCTGGAAGAGGGCTGAGCTTCAACATTTCTCTGCCTTCTTTACATACTCTGCCTGCTCCCACCTCAGTACTTTCCCCTCCCCAGGAGCACCAGTATTCTCTGGCCCACATCACTGCCCTCGGTGGTCTCCGCAAGCTTCAGACCGCCGGCTGCACTGCAAGCAGGACGCTCAATATGTCCTCAGTTTATAAGATTATGCATGGGACAGAGCAGGTAGAGAAAGAAGTACTTTTCTTCCTTTCTCACAATACAAGAACTCGTGGGTACTCAATGAAATTGCTGATCGGTTGGGTTAGAATGGATAAAAGGAAGTACTTCTTCACCCAAAGGGTGATTAACACATGGAATTCACTGCTGCAGGAGGTGGCGGAGGCTACAAGCATGGACAGCTTCAAGAGGGAATCGGATAAGCATATGGAGCAGAGGTCCATCAGTGGCTATTAGCCACAAGGTATAGATAGGAACTCTCAGTCTGGGGCAGGTGATGCACTCTATTCTTGGTGCTGGGGGGGGCAGCAGTGGGAGGGCTTCTAGTGTCCTGGCCCCACTGCTGGACCTCCTGAGGGCACCTGGTATTTTTGCCCACTGTGTGACAGAGTGTTGGATTGGATGGGCCATTGGCCTGATCCAACATTGGCTTCTCTTATGTTCTTTGACTGCCATTTCCAACTAAAAGAAGAAGCCCCTAGCTGCCCAACAGGTACCAGTGGTGTGCTACCACAGAAAATACTCTGTCTTGGAGAGTCTCCCATCTCGTTTCAGATGGCTGAAGCTCCCTGGAGCCTTGAATGAGGAACTCTGTTCTTGGGCTGGTTCCAATGGGAGTAGGGAATTGTTCAAATACCCTGATTCCTAACAGCTCAAGGCTTTAAAGCACTTCGGGTCTGTTTAAACTTATTTTTTTATTTCCCTTACATCCCGCCATCCTCCCCAGTGGGGACCCAGGTCTCCCAGACCCTAGTCTGACACTCTAACCCCCACAGCACACTGGCAAAAGCAGGAGATGTGGGAAGCTCTTTTTTAGAAGTCCAGCACACTCCAAGAAACCAACACCTGTGCTGCATTCTGTACGAAGTGAAGCTGTCAATCAATTTTCAGGGCAGGCAGGCATGCAAACCTAGATGTGAACTGAGCATCATTCACTGTGGCCAAGTCCTACTTCTGCAGCGAGTGCATCCACTAAAATGGGGAAGGAAGTGCTTCGTGCCCCAGTGGAGATTGCAGCCTCTGCTGATGAAGGACTGAAGTGAGCTCTCCTCTCTCACTTCTACAGGAAGAAGGATGCATGTGCACATTGTCCTAGAAGAGTGTGACTATCCCCCTCCCTGCAGTCCATCCCTGTGTACATCTGCTCCGGCTATGCTGGGTTGCCCAGGTATTCCCAGGGCATGGAAGCCCTCTTAGGCCCTGGAACAGCAATGGCCTATTCACTGAAAGTGGCCCACAGAGTATACTTGGCATATGCTCCTCTGTGCATGTGGAGGGGCAAATTTCACCTCTGCATTGTTCCTAAATAGCAGGATGTTGATAAGTGTCAGACTAGTATTGGGAGACCCAGACCAATTTCCCACAAGCAGCTGCGCTGCCCTCATTCTTTCCTTTCCCCCAACTGTATTTGTCAATTTCCCACTACTTGCCGCAGGGCCGCATTTTGACCCACAGCATCCCCCCCGATTTCCCCTGCGTCTTCTCAATCCTTGTTTTTTGAGATCGAGAAGATGCGGGGGAAATCGGGGGATGCTGCAGGTCAAAATGCAGCCGCACAGCAAGTAGTGGGAAATTGAAGAATACAATTGGGGGAAAGAGAAGAGCAAGGGCAGCACAGCTGCTTGTGGGAGATCAGTCCCAGGTTTGAATCCCAACTCATGCCATGGAAGCTCAGTGGGTGACCTTGGGGCAGTCACACTCTCTCAGACTAACCTACCTCACAGGGTTGTTGTGAGGATAAAATGGAGGAGAGGAGAATGATGTAAGCCATATTGGATCCCCACTGGGAAAAAGGGAGGGGTAAAAATGAATAAAATAATAAATAAATAAAATAATTTTGGAAGAGGGCCCATTTGGGGGAGGGACCAGTGTTCAGTGGCAAAGCATCCGCTTCGTACGCAGAAGGTTCCAGGTTCTATCTCTGGCTAAAAGGACCAGGGAGAAGGTGATGGGAAAGACCTCTCTGCCTGAGACCCTGGAGAGCCACGGCCAGACTGAGCAGACAGGGCTGACCTTGAAGGACCGATGGTCTGATTCAGTATAAGACGGCTTAATGTGTTCGAGATTGTTTTTTTTACAGACACCACTGCAAAACTAGAATTTTCTTAAGTTATTCAAGAAAAAGATTGCTTATCCAAGTGAAAATTGCAGTTTTAGTCACCTTTTCTGGTAAATGATGTTCTCCAGGAAGGAGACAGGCTGTGCTCCCAGTACTCCCTCTTCCCCAGCCGTAAACAGCTCAGTAGTTTAGATTCTCTGGCTCATCTATCTCCCTCCCACCCCCTTTACCTAACACACCACCAGCAAAAAAAAGATCCCTTTTTTCTGTATTCGAAATCTCATTTGCCGTCCACAATTAAGTCCCACAAAGACTGCTCCAAACTAGCCCCATAATAATTTTAAAAGTTTCTTTTAAATTATTTTGCTATGATTGCTGTTGAATAGTGAATGTTCTGATATAAAACAGCCTCATCTTCATCATTACTGCCAGCTTTTAAAAGCTTCCCGTCTCTAGGGAAGATATCCCGCTTTAATGGCTTGCTTTTTTTTTTTTTTGGTAAATGGAGTGACACGTGTCCACCTGCAGGTTTCCATCAGATGTCAGGTGGTCTCATGCATCACCTGACATCTTTTCCTGGCTCTCACTCAGTATATGTCTGCACCCTCCTCTCCAAGTGCTCTGCCTGATCCCACAAAATGAATTCCGCCTCAATGACATTTTCCATAAAGGCCTCCCCACTGAGAACATGGAGAATTCAGGACCAGGTATGGATTGGGGGGGAGAGGGGGGCAGGATGTTAAGGGAACGGCTTGCCTGGAAGCTGCTGGCAACTCCTCCGTCCCAGCCCGCCTTCTGCAGCACACGCCCCCCACGGCTGCTTTTACTCATTTTCACACTTTGCTTTAAAAAATACCAGCAAGAGCCTCCTTTGATAGCCTCAGACTTGCCAACCTCCAGGTGGGGGCTGGAGAGCCCCTAGAATTACAACTGATCTCCAGACTACATAAATAACTTATTCATTTATTACTTATTTAAAACTTCTCCTAGAAAAACCGGCTGCTTTGGAAGGTGGTCTGCATGGCATTATACCCCACCAAGGCCCCTCCCCACCCAGACCCCACCCCCACAAACTCCACCCTCAGATTTCCAAATATTTCCAAACCCAGAGCTGGCAACCCTAGGGAGCTTCCATTTCCTTCTGCAATGGGCAACTGAGACCCTAAAACTTTGGTGTCAGTCAGCTTGTGACCCGGGTTCTCCATCAATGGCCCCGAAACAAATATCCCTGCTAAGAGCCAAATGGGCATTACACAATTTAAAATAAATGAGGCCTTTTTTTGTGATCTCACGGTGGTAGTGAAACGAATCGCTGTACTCAGGTGAGTTGCTGATTTTAACACAACGGCTTTATTACACCTGACTTCCAACTAAACATACAGAAACTGAAAGCAGGAAAAGGGAACGGAACAGGGGGTGGAGTTTTCCTCTAACCACAATCAGGTTCCAGTTAACTCTTAACTTTCCATTTTACTATGGTTGAGTTGAGTTAGTGGGAGCTAGCTCACAGTTTTTTAGCCTCCAGCTCACAGATTTTTGTCTTAGCTCAGGAAGGATGGCTCCAGAGCAAACTAATTTATGCAGCAGCCAAATCAATTGCTCACAATTGTAATGCCAGTAGCTCACAAAGTCGAATTTTTGCTCACAAGACTCCACAGCTTAGAGGAAGCATTGGCCAGGAGGTCTCCTTGCTCTCAGAACAGTACTTCCACTGCCTCATTACCCCTGGGTCTGGAAAGGTCCGTTTCTTCAGAATCTTCCCTAACTAGTCACCTGGAATAGAGCATCAAATTACAGTGGGCTTCTGCCTCTGAAATGCCACAAATACTCTGGTTTTCCAGGAATTCCTGTTCCTCTCCCACTTGCACATTAGTTCTCCTGTGGATGTGTTCCTTATTTTTATTTTTTTGTATTTTTGCAATTGTGTGTGTGTGCGTGTGTGTGCGTGCGCACCTGTGCCTGGAAGTCATGGTGACCTCTGGCGACTCCTATTGGGGTACTGAGGACATTCAGAGAAGTGGCTTGTTAGCCTGCCTCTGACCTCCTGGCCCTGGTATTCTCTGGAGGTCTCCTATCTACATACTTGTCAGGGTTGGCCTTGCTTAGCTTCCGAGATCTGATGAGATCAGGCTAGCCTGAGCTCTCCAGGTCAGGGCACCTGCGAATGTAGTGTTGATGTCGCCTGATGACTTGGCCATCAGGTAACCCAATCTTAAAAGATCGTCTGTGCTTGAATCTTACCTGGGATGCAGATAGGTTGGGAGTTACTAAAGTTCTTGGTACAGACATAATCCTGTATTTCCAAGTCTCTATCCTTAGCATGATAATCATGGTTATCTTCTTGAGGAGTTTGTTTCCTTTGCACTTCCTCTTCTATTTTGGGACACATTAAATCCAAGTAGGTCCGTAATCTCCTTTCCATCAACAACTGGGCTGGACTCACCCTTGTGATAGTCTGGGGGGTGATTCTATATTTCAAGAGAAATCAAGCCAGCCTTGTCTCCAAAGTCCCATGAGTCATCTTTTTCATTCCTTCTTTGAAAGTTCTGATGGTTCTCTCAGCTAAGCCATTTGAAGCTGGATGATAGGGAGATGTTTGAATGTGTTTAATTCCATTATTCCACAAGAACTCCTTAAATTCCTGGCTAGTAAAATCTGGTCCATTATCTGAGACCAGTATCACTGGAAGTCCATGACAACCAAAAGTCTGTCAAAGTTTGTCACAGGTTATAGCTGAAGCTGTGAGGTTCATTGGGTGGATTTCCATCCATTTTGACTGGGCATCTACTATAATCAAGAACATCCCCCCCAAAAAAAGAGTCCTGCAAAATCTAGATGTATCCAAAACCTAGGTTTTCTGAGCCACTCCCATGTATGTAGAGGTGCCATTGCTGCTGCCTGTTGGTGTTGTTGACACTGGACACATTGCTTGCACTCCTGTTCTAAATCTTCATCCAAATGTGGCCACCAGACACAGCTGTGAGCTAAAGCCTTCATGTGAGAGATTCCAGATGGGCTTCATGCAGTTCCTGCAGAACCTGCTGCCTTTCTTGTGGAGGGATCACAACCCTTATACCCCACCAATAGGCACCCATTTTTCACATTTAATTCAGCCCTCCTGCTCCAATAGGGATCCTGCACTGAGCAGGGGGTTGGACTAGACAGCCTGTATGGCCCCTTCCAACTCTAGGATTCTATGAAACTGCATCCCCAGGATTCTGGAGAGCATATGGAACAGGCCTGGGTTTAAAATACTTTGGCTGATCCCCCTCCTTTATATGTATTCTTGCTTTAACACCTTTTAAGGTCCCCAGTCCTTCTGGGAACACTGCAGGATGAGCACTCAGGACCTTTTGTACTGCTGGCCTTCCCTTCAGTTTACATATTTCTTCCCAGCCTAATCTCAGTTCTTTCAGCCAGTTCCTGCCCAGTAAATTTGGTCTATCACCTTTTATTACTATGCCCTGTAAATCTCACTGTTGCCCTTGATCATTTACAGGGATCCACATTGACCCAACTACAAGAATATTTTCCACAGTATACGTCTGCAATTTTACTTTCGCATTTTCCAGGGCTTTGAGGTCTATGTTGCTTTGTTGATACGTCGTTTCATTAATCACGCACTGAAGCCCCGGTGTCTATCTCCATGCATACAGGTTCGTTATTCAGTTCCACAGTGACTGTATAAGGTTTTACTCTTTTTGCCTTTTACAGAATACATTGTGTGGATAAGGCCTTCTTCCCCTTCTGCCTCTCCAAATAGCAAGCTTCCAGCTCCTTTCCTTTGTCTCTAGGAGAATCAATCTCTCTCTCTCTCTCTCTCTCTCTCTCTCTCTCTCTCTCTCTCTCTCTCTCTCTCTCTCTCTGGGCCTTGTTGTACTCTCTGACAACTGCCTCTACAACTTCTAGATGTCCCACTTTGAAACATTTATAGCACTGGGATCCTTTATGTGGACAAACCAAGGCCAACTGACTTCCTCCACACCTGAAACATCCCTCTAGGGCTGGAGTCCTTTGCTTCTGGCTTTGTATTTTATTTAAGGGATTCACCTGAATGTCCTTAATGTCTAGGTGTAAATCCTTACAATTTTTCATTGCTGTCTCCATGGGTGTTGCCAATTCTACAGTTTTGGCCCAAGTCAGGCTCCCTTCTGACAATAACTGTTTTTGACTTGATCTGAGCCCCTCGCAAGCGGCAGCGAGCGGGTAGGACCCGGATCATCTTGAAGCAAGAGCATAAACCAGCACGGTCACAGTCTGCCATGACTGCTTAGTGGTGAATACCTGGCTAAGAGAGCACCATACCTCATCTCCAACATCGATGAAGAAACAGTGAGTACGTTTACAAAGCAACATCAAAGAAGCAAAAGACCCCTTGATTAAACCCCTTTTGTATCCACGATGATGAGGAAACTCCCATCCCCCTCGCCTTCACGTAATCAGTTAGCAAAAACACTGGATATAAAGCTTTTTAAAGAACTATAAGGGGGAAGAAAAGGGACATAAATAATATTATCTGATCATTCTACCACTCATATTGGAATTACAAATTAGCCAAATTGCTGGCTTTTATCAACAAGAAGAAAAAATACAGGCATTTTAAAAGGAACTTCCTTATATGGTAATAGACTTCCTGTAACATCAGCCCTGCTGCTGAAGTTTTCTGGGCTCAGAAGACATTGGTTAAAAGCAATCACCTGGCTCTCTACTGAAAGACTCTCTGTTGCTATAACAGCTTATCTGGCTATGTGGTTTAATTGTTGACTGATTGATTGTTGACGGACTGAACTGTTTATACTTTCTTTGGTACTTGGGTTACAGAAATTGTTTTTAAAATGGATTTCCAAGCAGGAAGTGTATTAAAAGCTCCAAACACAGATGATACCACAGGCGCTGAGTTGACTCAACTTTCATGGGATGCTCTTAAACACATGATTCAGGACTCGATTAAGCTAGCAATCAAAGAAACATGTGCTGAACTATATGACATGTGCTCAACTGCTCTATTGAAACCTACAAGCAATTCAGATACAAACACACCAAAAAAGCAAACTATAACTCGTATGGAATTCATGGAACTACGTTTTATAGAACCCAGGAAATAGATGTATGCAGGAGCAACTAAACTCTTTATGTAAGAGCCAACTCAGGAAGAGAAGAAGACAAAAAATATCCAATCAAGCTTTATTTTAAGCTGCTTACTGCAACCCTTAAAACAAATGTATGCAGTCCACAAGGGCAAAAGACACAGAGACAAGTTCCTTCTGAAGAGAAGATACCAGACAAAGAAAAAAGACGTGAAGCTTTTTGTATAAAATTATCATTAGGGAAATTCACCCTCATTCCATATAAGAATGCCTTAGGGAGTTTTTAACAAAGTGTAATTAAACAAAATGGCTTGTTTTGATAAGAAATCAACTGAAAGAGGTGAAAATGTAAGGAAAAGATGTTAAGTTTTATGTTTAAAAATATGAATAAGAAATTTACCCTCTTTGCATATAAGAGTGCCTTAGGGAGTTTTTATTAAAGTGTAACCAAACAGAATGGCTTGTTTTGATGAGAAATCAACTGAGAGAAGTGATAGATTTGTAGGTGAATTACAAAGAAGGAGCATTTATTTTTATGTGTTTTAAATAAGGCAACATTTCAGAAGAATAATTGATAGATTTGTTTTATAGGGAAACTTGAACTTATAAGGGAAAACAGGAGGGAAATGACTTTATTAAAAACTAGGAATAAGGCCCGTTGTGGAAATAAATACAACGGGCTCTAGAAAGAGGCTCTGGGAGAGTGCCCCGGCTTTGGGCACTCAGTGACAATTTGCTGTGGCAATCTCAGCAGGGTATAATGACAGAGTCCACCATTTTCTCCAGAGGAACTGATCTTTGCTACCTGAAGAGCAGTAGTAATTTTGAGTGATCTCCAGCCCACCCCCAAGATTGGTAACAGTGGTTCCACAGGAGGGAGTGGCTGGTTTGGAGGGTGAAGTCTATGGCATTCTACCTGTCTGAGGTCCCACCCCTCCTCAACACTCACCCTCTCCAGGTTCAACCCCTCAAATCTCCAGGTAATTTCCCAACCTGGAGTTGATAACCTTATCTCCTCCCAGCCAACCATCAACCTACCTTTAGTTTTCCATCTCCTCCCCCCTCCCTCCTAGAGAGCAGTTGTGAGTGATCTCCAGCCCCCACCTGGAGATTGGCAATAATGGTTCCCCATCAGGGAATAGCTGGATTGGAAGGTGGAGTCTATGGCATCGTACCTGTCTGAGGTGCCACCCCTCTTCAAACCTCACCGTCTCCAGGCTCCATCCCTCAAATCTCCAGGAATTGCCCATCTGGAGTTGGCAACCTGATCAGGACTGGGCCTAATGAGTTTTCTCCCAAAGGCCAACATAGGTGTGGAAAGGGCCTTTTACTGACAGAGGAGAAAGTACAGGTGCCAACTCTGATTAGAGAAATACCTGGAGATTTGGGGGGGGGGATCCTGTGGAGGGCAGCATTTGGGGTGTGTGTGGAAGGACTCCGCAGGGTATAATGTCATAGAGTCTACCCTCCAAAGCAACCATTTTCTCCTGGGGAACTGATCTCTGTCATCTGGAGGTCAATTGTAACAGTGGGAGATCTCCAGGTCCCACCTGGAGATTGGCAACCCTAGGGGAAAATCAGCCGCACAGCGGGGAGTTGAAGAAAATGGTTTGATGGTTGCTGGCCCACCTCGTTAGCCAGCCAGCCATGCTGAAGCTAAGCAGGAGAAAGAGCCTTTTTCCATTTATTCTGACAGGAAAGTGGCCACTGGGGAGAGGGTTATGGGCGGGGGAGGGGGTTATGCTGAAACTCCTTTGTTTTTTTACTCACAGAACCAAGCGTGGCTGCCTACCAATAGCCACTGAGGGGACAGTCCCTCACAGGAGTCAAGAGAACTGTGTTCCTTAGGAGAGAGAGCTGTCTATCTGACATGCAAATCTGTCTGAAGGGGGAGTGGGTGGGGAAGAGGAGGAGACCCAGCACCTGGCCAATGGCACGCAAGTACTCTTGAGTGGCAGCTGATGGGCCAATGGCTGAGGGAGGGCATTTTACAGCCAATGGGAGCGCATGGAATCTTACGAAACCAAAAGATAATTATTATAAGGAGAGATAAGAATTGATTAAGAAAATCTGAAATTTTACAGTAAGAGCCTTTGAATATATAGTACTAAAATATATTAATATTACAATGTTAAGTTTAAATGAAAGCATTTATGTATCCTTGATATTTGTAGCAGTGACTCTTATTATGTTATTAGATAAATTTTCTTTTGTAAGACAAGTAGGAGAGACTTAATCGGAATGTACTACAAGATATTACTCTCATTTTATTTGTATTTCTGGAAAACTAATAAAAACCTATTATTAAAAAAAAACCAAACCTTTCCCAAATCTGTTAAACTTTTGTCGCCAGGCTTCTCAGGATGCAGCAGGCCTTGCAAGACTGCATAGGTTTCACTGCCACAGACAGTTTCTGTTTAGCTGCATCTGTGATCCTGTCAGCCAGAAAATAGTGGCCCAGTCTTTCAATATATTGCTGCCAATCCTCCTCTTCTAGATTAAATCCCTCAGTTTTTCCATACAAGGCCATGCTTTGTACCCTCATTGCCAACTTTGTGATCTCACGGTGGTAATGAAATAAATCGCTGTATTCACGTGAGTTGCTGAACGTAACACAAGTGCTTTATTGCAACTGACTTCCACCTAAACACACAGAAACTGAAAGCAGGAAAAAAGAACAGTCCAGGGGGTGGAGTTTTCCTCCAACCCATAATTCAGTTCCAATTATGTTATGTATTGAGCCTGAACTGTACTTGCAAAAGGGCTTAGTTTAGGACGCATAACAATGGCTCGCTAGAATCCTAGAATGGACCAGTAGGGAGACAGGGATTCTAGAGGAAACCAATCGGGAGACAATGAAATGTAAATAGCAGGGGTCATTTTGTAGAAGAAGAGGTGCAGGAGCTCATTAGCATAATTTATTACCATAACTTATTTGCATATGCCACACCCCCTGACATCACCGGAAATGTGTCAGAAGGCAACACCAACCGCTGGATTGCTAGCTGGGGGGGAGCATGCAGATCTGCCCTCACAGAGTAGGGAGAGCTTGTACCTTAATAAATCTTGGCCTTAAAGGTGCCACTGGACGCTTTTGGATGGCCAGCAAGTGCAGGGAAGTGCGTGGCTGCTTGTGGGTCGAGGAGGATGCGCATGGCCTCGAGCACGTAGGGGGCCAGGGTGGTGGCAGGGCAGAGGTGCAGGAGGAGGCCGAGTAGGTGCAGGAGGCCGGAGTGGAGCTCCTCGTAGGCCTCGTGGGAGTTGCCGGACCCACCTTGCAGAGGCGCCACACCAAGGCCAGCATGAGGACGGGCAGAGCCTGGGCGGGCTGGGTACCACAGCCCAGGCAGTGGCGGAGCTGCTCGAGGGCCAACTTGCAGCAGCGCTCTGCTGAGTCAGCTAGCGGGGCAGGAAAGGCAAGGGGGGCTGCTGGGAGCAGAGGGTGGGGCTTGTTGCATGTACCCACCCCCTGGGCTCCTTACTGCCGGAGCTTTGCTCCTGCAGGAAATGAGCCCTGGTAAATAGCCTATCATTGGGAGTGGGGTATGTTTTGGGTGTAATCTTTTCCAGGCATTGGGGCCAGGGATTTCAGTCTTCTTTCTCTTGCTGAATCACTAATAAACTATGAGCTGATCACTTCTCCTCATCTGAACCCAGTATATTGCAAATTAACTCTTGACTTTCTATTTTACTACAGCCTTCCTTCCTGTGTGAGGGGAGCAGGATAGTGACCCCTGGCCCCTACCCCTGGTGTCTGTGTGTTCAGCCAAAGGGCTGCAGTGAGTTCCTTTAATGATGCTTGAACATCTGACTGTTCAGTTGCAAAGGGGGAGTCAATTCGTTAGTAAGCTCTTTGGATGTGTTCAAGCCAATTCAGATGCGTCTGCTTAAGTCATCAGATGGCTTTCACCCACACTTCAATGGCCTTCCTTAAACAGTCCCTCCCACCTGCTGCTCAACTGCTGACACCCTCCATCCATTCATTCACTCACTCAATTAGATTTTCTAGGCCACCCTTCCCTACAAGTAGGGCTCAGGGCCACTTACAGCCAAGTAACATATATTAATATGTATATTTATATATTTGCATAATTTATAGTCTGCTTTTCTCACAGGGACTCATTTCTGAGGCCTGGAGATCTCTGGGTATTACAATTAATCACTAGACTGCAGAGATCAGTTCCCCCAGGGAAAATGGCTGGTTTGGAGGGTGGACTCTATGGCATTGCACCCCTTTGAGGTCCCTCCTCTCCCCAAACCCTGGCCTCCCTAGTCTCCACCCCCAAAATCTCCAGGTATTTCCCAACCCAGAGCTGGTAACCCTAAGGGGGCATGTTGGAAACTGGCTGCCGCCCGATGACAAACGGGAATAGACAGCAAAACAGCTGCTGTGTTTGTTCCATTTGGTAAATCAGCTCAATCCCGTCTCCAACTGGCTTTAACAGAAGCACCACTGCTGGATAAAAGACTCTGGAAAGACCTGATAAATTCCGTTTATTTGTTCTCAGCTGAAAATGAAAAATACCCCTGCTTGACCATAAGTAGTTTTAAAATTACACCGTGTCCCCTCCCCACTTGTTTGTACTCCAGCCCGGAATAACCGTTTTCTCCCACGTTTCCCATTCTTGGCTAGCGGGGAGATGAAGCCTCCAGCTGCTTGCTCAAATCGCCCTTTGCTCTCCCCGCCTCCTCTGCTCAAACCCTTCAAGACATTCGCCTCTTGGCTCTAGACAAGACATGAACCCAAGAAAACAAAAACAGAGCAACCCACCAGCGTCTTGGACAGCTTGGGACGTGCAAATACACACAAAAGGAACTTCTCTTTGTTGTGGTCAGCCACCTCCTGGGGACTCAAGAATCCGGCAGGCAAAGGCAGCAAGAGACAGCTAGAGGGTTCGGCTGTTCTTGCCAAGTTAAATTCCAGGGACAGGGCACCCACATGGGTGGCCCAAATGATTCCAGAAGACCAAAGGGACGTTGGCCAGAATCCATACTGATATCACAAATGCATTCAAGGTAGTGGTGTAAAGGGCCGTCAAGTCACAGCTGACTTATGGCAACTCTGTAGGATTTTCAAGGCACGAGATATTCAAGGGACATCCAAGGGACGGCTTGCCCATACACCTCGCAGCTGCGGGGCAGGTGGGCAAGTCATGGAAGGGAAGGAGGTTTAAACCCCCGTCCCTTCCATCTGAGCGCCGTCTTGTCTGGGCACCCTGCAGCCGTGGGAGCCCTGGAAGGGACGGAGATTTAAACCTCCTTCCCTCTCTAGCTGTTTTTTTTGGTGGTGGACTGAATCAGACCAGAGAATCTGGCTCAGCCCGTGGCTGCCCGAAAGGGGACCAAATGGCCCATTTTCGGGGATGCATTCGGTTCAGACAAACCGAATGCACATCCCTACCAAAGGCCCCTGGCTTGGCTGTGTGCCCCCCAACACATGCATTGCTCACTCTGTGCTTAGGAGCTCCTACCAGCTCTTTGCATTTTGTGGTTTGGATCCCGCTCATTTCTTCACTCAGCCGCGCTCAGTCCCCCTCCTTACCTAAGCCCCCTCCCACATGGATTTTGTCTGTGCAAGTATCTTGATCCCTGGCATTATTTTTGTTGTTGTTGAAGGGGACCTCTTCCTTTCTCCAAAGCCAAAATGTGGTTGGATCCAGCCCTATAGGCTTAGTGCAGAAAATGTCATTTAGCCTCCACAAAAACAATTGCTATGTAAAGTGGCCTCAGTCAGGTTCTGTCCCTAATGGGGAAGGGCTTTCATAGCCAGTTTAGCTCCACCACCTCCCTTTGCAGGAAAAATAAGGTCTTTGAGAGAATATACATAAGTGTGAGCCAAGAATAATCTGTTTTCTGAACACCAAAACAGCAACACCCTGAACACGAGCAGAGCACTTTTCCTTATTACACAGTGGCCACCCACACATCTACCTATCTAGTATTAGGGGACAAGTTATAGGTTGGAAGCCGTGGTTTTCCGGGCAGATGAAAACTCAGGATTTTAGTAATGGAAGCACTTGTTAATTGCCTTCTCCCCTATCCTTCAGCTTTCCAAACAGAGTTTTGAAACAAACTCCCCAGTCTTCTGCAGCCTTCCTTGAAGGAAGACTGTAGGACCACAGTCAACAAAATGCTGCTGATCGTAAGGAAACCACTTCCTCCTTGGACTGCTGGTCTCGTGCATTGCAGACACACATCTCCTTCTAAGATTTCCACCTGTGCATCTACTGCAAATGCAAAAGGAAGATGGGAGGCAAGAGTCTGTCGTAGAAGATCAGATACGTTTTACATTCAGCACCCAGTTAATTTCCATATTGCGGCTGGTCTGTTAAACCTGGTATTTCTGGCCACTGTGTGACAGTGTTGGACTAGATGAGCCATTGGCCTGATCTGACATTGGCTTCTCTTATGTTCTTATGTTCTTAAACAGCCCATCTCTTCAAAGCTACTTGTGACCACATACAGACACCAGGTGGCCCATACTGCTATTGAAACCGCTATTCTACGTGACAGGACCACGTTGCATCCCATAATACCAGGGTCCTCTGTCCACAGCATCACCAGGCTCTGCCCAGTGAGTCTCTGGGTTTGGGGCGACAGGGACCTGAGGACCCCTGTTGCCCCTTGCATACGATTCCCAACCTCCAGATGGAGCCTGGCGCTCCCCTGGAATTACAACTGATGTCCAGACTACAGGGAAGAGTCTCCCTGGATAAAATGGCTGTTTTGGAGGGTGGACTCAGTGATATGATGTCCCATGGAGGTTTCTGCCCAGTCCCCCCCTCCCCAGACTCCACCGTTAATCTCCAGGAATTTCCCAACCCGGAGTTCATAACCCTAAAAATTCAGCCCCCACCATGTTTCTGGTTATAAGGCCTGCAGGCAGTCTGATAAGCTCTGTATAATAGATTCCCCCCCCTTTAAAAAAGGCCCCAAAATCACATTCCTGGAAGAGGAGAGACACATTTCCACTGTCAAGTTTCGCCAGCTGCTCCAGCTTGGGATTTTATATTTTTCTTTCTGATCTATGACTTCCTGAAGATGGCTGGTGAAAGTAATCTTTCCTTTTAATTCATCATGTTAAGATAGCAACCAGGACAGATTCCTGGGATGGGGAAATTTAAACACAGGGGACTGGTTAAAGCGTGGACGTAGCGCCAACCGGGCACAGCAGAGCCCTCACCACTGCCAAGTTGACAGCAGGCATCGCCTGTCACGGCTGGCCCTGCTCCTCGTACCCCGTCACCCTTTTTCTGCCCCTGGGACCAGAGCTGATCATGTGATCAGCGTCACATTTACGTGGGCTGTAAGACAAACGTGGCTTTAGGGTCATTCTTCTTCACAGCAAGATAATTTCCTTCAGTTTTTTGAGGTCAGATAACTGGGGGAAAACAGCCATAGAAATTTCTTGGCAGATCGTCCTTTTTGGGGGGAGTAATCTTCTGCTACCAAAAATGTAACACCTGCTGTTTACTTCCCTTCTGCCTTCCCCACAGAATAATATTTCTTCTCTTTATGAATTATCAGCATTCTCGGAGCTGGTAGGCTTGTGATAAATGACATATTTACAATAATTGCAATAATTATTCCTGATTAATTCCTTCTGCTGAGCTGATGTGTGACAAAGGAAGACCAGAGAGCATTTGTGCATGAAATTATACACAAATACAAGGATGAAAAGCTTGCAAAACCATTAGCAAAGACAAACTGAATGGACGAGATTCAGCGGGCTGACCCTTTTGTTAGCTGCCCAGGAACTGCATGCCACAGGTTTTTATTTGGACGGTCCGTTCTTTCAGGGAGCGCTCATTCTGTCTCTCACACAAGGGCATTTGTGCCCACACAAAAGTGTTCATTAACTGTAGGCCATGGAGCACCCAGTCAGGCAATCCTGCCAATACCATGGGACAAACTGGTGGCATAGAGCAAAGAAAGGGAATAAATCAGAGCTTAAATGCGTCTGTTCCCTTGAATTCTTCTTTGCAGGTTCTGATGTTGAATATTCAGATACTTTCCAGATATTAAAGTGTGTGTGGGGGTGGGTGGGAGTGTATTTGTGAACTGCTGTCAAGTCTCAGCAGACTTATGGCCACCCCACCAAGGGGCTTTCCAGGCAAGTGAGCAGCAGAGGTGGTTGGCCACTGTCTTTCTCTGCAGAGGCTTCCTTGGTGGCACCCCGTCCAAGTCCTGACACTGCTTAGCTTCCGAGATCTGACCAGATCAGGCTACGCCAGGCTCCATCCCTTCCAGGTGTTAAAATACTCCCTGAATATTTGCTGACTGTATTTGGCATCATATGATGTTTGATTTCAGTATTTCACAAGTGACATGTAACGTTATGTAGTAGCTGATAGTCCTTCATGGTTGACATGCAATGGCATTTAGCTGTGTTTAATATATTTCACATGCTAAGTCCTTCCCCATTTGACAGCTTATAAGAACTCATATTAGGTGCCTGCCAAAGCAATCAAAAGGCCCAACACCTCTACAGAAAGGCAAATTCAAAATAAAATTTCACACACATTTTCGGTATGATTGTTATTTAATTGTATTTTGTCATGGATGGGGGTTGAGTCTAAGAGACAGTGTGGATATTTAAGTCCACCTCGTGAATTTGTGGCACACATACAATTTGGACTGTGGATTCCTGTTCTTTAACTCCTCCTTTCTGCTGTCTTGTCTTTACCTGTGGCTGCATTTGTGCCCCAAATTAGCTTGAGCATCTCTTTGCTCAGTCCTTTTCAAGGCATGGCTTAAATGAGGAACGTGTGAGGTAAAAAAAAAGAGACGAGACTGCCTCTGAGCAGGTGGAAAGTGCAGACTATCACTGAAAAAGTACAAAGAGGCCTTACCTACAGGGAATATCGAGAAACCACCTCCAACCCAGAAGGTGATGTTTTCAAACAGACTTGGAGTTTTGGCATCACGTTTTTCTATAAATTAAGCACGAGTTCCACACCTTCATCCGTCCCAGTCTGTGTTTGCTGGGTCCTAATGCCCTACATCAGGGGGCCCCCAACTTTTAAAGCCTGTGGGCAGCTTTGGAATTCTGACACAGTGTGATGGGCAGCCACAAAATGGCCGCCGCAGGAGGCCAAGCCAAGCCAGCCCTAAAATGGCTGCCACAGCTTACTGTCAGCCATACAGTGAAGACTCTTGTGCTTTGGTGGCAGCTGGTGCCAAAGCAACATTTTTAAAAAAACTTCATAGCCAGCCAAATCTCCAGTGGTCAACCAGAAGCCTTGCTGGGCAAAAACCACACCTGGTCTCACCCACTTTCTAAACACACTTGGCAGGCTCCAGGAAAGGTGTCAGTGGGCACCACACACACATTTTCTCCTTTCCTGCACACCTGCAGACCACCCTGCTATGCGACTGCCTTCATCACACCCCTGTGGTAGCCATCAACTCTCAATTTCAGCCTTCAGAACAGAGACACTGCAGATTCTTTGTTTTTCTATCACATACAGACTGTGACTGAAGCAGTCCTGCAGGAGTAAGAATCACCATCCTTTCCGTCTATACCAATCACATTTCTGTGCATCAGGTGAAACAGGGAGCCTGTCCCATGTCAGCACACCATTCTTGGTTGGCTTGGAAAGTGGCAGCAGAGAAACAAGCGGCAGAGTGAGCTAGCTTCACCAGATGCTTACCCAATACAACCAGACGACTGGTGAGGTTTTCATAGAGGCCGTGTTTAGCGTTGCTCAGGGATATGGTGTAGTTCCCAGCATGCTTTGCTCTCAGATCCCTTATGACCAGTCTGTACTTCAGAGGATCCAGTTCGTAGCAGGAGCTGTTCTCAGCAATCGGGATGCCATCCTTGTACCTGTTTGGAACAGCAAAGGGGCGTCAGAGAGGACTGAGACAGGCAACACAACAAAGTCCAGTCACAGGGTAACCATTTAGTCTCAGCTTGGACTTAGAGCTGGGCTGGAGTTCGCTTATGCCATGGGGGACTCACATTGCCGGGGCAAACATACCACCACCTGCCAGTAGCCAAACTCCCCATGAAGACAGTTCCCATGTTCCTGTTGTGGCAACTGACATCTCCATGGCTGGGGGAGGACCGGTGACCCACACTGCACAAGGGCCCAGGCTCAAACGTGGGAGCAGGAGATGAGGGAGGAGGGCACCCCGCAGGGGAGCCAGTTCCCAGGATGAGTATCAAGCAGAGGCTCAGTCCTATCTAGAACTGCTCCAATTTTTGTGCATGGGGTTGGGGGGGGGAGCTTAGGCCAGATGCTGTCTAGCCCCCACCCCAGTCAACTTAACACTCACATAACTACCAAGAGGAGGGAACTGGGGTACATAGTTCGCCAGGCCCAGATGAGTCTGGGACACCCAAGTGGTCCTCCTTTTCCACTCACGCTCTTACCTGTCATGATACCAGCAGCCATGGGGTTCACGGACATCTAGAAACCTCTCTAGAAATGTGTAACTATTCATTTTAATCCTTCAGCTGAGAGAAAACCAGGAGGAGAGCCCTTGCTATGCTTTCAATTGAGCTGTGTTTTTGCTGTGTAAAGTGAAGGGACCAATTACAGGTTCCTGCAAAGATTTTCTGTTCCACAGATTTCTTCCCCTCCTCTCCCCCCTCTCTTCTTTAAATGTGAGTGGGAGGGACAGAGGCAATACTTCCCCCCCAAAGGCCTGTGGAGAATCTCAATAGCATTGGCCACCCCCTTGTACACACATGGCATCCTGTAGGAGGGTGACATTTTCCCTCCACGTTAGAATTCCCAGTTCCCTACTGGAGGCAGGAGATCCCTCACCCCTAATGGAAGTGTCATGGGTGTGAATGAGGATGAGCTGACAGAGCCTGCAGAAACCACAGCTAGCCCCTCTGAAGCAGCAGAGGAGGAGAGCTGGCAAGTGCCTGTAACAGCAGTCTTCACACCTGGCCCAGATAAGAAGGAAGAACTGCAAGAAGCTGAAAGTCCTCCTGACTCATCCCCACGTGTGACTCGTTTAAGGGAGCGACGGCAGCAAAACTTAGCAACCAGGCGAAGAGAGGCCAGGCTACAGGGAAGCCGCTTGGCTAGCCCAGAGTTCTAACAGGAGCCTCGCCGATTGTGCAACTGGCTAATTGGTAGCAGCATTTAACTCCACACTCTGGGCAGTACTCTTTGTGGAAGTAACAGGTCAGCATTGTGCTGCTGGCATCCACTCTGGTCTGGTTCTTGCACCTAGATCTTTGGATCCCCTGACTTTGGACTTGGCTCTGTGTTCCTGGCTCCTGACCCCAGCTTGGTTTTGGACTTGGCTCTGTGTTTCTGGCCCCTGGCTTGGCTTTTGGACTTTGCACTGTCTTCTTGGCTCCTGACCTTGGCCTGTCCTGGACTCCCTTTGACTGGCACCCCAGCCCATGACAGGAAGCTCCCTGCCACTGCTTAGGTGGCTGGTGGTGGTGGGGAATAGAATCAGAATGGGGAGGGGGTGTCAACAGCATCCCAACATGCTGGCATCATGTCTGGTGCACACAGGAAGTGATGTCAGCATATCACCAATGAAATTGGTGCATCACTGGCAAAGGTTCCCTACTACCTGGTAAGTCCCCCCTGCCCCCTGTTGGTTCCCAGGGGGGACCTGGCAACCCAACTCCAACTGCCTCTCCCAGAATTGAAAGAGAGATTAGCCCCCAAAACCCTGAGGCATCCCTAGGACTATCCCCCTTCCTGGCAGAAGCAGAGGGGCCCAGTGTCCCTGGTGGGCAGGAAGCCTGAGGCATGGGCCTCTAGAGAGGTTGGCCTTTGATTCTGGGCCTGCACGAGGCAGTTCACGCCAGCTTTTCATTCCTCAGTGTTTCCCTACTTGTTTTAACAGAGGAGGTGGCTGAGTGCACACGTGGCACATGGATGTCAGTGAGAGAGCCTTTTCCGTGTAAATGTGTGCCTCAGGATACCTGCAGGGCAGACAACAAGGCAACAAAATACGTGAGGGTCTCACCACCATTTGGAAATACTATCAAAGTCTCACAGAATTAGCACCACACCTTAAATTATTTGCCTTTCTGCTCATGGTCACAGAAAGACAAACCAGAAAGAGGAAGACAAACGATATTTTGAATGTGGTGGAGAAACTGGTCCACGTTTAAGGTTCGTGGATGTGCATTTGCTCCGTCCCCCCCACTCTGCTGAGAGGTACCTCCACCTTCGCTCTGAGTTTGCCTTTCCCCCATCAGCCCAAAGGACTGCCTTGGTACTGACCAGGTCACGTCGGGGCGGGGGAAAGCGTCAACCTTCCAAGCCAGTCTCAGCATCTTCTGCCCCGCCTTAGCCTCGTAGTTCTGTTCTTTCTTATAGGAAAGCTTGAGGAAAGGTTCTCCTTAGGTGGGGAAGAGAAAGAGCCAGCGTCAGTTCGCAGTTCGCTCTGCAAAAGGATCACCAAGTTGCTGACCAAAGCAGTGGGGCAAACCAGACGCCCTTTTCCAACGAGTGCCCCAGTGCTACGAGGGGAGCAGCCATCCAGGAGTTAGCTAAGCGCAGAAGGAACAAAATGGGGCTGCTGTCAGAACCTTCCAGCTGCCTCTGTGTCTGTGCTCCGCTTGTGGGCAGCTGAATCTGCACAAAGGATGGATTTGCCTTTGGATTCCTGCCTGCACAGCTGCAGGGTCATCAATTCTCCCGTCAGGTAATGGTGGTGGAAAGCCCCGCCAAGTCCCAGCCGACTTATGGAGAGCTGGCAGGGCTTCCAAGGCAAGAGGCGTTCGGAGGTGGTTAGCCCCTGCCTGCCTCCCTCTCTGGAGCAGTCCTGGATTTCCTCTCTGGCCTGCCATCCAAGAACTCAGCTTCTGAGATCGGGTGAGATCGGGCTAGCCGGGGCCAGCCAGGTCAGGGCCAGCCAGGTCAGGGCCAACCAGGTCAGAGCTGGATTTAAAAACAACAACTTGTGCCTGACCACGTTGTCTGATGTCTGGTTTTTCATGCAGTCTAGGCCAATAGGGGCCTGAGAATAACTAGGAAGAGAAACGTTGCCATTGCCCAGAAAGCAGCCGTCACCCGAATGTTTTTGCACCTGGGTCTACCTAGCTCTAGTCCAGCCCAGCTCCAGTGCACGCGTCCCTGAGGAAATGGAGCAAGAATCCCCTGCATTCGGAGGACAGCTCACTCCTCGTGTGTCTGGATGCATGGCTGTTTTGGGCCTGCCCACTGACCGGAAGGAGGCAAATCAGAGCAATGGCTCACGCAGATGCACGGCGAACCGCCTCTTCCGAAGGAGGGACCTGCGTTTGCCACACTGAGCTTCTTGGAGGAAAGGGGGGAGGAAAGTATTTGTCTCCTCCCTCTTCCAAGGGTAGGTCAGGCAGAGAGTGACCAGCCCAGCGTTGCCCAGCTCACAATATGGCCCAGCAAAGTTTTGAACCCAGCTCTGTCCTGCCTCAGAGGGTCGTTGTGAAGATAAAATGGACACTGAAGCCACGCAAGCTCTCCTGGCTCCATGGAGGAATGGGGGACTGAGGCCTTGCTATTTAGAGCTGGACACTCATGAAGCTGCTCTTAACATGTTGCAGAGGACCTCCCTGGGTCCCAGGGCCCCACCAGCATTCCCTCTAAGCTGAGTCAGCGTGAGCTAGCTCCCAGTTTTTTAGCCTCTGGCTCACAGATTTTTGTCTTCGCTCAGGAAGGGGATGGCTCCAGAGCAAACAAAGTTATGCAGCAGCCAAATCACCTGCTCACAACTTTAATGTCGGCAGCTCAGAAAGTAGAATTTTAGCTTATAGGACTCCACAGCTTAGAGGGAGCACTGGTCCCCGCCCTGTGTCCAGTTAGGTGTGGTAACAGTTGGGCGTGATGTGCCACTTTTCTTCAATCCCCACGTGTGCAGTGCCCAGTTCAGACTGTGGCAACATAGAAAAGGGACTTTAGCCTTCCCCCCCAGACCCATTTTTCCAACATGAAATGGCCAGGGGGGTTACTATTTTGCCCTCTGTAGAAACTTAATATTGTCTTCTCAGACTGGCAATGGGTCTCCAGGATCTCTGGTGGGGGTCTTTCACGTCATCTGCGACTTGATCCTTCTAACGGGAGGTGCCAAGGACGGCATCTGGGACCTTCTGCAGGCCCAGCACAGAGGCACGGCCCTGACTCTAAGGAGACGCGTTGCACCACGGAGAGCGCTGCAGCCGGCACAAGGGGTCTCTCTGACCCAGGACTGCTTTCCAACTGAGTGATGTTAGCAGAGTTCTGTCTTACTGTATACTGTGACAGTGATGTTGGTCTCCGGCTCCTTCCTTGTGTTGTTGGCAATTTGTCCTCTGCACACATACAGGCCTCTGTCTTCCATCGAAACATTTTGGATGGTCACGTTGCTGGTGGCTTTATACACCGCCTCGCTTCGGTCCAAAGTGTTTATAGGCTTATGCACCTAAAAGGGAGACAATACAGCATCAAACGTCCTGTGAGCAGCCTCCCTCAACCTGCCTCAAGCAGAGAGAGACTGGGGAAGCCCGGCTAGAGCATGCTGAAGAAAAATATAAGCATCTTCAGAGGAGAAGCGTGAAATGCCCCGGCAGGGGACTCCCCCCAGGGAAAGCCGCAGGGTCCAACAATGTGCCAAGTCAGAACAGAAGGAATCCTCTTGTGGGTGGATGCCGGGCACTAGAAGCACTACCCTAGCGGTACACTGTTAGTGTGCATTTGTTGCCCAAGAGAGCAAAAGACTATTGCAGGTGTTTAAACAGCCATGGTCTATGATTCTCAGTATGGGGAGGGGGGATTAGCCACACTTCTCAGTCCTTAACTAAAACCAGGTCATTTTTTTTTTATCTGCAAGCACAGTTGCATTTGGGCTGAATTATAGTCCAATTAAAAATTGGGAGAGAGCTGGCTGTTCTGACTGAGGTGGAAACCATTGCGGGATGGAAGGGCTATTCTCTGGTGAGAGCTGGCACTGTTCCAGAAGGGGACCTGGCTTTGCGCCAGACCCCTTGGAGGCAGCGAGTGCAACGGGGACCTCTCAGCAGTGGCCTGTGGAGGTGTCACAGCAGACGAGGAAAGGCCTTGTGCAGTTGAAGGACAGCCCTGGGGCTCTTGCAATATGCCGAGTGGCTGTAGAGGTCATTCTAACGCCTGCAATCCGTGGCAGACATTTGACGGAACAGCTCCTACCACTCCTCTTGCCACCAAAACTTTCTGGAGTCGAGTCACATATTCCCATTCAACAGCACAGGCAATATTTTGCCACATCACCCATAAAATGGTCCCTTAGCCCCACAGGCAGGACTGCAGACGGGGTGCAGCCAGGGGGTGCCCTGCCCTAGCTGGAATGCTGATTGGCTGCACCTAAGAATTGTTTTAAAAAACAGGCATGTGCCAGGGCTCTTTTTATAGCAGGAACTCCTTTGCATACTAGGCGACACACCCCTAATGTTGCCAATCCTCCTAGAGCTTACAGTGGTCTCTGTAAGAAGAGCTCTGTAAGCTCTTGGAGGATTGGCTACATTAGGGGCGTGTCGCCTAATATGCAAAGGAGCTCCTGCTACAAAAAGAGCCATGGACATGTCCATTTATTACATGACTGCTTCTGCTTAAATAATGCCTTGAGAACTCAAACATTCCTGTTGCTCTTTTTTAAGTGTGGTAGCTGGTGCTCTGGGCACTGGACCCAGCCTTTCTGTAATAATTCTTGGTGGCCAAGGTAGAGCAAGGTGCCTTCAAGTCACAGCCGATCCATGGC
This sequence comes from Gekko gecko, assembly GCA_029375565.1. Taxonomy (NCBI): domain Eukaryota; kingdom Metazoa; phylum Chordata; class Lepidosauria; order Squamata; family Gekkonidae; genus Gekko; species Gekko gecko. The sequence goes on along the minus strand of JAPDNY010000012.1, from coordinate 1,656,527 downwards.
GATCCCAGAGGGGTTTTAAGGGAAGAGATGTTCAGAGGTGGGTTGCCACTGCCTGCCTCCGCACAACAACCCTGGACTTCCTTGGTGGTCTCCCATCCAAATACCACGCAGCACTGACCCTGCTTAGCTCCCGAGGTCTTATGAGATCGGGCTAGCCAGGTCAGGACATAATAGTTCTTAAAATGTTTAAGTGATTTTGGAAAACAAAGAACCCCTTCGCCGCTCTGACTGTGGGCCTGCCTTCAAAGAGGCAAAAGGGATCTTATGGCAGTTATAGTCACGTAAGAAAAGTGTTCATGATAAGCAAAGGCTTCTGAACTTAAAACTAATTGCTGAGATGTGACTTATACTAACAGTTCAAGCAAAAGCACATCTACATCTGGACTTGTGAGAGGGTTGCAGAAACTCCTTGTTGGCAATGAGGACATCTCTGGTTTCCTTTAAAGTCCCACCTAGGAATGTGGCCGTCTCACCTGGCCAAAGTGGCCCTGGCTATGGCTCTCCTCTAGGGTGCCACTGCAGTATTTGCAGGCTGCCCAGACCTGTCACAGTCCTGCCATAGATTGCATCCTGAAGATGTCCTCAAGAGCTGAGGTCACAAATCACTAAGGAACCAAGTGCCAAGCCTCCTCTTTCTCTGCCTCCCGCCAAGGCAAATATTGCAATGACTCACTTTCCCCCTTGGAAATTTCCAATCAAACACAATCCGCCCGTTGAAGAATGTTTCAGCTGCACACATCAGATGCAGAGTTTCTCCAACCAGCAGCTTCTGCGGTTCAGCTTTCAGAACCAGGTTCTGGATCCGAACCTCTGGAAGAGACCAAAGTCAAATATCAAGTCAAAATTAAAAACAGACCTTGAAATGCCAATACCAAATGCTTAGAGAACTTTTGAGAAATATCCCAAGATATTCTCCTCAAATACCTGGTGAGCACTCAACACCGTCATCTGTGTGGGAGAGTTTTTCGGGCACACTCATACAAGCAAATTTGTTTCAACTCAAGCAAGACTCGGATTTAACTTCAGTGATGGGAGGGGGGTTGATGGTTTTTAATACCCTGCTTTTCTCTACCCTTAGGAGTCTCAAAGCAGTTTATAATCCCCTTCACTTCCTTTCCCCACAACAGTTGCCTTGTGAGACAGGTGGGGCTGAGAGAGCTCTGAGAGAACTGTGACTGGCCCAAGCTCACCCAGCAGGCTTCATGTGGAGGAGTGAGGAATCAAACCTGGGTCTCCCAATTAGAATCCACCACTGGCAGAAAACTCCCATCCTTGCGGGCCTTCAGGATTCTTTTCTCACTTACAGATGCTAATTATCTGTCCCCAAGCACTTCCCCTCTGCTCTAATCAAACTGATTACCACCCCTCCCACCTTCTGAAGGAGATAAAAAGGATCAAGAGATCGTCGTTCTTGCTCGTGTATGAGGAAGGCAGCTTTGACTCTATGAAGCTTCTACCCAGAAGATCCTGTTGGTCTCTTAAGGTGCTCCTGGACTCGAGTGTAACTCTTCTGCTGAAGACCGATACGGCCACCCTCTAAAGCAAATGCAGGCAGTGTTCCCTCTAAGCTGAGTTAGTGTGAGCTAGCTCACAGTTTTTTAGCCTCTGGCTCACACATTTTTGTCTTTGCTCAGGAAGGGTGGCTCCAGAGCAAACTAAGTTATGCAGCAGCCAAATGGATTACTCACAACTTTAATGCTAATAGTTCACGAAGTAGAATTTTTGCTCACAAGGCTCCACGGCTTAGAGGGAACATTGAATGCAAGCCACTCACCCACTTTCTGTGGCAGGTAGAAAGACGTGAACGTGACTCCATCCACATGAGCGACACACTGGAGCATGCCACTGAAGAACTCAAAGGAAGGAGAAGTGACCAGGAATCCTCTCTTGGGGTCCCAATCCTTCCGCTTCTGGCTGAACACGGTGGCAGGCGCATGCTAGGCAAGAAAGAGACAGAGGTATTTAAAAAAAAAACACCCTGCAGGCGCAAAGGGCCGTGACAGGCAAGCTGTATAAAGCACAATGGAATGAAATGGAATTCCAGTCTAAGCAAGGGAAACACAGAGCCCAGTCACTAGCTGCGATAACTAGGTCACCCCCTGCAATGGGCCCGGGAAATGTGATCATGCAGAACACAACTCTGTATTTGTGGAAGAAATGTTCCTGCGGCCACTGATGCTTCCTGCAGCCATCCAAGTAAATGGCACAGAGGAACGTAGCCATGTTTTTACAATCAGTGATAAAGCTACATCAGGAAAACTACCAATGAGTAATTGTTTTATGCAACACTATGTAATATGCAGTCAGCAGAATGCTCGGCTCTATATGTATGGCTCCCTATGGCTTTAAATGTATATTTCTTTTTTTACAGTAATCCTCTTTTAAGGTATTTTTATGCCAATAAAGGTTAACTGAACTGAACAGAGGACTGCCCCATAGAAGAAAGAGGGTCTCTCAAAAGAAAATATTTGCCTTGTCTTTCGTTTCGGGGTAAGGAATGGAAAAGGGAGGTGTGGTAGGGAATCAGAAAAAAATAGGCACGGAGAATCCAGACACAGCAAGGATACTCTGAGCAGACAAAGGCAGCAAGGAATTGCCCCAGCTCTTCAGAATATGCAGCCACCTTGGGCGATCAGCAAGTCTTTCCAGTTCAGATAACATACCCAGAAGGGTCTCTGTCCAAAAGAGCTGTGTGAGCCCATTCTCACCAGCCAAGAAAGACCGAGGCCAGCAATGATGCTCCTGTCCAGACCCAACGCCTTGATGGGAGTGCGTCTGGTCTAGGGTTGGGAACTCAGGGTTTGGGAACAACTGGAGGTTCGAGGGTGGAGCCTGGGGAGAGTGCGGTTTAGAGATGGAACGGTCCTTAGTACGGTATCAGGCCATGCTGTCTGCCTTCCAAAGCTGCCATTTTCTCCAGGTGACGTGAAATAAATGTTTTAAATAGACAAACAAACAAGCAATGCATGTAGTCTGGAGAACAGTTGTAATTCTGGGAGATCTCCAACCCCTTCTTGGGGGTTTGATCCCCCTCAGCTGAAGAAACAGGTGGGCAACGTTATTCTAGGCCGCTAGGTGCCCCTCCCATTGGGAAATGGGCTATTGCCCCAGCCTTTGCTCCTCTTGTTTTGCAGTGCTGGCTGACTGAGAAACCACTAGTTAGCATGTGGCTTTTCCAACCAGCCAACATGCTCTGGAGTCCATGGCTTATGCTGCTGCCAAGCCACACCCTTCTGGCCAGGCTAAAAGCAGCACAGGAGCTGCTATAGCTCACCCAGCAGGTGACCCCCCCGAAAGAAGGGAGAAGATTCCCCTTTTCCCGCAGGAGGAGCACTTCCAATGTCTCGCTTTGTGCGGGCTAGCAAGGAGGAAGAGAACACAATGGAAGGTGCAGATTGTGGGCCCACAATTGGCCACCCCTGATTTACGGTGTCACCTATCTTGTAAGACTAACAGGGGACCAGTTTGGCACATGTAGGATGATGCCATAATAGCCACATCAAAGATGCCATGCACCCAGCATTACCTCTGTGCATGGAAAGCCACAACAGAGAGCCATCAGGGCGATCCACTGTGACCATGCACATCATCTCCTTCTGTGGGTCCCTCTTTGGCAAATGAATCAGCCTCCATGGAGATGACTTAACCTCCCCCCCGCCTCCCCCCAGTATTAACTTTATATTAGGGAGGAAAATGTTGAAAGCTTCAATTTCAGGCTCAGCCCTGGGAACTAATCTGATTCAACTGACATGTGGAGTTAGGATCTTTTTAGTATTAGCAGTCTGTACACTTCCCTATAAATATTTAAAGGGTATGGAGTGCAGTCATTTTAAAGTATAATGGAAACATAAGAAATGTAATTTATGATGGAAAAGTACGTTTGCTACAGAAATAATAAAACTGAATAAAATTGAATATGATAACTTTGCGGCTGAGTCTCTCTGATGGTCAGAAAAACCGGGAGGGAAAGTACTTTTAGAAGGACCCATGGATTAAAATTCTTCATACGACATTTAAAAAAAAACACGTAAATGCTTAAACAGGAAGAAAAGCAAGGTAGATATCTAGCCTTCCCTTGAAGAGATATGATATTTTCCCCATCCACTGTAGTTTATCACTGATCAGTGATTAATTTGGGAAGAGGATGTTCTAAATTTGTCCAATCACTTGACTCCTTCCTTCTCTGCCCCCCTCAACTTCCTCTGAGTACAGGAAGCAGCCAGAATGGCTCCACATGACATTTCCAGACAAGGCAAAACAACAAATAGTATTTCCTTAAATGGGAAGAGCATGACGGGTGCCCAAGGTAAACACGCACACCTCCAGAAAGAGGTTCATCCCCTTTGATGGAGACACCAAGGTGTGGCCAAGAGGCGCCTTCCTTTTGGCCTGAATTCCTCACCCCACCCCTCCTTCATCTCCTTTCTATGGCCCAGATTTTTAGTAGCTTGAAACCGAATCTTTCATTCATACATCTGAGGAGCCCCTAGCACAGACAGAGGCCTTCCATTCAGCACCAAGCAATGACTGGCAAGGAAGTTTGGTGCAAAGCCAGGTGGGGAAATGTTATGACCTTAATAATAACAATAAGGCACTGGACTCTAGATGCTCAAGGCCGAGCGTGAGAAACCATCTCATGCTGCAAGGCCAATATGTACCCTTAGAGCAGACCAGGTCAACAGCAATGGCCCAGGGCCGGCTGACTGTCAGCATTTACGGGAAACCAAAGGGAAGGTTCTCACTATACCTGCCAAGAGGGGAAAACCGAAAAGCGGTATCTTTCACTTCCCAACTATGAGAATAAGATGGGGCAGGGGTCTTTTGGGGGGGGAGCGCACCGGAGCACAGCTCCGGGAGCTCAGGAGCCAAGCCCCGCCCCCAGCCGGCGTCCCTGAGAGTCTTTCAGGCAGCCGAATGTCAATTTCAGCTCCATTATATCCTATGGGCCATTGAAGTCAATGGTGAAAACATAGGGTATATTCTGGGGGCTGGAGGGGAGGGGGTTTGATGGAGAGGCTCCAGACTCACAGGGTAGCTGATGGAGCCTCTCCCCAAGACACCCACCAAGTTTCAAGAACATTGGACCAGGGGGTCCACTTCTATGGGCCCCCAAACAGGTTGCCCCTATTCCCTCCATTGTTCTCTATGGTGGGAAAAAAGTAACTTTTTTTTCACCATAAAGAACAAGGGAGGGAATAGGGGCAACCTGTTTGGGGGCCCATAGAATTGGACCCCCTAGTCCAATGTTCTTGACACTTGGTGGGTATCTTGGGGAGAGGCTCCATCAGCTACCCTGTGAATTTGGAGCCTCTCCCTCAAACCCCTCCCTCCAGCCCCCAGAATATACCCTATGTTTCACCACTGACTTCAATGGCCCATAGGATATAACGGGGCCAAATTGCCACCAAATTTCTTTCATTCCCTCCTTTCCTTCTCTCTTTTCCCTCTTTCCCTCCTTCTTTTCTTCTCTCTTTCTTTCTTTCCCACCTTCTTTTCTTCTCTTTTTTCTCCTTTCCCTGTTTCCTTCCTTCTTCCTCTCTTTCTTTCCCTCCTTCTTTCCTTCTCTTTCTTTCCCTGTTTCCTTCCTTCTTTCCTTCTCTCTACTCTCTCTCTTTCCTTCCCTCTTTCCTCCTTCTGTGGCCCAACTCTCATGAGAAGGAGTTTAAACTTTAAACCCCTTCTCTCTTAGCTCCCCCATCCAGACCAGCTGGGGAAGGGAAGGGGAGGCTTTTGAAGATGCCTCCCCCCTTTTGCTTCCCCTTCTGACATCACTTCCGATGATGTCAGGGAGCGTGGCATATGCTAATAGCCTAATAGCTCATTAGCATACCATATGCTAATGAGCTCCTGCAGCTGTTTTTCTACGAAAAGACCCCTGAGATGGGGCATGTCAAGGTGGGGGCATTCCGCAAAAAGGGACTGGCTCTTCACTGGTGGGTGTGTCTTCAAATTGCAGCTAACCTGTGGTAATCCTGTAGGATTTTCAAGGCACGAGACATTCAGAGGTGGTTGGCCATTGCCTGCCTCGGTGCAGTGACCCTGGACTTCCTTGGTGACCTACCATCCAAATACTAGCCAGAGCTGACCTTGCTTATCTTCCAAGACCTGATGAGATTGGACTAGCCTGGGCCATCCAGGTCTTCAAGGCAAGGGACGTTCAGAGGTGGTTTGCCCCTGCCTGCCTCTGCGTAGTGACCCTGGACCTCCTTGGAGGTCTTCTGTTCAAGTACTAACCCAGGTCGACCCTGCTCGGCTTCCAAGATCTGGCCGGCCGGGGCCATCCAGGTCAGGGCTATTCTTCACTACACAATGAGAAATTCTAGCTCAATACTTGAAATTCAACTGCTTTGAACACTGGTGGCATCTTGTAATTGTTTCAGCAGGCAACAAAGGTGACATCTTGCAGGCTGCAAACCCTTAAGTCTCTGCAGATCCTAAATGCCATTGCATGTCATCTTGCCGATGCCTTCAGGTAGGAAGTAACTCCATGTCAGCTACCAAACCCTGTCCAATGCTGAGACCAAATATAAGAGGATATCAAATGCACATATCAAATATTTAAGGGAATCTTTGGCATTGGGAGACTCTCTGAAGATTATTCAGTATCAAAACAACAGATGGGAATGAGGAGAAAATTCATTTTGGCTCCAGCACAAAAACAGCAAAGGACAAAGCCAAGGCCCAAGGCAGTTGTACCGTTCCAAGAGAACACCCTGTGGCACCTGCACTCCAGTACAACACTTACTTGAGGGAAAGAGCTGGCTTTCTCTCTCTTGAGTCAAATTACTTGAGATGAATTAGCAGACGCATGGACATGCCTTGCACTAAAGCAGACCCTTGGTCCATCAAGAGCCAGTGCACTGTAGTGGTTAAGCGTGGCAGAATCTAATCCAGAGAGCCGGGTTTGATTCCTCAGTCCTCCTTCACATGAACCTTGGGCCAGTCACAGTGCTCTCTCTCAGAACACTCTCAGCCCCACCTACTTCGCAAGGTGACTGTTGTGGGGAGAGGAAGGGAAGGTGATTTTGTGAGCTGCTTTGAGATTCCTTAAGGTAGGGAAAAGCTGGGTAATAAAAACTTGTTCTCCTCCTCCTCTGTCTACTCAGATTGGCAGCAGCTCTCCAGGGTCTCAGGCAGGGGCCTTTCCCATCACCTACTCCCTTGTCCTTATGGGACAAGCCAGGGACTGGCCCAGGAACCTTCTGCATGCCAACCAGAAGTTCTGCCACTGAGCCACAGCCCCTCCTGCAATGCAGTCCACCCTCTTGCCACCTGCTCCTGCTCTCTGCACCCTAAAAGGAAAGGGATGTGGGACAGCAGTAGCCTCTGCCTTTATAGGACTGCCTCGTTGCCTCTTTATTTCTTCAAAATACTTCTACCCTGCTTTCCGTCTTCAAAACAAGGAACCAAAGCAGCTTCTTATAGATCTATTAATATAAAAGCTATTTCAAAGGCACCATAAGTCGCTTGTGCTCTTGTGTGCAAAGGACACCAGTCCCGGGCAGCACCGCTCCAGGGTCAATCTTCTCACCGTTCGTGGGAGCAGGGAGCAGGTGTTGCTGCATAGTCTCTGCCACGTCCCTTGAAAAGCAGCTGGTATTACACTGTGGCTAAAACGTCCGTACTGTGTGCCGCAAAGTCTTGGGTTCAAATGTTGTTTCAACCACCAATTCACCAGGCAGCTTTAGGTGAGCCAGGTGCTCACAGTCTCCACTTCTCCCCCTTCTACAGTCTGTGGGAAATGATGCTGACTTTCCTTAAAGGGCGACTTGAGAGGCCTGTCTGCTGAGACAATGCCCACAAAGAACTCTGGCTGCTCAGGGGAAAAGCCATGGCAACTGGTGCTACAGAAAGAGGTGCCATGGCAGGGCCTAACAATGTTATACAATCATTTGCCTTCTTCCTGGATTAATTAGCAGCACATATTTATTTATTTACTTATTCATTATATTTGTACCCTGCCCCCCCAGCCACGGCCAGCTCAGGGCAGCTAACAACAAGATGAAGACTACAGAAATCGCAATAAATAGTAAAATCATAAAACCAATTAATAATTAAGATATTAAAAGGTGCTAACATCTAGATGGGACCAATAAACAAGTCCCGGTTTGGTGTTCCATTTGGGATGGCACACGATTTCCATGCTGTCCAGGTGGATGGTCCGGGTCTAACATTAGGCAGGTGACTCAGGCGGCCTCACGGTTTCAAGGGGGCGGGGCATTCTCTCCGGGGCGGCTCCTGATTAAACGCCTGGCGGGACAGCTCCATCTTGCAGGCCCTGCGGAACTGCATAAGGTCCGCACATGCCACTCAGAGCTTCTGTTCCCACCAGATTTAATCCGAAAGCCAGCCCAAGACATTCTGGCACCTCAGGCAGAACATCAAAATGGCACCCTTCCTACCAAGTAGCATTAACAAAACATCTGGAAGTATTTTTTAAAAAATTTAATCAACCTACTTACTTCATTTCTACCCTGTCTTCCCCCACAATGGGGACCCAAAGTGGCTTACATGATTCTTCTTTCCTTCATTTTATCCTCTTAACCTTGTGCCATAGGTGGGGCAGAGAGTGCGTGACTGGCCCAAGGCCACCCAGCAAGCTTCCATAGCAGAGTGGGGATTCGAACCTGGGTCTCTCAGATTCTAGCCTGGCCCTTGAACCCCTACACCTTGCTGGCTTCTCCACGAGCCCCAGTGAAATGAACAGGAGCCATGCAAGAAAATGGCCCTTCGTTTCAATCTGATTTGAATATGAGAACTCGATGCGGGAGGAGTGCGCCCTGTTCCTGGACTGTGCCCCACATATCAGTTCTATCTGCCTCCCAGTCCCATTGAATCCCAGTGATCAGAGGCCACATCTATGCTCTCCTTGCTGGCCCTGCAGATTAACGGGTTGGCCACTGTATGAAGCAGGAGGTTGGATGGACCACTGCTCAGAGCCAGCAAGGCACCTTTAATGGTTTGAACATTTAGGTGGAAGAGCCACAGTTGGAGGACGTCTCCTCAGGCTTCAAGAAGACTTTCAACTTTGCTGAATGGATCTGTAGTAGTCTGCCCAGCAACTATGACTGAAAAAGGGAACTCTGAAAACTAATACTCACCAGCTGCAGGTCCGGTATAATGTCTGGAGAGGTGACCCGGCAAGGGACAACAATCACTTCAGTGGCATTACGGATATAGATCACTTCGGGATGTTTGGTGTAGGGGTCAACAAAAGGCTTCTTGTTGTCTGCAGGACATGGAAAGAGAATGACAACGATGAGCAGGCAGACTGGTTTTAGTTGCTGCTCAGTGCAGGGAAGGCTTGCTCAGACCATTTGAAAGGTTTTTCTCCTACAAAAGTTCTCATTTGTATCTCGAACGCCAACCAGTCAAGGTAGCTCAGTTTGAGAGACAGGGACTTGCTGAAGGCCACCTGGTGAGCTTCACAGCCAAACAGGATTTCCTGCAGTGCCCAGACTTAAGACTGCAGCAGCTCTTACTGACTGATTTTATTGACATTATTTATAGTCCGCCTTCCTCACTTGTTTCTCCAGGCGGATTACAGAGAGTGAGTCAAGACAGTCGGCCTAGAGGGGATACCCAAGGAGCAGTGCAAGAGGAATGAGGACTCTAGAACCAGTCAGAAGTCTAGAAACAGAACTGAAGCAAAGCACAAGTATTAACATGACACATTAAATGATTACATACATTACAATTACATAGTAGGATCCTTGTTTCAGCCCCTTAATAGTCTATCCAAGTAACTTTGCGAATCATTTAGTACCGTGCACGTCTATTGCCTGTGTAGAAAAGCCCTCCTGAATAACTCCGTCTCGAAGTGGTTATCTGAGGAACATCATACTTTGTAATGTGTCGACTGGCACCACTCTGGGCCAAAAAGAGCTACAGGAGACGCACTCACAACCCAGGAAGCTGCCTCACAGCAACACCGTGAGAGACCAACAAGATTTTCAGGCCATCAGCTCTTGAGAGTCGAGAGTCAACGCTCCCTTGGTCAGATATCTGTCTACCTTTATAGCAATCAGCCAGAGGGGGACAGGTGATACCCCCTAGCCTGGACAAGTTATTTTGGGAGATCTGAGCAACAAAGGGACTAACCCTTCCTTCACTCCCACCCCTCCCTGCCCCACCATCAGGTGCACAAAAGTGAGATCTGGAACACAGCTGGGACCAGGAGAGGTGCCCGAAGAAGCCATAAACCTGAAGGACTAATAGCAATATTAGCAATGATACCAATGGTAAGAGAAGGAGATTGGATTTATACCCCTCTACTGCTCAAAGGAGTCTCAGAGCAGCTTACAATCTCCTTTCCCTTCCCCTCCCCACAACAGACACCCTGTGAGTTGGCGGGGCTGAGAGAGCTCTTTCCAGAACTGTCCTTGAGAGAACAGCTCTGACAGAACTTTATGACTGACCCAAAGTCACACCAGCAGCTGCATGTGGAGGAGTGGGGAATCAAACCCGGTTCTCCCAGATTAGAGTCCGCACTGGCTGATGAATTCCTAGGGTTAATGACAAGTTAACTGGTCATCAGGCACAAACCTGAGAATTCTCAAAGAACTCAAGGGTGAAATAGTTAATCTAACAGAAAAATACAATTATCACTCAAATCCACCCCTCACTGGAGGATTGGGACATCGAAAATATGACACCAATTTGTAGCAAAAAGGCATCCAAAGGGGAACCAAGAAACTGCAGATCTGTGAGCACAGTGTCAGTGGAAACCACCATTACAGAAAGAAATGTTAAGTATAGATAGGAGCAAGCCTCGCTAGGGAAGGATCAGCATGGCTTCTGTCAGAGAGAGTCCTGCCTCAACATGCAGTTCCCTGGGATTCTTCTGTGATCCTGATCATGCACAACAGTGACTAAGACTTTAATCATTATAATAGACACTCGGTACTGAGAAGCTGGTATTCCTTACTTAGGCTGCATCTATTCAAGCTGCATCTATATGGGGATGCAAAGATATACCTCTGTTATGGAAGCACCAGCCAGCAGAGCAGGAGCAGGTGGGAAGGGTTTCTGTACACATCTGTTGCTGCGTTGTGCACTGCTCCCTCTGTCCCCAGCCCCTTTCCTCCCCCTTTCTCTGTTGCACCTGAGCATTGGCACTTTCAGCAGACCCCTCCCACAGCTCAGAAACCCTCCTTTCTCTTTGTCATGATGCCTGCTGAGCCCGAGCCCCTGGCTCCAGCAGAGGAGCTAAGTCCCACCAGGGATGAGCTCCTGTCATCAGAAACCTCCACACCTGACAGTGTGGTGAGTGCCGAGGCGGGCCCAGCAACAGCTGGGGCAGATCCCCGCCCACCTGGCATGCCCCCCCGGATTCACCGCCACCAGTGTCTCATTTGCGAGAGCAACGCCGATGGGACATGGCAGGCCGGTGGTGAGAAGCATGCATGTGCACCTGGTGCTCGTTTAGCCCTGAGTACTAGCGGGAGCCAGGACGTGCTTGGAGCGTGCTAATTGCCGACCACTTGGAGTACTATTTAGTCATTGCTGGCACATGGATAACTCGTGGCAGCAACTAGTCAGTCTGATGACACTCTGCTCCACCCCGCTTGGATTCTTGCCTCCTGTCTTGTTTCCCTCGGCTCCTCGGCCTCGGCTCATCTTGACTCTGCTCAACTCTGCACCTTGAACCTTCGCCGCCTGGACTCCTGACTCTCGGAACTCTGACCCTCGGACTACGCTAACGGTTTGTGATTTGGACTTGGTTTCTCCGGTTCTTTGACTTGCCAGGTTCCTGACTCTGGACTGCCCCTCGACTACCCCGCCTGTCTTGCACTTCGAACTTGTTCTTCCTGGTGATTGTTGGGTTGCCCGGTTCTGACCTCGGACTGTGTTTTGACCGCCCCCGTGCTTGCCTGGCCCCACAGACCGGCCCGTGACACTCTTTACTTTTCCTTCATCAACTGAGCTGTGCTATAATGCTATAGCATAACTCAGTGGGGAACGGAAACAGCTCTTTCAAGGGCTAAAATGAAGAGGGGAACATTGTGGGCCCATGCCATTTTGGAAACAGGGCTTACCCCCAGCCCCTCCACACTGTGGCTACAGAGGAACACCCACATTGGCAGTTTCCCCTTTGGACCAGATGGCAGTAGGGCTACCTTTAATCCAATTCAATGGGGAAAGAACGGGGAGTCCATAAAGATCACACCTGTATTGTATAAATTGAAGGAGACTGTTTAGTAGCTTTCAGCTTTAAATGGGCTTTTGCAATCCCTGGCAGTGGCAGAACCCTTGCCTGCACACTCACATTCCCAGGCCCTGCAATATATTATGCTAGGGGGGTATTAAATAGTCCTGGCAGCATGAAAATGGCACACTGACTTAGGGAAAAGCTTCCCCACACCTCCACATCAAACAGTGCAGAGAAGGGACAACAGCTACCCTGGCTGCCTGCTTTCTTCCGTGCTGCCTCTGTTCTACGGTGGGCCTTTTCAGACACGAAGCTACGCAAATGGTTTCAGGAGCTGTTCTGCTGGACAGTTCCCCAGACAAAAGCCACAACAGCACAGAGAGCCCAAGCTGCTTGTTTCCAAGATGCAAGAAGTTATGCCAGAACCTGAGATGCAGCCAAATTGTCCAGTGCCTCTTCCTTCACATGCCAGGCATGAGCATTCCAGTCCCACTCAAAGATGCCTCACCACGCCTCCCCAAGACAACATGCTATTGTCCGGCTTTGTGACACCCAGCTCACCGATTAGGTGTAAGGAATAGCAAGGGGAAATGAGCGCCTGTTTAGTCCACCATCATCAGTACCAATTGTCAAGACATGTTGGTGCAATTATGGCGATTTCACCACATCCAAAAGAAAAATAAGCCTGTGGCTCAGTGGCAGAGCATGTACTCTGAAAGCAGAAAGTCTCTGGTTCAATCTCAGACACCTTCATTTAAAGGCTATCATGTAGCTTGTGTTGGGAAAGACTGTGGAGAAGCCACTACTGCTCAGAATACAGGGGTTTGATAACTCAATGACTGCAAGTCTGTTAGCGCATCTGTGACCCAGCAGGTATTGAGTGCATCATGTATTTTGGCCCTGTGTCTCTCACTGAGTTGCGTGGGACAGAATAAACAAGATGCAACCTGAGATCAATTGGTTGGCTGGGGCCAAACACAACCTGCTTTTCACACCATTCCCCTGGCATCATTCATTCCTAACTGGAAACATGCTCTTCTTAGCAACAAAGTTGTGATGGGCATAAACCTGCTCATTACCCCTGATGTTGGGCTTCCCTATTGCATGCTGGGGGCAGGGAGGAAGGTACCTCCTCCCCCAAAGCCAGCTTCAATATTACAACCCAGCTGCTGGATTCATTATACATTTATTAATAAGATTTATATTATCAATATATTAATAAATGACATTTATAACCTACTTTTTAACTATCACTCCCAGAACAGTTTACTGGAGACTGGAGAATTTAATGCAAAACCGAAGGGGGGGGTATTTATTTATGCATTGTATTTGATTTATTATACACTTATTAATAATATTTATATAATCAATACATTAATAAATGAATTATAAATCTTATAACACTTATAATCTGCTTTTTAACTATCATTCTCAGAACAGTTTATGGAAGCCTGGAGAATTTAATGCAAAACTGAGGGGGGGTTATTTATTTATGTATTTGATTTATGATGCCACCCTTCCTTGCAAGCAGGGCTCATGGCAGCTTACATCAGAAGACAAATACAATAAATAATAAAATTAAGAACAACTTTAAAAGCCTTAATACCATCAACAACATAACAGCATATTATCCAAGATGGGGGGGGAGGGAATCGGAAACAGGAAAGGGAATAGAACAAATTAGCTGCTGTAGATTTTCCGGGTTGTCTGGCCATGGTCTTGGCACTGTAGGACCTGATGTTTCGCTAGTAGCTGTGACTGGCATCCTCAGAGGTATAAACACAGAAAGACGGAGTACTCTCTGTGTCAAGGTAAGAAGAAAAATGGTAGGCGAGTAATTTATATCTACTCAGGAAGGTGGGGTAGGGCTGAGTCATTATCATGTAGGAGTTCCCCAGGCTGTGAAACATGCTAATGAAGGAGCTTTCCTGAGGAGGTTCTTTTGTATATGGATTGGCTGTTTCCTGATTCAGCCCTACCCCACCTTCCTGAATAGATATAAATTACCTGCCTACCATTTTTCTTCTAACCTTGACACAGAGAGTACTCTGTCTTTCTGTGTTATACCTCAGAGGATGCCAGTCACAGCTATTGGTGAAACGTCAGGTACTACAATGCCAAGACCATGGCCAGACAACCCGGAAAATTTACAACAGCTAATGAACTCCGGCCGTGAAAGCCTTCGACACCGTATTGAGTAGAACAAAGTTTGAGTCCAGTAGCACCTTTAAGACCAACAAACTTTTATTCTGGGTATAAGCTTTCGTGTGCATGCACTGTTGCTTCAGACCAACATGGCTACCCACCTGAATCAATCTTCAGAAAAGGGAACAGGAAGACTGCTGACCTCAATCTCAGCTAAGAAGACCCTAATTTCCAAACCACAGAGGGGGGCAAAAAACCCCCTGATTTGTCTCTGGAAGGAGGGAAGTGCCAAAACCAAATGAGCCTCTAGCTCAGTAATCCCCAACATATCCATGGTGCTCACTAGGGGGGTTTCTCAGTACTTCCTTGCTGTGTCTTCAAAAGCAAACAGCCAATCCTGGCGTTCCTCCAGCTTATTGGGGCAGGAGGTACCTTGGAAGGCCTCAAGAGATGCCATCTTCGGCTGTCCCCTTCACAATAGGATGCTTGGCTTAGGGGGACTGTCCAGCCTTTGTGGCAATTGTCCCTAGGGAGGCCATTTTGTGGTGATGCTTATTACTTTTTCTCAAAATCCCAAAAGAGTCCACAGGTACCACTGAAAAGGCCATACTCTTTTGTATTTTTAATTATAAGAAGCATTGGACCCTACTTTTATCTTGCTTCTACTGAATGGACTACCCTAAACCAAGCCTCCTTGACAGCCTGGATTCTAGAGTAAAAAAATAGGAGGGGGGAAATGAACAGGGAGCCATGGAAGAAGCACTGCCTTTCCTTCAGAGCCTACAGGGTGTGGTTGGTATGGAAAGACCGAGTGCAGGGCTGGTTCTGGAAAAACAGACCTGGGGCCCACTTGTCCTCAAAGGCCATGGCTGCACTGATTTGTGGGAGTTACGGAGCAGAAATTTCAGGGAAGCTGCATCCTTCCTTTCTGCTCCTCCAACAAGACTTTGTGGCCTCATAACTAGTTGGTGGAATAAAAATTAATTTGCCATGTGAGGCTTATATTAGGGCAGCAGTCTGTGCAGCAAATCGCAAAAGGCTTGCATGTTTTGTTGCCTGAATATTCAGCTGGCCCATCACAACCATTTTTGTGCATCTGGAAAGGTCAGAAGCTTCCAGACGATGCTTCACAGGAGCATGCCAGAGCCCTCCCTGGATGCCAGCGTGCCCTTCTTTCTCTACACAAAACACAATAAAAAAATCAGGAGACTGAGACTTTGAAGGCCAGCCATGAAGAAACTAGAAAAGTTCCTTAAGGCCAGGCTTTCGAGTAGGAACCGCCGCCCCGCTGCACCACCACTGTGATGTCAACTTAGATGGTGCGATGAGACGGCCCTGGGAAGAAGGACCAGAAGAGTCGGCAATACTGGAATGCTATCTGGAACTGTACTGGTTGTAGGGACTGGAAGATCTTTGGACCCTATCTTGGTTTAATTATCAACTGTAGTTGAGCACCGATATTTTAAATTGAAATGGATGGAGTATTTAATTGGGTTTAAGTGTTTTACCATGGCATATGCCTCTTGTTAGCCGCCCTGAGCCTATGGGGAGGGTGGGATATAAATATGATAAATAAATAAATAAATAAATAAATAAATAAAATAATTCATACCATAGTATCTCCCTTACTGTGTACAGATGTTATGATGGCCCCATCCACTTCCCTCCCACAAAGGAAAGATTTCCCTTCCATTTTTCTTTCCAATTTCTGATTGAGCCATCCTAGTAATGTGTTCTCTTCTTTGCTGAAGAGCTCTGGCTGTCCCACCCTGTCAAAGTACAATATTCTGGCTGTTGGCTCAGGAGCCTGCTTTAACTTAAACAACTTAAATGGCACTTGAGGCATTTTGAAGTTCAAAAATAACAAAATATTTTATTTAATTTAGAGGGGAAAGGTCAGGTGAAATCATGGGTAAAATTTCTGAGGTAATTTAATATAGATAACTCTGAGGTAAAATCAGTACATGCACATTTAGTTCTTATGTTTCAGGCTAATGGGAGTTTCTTAAGCGTTTCAGAAACTTAAATCTTTATGTTCCAGTGTTTTCCCCAAACACTCCAGCACCCTTTCTACAGGTATTCTCTCTTTTAGATTCCAGAAGGCTGGTGCACTCTTTCCAGTGCCCAAACCCCTTCTCTTGGAACACCAGCACCCATCTTGAGGTTTTCACTGACTCTTAAGGTCTCCACAGGCAGGCTCTAACCAAGCCAGACCAGGGATCTCTGCAGTCTTCAGAACCAGCCCCCTGTTTGACTGGGTAGGGAATTTTCTTCTCTCTCTGGAAGATTTATCCACTTTCTTTGGCCCAAATGGGAGTCTTCTCCTACTTCCCAAACTTGCTTGCCAGCTTTCCTGAGTTCTCCTGTCTGTGTTAAACTTCTCTCAGTCAGGGCTGAATTCTGAAACTGACAGTACTCAACTCTTCTAAGCTAGGGCTGAAATCAGACTGACTCTTCCTCAGCATCCAGTTGAGAGGTCTTTCTCTGCTCAGCTGATGCCAACCAATCAGATCTCTTGGAGCAGCCTTTCACTCAACACTCTCTGTTTCTGTGAGGAATTAACCCTCCACAGTCCTTTAACTGTTCATACAGCTAAGCTTTTAAAAAGTGCAATCTGTCACAGATGTGATAGTTGGACATTGAAGACAGCTGACAGGAAGAAAGTTGATTCCCTTAAAACCCAGTGTGGGAGGAGAGTTTTACGCATACTGTGAACCACCAAAAAGACAAATAAGTAGGCTCTAGATCAAATCAAGCCTGAAATCTCCCTAGAAGTTAAAAAGACTAACTGAGGCTATCATACTTCAGACACATAATGAAAAGTCTCTGGAAAAGATAATAATGGTAAGAAAAGTTGAGGGTAGCAGGAAAAGAGGAAGACCCAACATGGGATGGATTGACTCAATCAAGGACACCATGGCTCTCAGTTTGCAAGACCTGAGCAACGCTGTTAAGGACAGGACATTTTGGAAGTCATTCACTCATAAGGTTGCTGTAAGTCAGAAGCAACTTGATGGCACATGATACAGATGGCCCTGAGTGCTCATGAAATGTGATATATGCCAGTTCATTTTTTAAAATCACTGTGAAACAAAACCCGGGAACTTATTTTCATATATGGTGGACATGCGTTAAAGCAAAAAAATATTGGCTGTCACTTCAGAAACTAATACAAGAAATAATAGCCATGAAAATACCGTTTAAGCCAGAAATATTTTTATTGAATGTAATTCCAGAGGTATATAAAAAACAGACTTATGTATGATAATTCATATTGTTACAATGGCTAGAATTGCATTTGCTAAGTCCTGGAAATCTGAAGAAGTGCCATCAAAAGGGGAACTAATATCGAAACTTCTGGAAGTAGCTGAGATGGATAAGCTTACAGTGATGTTACAGGGAAAAGATCGGGAAATACACGAGAAACAGTGGTTTAGATTATATAACTGGCTAGAAAAATGTAATTAGTCAATGAATAATTGATGGATATATTGAATGGTGCACTGTCTGGACTATGATGAACGCCAGCATTGATGTATATTTATGAAATCATAATAAAATCTAAATTATGCACTAAAAAAACCCCACTGTGGTGGTGATGGGGAACACAAAGAACAACCTCTTGCTTCAGCTTTGGCAATAAAACACCTGCTTGGCTAAAATAGAGAATCCACACAGGGTCATGGCTGAGTGCAAGATGAGGTTGCAGGAAACCTGTGTTCAAGTCTCTGCTCAGCCATAAAAGCTCATGAGGAGGGCCCGGGACAGACATTCTCTGTCGGCCTAACCTTCTTTGCAAGGCTGCTGTGAAGGCAGAACTTCATATGCTACTCTGAGCATAGTCAGTATGTATGCATGCCTCATGAACTATTGTAGAATTGATGTTCTACATGCTTGCATTCAACTGCCAGTCTCTCCTTGCCTTCACAAATCAACAGAGGGCCATCTACTGGCTCCGTGGCATGTGGGGCCCCTACCCAAGACCTCCCTGGGCAAATATAGCCAGAAGCTCACATCAGATGCACAGAGACAATTAGAAAAGATGCTTTGGATAACCAGATCAATGGCGAAACTGCTGCATTTACATACTTGCAGACTACAGCATTAAGAGGGGATTGGATAATAAACATATGGAGCAGAGGTCCATCAGTGGCTATTAGCTACAAGGGATAGATGGAACATTCTGTCTGGGGCAGTGATGCTCTGTCTTCTTGATGCTTGCGGGGGGGGCAGTGGGAGGGGCTTTTGGGGTTTTGGCCAGCAGGTGGGCGAAAACCGAGGAAAAAAGTGGGGGGGGGAGAACTCAACCCAAGATATGGCTTTGATATATGAGGGTCAAGCTAACAAAGTAAGTTATTATAAAAATGCAAGCATTTATTATGGCGTATACATTAGTAAAAGATAAAATAGGTGAAAAGGAATGATCCAAATATCAGACTCTTAAAACTTTTTACACACAGAGCTGAAAGTTTTACATATGATATGAGTATATCCTATGACAAGTAGACCATATGCATTTCGGCCCCTTAGGGCCTTCCTCAGTGGTCAATATTACTATTGTAACACAACACATCCAGAAATATATGAACAAAGATTTTCTTTAGAGCCAGGTGTTGCTTTCTCATGTGATGTGCAATTGCTAAAAGTTTACAGAGTGGACCCTGGATAATCTCTCATGGTAACTGCACAGGCTCTCCAGATTGTTCTGGTAACAAATATCCAATGTGCCTGGATTTGCATCTCCTCCATCAAAGGTAATAATCAAGTTTGATTACTTTTAGCAATTGCACATCTCATGAGAAGGCAACACCTGGCTCTAAAGAAAATCTTTGTTCATATATTTATTTCTGGATGTGTGTTGTTTTACAATAGTAATATTGACCACTGAGGAAGGCCCTGGGGGGCCGAAATGCGTCTGGTCTACTGGTCATAAGATATACCCAGCAGGTGGACGTCCTGAGGACACCTGGGTTTTTGTCCACTGTGTGGCACACAGAGTGTTGGCCTGGATGGGCCAGTGGCATGGTCCAACATGGCTTCTCTTTTGTTCTTATTACAGAAGGCATTCTTAAAACAACAACAGCAGCAGCAACATCAATAATTTTTTATTTTATAGAATAAAGTGTTCTTTTAATGGCCTGAAAAGTGAATGATCAACAACCACGAGACAGAAAACTATTCTTGGCTCCTCTCCTCTACGGCTCTTCTTCACACGTCCACGGAGAAATCACAAACCTGCTGTAGCATCTTAAGGGCTGCTCCCCCTCAGGGCTGCTGTTCTCATATACTCAGCAAGGGCTATTTGGCAGCTGCCAATGTAGCCACTAATACTTTCCTGTCACAAAACTGGTCTGATCGGATACATGGCAGTGCCCCACACCTCTGCACTTATCTCTACCTCCTTCTCCCAGACATCTTTGAGACGGCGTCTGAACATGGAGCGGGAGGGGACAAGACTTTGGCGCCTTGCAACAATTCATCCCCACAGTGCTGCTGCTCCTTGTAAGGAATCAGTGCGCTGGTGAGGGGCCATGGCTCAGTGGAAAAATCTCTGCTTGGCATGCAAAAGGTGCCAAGTTCAATACCTGGCATCTCCAGCTGAAAGGACCAGGCAATAGGTGATGTGAGAGACTTTTGCTTGTAGAGCCACTGCCAGTCAGAGTAGACAATATTGACCTCAATGGATCAAAGGTCTGATTCAGTATAAGGCATCTTCATGACTGTGATCATGTGTGTCTGCAGCCATGACACCCCCCCCCCATGTTGCCTGAACATTCTCTGCCACAGGCCAAAGAGTGGCTCCATAGGTACGTTTCAGGTCAGAAATTTGGCATATGGAAAAGCCCTAGGTGTGCCGGCTTCCAGATGACAGAGATCAGTTCCCCTGGAGAAAATGGCTGCACCGGAAAGAGAACTCTATAGAATTACACACTTCTGAGGTCACTCTGCACCCCAAACCCCACCCTCCCCAGGACCCACCCCCCAAATCTCCAGGAATTTCCAACTCAGAATTGGCAGCCCTCATTAATTCCCTCTCCCACACAATGGCCCCAATCCAAACCAAGGTCCTGCACACCTGCCCTTCAAAAAGACAAAGCATTTGGGGAACTTCAGTGGCAGAACTCCCAGCCGCACGCCTGGTTGGCCCTGGAGGGAGGAGGCAGAGCTGAAGCCACCTGGGAAGGGAAGGCGGGACTGGTTCTTAACCACACTCCATAAATGTCCCAAGGAGACACTTCTACACACACACACCCACACACACACACACACCCATTTGCTTTGCAAGCATCATGACCATTTCAGCAGTAGTGAAATTCCCCGCAGTGACGTTTTTAAAACTGCGCGCTATGTGGAATTTTCCACAGTAGATTTTTCCTCACCAGGTGCAAACCCAAAGTTTTCTCCTTACCCCACGTTTTTGGAACTCGCTAAAACTGGGGATTCCAAAAATGCAGGGTAAGAAGGAGAAACTGCAGGTTTGCGCCTGGTGAGGAAAAATCTACTGTGGAGAATTCCACATAACGCACAGTTTCAAAAACATCGATATGGGGAATTTCACTACTGCGCAAATGGTCCATGACAGGAAACCTGCTCATGAGTCCAGACTTCAGTCTTGCCTGGCTACTTCAGATCTTTCATTTCCTGCAAGTCCTATCTGCAGCCTCACAAACAGCACGCAAGAGATTTCAAGATAACCATCACTGAATTACTTGGTAGGAAACTTCAGGTGATTGCTAACAGCTGCTGTTTTGAAGAGCTGGCTCCACTTGAGTGGCCATTTCTAGGCGATCGCCTAGCCAGAAGCCAAAATGAAATCCCCTCGTGGGCTCAAAGCCAGAGCTGCAGGTGGTTGCTCAGATCCGTTAAGCCTCTCCTGTGAGGCAAGGACCGTTTCCAACCCATAAGAGCATCTGCTGATTTCACAACGAAGCACTACTGGGTGACCTTGGCAGAAAAACATGGACAGTTTAACGCTCAGCTGTAATAAACGGGTGATTTGCAACAAGATCAGTATTACAGTTGGAAACAAAGATGGCGCCCAGTTTTGCTTACTGGAGACCTGCCAAAGGTTTGTGAAATTTCATGAATTCCCCCACACACTTTTATTTCAGCTCTCTTTCTCTCCCCCCCCCCACCGCAGCCAGCCACCTGCCCATGTGTCTTTAACCTCTCCCCTTCACCACCTCTCTGATTCGCCATCTTTCCCTCCCCACCCCAAGGCAGTGAAAACAAATAAAGAGGGGGTGATCTGGGTTGAGGTCACACTGCTAAGGAAGACAGGTGAATTTCACATTTCCCCAGTGGTGGAGGGGGAGGACTGACTCAGGAACTGAGGAGTCTCCTGTCCTGGATGGGGTTGCACTCCTCGAAAGGGAACCAGATTTCTACCTGGGGAGGGGGGCGTGCTGCTGGACCTCGGCCTCCTACTGGAAAAGCAGGTGTGGCTAGGGTCGCCAACTTCCAGGTGGGGCATGGAGATCTCCCGGAATTATGACTACAGAGATCAGTTCCCCTGGAGGAAATGCCATCACATCCCTTCCCTTTCAAACCCTGGCCTCCCCAGGCTCCACCTGCAACTCTCCAGGAATTTCCCAGCGTTCGCAATCCCTGGCAGCAGCAGAGGCCAAGAGCACCTTCCACCATCTTCAGGTGGGGTGCCAGCTGCAGCCTTTCCTCTGCAATAAAAGATCTGGCCGCTACAGTACATCCCCGGATAGCATCTAGATTAGACCCATGCCATGTGCTCTATGGAGCTGCGGTGGCTCAAGTGGTTAAGACGCTGAACTGCAGGCTGTGGAAAGTCAGTAGTTCAGCAGTTCGAGACCCGGGTGCCGCATGATGGGGTGAGCTCCCGTCTCTAGTTCCAGCTCCTGCCAACCTAGCAGTTCGAAAGCAAGAAATTGCAAGTAGATAAATAAGGTACCACTTCAGTGGGAAGGTAACAGCGTTCCGTGCGCCTTGGTGTTTAGTCATGCCGGCCACATGACCACGGAAACGTCTTCGGACAGCGCTGGCTCTTCGGCTTTGAAACGGAGATGAGCACCGCAACCTTAGAGTCGGATTCAACTGGCTTTCGAGCAAGGGAACCTTTACTTTACTTTACTATGTGCTCTATGGGGAGGGCTGCCCTTGGAGAGCCTCTGGAAGCTACAATTGGTGAGCATGTGGCAGCACTCCAGTCTTTCCCACCTAACCTGGCTCCCAATTGGCTGGTATTGACCTTTAAAGCCCTATTCAGTTTGGGAACAGCATACATACTTGAAGAACCACCTACTCACAAATAAGTCTACCCAACTGCTACAGTCCTCTTCAGGGATGTGGCTTTGGGAGTCTCTACCATCTGAGACTAGAGTTAGGGTGTCAAACATATGGCCCATGGGCCAGAACCCGCCCGTCCAGGGCTCTTATCCGGCCAGCGAGCAACTGGTCATCACTTTTAGTGCCAGAGGACAGAGGCTGTGCCTTTTGTCCCTGTCTACTGTCCCAGCGCTGATGAGTGACGGGTGGTGGAAGTGGGGAGGGCGGGCATCGGGGAGACAACTGTAAGAGTGTGAATGTTTTAAGTGTTGTTTGTATTGTGAGTACAAAATAATATCATTAATTTGGTTTGCCTATGTCCTTTAAAAAGTTTCTCTCTCTGGTACTGGGCATTACATTTTATGGCACACACGGCCTGACCTGACAAAGTGACCTTTATGTCAGCTCCGTCACTCCTAACAAATGAATTCAACACCTCTGGACTAGAGAGATGGCAATGCAAGAAAGGGTCTTCTCAGCTGTGGCACCAAAATGGCTTCCCCAGGGATATTAGAATGATAAAATCATAGAATCATAGAGTGGGAAGGGACCATCAGGGTCATCTAGTCCACTATGCAGGAAATTCACAAATACCTCCCCCACATCCCTAGTGACCCCTGCTCCATGCCCAGAAGATGGCAAAAAAACAACAACACCCTCCTCCAGGATCCCCGGCCAAACTGGCCTGGAGAAAATTGCTTCCTGACCCCAAAATGGCAACCAGCATTTCCCTGGGAGTGGAAGAAAGGACCACAAGAATGAAGCACTGAGGCAACCCATCCTGCCCTCCCTCTCATGAGCTGCCTGAGTTCACAGAATCAGCATTGCTGTCAGATGGCCATCTAACCTCTGTTTGAAAACCTCCAAAGAAGGAGAGCCCATCACCTCCCGAGGAAGCCTGTTCCACTGAGGAACTGCTCTGTCAGGAAGTTCTTCCTAATGTTTAGCTGGAAACTCTTCTGATTTAATTTCAACCTGTTGGTTCTGGTCCAACCTTCTGAGGCAACAGAAAATAACTCTGCACCATCCTCTATATGACAGCCCTTCAAGTACTTGAAGACGGTTATCATATCACCTCTCAGTAGTCTCCTTTCCAGGCTAAACATACCTTTCCTCATGGGACTTGGTCTCCAGACCCCTCACCATCTTCGTTGCCCTCTTCTGGACACATTCCAGCTTGTCTATATTCTTCTTAAATTGTGGTGCCCAAAACTGAACACAGTACTCTAGATGAGGTCTAACCACAGTAGACTAAAGCGATACCATCACTTTGTGTGATCTGGACACTATACTTCTGTTGATACACCCAAACATTGCATTTGACTTTTTAGCTACCGCATCACACTGCTGACTCATGTTCAGTGTATGGTCTACTATGACCCCTAGATCCTTTTCATACATAGTACTGCCAAGACAAGTCTCCCCCATCCTATAATTATGCATTTGATTTTTCCTACCTGAATGCAGAACTTTACATTTAATCCACATTAAAATTAATTTTATTTGTTTTAGCTCAGTTTTCCAGCCTGTCAAGATCATCCTGTATCATGACTCTGTCTCCTACTGTATTTGCTACCCCTCCCAATTTATTTCTCTGCCTCCTTCTGTCATTGTTTTCTGCCAGTGAATGAAGCCTTTTCTGTTTCATCTGTTCACACTGACACTTCCTCCCATTCAGATGTTTATGTGTTCTAATGTTTATATAAGTGTTTTTAAATCTGATTTTAATGTTTTCACTGTTCACTATCTTGGGGAACCTAAACTGGGTGGGAAGGCAGTTTAAAAATGTTTTAAATAAATATATATAAATTGGACAAAATGATCAAGAATGCCCCAATGGGCGGTTCAGCCATGTTTTAAAAAGACAGGCATAAAAACTTTAAAATATAGTAAGGCATAATAACTGAACCCTATAGTGCTGCCAACCTCCACGTGGGGCCTGGAGACTCCCAGAATTACAAATGCTCTCCAGACTACAGAGATCAATTCCACTGGAGACAGTGGCTGCTTTGGTGGGTGAACTTTATGACATCATATTCCACTCCCTTCCCCCAGCCCCTGTCCTCCCCAGGGTACACCTCACAAATCTCCAGGGATATCCCTGCCCAGAGTTAGCAGTTCTAGAACACTAGCTGCTATACGGTGTGGGGGGGAAGAACATTGGTGGGGCTCAGCTCTTAGCTCAGTTCTGTGTATGGAATGAATAAATAAATAAATAAGGTACCACATAACTCCTGTAAAAAAGAGGGGGGTTGATTCCTGCAGCCCCTGTGGTGCCCACACCAATTGCCATAGTTGCCGCACCCTGGATTGAGCCAAGAGATGCTGCCACACTATAGGGGGCCACTTGGCTCCATTGGCTTCAGAGGGGACACAGCTCAATGGAAGAGCATCTGTTTGGCATGCAGAAGGTCCCTGTTTCCATTCCGAGTTCCTCCAGTTAAAAGGACCAGCTCACAGGTGAAGTGAAAGACCCTCCTCTACCTGAGACCCTGGAGAGCCACTGCCAGTCTGAGAAGACAATACCGACCTTGATGGCCCAAGGGTCTGATTCTGTCTAAGGCAGCTTCATGTGACCGTTGCAAGGTCCCCCACCCCCACCCCCACCCCTGCAAACAAAATGAGCACCCTCCTGCATTGCCCCATCTGAGGTTCTACTTCTTGGTCATTGCAAAGTATGACAGACAGAAGCGGCTCGCTTGTCAAACACAGATGGGTCACTGGCTGCCAGATCAAATCCTGCAAGGAGTTTTGCTCGTACCAGAGCAAAGGGATGCTCCTTGATTGGCTAAAGGCATGAACGGTTAGTGTTAACTGTCAGACCGTATCAGATCGTGACCTCCATTATCAGATCACAACAGGCTGGCCTCCGGTGCTGGTAGAAGGTTGACTCAGCACCTGGGGTGGGAGGCCAAGATCGTGCACCAAAGGGAGCCTCTTCCCACTCACCTGAACACCTCCCTGGTCCCTGAAGGAAAGAAATGGCTATGAGTCGGGGAAACACGTGGCCCCTGGAGACAGGCAGGCAGGCCCTGCAATGCATTCGGGCTTATCGGCCATCAGGGAAGCCTGAGCGATGGGGAAGGGCTCTTTTCCTAGCTCCTGCAGACAGAAAGTCTGGCTCAGCAGGTCAGTGGGAGTTTGCAGGAAGACAGTCGGGTGGGGTGCCAACAGTTGACCTCTGACACAGTACCAGAAAGCACGCGTGCATGCACACAAATACACACACACACACAGAGGGACTGAAGAAGCCCCTGACAGGCAGGAAGAGGAGGAAAGAGGCCTAAGCAAGAAGCAACATGTCGGTCTCTGCAGCAGAGGAACAAAATCCAGCTAAAGGATCCTGGGAGTTTTGAGAGGCAAAGCAAATCCCAACATGATTTAGGTTTCTTTATTGCTGTACTGGAGCTCGTAAAGCACCTGCATGTTTGAAAATATTCCAAATGGTTTACAATTAGGGTTGCCATCTCTGGGTGGGGAAATACCGGGAGATTTTTTTTGGGGGGGGGGTGAAGCCTGGGGAGGGTAGCATTTGTGGAGGGGAGGGGCCTCAGCAGGGTCAAGTGCCATAGAGAGGCCACCCTCCAAAGCAGCCGTTTTCTCCAGGGGAACTGATCTCTGTTGTTTGGAGCTCCGTTGTAATTCCAGGAGATCTCCAGGTCCCACCTGGAGGCTGGCAACACTATTTACAAAGTACAAGACGGAAAGAGCTTGCGCAGGCAGGGACCTACAAATGGGCCGGCTGCTGTCAGTCAGAATGTTAAGGCTGCTCCAGACTAATTAGGGTCACCAGGTCCTCCTTGGCCACCGGTGGGGGATGGGGGGTAGGGTTGCCAGATCCAGGCTGGAGAGTTTGAGGTGGAGCCTGGGGAGGACAGGGGGAGGCACGATGCCACACAACCCCTCCTCTGAAGCAGCCATTTTCTTCAGGGGAACTGATCTCTGTAGTCTGGAGATGAACTGTAATTCCAGGGGATCCCCAGGTCCCACCTGGAGGCTGGCATCCCTGAACCTCAGTGGGGTACAGTGCCAGAGAGTCCACCCTCCAAAGCAGCTGTTTCCTCCAGGGGAACTGATCTCTGTAGTCCAGAGATGAGCTGTAATTCCAGGGGATCCCCAGGCCCCACCTGGAGGGTGGCATCCCTATATTATGAGATTTCCCTGGATTCACCACCAATGCTCCCTCTAAGCTGTGGAGTCTTGTGAGCAAAAATTCTACTTTGTGAGCTGCTGGCATTAAAGTTGTGACTGAGTGATTTGGCTGCTGCATCAATTAGTTTGCTCTGGAGCCCTCCTTCCTGAGCTAAGACAAGAATGCGTGAGCCGGAGGCTAAAAAACTCTGAGCTAGTTCACTCTAACGCAGCTTAGAGGGAACAGTGCTCACCATGTGCAGTGCTAGTGATTGTGAAGTGCTCCCCATGCATTCAGACCACAGGATTTCCTCACAACAAACACAACTCTGAGGGCCTACTCTTTCCCCAGTCATTGTTTCCACACTCACTGTGGGGAAAGCCAGTCACTTCAGCATGTGTGCGCATTCTCAGGGGCTGAGGAACAAAACCCTTCACAGAACAAAAGCTGTTACTTCACACAAGACACCAGAAGAGGCCACTTTACTCCCTGGGAGAAAAGATCAGGATTGCAACCCTCCCTTTCCCCACCATAGCACGGGAAGGCAGCAATCCCAAACTTTTCACAAGATGGCCAAGTTATGAGGAAGCCTTGGGAAGTGAACAATCTCTCCTCGCATGAACATTCACTTCTGTGAGGCTCTCTGTCGGGCAGGGGAAGGGAGACGGCAGCGACAAATGCGACCCTCTCAAAGCACCCCCCTGGGGAAAGAAGGGAGTGGCTGGGGCAGTTTATATCCATCACATTTTTTGTCCTTCCCACAAGGACCTCAGGGCAAGACACACAGTGCTCCTCAACTCTGTTTTTCCTCACAGAAACCCTGCAAGGTAGGTTATGTTGAGTAAGAGGGGGACCAGCCCGAGGTCACTCGGTGGGCTTTGTGGTCAAGTGGGGAATATGAGCCCAGACCTCCCTAGTCCTTGTCCGACACCTCGCTCAGTTTCTGTTTCCTCAGTGAAAGGATTTGGTCTCCTGGAACTCCACACCACATGGAATTTCAGTGGACAGTGGTCAAAGTTGGATATTTTCACAGAAGTTTTCTCCTTCCTGGCTGGTGGCAGAAAGCATGGGCAAAAAGTATGTAGCAGTCTGCCCCCTCCCCACCTGCCACATGGGGCAGTCTGCACTGGCTTCACTCACTGCCAGGGGAATTTATCTACATCACTTGGAGATAACCTGCAATTCCAAGAGATCTGCAGGCCCCACCTGGAGGTTGGCAACTGTAGGCTATAGGGTGGTGAGCATCACTAACAGCAACATGCACAGATTTTGTCACTGAGACTTGCATTCCAGGCAAACAGAATACTTTCCTCTCTATCTTAGCCAATTGTTAATGTCTGGCATCAAACGGAGTTGTCTGAGGGGCTCTGATTTCCCCCCTCCACCGACAGCCACGGCTATCCTCCCAGGCCCCACATTCCTGCTTCTCGCAATCAGATTATTTGAACAAACTGTCATAAGATTCTGGAAGGAAGAACTTGGCTTTAAAGAGCCGAACAAGGGGGGAGAGGAAGGGCTAATGAGAAATGGCCTCTTGTGCAACACTGTCCCGTCCTGACTGGGAAGGGGGGAAAAATCAATGGCAGATTGGGACCTTAATTCAGCCCTCGGGCAAGCTCTGCCACGTGGCCAGCTCCTGTGGTACTGCAGGAGCAGCTGGGTGTGGTCCCAGGATGTGGCAACAAAGGCCCTCCAAGGCAACTTTCCCAGGAAATTCACCTTCACTGGCCCCCACTGCAACTAACTCTGTTAGCCAGTAATAGTAACCTGTGTTATTTTGCTGCTGGCCTCACAACACTGTATCTCTCACGATCACATTGCAACGACTCAAAGCTGAATTCACCTGGGCTGCCACAGCAATCATATTTCACAGCACTGAGGACACAGTGAGGATGAGGACAGTGAGGGCCAAGGAGAAGAAATAGCCACAGGGTCAAAAGGGCACCAGACGCAGGGGTCATTTCCTGCCAGAGTGCCCCGGAGCGGTGCTCTGGCAGTAAGGAGCGCAGGCCCTGCCCCCTGCCCATGGATAGACTCAGGGAGGGGGGGATTTAAATGCCTGGGCTCCCTGCCCGATTTTCTCCAGGTGCCCCACAGCCACGTCTCCAGCAAGCCCACTGCAGCAGGTTCGCTGGAGACAGGGAGGGCAGGGAGGCAGACATGCCTGCCTTTCCCCCTGAGCCTCTTGACTTTTGTGGAGAGACTCGGGGGAGGGGGTTAAATCCCCTCTCATTTGCATAACTCATTTGAAACATGCCTGCCCTTTGTCAGTGGGTGTGGCATATGCAAATGAGTTGTGAAAATGAGCTCCTGCACCTCTTTTATTAGGAAACGACCCCTGCCAGACAGCACTGAAACAACATGAATGTTCAGCAAGAGGAGTAATTCTTTGGAAATGCATCCAGTTGCATCCGATGGTGCTACTTTCCAAGCATGTATCAACATTAGATATTTCGGTCTATGTGTTAATGCTTCGAATGAATGACATCCCTGCAAGTGAGAGGCCCCCTTTCTTTTGCCCCCAATGCCAGTCCATGTGCATCACTAATTAAATACATTAATTTATGTATTTAGCAGGCTCTGTGAGTAAACTTTCTGCTATTATGTTCAGGAAATTATGTAGCACCTACAGCTTAATTAACAAAACACCACTTAAGTAATTTCCGGGTTCAGTGAAAACCATTGTATTTCACAGGGGACCTATTTCTTTTTTTAACCCTATGGCTTCCCATCACAACTGGAGCCTTCAGGTCAGCAAAACAACCACAGGTGATGTGAGATCTACCAGAAAGTAAATAGCATGTGGTTCCTCAGAGAGGTCACTGGGAATTGTTCATTAGCACGGGCAAACAGAATGATGTGGAGGTCCACATTCAATGAGACCGGAACACTGGCACAGGCTGGCACAGCTCTATGGAACTCCACAAAGGAGGCTGACAAAACAACAGCAAGGTCAGGAAACATGGGTGGAGAAGTGAGACTTCCACCCAAGTCGGGCTCAGTGATTTCAGCACTAGCATGGAAAGAGGAGGGAAAGCACTATTCTTCTTCAGCTCCTGTTGGGATGGCCTCATGCTCTCAGAGGGGGAGTGCTTGACTCACAGATTCTCACACCCCACCTGCCTGGGGTTTCATAAATCGCCATGCCAGCTGTGCGCCTACTCCTTTAGGAAACAACAGCTTCAAACACAGTTGGTAAGACAATAGTTCCACTCTGGATGAGAACCAGGGCTCTTTTTGTAGCAGGAACTCCTTTGCATATTAGGCGACACAGCCAATCCTCCAAGAGCTCACCGTAGCCCCTGTAAGAAGAGCTCAGTAAGCTCTTGGAGGATTGGCTACATTAGGGGCGTGTCGCCTCCTATGCAAAGGAGCTCCTGCTACAAAAAGAGCCCTGATGGGAACTAAATTGACTCGAAGCCGCCTTCTAAAACCACTGACTTCAGTGGACTTAGAAGGCATATCTCTACCTGGGACTGCATGAGCTGCAGGCAGGGATACTTCTTGCAAGATCCATTTATCACAGAGGTCCCTAACCTTTTAGAGCAGGGGTGTCGAACTCATTTGTGATGAGGGCTGGATCTGACATAAATGCTACCTTGTTGGGCCGGGCCGTGTATGCCATAAAATGTAATGCCAGGTAGCAGAGAAATAAACTTTATAAAGGACACAAACACAAAGATTTTTTTTTACTTAAAATAAAAACTTGCTGAAAACATTAGCTCTGTAAGCTGCAAACCTACTTTTGATTTATTGACATTCACCACAGAAATCTCATGCTCAGAGTTCTGAGTCCAGGACCCAGGTTAAAACATGGAATGGCTGAGTGAGTAAGAGAGTCTGGCGAAGCAAGCGATGATGCAGCAGCAGCAGCAGAACTGGAAGCAGGAGATGGCCAGGTCCTCTGCAGGCCTGATGGAAGCCCTCCAGGGGGCTGATTTGGCCCCCGGGCTGCATGTTTGACACCCTGTTTTAAAGCCTGTGCGCCCCTTCAGAATTCTGACACAGTGTGGTGGCCACAGCCACAAAATGGCACCTGCAAGGGGCAAAGCCAGCCACCAAATGGCTGCTGCAGAAAGCAAAGCCAGCTGCAAAATGGCTGCCACAGCATGCCTTCAGACACACAGTGAAGAGAGCCTTGCGCTGCTGTGGCCAAGGCTGCCAGGCCCCCCCGGAGGCGGAGGTTCCCCCACTAAAAGGGCCCCCAATCTGCCGGTCTGGAAAAGGCCAGCGGGGGGAACCCCGCCCCCAAAGTGCCCAGGTCGGGCCAACATGCCCGGAGCAATTACGTCACCTCTGGGTGACATAATCATGCCGAGCACATCACTGGCTGATGCTCTAGCAATCAGCCTGAAAAATCTATGGTACCATAGAGATTCCAGGCTGATTGCTAGAGCATCACTGACGACGTGCTGGCGCGATTACGTCACTTCTGGGTAACATAATCGCTGTGCGCGCACTTCGCATGCACACAAAAAGACTCCCGGACGACACACAGGACTCCCCTGCTGCTTCCAAAGTAACACTTGGCAACCCTAGTTGTGGCAGCTACTGCCAAAGCAATGTTTTTAGAAATTTGCACAGCCAATAAATTTTCCTATCGTCAGTCAGAAGCTTTCTGGGCAAAGCACCACCTTAAAAAAAAATGAGAAAAGTGTGTGGGGGGGGGAGGAACTCAGCCCAAGACGTGGCTGTGATAACATGAGGGTCAAGCTAACAAAACAAGTTATTATAAAAATGCAAGCATTTATTATGGTGTATACATTACTAAAAGATAAAATAGGTGAAAAGGAATGATCCAAATCTCAGACTCTTAAAACTTTTTACACACAGAGCTGAAAGTTTTACATATACAATTGATGGGTCTATCCTACGACCAGTAGACCAGACGCATTTCGGCCCCTCAGGGCCTTCCTCAGTGGTCAATATTACTATCGTAAAACAACACACACCCAGATTTCTTTTTTAGAGCCAGGTGTTGCTCTCTCATGTGATGTGCGACTGCTAAAAGTTTACACAGAGGGGGGGCCCAGGATACTCACTCGTGGTAACTGCACAGGCTCTCCAAGTTGTTCTGGTAACAAGTATCCAATGTGTCTGGACGTGCGTCTCCTCCTCCATCAAAGGTACTAATCAAGTTTTATAATAACTTATTTTGTTACCTTGACCCTTGTGTCTCACAAAGCACCACCTAGCCTCACCTACTTTATAAAAAACACGCTGGTCATAGAAAACACCCTTTTCCAACAACCTAAGAGGCGTCTCTACACATGGACATCACCAGATGGGCGACACCGAAATCAGATTGACTATATAATTTGCAGTCAAAGATGGAGAAGCTCTATCCAGTCAGTAAAAACAAGACCTGGAGCTGACTGTGGCTCAGATCATGAGCTACTCATTGCAAAATTCAGACTTAAATTGAAGAAAGTTGGGAAAACCACAAGGCCATTCAGATTTGACCTAGATCGCATCCCCGATGAATATACAGTAGAGGTGAAGAATAGGTTTAAGGGACTAGATTTGATAGACAGAGTGCCCGAAGAACTATGGACAGAGGTCCATGACGTTGTAAAGGAGGCAGCAATGACCGCCATCCCAAAGAAAAAGAAATGCAAGAAAGCAAAGTGGCTGTCTGATGAGGCTTTACACATAGCAGAGGAAAGAAGGAAAGCTAAAGGCAACGGGGAAAAGGAAAGATTTGCCCAACTGAATGCAGATTTCCAGAGAACAGCAAGGAGAGATAAGGAAGCTTTCCTGAATGAACAGTGCAAAGTAATAGAGGAAAACAATAGATTAGGAAGGACTAGAGATCTCTTCAAGAAAATTGGAGAAATCAAGGGAACGTTCCATGCAAAACTGGCCATGATAAAGGACAAAAATGGTAGGGACCTAACAGAAGCAGAAGAGATTAGGAAAAGATGGCAAGAATACACAGAAGAACTATACAAGAAGGACCTCAATGTCCTTGACAACCACGATGGTATAATCACTGACCTCGAGCCAGACATCCTGGAAAGCGAAGTTAAATGGGCCTTAGAAAGCATTACTAACAACAAAGCTAGTGGAGGTGATGGTATCCCAGCTGAGTTATTCAAAGTCTTAAAAGAAGATGCTGTTAAAGTGCTGCACTCAATTTGCCAACAAATCTGGAAAACACAACAGTGGCCACAGGATTGGAAAAGGTCAGTGTATATTCCAATCCCAAAGAAGGGCAATGTCAAGGAATGTTCAAACTATCGCACAATTGCACTCATTTCACACGCTAGCAAGGTCATGCTCAAAATCCTACAAGCTAGGCTACAACAGTACGTGGATAGAGAACTGCCAGAAGTACAAGCTGGGTTTCAAAGAGATAGAGGAACTAGAGATCAAATTGCCAACATTCGCTGGACTATGGAGAAAGCAAGAGAGTACCAGAAAAACATCTACTTCTGCTTCATTGACTATGCTAAAGCCTTTGATTGTGTGGATCACAATAAATTATGGCAGGTTCTTAAAGAGATGGGAGTACCGGACCACCTCACATGTCTCCTGAGAAACCTGTATAAGGGTCAAGAAGCAACAGTTAGAACCGGATATGGAACAACTGATTGGTTTAGCATAGGAAAAGGAGTACGACAAGGATGTATATTGTCACCTTGCTTATTTAATTTATATGCCGAGTACATCATGCGAAATGCTGGCCTGGATGAATCACAAGCGGGAGTTAAGATTGCTGGGGAAAAGATCAATAACCTCAGATATGCAGACGATACCACTCTGATGGCAGAAAGTGAAGAGGACCTAAAGAGCCTCTTGCTCAGGGTGAAAGAGGAGAGCGCAAAAGTGGGCTTGAGGCTCAACATCAAAAAAACTAAGATCATGGCATCTGGCCCCATCACTCCTTGGAAAATAGAAGGGGAAGTCGTAGAAGTAGTGACAGACTTCACGTTCCTAGGATCCCAGATCACTGCAGATGGTGACTGCAGCCATGAAATTAAAAGACGCCTGCTCCTTGGGAGGAAAGCAATGGCAAACCTAAACAGCATGATAAAAAGCAGAGACATCACCTTGCCAACAAAAGTCCGCATGGTCAAAGCAATGGTATTCCCCGTAGTAATGTATGGCTGCGAGAGTTGGACTATAAGGAAGGCCGAGTGCCGAAGAATAGATTCTTTTGAACTATGGTGCTGGAGAAGACTCTTGAGAGTCCCTTGGACTGCAAGGAGAGCAAATCAGTCAATCCTAAAAGAAATCAACCCTGACTGTTCCCTGGAAGGCCAGATCCTGAAGCTGAAGCTCAAATCCTTTGGCCACCAAATGAGAAGGGAGCATTCACTGGAGAAGACCCTGATGCTGGGAAAGATTGAAGGTCAAAGAAGAAGGGGACGGCAAAGGATGAGATGGTTAGACAGTGTCATCGATGCAACGAACATGAAATTGAGCAAACTTCAGCGGACAGCGGAAGACAGGAGGGCCTGGCGTAATCTGGTCCATGGGGTTGCGAAGAGTCGGACTCGACTGTGCGACTGAACAACAAAACTTTATAAAAACACTTGGCTGCCGAGACCAGGAAAGGTGTCAGCAGGCTTCATGGTGCCCCTGGGCACCAGGTTGAAGATCCCTGATTTATCAGAACTAGAGGATAGGGTTGCCAGGCACAATCGTCACACTGACAGGGAGATTTGGGGGGTGGTCCGGGAGTGGGCGGCAATGTCCCCCACAAGATGACATCATGCGGAAGTGATGCCACTGTGTCAGCGATGTTGTATAGAGACGCTCTGCTTTTTGGGCAAACTCTATGGATAAAATTGGGCTCAAGCCATAGAGTTTTGCCCCAAAAGCCAGAGTGTCACCACACGACATCACTACTCAGGGGTGAGGCCTTCCCTGCCAGCCACCTGGCCGGCAGCAGGCAGAAGCCCTGAAAATCAGGGGATCCCCTGCCCAGACCAGGGATAGCCCCCTCATGCACTGTTAGCACAATCGCCCAATGAAACTTTCTTACCTCCCCTTTCCTGCCATAGCCTGCCGTGCTCCTCGGAAGCTTGCTCAGGGCTGGTGGACTCTCCAGAACAAGAGGAGAGGAACTGTGGGGGAGGGGGATCAGCAGAAATCTTGCACAAGTGGAAGTGCTGCTTGTGCAAGGAGGATACAGCACAGGATCCATCCATTAGTCAGGAGATTTCACGGGCACAAGGTTTTGCTGATTAATGGGTGGGGACCTATTTTAATTGGGGGTTTAAGTGGGGTTGCAAGCAGAGGGCACGCATTTATTTTTAATTTTTGAAACTACTTATAGTGTGTTGGAATATAAATTATTACAGATGGCCCTCCCTCCCAGCAGCTTGCCAGTTCACATATTAATGCCAAACCACCCATGATGGGACCATAATTTCCAGTTCCGGTTTAGAGACATACTATACCCATGTGCAGTTTTTATATGCAACTTATATGCAGTGTTTATACATAAAACATGTCATTTATATATTACAGTGTATAATGTTGTGTAGTGCCCTCTGGGGGCAGGAGAATGCCGTATCCACAGCTGGCTTCGGGTGGGGTATAAATCTGATAAGTAAATAAATATCCAGCGTCCATGGGGGACTTGGGATCACCATCTCAGCCACTGGCCTCTTTTGCAGACAGATCAAGACGAGTCACCGAGTTACAGTCTGTCTGTAGCAGCAGAAAAGAGCCAGAGCCCAGGGGCACCTTCAAGGCTGGCAAGGATTGTGGCCGGGGAGGGGCTTCAGTATGTCACTGCCCACCCCATCAGATCCGGAGAAGTGAGGAGTGGCTCACAAAAGCTCCTCCCCTATTGTTCTTTTCTATGGGTCCCTCATGCAGGCTGCCTTATTTATCAGTCCACACTCCTGAAGTTGGGGTTCCTTTCATCCAGGGCTTTTTTGTCCTGGGGGAACGTGCCAAAACAGAGTTCCAGAACCTCTTTGACAAAATTCTTTTGAAAATGTTTAAAAGTTCATGAATTTTCAGTATATAGACTGAAAACTTCACTTCCCTCTTGAGAACTCCAGCTCCTCTTTTTTTTTTTAAGCCCTGATTTCATCCACCTCAAGGTTATAGTGCATTTCATAGGAGAAAAGCCACAGCGCTGCAACCTTTCTCCTGCCAGCCTCCCCCCATTCCTCCTTCCTCTCTTTTTATAGCCCCAGCTTCACACCTGGCCCTTGCATTAAGCTCCACCTTCTCCTCTCCTGTGCCTGGCCTTGCCCCAAAACCCCTGGGGGGTCCAGAGAGCCATTGCCCCCTCACCCAGGCTTGCTCACAGCCCCCGCACCCTCTGAGCTTTCTTGGGCCAGACTGCAAAAGATGCCGTGTCGCCGAGGCTACTGAACCTTTCTGCCCATGGCCCCATGCTGCTCCACCCAGGTGAGTCTTGCTGCTCAGCCTGAGGGCCTGTCCTGCCCTACCAAGCAGCTTGTTTCTGGATGGCCTGCCACAAGCTAATGTATTGATGTTCAAATCATGTTGGGAAATGGCTACATTTTATGGGAAAAATCTGATGCTTGGGAACAAACGGCGAAAGTGTGGTGAGGTGGGGTGGGAACTGCTGTTTTCTCTCTGTCCCATTTTCCAGCTCAAATTCATCCTCAGCAGGCTGCTTTCTTACCTCTGGAAGGGAGCCATCCATCGTGGGCTCCTTTCTTCTCTCCCCAAAGTGAAAAGGCAATTTGCTGAGTATGCCTTCGGGGCAGAAAGGAATGGGTTAATCAACCCCCATCTGCTTTTATTTTTCTTTATTATTATTGCTGTTGTGGTGGTTGTATGTGTATATACATGATTGTATTTACTCTACATTTTAAACTCTACTTTATTTCTAAATTTCAGATTAACCCCATAAATTTTCTTACCCCCATTGTACAAAGTTATTTTTTCCCCTCCTATATAATCACCACCAAGAAGAATTTTGCCATGGCTAAATTAATTTTCAGAACTTTATCCTTTAATAAAAATGGTACAATCTTAGTTCTATCAAGAGATACTAAATTCCTCAGGACTGGATCCAGCCATTTCGCTGTATAGAGACCATACCATGGGACCACCTGCTTTTAGATGCATCTGGTTTGGGTAAAAATAAACATACCCATGGAGGAAAACAATCATATGTGTCTTTCTAGCCTCTTAAGAAGTTTGGAGATCATTTCTGTTAGAATCAAACCTATCCAGATTCTTCTGCATCTACACCCATTTACAAATGTCATGTTAGGCCATAAGTTGTATTTTCAAATTCATACATTACTTTTTAATTTTCCAATTATTTTTTTCTGTCCTTGACAGACTTGTATGTAAGGATTTCTGCTATGCAAAAATCTTAATACTGTTTTAAATCATTCACCATCACCTGTATGCAAGACTGATTTCATCCTGCACAGTCCATGGCTAGATGGTTTACAGATATCCAACCATTTATACAGATTAAATCAGCACTTCGTGTTCTCCCACTAGAGGGAAGGTTTTCCTGATAATGATTCATGTTTTTAAAGGAGAGTTCTCAGGCAGTCCTGATCACAGTCTCAAAGCCCTTATGGAGGTATTACTGCAAGAACAGCTCAGACTTAAGGGGTGACTAATTCACCAAAGGCATAACACATGAGCAGGAAGATGAATTTGGGGATGCCTTGCTGTGTATGTTCTAGAATGAGTCTCCTAACGTATAAGATGCAGGCACCTGAGCAAAATGCAATGGGAAAAGCTCAAGGCCAAGATGGTCACCAGGGGTACTTCGTTGCTAGGAAAGGGAGTTTCTCAGCTGGCAGCAGAACACAAAAGGAAAAAGTGAGAAACTACTGTATGGAAATGCTCCCTACAACGCTTTGGCAACAGTAGGTGAAAAGTACCCCTGAACATAGAAACAAACGCATTTTCAAGACCAAAGAATAGAAAAGATACACCAAGTAATCAAAGTATTGGAGCTTGGCAGCTTTAGGCCTCCACGGCTGATCATACTGGTCTACCCGACAAGATTGTCGCAAGTGATGGCCCGTTATTTCCACTGTCCAGTATCCTAGGTATGCCCTGGCCTGGATGGCCCAGGCTAGCCCGATCTCGTGACCTCTCAGAAGCTCAGCAGGGTCAGCCCTGGCGAGGAGGACTTGGATGGGAGGCCACCAAGAGAGTCCAGGGTCACGACGCAGAGCCAGGCCACGGCAAAGCACTAACAAGGCTACCATGTCAGCTGTGAATCGATGGCACCAAAAAAAATTCTGTGTAGGGCTGCCAACCTCCAGGTGGGTGCCTGGAGATCTCCCAGAATTAAAGACAACTGTCCCTCTGGAGAAAACCCCAAAACAGGGGGGAAAGCTCGTGTCACCAAGGTCCTAGGTATGTCTTATCTTCTAAGGAGGAAACATTGCATCTTATGCCTTATTAGAGTTAGAGTATGCACTTGATTTTGATGTTGTGGCACCACCAACTTTATATTTGTTAAATACAGTTTCTATTTTGGCAATCTCTGATGGTGTTTCTCCTAGCGGAATGTGTATATCTGGGACCCCTGGGGGAAACAGCTGCTCTGGAGGGTGGATTCTGTGGCATTATGTCCTGCTGATGTACTTTCCCTCCACAAGCCCCGCTCTCCCCAGGATCTGCCCCCAACCTGAAGTTGGCAACCCTTATTCTATGAAGCCAAGGCTATCAAGAAGGCCGCCATGGCGATGGGCACTTCTTAGGCCCCCCCCAGTTGTCAGGAGTCGACCCAGCGACAGAGCGGAGCCCCTCCTTCCTGCCCAGGCAGGCTCCCCCGCACCAGATCGGGCACGCGAGAAAAAGCATTCGCTGTATTCGCTGCACATTCGTCACGATTTTATATTGTTGTACTGCACATTATATCGTTACATTGCACACCCATCACAAATTTTTTAAAGTTCATTTCGTTGTTTCGCAGCAACGGTTAATTTTTTTTAAAAAACTAGCACAAGCGTGAAACCTGCGCCTGATTCAAGTCTCTTCTGTGGTGCCAAACGTTTAGCGTTTTAAAACTGGCGTTTGACCAGTCAAGTGTGGTCAAATAACAGACAAGTAATTTGACCATATCTGACTGTTAAATGATGGGATGTGGTTGTAGTCGGACGGAGGGTCTATGTGTGCCCGAAAGGCACCGTGCACATCTCCCGTCATCCCGAGACGCTTAAGGGAGGCTTTCTCCAAACTCTGAATGTTTGTGAAGTGAGGGGGGGGGGCAGGAAGGGAGGGCAGAAAATCACCTGGCAGGTTGCCTTGTGCTGACTGGGCAAGTCTCCCACAATGATCCCCGCCTGCTCCTGCTCCCCAGCCGGGCTTGTGCTCTGCCTTGATCTCCTCTCTCCGGAGCCATCCAGTCTCTTAAGCAGAGGTCCTCCGTGCCTGGTAATGAACTGCGAAGAGGACTTTGCCCTCCCTGCTTCTAGCTGCTCCGAAGAGCCCAGCCCTCCCTCCTGCCCTCTTCTCAGTGGAGCTAATGATAAACTCGGCTGGAGACCTCTGCCTTTGACCTTCCCTGGCGCTTGACGGACAGGCAGCCCACCAACGTACGCGCATGGATCCGAACCATGCTGCCATGTCGTCCCGTTGCTGCCATGTCGTCCTTTTCCTTCTGCCGTCCCATCTTCTCTTGGCCCTGGCCTCATGGCAGCATTATTGGGGGGGGGAGGGGACCAAAGTGCTCACCTTTGACAAACAGGTATATCTTGGCCTTGAGCTCTTCATTGGAATGGAACTGGCTGTACAGGCAGGTGACGTAGCCGGTGTCACTGGCGAAAGCCCGGTCCGTCGTGAGTGTGCTGCAGGTCAGCCACGGCCTGTCTGAACACTTCTGCTCATAGACACGCCACCGCCCTTCATCTCCAGAGGGGTCCTTTCCCCAGAGCCACGTCAGACCCCGTGAGCCCCTATAAACAGAACAAAGGGGGAGCAGATTGGAATTCAAGCATAACTGGGCGGGGGGGGGGCATGAGAGGCAGAGCAGACAGTCCCAGAGTCACGCAGCTGCTATGGGATGGGGAGCACCACGAAGCACACTGAACTCAGACCTGTGGTAGGGCAACAGAGTTGAAGGCACCAGGATCTTCTGACTTTGCCTGACTCATGCACCATTGTCAGAGTACTGACTGGAAGAGAAAGGCTGGCAGACGGGTGACGCGGGCCACTCTGGCAGCACCTAGGTGCCTCCTACAAGTCATACGCAGCTCACCCGCAAGCAAAGTAGCAGCGGGTCATCTTATTTTGGATTTTTCAGGTCTTGGAAGTGGGAAGTGCCCTCAAGTCATGGCTGACTTATGGTGACCCTGTGGGGCTTTCAAGGCAAGAGACCTTCAGGGGTGGCTGGCCATTGCCTGCCTCCGCCTCACGACCCTGGTCTTCCTTAAAGGTCTCTCATCCAACTACTAGCCAGGGCTGACCCTGCTTCGCTTCCAAGATCTGAGGAAATCAGGCTAGCCTGGGATAGACCCCCATCCCGCAGAACATGTTTGGAAGCTTAAAGCCAGGCTGGTGGTGTTGCTTTATGCGTTGTGCATTGTCACGGGGTGAAAAATCCTCCTGGAATTACAATCAACAGTCTGGCTTTTTATGAGGTCTTTATGGATATCTTTCATCGAGACCACGTATTGGATTCAGGGCAGCTCTTTAAACCACACAAACACACACACACGATAGCTGTGATTTATTTCTCTTCCTCACAGGCTAGACACTGGAGGAAGGAGAGGTTTGTTTGAAAAGCAAAGGGGAAGACGGCAAGTTGTTCCCATACATCTAGGAAATGAAGGGAGGGGCTTCTAACTCCCCTCTTCTTCTCACACCAAGGTCCCTACAAGGGGGCTGGCCTGGGGCCCCACCAAACCCGTAGCCAGGATTTTTTAAGTCAGGGGGCACTGGCTAATCAAAGGTAATTTAATTCAGTTCCTGAGGGAAATAGAGAGGTGCTGTCTGGCTCCACATGGCCACCGTAGCTGGTCCTTCATGCCAGACAGCTGGGCAGGAATACTTGGCTTCTTCCCCACACCTGCTGCCACTTGGGGGCCCTGGGCTGGATGGGAAGTCTGGGGGCCCTGCCAGTAAGTTGGGGGGGGCTAGCCCCCGAGATGCCCCACTGTAGCTACGGGCCTGGCCCCCACCCATCCCACGGCTGGAGGATTTTCTATGCTTGCTTTGCTATCATCTCAGAGCAGCGGGAGTGGGGGGAATCGCCCATTCTGCACAGTAAGTTGCAAAATACCAACAAGCTGGTATACTTTAAAATTGTCCCTTGCTTGACTGCTGCCCTGAGACACCTGAACCACTTCACCTTTCAGGTGCTGAGGAGGGATTGCATTTATCATCTTTTGCCATTCTGTAGCTGCAAGGCTCATATGCCTTTAGATTTGGATTGGGGTGGGGGGGAGATAAATGCCTGAATGCAGCAAGAGATTAGTTTGTGCAGCAGATGCCCTGCCTTGCCACCCCCAATAAACTTGCATAGTCTTTGGAGGGCAGGGGAGGTCTTTTTTGACCCTTGGCTTCCACTTGAGGATACTCAGCTCTCTCTCATGTTCCATAACAGAACCCTGGCACTTAACAAGAGTAAATCCCCACGAGTCCTGTCCAGTTCCCAAGTTATCGGTTACCTGCAGGTTATGGTGAAGGGCTCTCCAGCAGGGACGATAATGTGCTCTCTGGCAAAGCTCAGCTCTGGCTTCATCAGCCTCTCTTCCTTCGCAAGCCCTGAGCCAAAACAAGCACACAAAAGCAACGAGATATATTAGGTGGGAATTCTTTAGTGCAAATGTTTTCCCTTCAAAAAACTGGAACTAGTGGAATGGTTTTTGAATGCCAGCACATCTAGAGCGACCCTGTTCACTTCTCCCTATTTCCTTCACTTAAGGAGATAAAGTGATGCAGGGGAGTGTAAAGCAACCAGAGATCGGATTACAAGAACGGAATCAGCAATACCACGTTCAGTTGCCGGCCGCTCCATCGCTTTGTCTAATGACTAAGAATGCCTCTGTGTTCATCTTTCATTCACACGCCATGGAGGGCGATTCAACCATAACTTTGTCATTCCGTTGCCTTTCAGTGGGCTTTGCCAACGTAAATTTTGCTTGACACAGAGGCAGAGATGAAATACACAATTAGCAAATACTCAACATTTGCCTCAATTTCCAGACATCCTTCCCAAATTGTCAGCGCCGTTTGAAATAAAAGATATTAACCTAACATCTGTAACCTATGGGGAGATGAGATTTTAGTTACCACTGGTTGAACTGATTGTTTCCATCTAGGCAAAGATCAAATATGAAATGTCATCAGCAGTACCACTAAACATCCACTAACAAATATCGTCAAATAGTAAATATCCTAACACATCAGTTATCAAATGATGCCCAATTTTAAATCTTAGAATGAGAAATCCAGACAAAACGTCATGGATGGAAATCAAATATCATCGGAGGACAAATATTGTCCAAATACTTAGTGAACCATCAATGACTTCCTAGGGCAGACTTGCAGCTAAAAGATTTATGCTAAAGGGGGCATTAGTACGTGGTGTGTGTGCGGAAGAATAGAGTTGCCAGGACCCCATCATCTTAATTCCTGAATCTCATTGGGCAAGGCCTGATGATGTCATGAGTAAAAACCACAGACTTTCCAGTTACTCCCAGAGTGACACCACTTCTAGAGATTTCCTGGAAGTGACACCATAGGACTGGTGCCCGACTGGAAGTTTCTCCTTTTTCCTCTCACCGGCTGCCCGAGTGCCTGCAAACACAGGGACTGGGGACAGGAGGCGTCTCTCCTCCCAGCAGGCAAACGGCAAGCCTAACCCAAGAGCCCAGTGGGCGGGGCCTGAAGATGTCATGGGCAGAGGACACTGATGTTATCAGGTGCAATGTGGAAATGTCACATTATATAGCAATTTTAATAGTTTTAGTAAGGATGTCAACCTCCAGGTAGTGGCTAGAGATCTCCAGGGATCACAACGGATCTCCAGGTGACCGAGACCAGTTCCCCTGGAGAAGACAGCTGTTTTGGAAGGTGGACTCTCTCTGGCATTATGCCCCATCGAAGTCCCTCCCCTCCTCAAACCCCACCTCCTCAAGCACCACCTCCAAATCTCCAGGTATTTTCCAATCCAGAGCTGGCAACCCTAAGTTACACCTGCCTGCAAAACACTCCCTGGAATTGATGCCACTGCCACCCCCCCATGCCATTTTCCTGCCCCTCCACTCTGCTGCCAGGTGGGCAACCCTCGGGTCACCTGCTGTGGCTCTCTAACAACTCCCAGATAGGTAGATGTGTGTGAGTCCTGTGTAATGCAAGGAAAGCACTCTTCACGTGTGCAGAGTTCTTACGGTCGCAGCATTCAGAGAAAGGATTATCTTCATCTCAGATTGATTTAGACCTTCTCACGGAGCTTGCTTTTCAGTAGGAAGAGGAGGTGGGCCTTCAGCCTGCCCGGTGGGCCCCTCAGGCCTTTGGGGCTCCACAGTGATTCTTCCCCCCTTTCCAGTGGAGAGAGGTTCTGGAGTTTAAACCTGCCCGAACATTACGCCACTCGGATTGTGTAGCCCT
This sequence comes from Gekko gecko, assembly GCA_029375565.1. Taxonomy (NCBI): domain Eukaryota; kingdom Metazoa; phylum Chordata; class Lepidosauria; order Squamata; family Gekkonidae; genus Gekko; species Gekko gecko. Next base: position 1,613,271 of record JAPDNY010000012.1, on the reverse strand, counting down.
AATCCCAGGGGCTCAACACCAGCCATTCACCTGTGAGTAAAGGGGGCGGGCACAGAGGCATCCGTTCCCTCACAGAGGAAAGTCACAGCAAGGTGGTTCGCAATTAGTGGTTTTCAAAGGCTGTGAATCCAGGCATTCATTTTTCTGCTCCTTCCCACGGACCTTCCTATCCTCAAGGCAGAATACGCACGACAAATGAAGACCGTGGCTCACTGGTAGAGCATCTGCTTGGCATGCGGAAGGTCCCAGGTTCAATCCCCAGCATCTCTAGCTAAAAAGGGAAGAGGCAGTAGGTGATGTGAAAGACCTCGGGCTGAGACCCAGGAGAGCTGCTGCCAGTCTGAGGAGACAAGACTGGCTTTGATGGACCAAGGGGGGGTCCGATTCAGCAGAAGGCAGCTGCCTGTGTTCAAGCCCCCCCCCCCCCAGGAGTATAACCACTCAGCCTGCCTTTCTGCCCATGTGTCAGTCTGGATATGATAGAGGACAGTAACTATTGTATACAGCAGGAAGAAAGCCTAATTTCTTAAAAACATAAATACAGCTCCTGCTGGATCAGACCAGCAGTTGACAAGTGTGGTTGCTAACCTCCAGGTGGGGCCCGAAGCTCTCCCCAGAGTTATAATTGCTCTCCAGACTACAGAGATCAGTTCCCCTGGAGAAAATGGCAGCTTTGATGGAGTGGAGGCTACGGTATTACAACCCACCAAAGTCCTCCCCCAGGCCCATCCCCAAATCTCCAGGGATTTCTCAAATCAGAGTTGCAAACCTAGGGGTTGCCAGCCTCCAGGTGTTGCCTAGCGATACCCCAGATTTACAACTAATCTCCAGATTTACAGAAATCAGAGCCCCTGGAGAAAATGGCTGCTCTGGATGGCAGACTGGGGTGGGGTCCCTCTCCATCTCGAATCCTGCCCTCCCCAGGCTCCAGAAACATCCCCACCAGGAGTCTCCAACCCTGTCCCAGGAAAGTCAAGGCAGACCAACTTGACCTGAAGGAAATCAGTGTAACAAATCCTTGACCAAGCTTTTCCCTGAGTTTGAACAGCTTATGCAGGTGGACCAGCTTTCAAAGTGAAACTGCTCCCCCCCCACACACACACATCTTCTCACACAAGAGCAGCTGACACTGGTCTGCCTATTAAAGAAGCAGTACACAACAGAGACCAAATGGAAAAAAGGGGCCCCGGTCACACAGGAGGATTTGCCCCGCGAAACGGACGGGTTGAGGGCACATCAAACAGGCGCGATCATACGGCAACATCTGGGAAGCATAGCGCACCCGTCACCAACCCGTACCGTCAGCCTGAAGAAGCGGATTTTAAAAGTACCAGCAAAAGGGTAATAGCAACTGGAAAATGTGGGTCGCAGGCAAGCGTAGGATTGTGGAAGCAGAGTTTATCTGGCGCATAAGGCACGCACATGCATCCCGTCACACTGGATGTGTTTTTTCCAAGCCTCCACAGTATGTGAAGAAACGTAAGATTGCACATGCGCAAGAATGCAAAAGTGAAACCCTTTGATGCACTTCAACATCGCCGTGTGATCACCGGCTATCGGCGTCTGCACAGCATCTTGGAGACCCGTCTGATCGCACTATTGTGCATCCTTTTGGTCCGGCTCTAATTTGCCTCCCTTCGGCGGTGCGGTATCCCGCTCGTGTGACCGGGACCAGGGTAAAGCAGATGGGGCTGAATTGGGTCAAGAAAAGGTTAACCAGCTCAGTTCCACCCCCCTTGGGGCTTCCCATTCCTCCCCAGGCAATCAGGGCAAAAACTGTCGGCACATTTCCCATTATATTTCTGCAGCAGGCAGGGCGAGAAGCATTTTTTTAAAAAACAGAAACTGGGGATTCAGACAGATTTGGTTGGAGGGTGCAGGATACAGAGCGTAGAAGTTCTGTGTCTGGTCAGTGCTTGGGTGTCAAAGCTCCCTGCCTTGAGTCTATGATGGGGAAAACAAATATTCTCAATTGATTCAGGCTAGAAACCGGTGCTGATTTTTTCTTTTCTTTACAGAGAACAGAAGGTTGGAAGAGGGACTGATGCTTGTGGGATGTGGAGTCATCCTCTCTTTCCCTCTGATCGAACTGGAGCTATTCTGTGTGACTTGTCTGACCCTTCCCCAGGGGCACAGGGGCCAGGAGAGGGGACACAACCGGACCCCCCAGCATCTGGGAAGGGGGGAATGCTGTCCTGCAAGCTCCCCCCACCCCGCACAATATTGTCTGCTGACGGCGTTTCAAAAATGAAGCGGAAATATTTCTTTGATGACTCATGAAATCGCCTGTCAGGGATGGGATCAAAGGGAATGGAACTTGGCCTACACGTCTGTACTCAAAGAAATTATGTTTTTGCTCATCCCTTTCCAAGTCTTCTGGCTCCCCCCCCTTCTTTCTTGTTTGTGAATGGGTGGGGGGAGAACAGGTAGACCTTGGGTCAATCACAAGTTCTCTCAGAGCTGTTCTCTCAAGAGTAGTCCTCAAAAGAGGTCACCCAGCCCCACCTACCTCACAGGGTGTCTGTTGTGGGGAGGGGGAGGGAAAGGACATTGTAAGCCACTCTGATCCTCCGAATGAAAGGGGGGGGGGTAGAAATCTAGTCTCCTCCTCCTCCTCTTCTTCTCCGTCTTCTATAAGGTTTGTTATTATGATTCTGGATCAGTTTTGCTGTCCCCAGTATGGCACTGTTTCTTTGTTTGTGTTTTGTTTTATTTGTTGGAAAACTAGGTAATAAAAAAATAAAATAATAAAAGAATGCTGAACTACTTCACATGCTCTCAGCCTCACCTACCTCAAAGGGTTGTTGTTGTGAGGATAAAACGGAGGAGAGGAGCTGCTTTGGGTCCCCATAGGGTCTAAAAATGAAGCATTATTGCACCTCCTGCCCCTCCCATTAGGCTCATGAGGCAAGGGCAGGTGAAGGACTGGGCTGCCTGAGTCGATCCCTGCCCTGTTTTCTCTTTGGACACCGCCCGCCCCTGGAAAAACCTGGACAGAATGGAGACTCTCCCCACGAGGACTCTCGCTGCTTCAAACGCCTCTGCAGGGGGCAAAGAGGAATGGACCCTGGGTGGAAGAAACCCATTGTGCACCACATGATGCTTTCCATGCTCTTTGAGCAGTGAAGGGAGGGCTCCCCAACCTGTTTCAGCCTGCAAGCCGCTTTGGCATGCTGACGAAATGGCTGTTGCAGGAGGCAGAGCCAGCCACAAAATGGCTGCCATAGCTTACCGTCAGTCACGCAGTGTACAGTGCACCGGCAGTGTGCTGAGAGCGGTTTAAACTGGTCCGGTTCTGACGCGATTTTTTTCAATCTGGATAACCGCGATCACACTCACCTCCTTATCCCAGCTCACCGTGCAGTCACATTGCTCCCCACCGTCTACACTACCAACACGCGGGAGTGTGTGTCGGTGGGTTTTTTTCAATTTTTTCAGTTTGCACATGTGCATAGGCACTCATCTGTAGAATTGGAATCTTCGCGCATGCGCGGAATAACTAGTTTCCTTCCGAAAGCATGCCCTCAGGTGTCTCCAACCACTGTAACAGAACACTTCCCTTTACACTTTTGACCTGAAATTGGCTTCCGTGAGATCCCAAACTCGTCTAAACGCTAAAACAAGCCACTATTTAAACTTTGGTTTTATTAACACGGGAGCAGAGCTCTGCTTATGCGCATACCGCTGACGCTAAAAAAATGTCGGACGAAAAGCGGAAGCCTCAAGCTTCTGTGGCAGGTTTTGAGCGGGGAGGGGGTTCAAACCACCAGAAGTGGTTTCAGAGGCTCCTGCCTCCAGCTGGCCAGCAGAGGAAGCCCCACCCCCAACAGCCAGGCTTTGGCGTGACGGACCTCCTTGGGATCTATGGCCCCAGTCCACCCTCCAAAGCAGCCATTTTCTCCAGGGCCACTGGTCTCTGTCATCTGGAGATCAGTTGCAATTCCAGGAGATGGGGGGATGCTGGGGGGGCAACAGTGGGAGGGCTTCTAGTGTCCTGGCCCCACTGCTGGACCTCCTGCTGGCACCTGGTATTTTTGGCCACTGTGTGACACGGAGTGTTGGACTGGATGGCCCGTTGGCCTGATCCAACCACTGGCTTCCCATATGTTCTTATGAGATCTCCAGGTCTCACCTAGAGGTCGTGACGGAGTTACAATGAGCTGAAGCGGTGAAGTCCGCCTGAAAAGACAAGAAGACACAACTCCAAGGCCAGAGATCAGGGGTGTGTGTGTGGGGGGAGGAATGTGACCAGGCGAGCGTCCTTGGCCGACGAGGGCACCAACAAAACATGCATGCGTAATACACAAATAAATCTATATATCTAATTCCCAAGTGGCCCCCTGTGTGCGGATATCTAAATCCGCACATCGGGGGCACCTGGGGGGCAGGGAGATTTTCCTGCGCACGTGGGGCAGTCCCCACGTGTGCAGAAAAATCTAAAAAGTTTAAAAAATTATAAGGGGATATCTAAATCCCCAAAAAAGTAAAAGAGCCCTCCCTGCGCATGCGCAGGGAACGCTCTACAAACTGGCCGTTGCCGCCAAGGGATGGGAGGGGGGGAGAAGGCTTGGCGGGCCAGCCGGCCTCGCCACTGCCGCTGCTGCTGGGGAAGGAGGAAGGGGGAGGCTCGGCGAGCAGCCGGCCTCGCCGCTGGGAAGGAAGGGTGAAGCTTGGCGGGCCAGCCGGCCGGCCTCCCCCCCCCGCTGCCGCTGCCGCCGCCGCCACCACCCTGCTGGTTGAAAGGGAGGGAGGGGGAGGCTTGGCGGGCCGGGCGGCCGGCCTCCCCCCCCCTCCGCCGCTGCCGCCCTGCTGCTTGGGAGGGAGGGGGAGACTTGGCGGGCCAGCCGGGACAACATCCTCTTGTATTATCTAACACACTCTGCATAGTTAAATAGCTGATTGTAATGCACATGCAATGTGTGATGGGGGGGTTCATGACAATGAGCAAATATGTACTAGGCAGTTGTAGAAGAGGCTGTAACCTTCGAGTACCCAAGCCAATGGGGGGAAAGGAGGAGGGGACTTGCAACCGGGGGTAGGGGATAAAACACTAGCAGACTGACTGCCTTTTGTTTTCCTCCCTGGAGGGGCTGGGGAAAAGGTGAATTTTACTTTCGGGGAACACAAGTTGGCAGCCTTAGACTGGTGTGTGATTTTTTTTTTCTTGGTGGGGTCACAACAAGTCACACAGGCCTGGTGTGGATGCCCTTCAACTAGAGTTGCCAACCCTGGGCTCAGAAACACCTGGAGATTTGAGGGTGGCGCCCGGAGATGGCAGGGTTTAGAGAGGGGAGAGACCCTGGCAGGGCAGGATGCCCATGGGGTCCACCTTCCAGAGCAGCCATTTTCTCCAGGAGAAGTGGAAGAAATGTTTTAAATAAGATTTATGTAGTCTGGGGGTCAGGTGTGATTCCAGGACGCCTCCAGCCCTCACCTGGAGGTTGGCAACCACTACTTCCTGATGAACTTGGTGGTTCCCTGATTAAAATGGCTTCTGTTGATCTGCCCAGCCCTTGGATGTTCATGCAGAAGAAGAGAGAAGAGATTGGATTTATACCCCACCCTTCACTACCCAAGGGAGTCTCAGAGGGGCTTACAAACTCCTTTCCCTTCAGAGACCCTGTGAGGTAGGTGGGGCTGAGAGAGTTCTGACAGAAACTGCTCCTTCTCAAGAACAGCTGTGCCAGAGCTTGTGACTGACCCAAGGTCACATCAGCAGGTGCAAATGGAGGAGTGGGGGAATCAAACCTGGTTCTCCCAGATTAGTGTCCGCACACTTAACCACGACACCATACTGGCTGATAACACCAAACTGGCTGCAGCACCTTTAGTAAGCCGGAGTGGGACTCTTGGACCACCAGCAAACCTGCAAGCATTTTAAAAGGGGGGGGGTTCTTAATGCTCCTTCGCTGTGCTGCAAACCCGGCAGGCTCACGAAATGAAAGGAGGGCGGATTGCTAAAAAGACAATGCAGGCAAAGGGGCAGTGTGCACGTGAGAGGCAGCAGAGGCAGCAAAAGCAATCAACATTTCAAGACTCTTTCAGTCAGGAGGGCTGAAGACGAAATGTGCAATGCACGTAGGAGAACGTTTTTGCATCCCACTTGAAAAACCCCCAACAATTTCCTGTTAATAACTGCTCAAAATGATAAGATCTGGGTTGACAGGAACACACACACACACGCTTCAAACCGTTGAATACTGAAGTTATGTATCTATGGCACAGAGCTACAACTAATGTTATTTTGGTGGCATCCGAGCACTGACGGACATTGTGCAATCAAAGCACGCAGGAATCATTCATAACTAGAGTATTTTGCCCACAGAGGAAAAACTCAGTTTGAATTACTGCAGTAGCGCAATAATAGCGCGCTGTCCCACACTGTGTGGGTGCAGCCCATGACTTCTGCAAAAAAAAAAATAATTAATTGAGGGATGTAGGAGGAAAAGAGACTTGCTGAACCCCCCAACTTGATATGAGAAGAGGTGCAGAATCTGCCTCCTCTGAAAGAAACGTCCGTGCTTAGTGCTTGCGGCCCTTCCTTACACACCCAGGGAAATGCTGATTGGCACTTTGGGGTCAGGAAGCCATTTTTCTCCTGGCCAGTTTGTCCCGGGGAACCTGGAGGGGTTTTTGCCTTCTTCTGGGCGTGGAACAGGGGTCACTGGGGTGTGTGTGTGGGGGGGGAGGTATTTGTGAATTTCCTGCATTGTGCAGGGGGCTGGAGGAGATGACCCCGGAGGTCTCTTCCAACTCTATGAATCCATGATTCTGATTCTTTTGCATCCAGGGTCCCCGCAGACTTTCAGCAAGCATCACGTAAACCTTAAGCACACACACATCTCAACATTTTTATTTTGGTACAGGGTCCATCTCCATAGAACTCCAGATAGGTTTGCCAACTTCAGGTTGGGGAATTCCTGGAGATTGGTGGGTGGGTGGAGCCCGGGGAAGGTGGAGTTTGGGGACCTGAGGGAGCTATTATGCCAGCGTCCATGCTCCAAAGCAGCCATTTTCTCCAAGGAAAGTGATATCTGCAGTCTGGAGACCAGGTAAAATTCCAGGGGATCTCCAGGCCTCACCTGGAGGATGGCAATCCTAAATGTGTTTAAAAGCAGCTGGGGGCTTTGGGGAGAAATGTGGCAGAGAGAATTATGTAAAAACTCACAAATTCATGAGCAACTTCTTTCATTTTACCGGGGACGGCAACCATCTGAAAGACTGGAGCCTCAGAGAATTAGGAGACTGTGAAAGGCAGTGTTGCGTAGTGGTGAGACTAGGAAGGCCAGGGGTCAGACACCTGGAGAAAATGGCTGCTTCAGAAGGTGGACTCCCTACGTGGCATCACCTACCCCATGGCAGCCCCTCGTCTCCCCAAACTCTGTCCTCCTCAGGCTCCACCCCCGAAATCTCCAGGTATTTCCCAACCCAAACCTATGGCTGGAAAAACTGGCAGCGGCCACATTCGCTCTACAGAGTTGCTTTTAAATTATGCTGGAAACTGGTACATTTTTTAATATTCTCTTTTCGTGTAATTGCTTGGTGGCAGGGAGTTTCCACTCCAAGCGGCGAAATTATAACAGTTCTAACAACCCAACTGCCCTAGTTAAATGAGGCGAGCGTTTTTTTTAAAGACCCAGCAAGGCACAGAGGTACCTTTGGGTCTCTAAATGGTGAAGCAAAGTACTGTTAGGGGGACCATAAAGATAATTCCACGTGTTATGTCTGGCTGAAATTATTACCACCAGTAATAAAAGCTGAGCAGTAAAAATGCGTCTCATGATTCTGTTGGCAAAGAGGAGGGTGGGGCGGCTCCCTGGATCCTCCATGCATTTTTGCGTGCATCTTTGAGACCATTTCTGCAGGCGGAGACCGGGGCGGGGGGGAGGGAGTTAAACTGGGGTTACCAGCACTAGAAATGGTCCCCACTGTGGTTTGCAGTCGAGGGGCTGCAGACTGGGTTCCAAATGTATGGCTCACACACCTGCCATGGTTAATGAGCGTTGGACTAATATCTGGAGGATGCAGGTTCGAATCCCCACTCATGCCATGGGAGCTTGCGGAGTGTCCTTGGGCCAGTCCCACTCTCTCAGCCTGGCCTGCCTCACAGGGTTGTTGCTGGGAGGGTAAAATGGAGGAGAGGAGAAGGATGGGAGCTGCTTTGGGTTCCCGGCTGAGGAGAAAAGCAGGGTAGAAACCAGTCAGGTAAATAAACGTATTCCATTGTTCATGTCGAAAGCCAACACTCTTTCTTGCTCCTCTTTCACAAGTGGGGCACTCTCTTTGGGCGGGGGGGATTTGTGCTGCTCTTCCCAGTCCTCTTATCCACACGGGAGCCTTCTTGATTTTGTCTGCTGGAGGAAGCCCCTTCACAGTCTCACCTGAGTGTTCCATGATCCTAGAAATCGAGGAATAGAGCAGATTCCAAATGGTTGGGGAAGGAGGCATGTTGGTCGCTATATTTTTAGGCATGCCTCCCCCCAACTTCACGGCAAATGGGGTTCCAGATCCTCTGACATCTGGCTTGATCTGCTACTACAGCCAAGTGGTTACTTCAGTCCCTTTGGCAGGGTTCCTGTCACCCCTCCTCTGCATTTTTGCTCAGAGGCCCCCAGAAGTGCCACAAAGAAACTCCGGCAGATTAGGGTTAGATTCCAGAAGGGAGAGGAGAGCCACAGTTTTCTTAGCTGACAATGCCCCTGAATGCTGCTGCATGCAGAGATGATGGGGAACATGGGATCAACTCTGGATCCAGTCCAGAAGCTGAATTCATTTTGTAGCTATCCAGATTATGATGAGTTAGCCCCCCTGCACAGACTTTTTTAATGCCATCTTCTCCCCCTCTCCAAATGCGTAAGTGGACTTTCTATTCTGCATTAATGGCAATCACATATTTATGGAGATGGGTTCAAAGGCAATTTAAACATCGGATGCAAAAATGCCCTTAAAACACAGTCGAGCCTTTCTTCTGCTTATTTATGTAAATGTCTGCTTGTTATTTAATATAGAAAAGAAAGCAGAAGTGAGGAATTTGTAATGCAAATGAGCATTTCTGCCTCTGAAGGCTTAAAGTAAAGGTAAAGGTTTCCCTTGCTCGAAAGCCAGTCGAATCCGACTCTAGGGCGCAGTGCTCATCTACGTTTCCAAACCGAAGAGCCAGTGCTGTCCAAAGACGTTTCCGTGGTCATGTGGCCAGCATGACTAAACGCGGAGGTGCACAGAATGCACCTTCCCACCAAAGTGGTACCTATTTATCTACTGGCAATTTCTTGCTCTCAAACTGCTAGGCTGGCAGGAGCTGGGGCCAGAGACGGGAGCTCACTCCATCACATGGCACTCGGATCTCGAACTGCTGAGCTACCGACCTTCTGGTCTGCAGCTCAGCATCTTAACCTCTGAGCCACCGCAGCCCCATCTGAAAGCTTTACCTACAGATATAATTCTGAAGCAAAAACCTCACTAAGCCTCAGCATTAAGCCTTAAGAATTGATTCTCCAAACGCCAGGCCTCCTTTAAGACCTCTTCTTGCTGTCAGTCAGAAGTGGGTGCAATTAGATTCCTGGCAGAAAATAATCCTTCCTGGTCAATTACTGAAAATAATCTGCTAACCCACAGTGAGAGGTCTGTGTAAAATGACTCTCCCTTGCTTGCAGTGTTGTGGTGCCCGGCAGCCAGCACCGCTCTGGGAGAGAGTCTGAGCAAGCAAACAACAGCCTTCACGACAGTTTTTCTCAAGCCGGATGATTGCATTGGCCTGCGCTCTGCCCAGAACGATTCCCCCTTTGCAAACCAGGCTGTACATCTGCCCATATGTCATCCAAGCACAATGTTGAAAAAAGACATTGACGTAACAATTAAACAAAGAGGTCTCCAGACACCTCTTCTGGGAGCACACACACACACGGACACACACAAAAACCCCGGCCAGCCAAGCCATCGGCCCAAAGAGGAGATATTTTCTGCACATTTAATTCTGAGCCACTTGATTCGACCACAGGTTTAAGCAGCAGCCTCATGCCAAGGACAATACAGGCAGGACCAATATTTATTGACTGTGCCAAAAATGGCTTGGCTACAGCAGAAAGCTTGCAAGGAAAATGGCTGATAAACGTACACTGTGGAAAAACTATAAAGGAAGACGTGCAGAACTGAAGGAGAGTGTCAGAGACTCTGGGGCCTGAGCCAGGGAGCGCATAATCTCAGGTTGGGGCCCGGCCTAGAGAGCAACCGGGATGGGGCTATATCAGTCCAGCCCTCAACACCCAGAGTTGCCAGCCAAACACCTGGAGATTTGGGGAGTGGAGCCTGCAGAGGGCGGGGTTTGGGGAGGGGAGGTGCTTCAATGGGGTATAGAGCCATAGAGTCCACCTTCCAAAGTGTCCATTTTCTCCAAGTGAACTGATCTCTGTTGCCTGGAGACCGGTTGTAATCCCAGGAGATCTCCTGCCACCACCTGGAGGTTGGCAACCCTATCGTCACCCATGCAAGCACTTTATCAATATCGATATTGTGCAAAACCATGTATTAAGAAAATATAACCTTGGTTTGGCAAGATGTTTCTGTAAACAAACCATGGCTTGCAGAATGCAAACTAAGCTCAGAAACTATCATTAGAAATCATTTGCAAGCCACAGTTTGTCTTAACCATGGTTTGTCAGGTTTGAATTGAGAAACCAGTTACAGCCAATGCTCCCTCTAAGCCATGGAGACTTGTGAGCTCTGGAGCCACCCTTCCTGAGCAAAATTAGTTTGCTCCGGAGCCATCCTTCCTGAGCGAAGACAAAAATGTGTGAGCCAGAGGCTAAAAAACTATGAGCTAGCTCACACTAACTCAGCTTAGCGGGAACACTGGTTAGAGCTGTTGCTTGGCAAGACTACTTATGAGCACAGGAATCCAAAAGCAGACAGGCCATTCTGAACCTCGGGTGGCCTGTTGCACTTTTGAAAGCCCACTCACAAGTTCAGGATGATGTCTGAGTGGAAGGTCCTTTTCCTCAGCAGTGTTTTCCCAACTTGTGAAACAGGAGCGAGACCAACCTTCCCACCAGAGAATAGTGAAACAAGGAAACTGCCTGTTGTGTGTCTGCAAGTGAGCCTCGTCTGTCCTTTTCATAGATCCAGGTGGGCAGAGCCGTGTTGGTCTGAAGCAACAGAACAAAGTTTAAGGCCAGCGGCACCTTTAAGACCAACAAATGTTTAATTCTGGGCATAAGCTTACACGAAAGCCTACACCCAGAATTAAACTTTAGAACAAATTTAGAATCCAGTGGCACCTTTAAGACCAACAAATGTTTATTCAAGGGATGACCTTTCGTGTGCACGCACACTTTATCAAATACATTAGAATGGCATGGAAGGTTCAAACTTATAGCCAGAGAATGAACAGCAAATTAACATGTAACACGATGATGTTCAAGATATGCAAAGGGACACTAAATAACAAGTTAAGGCTATAAGGTCAACAGTCGTGCAAAGTACTGGGTTCGCCGCATGGAGGACTCAGACAACGGCGCGTTTATTGGTACTTTACAACAAGCAAGCAAAATGGCCCTGCAAGGCTGACTATATACACACGTACCCAGTACCCCCACGGTTCCATAGGAGGGTTTGAATTTCCCGCCAAAGGTTCTATTGATGGATACTGAGTTGACTAGGATCCTACAGTTCTATTGTACTAAGGAGCCAAGTCTGACCTGCGGCCACGGGCCCCTGGTGGCGGCCCGCATACGCAACACCCCTCCCCCTATAGTTCCGACACCACCTATGTCACATAGTCTTTTAAATAAGCTGGGGGTCTGCGCTGTCTTAGGGAACGCTGGGGGGCTGGCTCGGCTGTGGCGACAACTGCCTCCGGTTGACTAGCTGGGGCCAGAGGCTGGGGTGGCTGGAGTGGTGGTGGAGGTACCTCCGGCTCGGGTGGTGCCGGCAGCAGTATGGCTGGGGGGGGCTTCTTCTGTGCTCAGGGGTCGGGTTGTACTCTGGTTCCTTGCTCCGCAGCCAACAGGAGGGGCTCTCCTGCCTCTGGAAGTTGCCGCCGCCAGAGTTGATCTATGTGTTTCCGAAGGAGCCAGCCATCCTCCATTGAGACCTCACAGGACATCGGTCCCATGACTCTGACAATCTGGCTAGCAATCCATGGGGGACCCATCCTGAAGTTTCTGACGAACACAGGGTCTCTGGGGGAGAACCCACATTGTGCATCGCACTGCTCCACCAGTCTCTTGGAGTCTGGCACTTGGTTCGGGTGTAGCCTGTCCAGCAGTATTGTGGGGCGCCGTCCCATCAGGAGTTAGCAGGGCTGTAACTGGAGATCGGATTGGGCATTGTCCTCTGGGTTAGCAGGAAGCGGGCCAGCCAGAACTCCCAGTCGCTTTCTGTGATCCGGCTGAGGGCCTCCTTTGCCGAGCACACCATCCTCTACGCTTGTCCGTTTGTCGTGGGGTGGAAGAGGGCTGATCGGATGTGTCGGATCAGGTTCCTCTGAAGGAAGTCTTGGAACTCTGCTGACATAAAGGTTGTCCCATTGTCTGAGACTATTGAGTCCGGTAACCCGTGGGTCATGAAGATCCAGTGGAGGGCTCTGATGACTGCTTTCGGGGAGGTGGTGGACACAGGGTTGATCTCTAGCCACTTCGAGTATGAGTTGACAGTCACTAGAAATAGCAGTCCCTGGAACGGCCCAGCAAAGTCCACATGCAGTCGGGACCAGGGTTTGCACGTCAACTCCCAAGGCTGGGTGGGCAAGCTGAGTGGGTCGGGCCATACTTCCTGGCAATTCTGACAACTCCAGACCCACGACTTGATTTCGGCATCGATTCCCGGCCACCACACATAACTCCGGGCAAGGGCCTTCATCCTCACTATTTCCGGGTGCGCCTCATGTAGTGCCGTGAGGACCCGTTGCCTCAGTGCACTGGGGACTACGACCCTGTCTCCCACAGACACCCCTTGAGGGCTGACAGTTCGTTCTTCCAGGAGAGGAACGGCATCAACTCCTGCCCCAGGGAGGCTGAGAGCCAACCCCTCACCACCCAGCCCAAGACCCGGGAGAGGGTGGGGTCACGGGTCAAGCGGGCTGCAACATTGGCAGCTTGCAGGGGAGCATCCGGGAGATCCTCCAGTGTCAGGACCCCTGGGGCCGGAGCAGAATCAGCATTGGTGGAAGGGAGCGGCAGGCGGCTCAGGGTGTCAGCATGCCCCATCACCTTGCCCAGGTGGTGCTCCAGGCAGTAATTGTAGCCCACCAGGAAGAGAGACCATCGGAGGGCGTGGGGTGACAGTACTTTTGCAGTCTGTTGGCTGCAAAAAGGCCCAACAGCAGCTTATGGTCTGTGATGATGGTGAAGGGGTGACCATAAACAAAGTTATGAAACTTCTTGATGCCGGTGACTATCGCCAATCCCTCCCAGTCAATTTGCACATAGTTGCGCTCAGCCGTCTTCAGGGTCCTGGGATAATAGGCTACCGAAACTTCACGGCTGTCGGGAAGGATGTGGCCCAGGACAGCTCCAACACCATAGTGGGAGGCGTTGCATGCAAGGACCACTGGCAGGGACTCGTCAAAGTGTGCCAGGACCTCGTTCGAAATTAACAGCACCTTGACCTCCAAAATGCCACCGCCTCCCCGGACCTCAAGACCATGGTGCTGACTTGTCCAGTAGGTGGTGAAGGGGCTCTGCAATGGCAGTTTTGTGCAGCAGAAAGGTGTGATAAAAGTTTGTTAGTCCTAAAAACGCCTGAAGGTCCGCCTTGCACGTGGGTGCTGGGGCCTCGACTATGGCCTCAACCTTGTCTTTAGCTGGATGGAGGCTGGACACATCCACCTGGAACCCGAGAAAGTCCACCTCTGGAACCCCAAGGAGGCATTTTTCCCATTTCATCTTGAGGTCGGTGGAGTCGAATTGATGCAGGACAGCGTGGAGGCGGGAGGCGAAGTTGTCAGGGGTGGCTGCAGTGATGAGGATGTTTTCAAAGAACGGCATCACTCCAGGGATCCCTTTTAGCAAGGAGTCCATTAGTTGCTGAAAGATCCCTGGGGCAACGCTCATCCCAAATTGTAGTCGCTTCACCCTGAAAGACCCCCAGTGCATCACAATAGTTTGGGCCGTGGCAGTTGCCTCATCTACTGGCAGCTGCTGATAAGCCTGTGCCAGATTGAGCTTCCCGAAAATCTTAGCCCCTGCCAGAGAAGCAAGCACATGACCCATGACCGGAACCGGGTAGGAATGGTTGTGGAGGGCCTTGTTCAGTGTGCATTTGTAGTCTCCACATATGCGGACATCACCATTTGGTTTGATGGGGGTCACTATGGGGGTTTCCTAAATGGCGTGTGACACAGGTTCAAGGACTCCTTGTGCCACCAAACAGTCTAGCTCCACATCGATTTTTGGTCTTAAGGCCAGTGGAGCAGTGTGGAACCTCATACGGACGGGGGCAACCATGGGGTCAAGTTGTAGTGAGACCGGGGGCCCTTTGTAACAACCCAGAGCCCCATCAAAAACCCTCGGAAATTCCCCACAAATGTCAGCATAATCCCATGGTGTACATTTCTGCACCTCCCCGATAGTGATGCCCAACGGCACGAACCAGACCCGCCCCAAAACGCTAACCAAGTTTCCCTCCACCACTACCAGATCCAGGAACCCTTCGAACCCCCTATACCTCACGCAAAAAATACCTGTGCCCCGGATCGGAACTGCGTTCCTTTGAAAGTCCACGAGGCTCAGGGGTGATGGGCACAGGCGGGGCCCCCCACTAAGACAAAGTCTCTTTAGTGTCTCTACCGAAATGATGGAAGCCGCCGACCCCAAGTCGACTTTCATAGAACAGGGGGACCACTCTATCTGGACCTGTACTTGGATTTTTGGGGAGTTGGACGGGTTGGGGAGGCAAAGTGCCTGAAGGGATGGCTGGCTGGTGAGGTACTATAGGTCAGCAGGGTCCTCGATGGTCTCGTAGGTCACGGTGGCTTGGCGGTTTGACTGCAGCAGGTGTTTTCGGATCCCCTTGGACCTGCAGACACGGGTGAGATGACCCTGTTTCCTGCACGTGTGAGACGTGGCATCCTGGAACCGGCACGATTTTCTTGCATGTGCGTCTCCGCAGCTGGAGCATTTGGAACGATCAGACGGCTTCTTCGGGGGACTGGAAGAACCGGGCAGCTTACGTCAGCTTGGCAGGTGGACTAGGCGAACGTCGTCCTCTGAATTCTCGGGGGCCGAGTCAGGGAGTACGAAGTGAGAAGCTGCTGTTGGTCGCAGTGGGAGGCCTTGTGCGCGATGGCAAGCTGGAGGGCATCCTCGAGGTTGATGTCCACGGTGCTGATCAGTTTCCGCTGGAGCTTCACATCGCTAAGGCCCCAAGCGAACTGGGTGAGGATGCTTTCCTCCACTTTGGTGAAGGCGCTTTCCATAGCGTGCTGTTGAAGTGTGGCCATGCGTCCGTCTCCCCTGGCTTTTGGATGCGCCCTTGGAAGTCCATCCGCTTGGCCAGGAATGTTGGCTTGGGCGTGAGCTAGTGGGTCAGGGCCTCTATGATCTCTTCATAGGTGCATTCCAAGATTGCCCTCAGTGCAAGGAGGCTTTTAGCAAGTCTGATGGTGTTCATCCCGCATGCACTGATGAGGAGGGCCCTTCGTTTTCCCACGTCGGTTATCTTGTGGAAAGTGAGGTGGCACATCAACTGGTCCATCCACGAGTCCGATAGTTCAGGGCGAGTGGGGTTGAAAGTCTCAAGGTGTCTGGGAGTGTTGGTGGCCATGACTTGAGCGTGATGCGGGGAGCGATGACTGGAAGATCTGGGCGCAGCGCGAGGCGGTGGTGGTGCAGTGGCTTCCTCGGTGTTGGAGCTCAGTGCTGCGCTGGAAGATGAGTCGGGCCTGCTCATTCGGATCCCTCCTTTGTCACCATGGCAAAATACTGGGTTTGATGCATGGAGGACTCAGACGACAACATGCGGTGTGATGCATTTATTGGTACTTTACAACAAGCATGCAAAATGGCCCTGCAAGGCCGACTATATACACACGCACCCGGTACCCCGGAGGGTTTGAATTTCCCACCAAAGGTTCTATTGGTGGATACTGGATTGACTAGGATCCTACAGTGCTATTGTTCTAAGGAGCCAAGCTCTGACCTGTGGCCGTGGGCCCCTGGTGGCGGCCCGCATACATAACAAGTTGTAAAGCAACAAATATGTCAAACGAGCAGATGAATGTGCAAAGGTGTCTTTTCTAATTGTGGGAAGTGACTGGGAATCTTCATTCTCTTCTCTCAGGCACAGAGGGCACTTGACCCTACATCCCCCTCAAACCACCCAGTACCCCTTCCATTACATTCAGTATTATAATATAGTCTGCAAAAGAAATACACTAAAATACTCAGGATTTATAGTCCTTCTTGCTGAGAATACGTATGCAAGGACTGAATGAGTTAGCATATGTAACGGGATAAAAACCCCATATCCCTGTTGAGTCCCGGGAAAGTTTTTGTTCCAAGTGTTGTAATAACTTGTAATTCAGCAATTTCCCTTTCCATTCTGTTCCTGAAGTTCCTTTGTAATAAAATTTTGTTGGTCTTAAAGGTGCCACTGGACTCAAATGTTGTTCTGCCCCTTTCATAGTTTTTAAATCTGTCCACACTGTACAGTATACCCATGGGAAGGCAAGCAAAAGAACTAGGAAAGGCGAGGACAGGAGCAAAGGAAATCAGTTAAGAAAATTAACTACGTTTCTTTTGTAATTATGTCTGGTTTGTCCTCCTTGGAAAGAGAGACTCGCAGAGTTTAGCTCTGAATGAACAATATAAATATACTAGAGTCGTATAACTTTTCTTCAGCCCAAGGTCTACGCCAATGCTCGTATTATATTTTTACAAACTGCTTTATGATGTCGGGAAACATTAGACATCCATCCACAAAGTGGGACTGAACATGTGCTAGCGATGAGGGAGGTGGAAGAATTAGCCGCACGCACACTGGATATGAACCACCTGGAAGCACCCGCCCCCTGCTGGCGGCCAGAGAGGACCAGCCAACCCTAGTTGTCCTGTGAAGCAACCACGTTTTCCCACTTGGGTCGGTGTGGGAGAACTTCAGAATAGCCTCTCATGCCATTAACCTCTAGAAGTGTGAAGGCATTGCGGCCGGCGTTGGGTGTTCCCCCAGAATAACAGTTACGATCAACAGCCACGTTCAGGAGAAAGGACGGAGCCAAGTTCTCACCAGTGAACTTTCTTTGCCTGATACGGAGGAGGTGCTGCACACAGGCATCGGGACCTGGGTGTGAACCCACAGACTGTCTTCATAAATAACCTCCCCCTCCCCCTCCTTCGCCTACCGTATCACACTCAAAACAACTGGTAAGGAAGGCCGAGGTTTCAAGATAAGAGAGCAGCAGCTTCCCTTGGGATTTATACCCCCAGAGAAGTTCCTGCTTGGCGGCCCTACCCAGGCCGGGCACGTATGAAGTGGCTTCCCTTCTCAAACTGCCCTGGGGGGGGGGTCGTCAGGCTCACTTCCTCCCCTCATCAGCCGGCAACCTTCTGCAGGGGGTCACCCCCTTGCTTTTGCTCCCGGCTCGCGCACTTGAATCACAAAAGCTCTTCCCGTGGTTTTTCAGAATTCGAAAGCCAGCCACTGATTTCTGCTGACACAATTCCTTAAGAATAGCTACCAGCAGGGATGCCAGCCTCCAGGTGGGACCTGGGGATCCACTGGAATTAACTCCAGACCAATGCTCCCTCTAAGCTGTGGAGTCTTGTGAGCAAAAGTTCTACTTTGTGAGCTACCAGCATTAAAGTTGGTATTCTTTTTGAGGTGTGTGTGGTGTGAGTGGTCCAATGAGGTCGCGCCATCAATTTATACAGGACAGGGCCTGTATAAATGTTGTTCCTGTTGGTCTTTTGGGGTTTCTGTGTGGCATTGTGGCATGCTTGCACTGCCACAGTGCCACTTGTTCTGGAGTGTGCCACTTGTTCTCATGGCAAATGAGCATCTCCCAAGACAGTTCACTTTCCCTGAGATTCTCTGGGAGAGTCTGACTGCTGGGTGCTGCCTGCTTGCCTGCATGGCTGGGTTTCCCCATTGGAAACAATGGAGGTAATGGGGGTAACCTGTTTGGGTGCCCATAGAATTGGGCCCACTGGTCCAATTGCTTTGGGACAAGGGGGTTTATGTGAGGAGAGGCTCCTGAAGCTACCCTGAAAATTTGGAGCCTCTCCCTCAAACCCCCTCCCCCCCAGAGCCACTAACAGCACCATGGGGAAAAGGTTACTTTTTCCCACGATAGAGAACAATGGAGGGGATGGGGGCAACCTGTTTTGGGGCCCATAGAATTAAACCCCCTAGTCCAATGTTCTTGAAACATGGTGGGTGTGTTGAGGAGAGGCTCCGGCAGCTAACCTGTAAGTTTGGAGCCTCTCCCTCAAACCCCCTCCCCCCAGACCCCAGAATATACCCTATGTTTTTGCCATTGACTTCAATTGCACATAGGCTATAATGGGGCCGAAATTTCGGCAGCAATTCGGTGGCAAGCCAATTCAGATCAGAGAATCTGAATTGGCCTTCAGCAGCCCAAAAGGGGACCGAATGGGCCATCCCTAGTGGAGCCTCCCCAGAACATGGTCAAATATTTCCCCAGACAATGCAGGAGACACAACAAATAGGCCTCCCACAATGCTCTGAGATGAGCAAACCTGCATCTTCTTTCCCTCTTCCCACTCAGTGGTTTTACACACATACAGACACCCTGATTCCCTAAAAGATGGAGGCAAGTGAACCCTCCTCTTTTCAACCAAGTCCTAAACAATGTCCCCAGAACTGCCTGTAGCAAGTCACACTGCAGGACCCTTCAATAAGGTTGCCAGCTCTGAGTTAGGAAATTCTTGGAGATTTAAGGGTCATAGAATCATAGAGTTGGGAGGGACCTCCACAGACATCTAGTCCAACCCCCTGCACAAGGCAGGTTGTGCCTGGAGAGGGCAGAGTTCAGGGAAGGGAGGAACCGCAGCACGGATCTCACGCCGAAGAGTCCACCCTCTGCAGTTGCTATTTCCTCCTGGGGAACTGATCTCTGCAGTGTGTAGATCAGTTGAACTTCCAGAGGATCTCCACATCCCACCTGGAAGTTGGCAACCCAACCCTTCAGAGAAATTCCCTCCTTCCCTACCTCAGACTTGAAGAGGAATGCTCCTGAGGATCATCTCCTCTCAGCTGTGGTTGACCTGCTTTCCTGTGCATCCCCCCTTTTAAAGGCAGGAATGAGAGCCAGACGAGACACAAGGCCTGGAACTCCACACCTCTGTCCTTGGGACTTTCAAAGCAACCATGGTGGGTGAGGGAGGCAATACGGTTTGAGGTCCCATCCTGGCGCTGGGGAAGGGAGTCCTGCACTGTTGCCCCAACTGGAAATGGATGCCCTGGGCTGCTTTTATCCCCAGCAGAAAATACTGGCAGGCACAACACCAGGGCCTCAGCACAGGTGGTCAGATAGAAGGAGGAGGAGGAGGAGGAGGAGGAGGAGGAGATTACTGGATTTTTACCCTGCCCCTCACTTGGGAGTCTCGGAGTGGTTTACAAAATCCTTTCCCTTCCCCTCCCCACAACAGACACCCTGGGAGGCAGGTGGGGCTGAGAGAGCTCTTTCGAGGACTGCCCTTGAGAGAACAGCTCTGACAGAACTATGGCTTGCCCAAGGTCATCTAGCAGCTGTGAGTGGAGGAGTGGGGAATCAAACCCTGTTCTCCCAGATTAGAGTCCGTGCACTTAACCACTACACTACACTACACCAAACTGAGACTGAGAGAGGGAAGCAGCCAGGTTGTTCTCCATTCCTTTCTTACAGCTTGGGGAGAAGGGGACGGTCCTCCTTCTCCAGCTACACGCATGCATGATTTTATTTGTTTGGATAAAAAGTTGGCAAGCCCTGCTAACATGACCACAAATTTGCCCAGCCTCCGTCGGACTGATGACAAGGGTCCTGATGTGAAACAAGGACTCTCTTGTTCCACTGGGAGTTGTCGCTGTCTGCCTCAGCTGAACAGAGAGGGCAGTTTCTGACTCTGGGAGATAAATAACTGGGGGGGGGGGGCACCTGGCTGCTGCTGCTGCAGCCTAAGAACAGAAGCTGGGAGCCCACTAACCCTCTCTTCTATGGTGCCGCCTGCAATTTGTCTGATGGTGTGATCTTTCTTTCCAAAGGAAGCCATGAAAGTCTGGAACTCAGCAGCTTAATAACCTGTCCTTGAGCCAAGAGTTCCAGACCAATCTCAATACCTGCATTGCCTCCGAACAGCCCGTTTGGTGGAGTGGTTAGGAGGAGGAAAGGGGAGGTCTGGGTTCGAGTCCCCATTCTTCCATGAAGCTCTCTGGGTGACCTTGGACCAGACAACCTCACCTATCCCAGAAGGTTGTCCTGGGGATAAAAGGGAGGAGGGACAATTATGTGTGCTGCTCCAGTAGAAAAGAGCAAGAGTCCAGTAGCACCTTAAAGGCTACCCACATCAGGCAGGGTTTCATGACTTCTTGTTAGTCCAGTATTATTGGGGGGGGGGGCCTGAGGACTAGGGCTGCCAGCCTCCAGGTGGTGGCTGAAGAGCTCCAGGGATTACAAAGGATCTCCAGGCAAAGAGATCAGATCACCTGGAGAAATATGGACTCCATGGCGCTAGACCGCCCTGAAGTCCCTCCCCTCCCCAAACTCCGCCTTCCTCAGGCTGCACCCCCCCCCCAGCTCTCTAGGAATTTCCCAACCCAGAGGGGGCCACCCTACATGAACAGCTCTGAGCTCCTTGGGATAAACAGTGGAAAAAAACAGCAAGAATGCGCCTGAGCTACAAGTTTTATCCATTAATGAAGAGATCCTTTCTCCGGTACGTCCGCTTGACACTCTTACATGGGTGTAGACAGCATTCAAATGCAAACCGTATGTGGAAGCTCCCCATTTGCCAAACACCTCCCCCTTCCCCTTTGTTCATCCACGTTAATTTAATCAACCACCGAAGGAGATCATCTTTTATTTCACGCACAGCTACTTTGGACAGCGCTGGAACCTGAAAGAGAGCCTGCATTTTAAAAACCCTTGCGCTAAACCTCCCTGTGATTACAAGCCTCTCGCTCATTTCTCAAAAGATGACACGCAAAGCCGCGCAAAAAGCCGCCCCGGCAGGCTGTGGTCTTGCTGCCCTCGACACCCTGCTTGCTCATACCTCCCACCCCCCTCACCTTCCCCTTGGCACCCCCTCCTCCGCGTCTCCCAGATTTGTTCTGCGCAGCTGCAGACAAATGAAAACCATCGTGGTCCTGACTCTGGCCCAGGGAGCCTCCTCCAACCTGTGAGCACATAAGAGATCAGACTTGGTCCTGATACGCACCCGGGGCCTCCTATGTAACAAGAGTGGCCGCACATCAGGATCTGCCAGGAGAGGGATTTCTTGCCCATTTCAATTTCAGTTGTTGTTGGGTTTTTTCTTTAAAAAAAATCATTCTACTGGACTATTAACCTTAGACAGAGACAAGGTTCCTTTAGCAAAATGAACAACCATTTCTACAAAACTGAGGTAAGGGAAAGGATGAGATGGTTGGACAGTGAGATGGATGCAACCAACATGAAACTGAGCAAACTCCGGAGGATGGCGGAAGAGAGGAGGGCCTGGCGTGAGGTGGTCCAGGGGGACGTGAAGAGTCGGACTCGACTGCGTGACTGAACAACAACAGCAGCTTTCTGAAATGTTGCAGAAAAGGGGCACTTTTCTAGCTCTGCTTTTACTACAGATACTCAGCTCACCCTCTTACGGGTCGCTGCCATGTTTGAGTCCGAATGCCACCACACTAGGGTTGCCAATCTCCAGGTGGGGTCTGGAGATCTCCAAAATTACAACTGATCCCCAGATGACAGAGACCTGTTCCCCTGGAGGAAATGGTTGCTTTGGAGGGTGGACTCTATGGAATTATGCCCCCCTGAGGTCCCTCCCCTCCCCAAACCCTGCCCTCCCCAGGCTTCACCCCCAAATCTCCAGGAATTCCCCAACCCAGAGTTGGCAACCCTACTGAAGCAACCCTCCATCACCAAGCAGTGACAGAGCATCCAGGCAATCTCTTACATGACTAATTTTTTGGGGAAGGGAAAACCATGTTTGTTGTGACACCAACAAGCTGAGGGGAATCCACAAACCCTGTACCTAGGGTTGCCAGCCTCCAGGCAGAACCTGGAGTAATTCTGGAATTACAACTCATCTCCAGACCACAAAGGTGGTTAAGCTGGCATTTTGCCCCCTTCACCAAGATAGTCAGCCCAGTACCTGTCTCCCTCCGATTTAGCCATGGTGATCCAGGCAACAGTCACCTCTAGGCTGGATCACTGTCACTCGCTCTGCGTAGAGCTTCCCTTTGAGGTTGATCCGGAAAATGCAGCTGGTCCAGAACGCAGCTGGGACGCTTCTGGCAGGAACACTCTCTAGAGTGCATATCCAGCCGGTGCTCTATCAGCTGCGCTGGCTCCAGATCGAGGACTGGGTCAAGTTCGAGGTTCTGGTGTTGGCCTTTAAAGCCCTTAACGGTCAGGGTCCAGCATACCTCTGGGACCGTCTGTCCTGGTTCGTCCCCCGTAGAGCGCTACACTCAAGGGATCATAATCTGCTGGTGGTCCCCAGACCAAAGAGCATCCGGCTGTCCTCGACCGGGGCCAGGGCCTTTTCAGCCCTGGCCCCGGCCTGGTGGAACTCTCTTCCAGGAGAGATCAGGGCCCTGTGGGTGCGGGATCTGGTGCAATTCCGCACGGTTGAGGGAGAGCAAGTTATACATAAAAACAAACAAACAAACAAACGTGACCCTTGGGCAGTTGGTATCTCTCAACTGAACCTAACTTGCAGGGTTGTTGCAAGGATGAAATGGGGAGGCCACATATACCCCTTGGAGGATGACGGGGATATGGAAAAGGGGTCCATACAGAAAAGCAGTTAAGACCTTGAATCTGTCACTTGCGCAGATACAAAATCTGCAGGTGATATTCTTGACTTACTATGTGGTCAGAAGCTGGCTAGTCTGGTATAGTGGTTAAGAGTGTCAGGCTAGTATCTGGGTGACCCAGTTTTGAATCCCCACCCATGCCGTGGCAGCTCACTGGGTGACTTTGGGCCACTCACGTGCTCTTAGTGTAGCCTACCTCACAGGGTTGTTGTGAGGATAAAATGGAGGAGAGGTGAATGATATAGGCTGCTATGAATCCCCACTGGGGAGAAAGGCAGGATATAAATGAACATAAGAACATCAGAGAAGCCAATGCTGGATCAGGCCAGTGGCCCATCCAGTCCAACACTCTGTCACACAGTGGCCAGAAATACCCGGTGCCCTCAGGAGGTCCACCAGTCGGGCCAGGACACTAGAAGCCCTCCCCACTGTTGCCCCCTCCCCAGCACCAAGAATACAGAGCATCACTTGCCCCAGAGTGAGAGTTCCTATTTATACCTTCTGGTTAATAGCCCCTGATGGATCTCTGCTCCATATGTTTTATCTAATTCCCTCTTGAAGCCATCCACGCTTGTAGCTGCCACCATTTCCTGTGGCCGTGAATTCCAGGTGTTCATCACTCTTTGGGTGAAGAAGGACTTCCTTTTATCTGTTCTAACCCGAGTACTCAGCGATTTCATTGAGTGCCCACGAGTTCTTGTATTGCAAATAAATAAATACTTTGAAAATCAATTGGTGGGCCACACAGACCCCTTTTGTGTCCTATTTAAATTCTCTTCTGGACCAGGATTGAAATGGTGAAAATGGTTTTTGTGTGGTTTAGTGAATTTTTAAAAAATGGTATTCAGAGATGGTCAGCCCCCAAATTTGGCTGCCAGTCTCTGATCCCACAACCTGGCTCCAGAAAAGATCTTCTCCTTGAGACAAATCTCTCGTTATTTGGCTTGGAGAAGCCCCTCGCCACGAGCAGCGGAGACCCAAGAAAATCTGGAAATCAAATTACATTCTTGAACTTCGCCGTGGCCCAGAAGTACCCACAATTAGCTTTGGAACACAGTTGTTATGATTCTGCTTCAAGTTAAGAAAAAACAGACGCGAATGAGCCAAGCCTCGTGGTGATCGGTGGAAGACTTAACTCCCTTCTCTGAATTTAGAGACATTTCTTTGAACCGCGTGGATTACATGTGCTGGAATGGAGAAAAGGCTTGCTGACAAAAACTGGATGGGATGGGGGATTCTTTCTCAGAGGCTCTGCAGTGGGTGAAAGTTATTGTGAAAGGGTGCCTTGTAGGGCGCTGCCTGCACATTCTCATTGGTGATCTGCTGACCTAGTGGGAGGCTCCAGTATGCATCCAAGGGGCTCTGGTGGCACAGCATTAACCCTCCTTTCTTTAACAGGGTTTGCACCTTCACCCGCGCTCTCCCAGAGCTGCTGTTTGTTCTCCTGAGGAAAACATGGAAGCAACATGAGGCAGCCTGTCTGTAGAGTTGCCAGCTCCCGACTGGGAAATACCTGGAGATTTGGGGGGCGGAGCCTGAGGAGGGCGGGGTTTGGGGAAGGGAGGGACTTCAGTGGGGTACCGTGCCAGAGAGCCCACCTTCCAAACCAGCCATTTTCTTCAGGTGAACTGAACTTGTCACCTGGAGATCAGCTGTAATCCTAGGAAATCTCCAGTCACTACCTGGAGGTTGGCCACCCTACCCGTATGTCTCCCACAATGCCATGGGATGTCAGGAATAGGGCTGCCAGGTCCCCCCCCCCCGGCTAGCAGCAGGGGATGGGGGAGCAGGTTGCCAAATCCAGCTTGGGAAACTCCTGGAGATTTGGGGGCAGAGCCCGGTGTGGACAGGGGACCTCAGTGGGGCACAATCTCATAAAGTCCACCCTCCAAAGCATCTATTTTTCCAGGGGAACTGAACTTTGTAGTTTGGAGATGAGCTGTAATTCTGGCGGCTCCCCAGGTCCCACCTGGAGGCTGACATCCCTAGTTCAGGCAACAGTCCAAGGTGAAAGCATTAAAGGCCCAACTAGGACTGCCAGTTCTGGCTTTGGAAATTCCTGGAGATTTGGGAGAGGTGGAGCCTAGGGAGGGTGGGGTTTGGGGGGAGAGGGGACGATGCCACAGAGTCCAGCCTCCAAAGCAGCCATTTTCTCCAGGGGAGCTGAACTCTGTTGTCTCGAGATCAGTTGTCATTCCCAGGCCCCACCCAGAGGCTGGCAAGTCTACCAGTAGCCCTGATCTGGAAATCCTAGTCCTTGGAGGCTAAGTGTGCCTGAAAGCCGCTGCTCTTGAACTGGAAGTTTGATTCCTACGCCCCCCCCCAAAAAAAAAAAAAAAAAAAGCCACCAAGGAACTTTAAACTCTGACGGAAACCCACTGTGCATGTCCTCAGTAGCCTGTACTATGGTACTTTGTAGAATTGAACTTTGGAATGAGCAGCAAATTCTGGGCTGAAGAATGAATTCTTGGGCCAGGGGGAGGGGCTCAAGGACCACCAGAAACAGTGTTCCTCAGCCAGACTATTGGTTTTAAGACCAATTTAACTGTCCCCAAAGAATCCTGGGAATTGTAGTTTGGCAAGGACGCTGGGAATTTTTGTTAGCCCTCCGGCCAGTCACAGAGCCACCGTTCCCAGGTTCCCCAGGGGAGGGAATGACTGAGACAATTTCAGTTGATGATGTAGACAAGCATCTTTTTTCCCCAAAAAAGGAAGACGAAAACAAAACCCCACAAGCTGCAGGTTGCTTGTTCTCTGAATTCCTCTTGGGGACTACTAGTTCCGATGGGCCGCCATGGGTGGAAATGCTACATTCCAAATGGGGGCTCTGTGGCCAATACCCCCTCCCCGCAGACCAGTCTTCTGCGGTCTCTGCAGCGACATTACCCTGACACGACCCCCCCACCGCCTCCCCCTTCGCTTGGCTACTCCACAGCTGTGACATAACATTGTTGAAGACTGGAAGAATTCTGCTTGTGGCAAAGCTGTGCGGAATCTGCTTCCCATTAGCACGCCGCATATTTATGCAGCCTTCATGCAGCAAGCAACCATTTCCCTTTCTCCTCTCCCCCCCAACCGTTCACTAGCGGTCTAGAGCCATGCTTCAGGCAAACGGACACACCACAGCGAGTGTCTCAGCAGCCTTGCAGCAGATCCATGCGTTGGGCACAGTAAGGTGGTTGAACGTTGGATGGTTCCAGATCCTCCGGCTGTGTGGGTTTTTTTAACCATCTGTCGTCTCAAAAAGAGAGAGGGAGGGGGAGGAGGAGGACTCCTTGCAGGTAACACATCAGAGAGAGGGCTAGGCTGGTCCTACTTTTAAGGCTGCCAACCTCCAGGTGGGGCCTGCAGATCTTTGAGAATTACAACTGATCTCCAGATGACAGAGACCAGTTTCCCTCGATAAAATGGCTGTTTTGGGAAGTGGACCCTATGGCATATACTACAGATGAAATGCCTCCCCAAACTCCACTCTCTACAAACAACCCCACAAATACCCAGGAATTTCCCAGGCCACAGCTGGTAAACCTAGCAGCACCCTCACTAGGGTTGCCAAAGTGATGGCTGGTGATCTCCTGGGATTACAACCGGTCTCCAGGCAACAGAGATCAGTTCACTTGGAGAAAATGGCTGCTCTGGAAGGTGGACTCTCTCTGGCACTCTGCCTCATGGAAGTCCCTGCCCTCTCTGGACTCTGCCCTCTTCAGGCTCCACCCCCAAAATCTCCAGGTATTTCCCAACCTGGAGCTGGTAACCCTAACCCTGACTGGCCTTGTTTTAAGGTCTGCAATAAGAATATGCATGTAAGAGCCAGTCTGGTGTAGTGGTTAGGAGCGCGGACTCTAATCTGGGAGAACTGGGTTTGATTCCCCACTCCTCCACATGCAGCTGCTGGTGTAACCTTGGGTCAGTTACAAGTTCTTTCAATGCTGCTCTCTCATGAGTTCAGTTCTCGAGAGAGCTCCCTCAGCCCCATCTATCTCACAGGGTGCCTGTTGTGGGGAGGGGAAGGGATTGTAAGCTGCTCTGAGACTCCTTCGAGTAGTGAAGGGCGGGGTATAAATCCAATCTCTTCTTCTTATGAAACACTCTGGATGCTCAAAAGCACAATGGAAGTACTAAGACTGAATTCATATATGCTATGTTTCAGTCCATTTCATGTAGCTGTGTGGTGTTTTTTTTTTTTTAATTTATTCTATTTTGTAGGCTGCCTTGGGCCAGTTCCTGGAGAGACAGCATAAAATGTTTTAGGTAATAGTACAAAACAGAAAGGCAGCTTTTTTTAAAAAAATGTGATTGTATTAGGTTTGGAACTAATTGATGGCTTTACACAGAGACGGGCTTGAAGTTTCTAGGGTTGCCAACTCCATGTTAGGGAAAGTCCTGGAGATTTGGGGGCAGCGCCTAGGGAGGGTGGAGTTTGGAGAGGGGAAAGGGGCGCTGGAGGGATGTGATGCCGTAAAGCCACCCTCCAAAGCCGCCATTTCCCCCCTGGGAACTGATCTGTATCGTCTGGAGATCAGCTCTAATTCCGGGAGAACTCCAGCTCCCTCCTGGGGATGGAAAACCCTTGCAATTGTGTTCCCGCTTTTACCGTGCCTATTTGATTTGAGCTACATTCTCAAGTCTTTGGAGCCTTAGAAGTGTCAGGGGAAAGTGTGATACTTCACCAGCACCATCCATTTAAATGCTTCAAACGCTACCATTTAAAGGCTGGAGGGGGGAGAAGTAGCCAGCCTCGATTAACAATCCAGAAACAGATTATTGCGGGTAGTAAGGAAAGGAATGTGTGTCCTCAGGCAGTTTCGGCCACAAGGGCCGCCTCGGAGTTTCCCCAGCTCAGATGGGTCTGGGGTACAGGAGCACCTGCTTACATCAGCAGCCACAGCTGAGCAAGCCGGCTGGACCTGAACTGGGCAGTGTTGCTAAGAGGAGCCGGGCCTGCTCCCGTGAGCCCCATCAGAGGCAGACAGATAGCCAGGAAGTCAGTGAGGGAAGGGGATGGAGTTGTGCATCTGTGTGTGTAAAGACTGTTTTACTGTTCCAAATACTTCTTTCCTGCCTTCAAGGTGGACCTCAGTTAAAGTTGCCAGCTCCAGGTTAAGAACATAAGAACAGCCCTGCTGGATCAGACCAGTGGTCCATCTAGCCCAGCATCCTCCCTGTCTCACATATAGGGTTGCCAGCTCTGGGCTGGAAAATACCTGGAGACTTTGGGGGTGGAGCTGGGAGAGGGTGGGGTTTGGGGATGGGAGGGGCCTCAGCAGGGTCCAGTACCATAGAGAGACCACCCTCCAAAGCAGCCATTTTCTCCAGGGGTGCTGATCTCTGTCAGCTGTAAAAGCAGGAGATCTCCAGGCCCCACCTGGAGGCTGGCAGCCCTACTCACATAGTTCCTGAAGAGCTGGGAGCAGAGCCTGCAGAAGGTGAAGTTTGAGGAGGGGCAGGAGGACCTCAGCAGGGATGTGATGCTATAGAGACCACCCTCCGAAGAGGCCATTTTCTCCAGGGAAACTGATCTCCGTGGTCTGGAAACCATTGTAACAAGGGTTGACATCGCTGGGTTGGGAAATTCCTAGAGATTTGGGGGTGACCTTGTGAGGGCGGGGCTTGGGGAGAGGAGAGACCTAAGGTGGGCACAGCGCCATAGAGTTCACCCTCCCAGGCATCCATTTCCTCCAGGGAAACTGATCTCTGTAGTCTGGAGAACATTTGTAACAAGGGTTGACATCTCTGGGTT
Organism: Gekko gecko; assembly: GCA_029375565.1. Taxonomy (NCBI): domain Eukaryota; kingdom Metazoa; phylum Chordata; class Lepidosauria; order Squamata; family Gekkonidae; genus Gekko; species Gekko gecko. The sequence continues at coordinate 1,584,569 of JAPDNY010000012.1, read as the reverse complement.
GGGAAATTCCTAGAGATTTGGAGGTGGAACGTTGTGAGGTTGGGGCTTCGGGTGGCAAGGGACCTCAGGTGGGCACAGCGCCATAGAGTGCACCCTCCCAAGCATCCATTTCCTCCAGGAGAACTGCTCTCTGTAGTCTGGAGACCAGTTGTGATTCCAGGAGATTTCCAGGCCCCTGGCAGCTGGCGGCCCTAATAGTCTTTGCTTTGTGGTTTTGCTGGGCCTCCAACATATGTGCTTTCACATGCCACAACAGCTGCTCATTTCCTGCCTATCTTCCGAATCTCCTTTTTCCACTGACCAAAGGCTGCCACCACCAAGTTCACTCATAGCTACAACTCTTGGCCAATGGCCAGTCACATACTCCAAATGCTCCTTGGCACCCATGCAGCTAATATGAATAGAATGGCGGATGTTGACACGGCTTCTGATAGGTCTGCCTTCCTGCCATCCTCGGGACATCATTTCCGGGCGCTGAAAATGGCCAGCAATGTATGTGGAGTCCCACAGGGGTGCCGTATGCCACACTAGGGAGACAAAAGGGCCTGCCGTTCTAAAGTTCTGGAGTCAACAACCAGATTGGTTTTTCTTAAAGAAATCTTCTTCTTTTTAAACATGGCTCACTTTTACTTCTGGATCTAATTCTTTCTCCATTTCTTTTCCCCCCAGCAGATGAGCTTAAAGTCTTTAGTATTGTCCTTTTACAAATGTGTCAGAAAATAAAGTTCCTGAGGCAAAAAGCCTTTAAATTCCGATAAGGAAAATAGGATTCAGTTCACAAATGCCTGAGATGAGGCTTTTCCAAATGCCACGACACACACAAATCCCTGTTCTTAGGAACGTCACAGTGCCGGTTTGTTACTTTTATTGACCAGATCACCATTTCGGAGTGCTGTTTTTGCAGCTTGCATCTCCACTGACAACTGGGGATTTTCCTCAGAAACCAAAATTAGGACTTGGCCATCTGCTAATCCTTCACATGTCTACAAAATCCCAGTGGCAAGCCCAATCTGCTTACAATTTCAACATACTCTCTGACTCACTTCATCTCCCTAACAATTTTCTCATGCTGATTGTATTTGGGAGGTACAGTGTTTCTGTCATATTCGTGTAACACAGTCATTGCCAGCTTATGGGGCCTTTAAAGAAGTGCTAGTGTGCTGCAGAAAACGACATTTAACATTGGAGTGCTCCTCTGCTCACTCTGGACAGGAGGCGCCGACTGCTTTGCTGCATGAGCTATGGCTCTTGTCTGGCTCCCCCCCCCCCCGCAGGCTCTCTCAGGGGTCGGCTAATTCTGATGCATCTCTGCTTTGGGTATTATTTAGAAGAAGAAGAGATGGGATTTATACCCCGCCCTTCACTACCGGAAGGAGTCTCAGAGCGGCTTACTAACTCCTTTCCCTTCCCCTCCCCACAACAGACACCCTGTGAGGTAGGTCAGGCTGACAGAAACTGCTCTTTTCAAGAAGAGCTGTGCCAGAACTATGGCTTGCCCCAGGTCATCCAGCAGGTGCAAGTGGAGGAGAGGGGAATCAAACCCAGTTCTCCCAGATTATACTGGCTCATTCCACTGCCCCTGATGCAGACAAGCAGCAGCATCTCCTACCCTCAGAGAAGATATAGATTAAGGTTGCCAACTCTGGGTTGGAGATTCCTAGAGATTTGGGGATGGAGCCTGGGGAAGGCATGGCTTGGGGGCTTTAGTGGAGTATAACGCCATATAGCCCACCCTCCAAAGCAGCTGTTCTCTCCAGGGGAGCAGGTCGTTGTGGTCTGAAGATCAGCTGGAATTCCAAGAGATCTCCAGCCCCTACCTGGAAGTTGGCAATCTGACCACTAGATTGACTTGCATAAAAACAGGGAGGCATTTGAGACAAGGGCCAAAAACGTCACACTAATGACGAAGAGAATTAGAGGTGCTGAAAAGCATTGCACAGTTTCAAAATCTGTCAGTTCTTCATATTTTCAAATCCACATTTTCCAACTCAAGTGTGACATACACATTTCAGAATATTCATTCTCTGTTTTGATTGGTTCACAGGGTGAAGTTGATATAAAATGTACACGGAAGCCCGTATTGCAAGTCATTCCTACTAGCAAGCAGCAATCCCTGCTACTAGTATTGCAGTACAAGTAGCTACTGTACAGATACAATCAAGCAAGCCGATAAGTGATGTTTGAGCAACGTTTTTATGTTAAATATGGACTGAGGGACGAAAATTTGAAGGAGCCCTTTTATTTCAGCTTTTAAGAGTACATTTGGAACACAGGACAACTTTTCCTTTGGCGGCAGCAAGATTTCATCTCCTCTCCTTCCCCAGAGCCACCTTTTACACAACAGCCTGCAGCCTATTTACTGCTTGGCAAAGGAAGTCCCCTATCACAAGGAAGAATGGGCGGAATTCCTTTATCTGTGACTGCTCCTGGCGCTCTGGCCCCTTCCCGTCTCCTGAGTATACACAAAGGGCCCCCTTTTCCTTTTGTTGAGGCAGCAGTCCCAGCTTTTCAAGATGCTTTATTATTTAAGAAAAAGATCCTGCCGGGGTAGGATTAAAGAACAATCCCTTTCTTTTAAAAAAAAGCTCTTTGGTGTTGTTCAAGGTGAAAAGTTAACAATAAAGAATAAGGAAAATGAATCACTGGTCTTTGCCCTTCATAGTAAATTTGACCTCCACTGTTTTTCAAGCCTGCATTCATATTTCTAATCAAATATGGGAAAGACATCACCAGCATCTTAATTGCTCCTTTGTGGTCATTCTAAATTTCTGCAGCTATTCTGATTTGGCTTTTATTTTTCCTACCGTGAAGGTTGCTCCCTCTTCCCCTTTAAGATAAGGAAACCCCCAAAAAGAAGGCGTTTGGAATACATTATGCAGATGATAAATATTTGCATAAACAAGAAATACACTGTATATTCTTACTGCAAAAAGTGAGAACATTGGTGATTTTTTAAGTCTTTGGTCAAGGATTAAAATGAGGAAGTTTTAAAACTTTGTGAGAGAGAAATCAGATGTAGGCATAAAGGAGTCAAAATAATAAGGGACCCAAAGAAGCACAATAAATAGGAGGGACACGCAAACACTTCCCTTGGAGACCTTGTCAGGTAGCCCAGGAGCAGGTTCAGTTGAGTGTAACCAGCCAGGGGCATTGATGCCAATGGGCACAAGCTTGCCTACCACTGCCCCTGTCAGTAGCCAGGAGGAGACCCAGAATCTGAGAACAAGCAATAAATGAAAACCCACCTAAAATATTTTTGCTGGCCATATCTAAACTTTCTTTTGGGGGCCTCTCCTGAAATTCCTCAGTTTCCTTGTCTGGAGAGGAATTCCCAAATTCATTTCAAGAATTAGTTTTACATGAAAAGATCCTGATGGATTCAACTGCTGGATTCAAACCTTGTTCTGTTGCTTCAGCCCAACGCAGCTGCCCACCTGAGGCCATTAGAAGTAAAGTCAGAGAAGGTGAGGCAGGTGGGGTGAGGCAGACTGTCAAAGCACTTACTGTTCCTAACTGGAATATGCGGGGCAGGGGGAGACATGTGACCTGGCAAATGAAACAAGTTCTATAGCAAATAGTTGTTCTACACTACAGGGGGAATATTCAAAATGGCAACTCCACTTGCACACCTGCAACATAAAGTGTGGTGGTTCCAGGGAAGCTCTGGGGCTCCCTTCTCTGCATTGTATCTACCAGCTCTAATACGTCTTTCGACATTCAAAAGGGGAGATTGTCCCAGGTGATTCACCCAAAGGGACCAGTCCTCCCAGGAACAGGACTCTGCTGTGCAAGGGGACTCCGGGAAAGGCGGCTTTGGGAACTGCTGTCATTGAGCCTCTACACATTCCTGTGCTACTTACTTTTGGGGGGTTGTCATTAAAAACATTTTGCTCACCTTTGTTTTTGTTACGTCTAACATCAATAAACTTTAAAAAAAAACACATTTTGCTTAAACCACCTAAGGGTGTCTCAGACTCACCAGTACAGGTTTAAAATGCCTGTATTTTCTCTGTCCCTTTCTGGGCAACATCCAAATTGGGTGGGAAGTGAAATTTTCCACCAATCTGGACAAAAACGTGGTCAGTATAAAATGGGAAAGGACAAGATCAGGACCTGCGAACAGCCCTGGGGCAAGTGGAGCCACGCAGCTCACACAGGGGCCCATTGGGCAAGCGGACACCCATGGATTTATTTTATCTATTTAATTCATGTGTATCCTCTCCCCAAGGGGGACCCAAAGCAGCTTACATCGTTCTCATCTCCTCCACTTCATCCTCACAACAACCCTGTGAGGTAGGCTAGGCAGAGAATGTGTGACAAGCCCCCGGTCACCCAGCGAGCTTCTATTTCACAAGTAGGGATTTGAACCCGGGCCTCCCAGATACTAGTCCACCATGCTTAACCACTGCACTGCACTGGCTCCACACCCATTGTTTTCATTGACAATCGGGACTGAGAAGACCCTGAGGGGCAGCCTCAAGGGAACCGCAAGAGATGCAGCACACTCGAATTTCCCCAGTAAGTTAAGGGGCTGATCCATTCCTGGTAGAGAACATGCCTCATTTAATGGTAGAGGACATACCTTCCATGCGGATGGTCTTAGGTTCAGCCCCTGTCAGCCCTGGAGAGCTCCTGGCACTCAGAAGACACATTTCAAACCTTAGTTGACCAGTGGTCTGATCTGGTGGAGAGGTGTCTTTCTGAGATGAACAGCTAAAGTTCTGTGGGCAAAGATATCAAACCTTTGAACCCTGACCCCCACCTACAAGGATTTGTGCTGACCCAGCTGACAACTTCCATAATTTTTGTTGGGAGCAACGCCTGCTTTTACAAAGTTAGTTAATCCAAAACCAGCAGAATGCATGCCAAAACAAGCTCATTCCTACCCATTTACTTCTGATAGATTTAAATCAGCTGGAGTCTTTCTCAGTGATAGATTCAGAAATCTGTTCATCCTACATACTGAGTGTTCTAATAATAATAATAATAATAATAATACTTTAGATTTATTGATCACTTTTTCCCACACACTTCTGGGCTCAAAGTGATTCACAGTTACTCAGTTTTGACAATGGACTAACAATATTCATGGGGGAATAGGGGAGACAACACACATATAATTATTAAGCACACACTGTAGCCACTTGGGAGGATTTGTCTGCAGGCTGAATCAGACGTGAACCAACGGCGTTTTTCTTCTGCCGGCTGGCTAATACCGCAGGTTCCTTCACATCTGACCAAAGGGTCGCCATCCTCCCAGTTAGGGTTGGCAGCCCCCCCCCAGTCCGGGCAGGGGTTCCCCCACTTTTATGGGGAACCCCACCCACAAATGCCCCTGAATGCAATATGATAATATCACCCGGAAGTGATGTCATAATGTTGCCACTGTCGCACGGTGACGCTCTAGTCTTTGGGCAAAACTCTGTGGTAAAATTGGGCTCAAACCATAGAGTTTTGCCCAAAAACTAGAGCATCACTGCATGACAGCAGGGACATGATGATATCACTTCCAGGTGATGTCATTGAGCCCCATGTGCTTCATGCACGCAGCAGAAGACTCCTGGAGAAGGCCCGTCAATCCCCCACCAGCTGCCAGGTAGGACCTGGCAATTCTGGAAATCTCCCAGAATTCCAAGTGACCCCCAGAATACAGAGATTAGTTCCCTTGCAGAAAATGGCCACTTTGGAGTGTGGAATCTATAGAATTATACCCTGCTAAAGTCCCTCCCCTCCTAACACCCTTCCCTCACCAAGCTCCATGCCCAAATCCCCAAGAATGTCCCAACTCAGAGCTGTCAGCCCTTTTGACATGCCTTTCAGCCCTATCCAAATTAGTGCCTCTTCCAGCCCGAAATGGGAGGCTTCTGTGACATCACAGAGACATCGAAGGCCATCTGCCATTCCTGGTGAGAACAAATGGGCCAGAGACATCTGAGGTTGGTGGTGACAGGCCCTGGATGGACCACCATGTTGATCCCTGACACCAACCGTGGTCACCTAGTTGGAAGCCAAACACATACAATATGTTGCCACAGCCCCCCCAGGGGAGGACTTAGTGGGGGTTAGCAGAGATGGTGAGAAAGACTTGAGGGCATCAGATTGGCTATGTTAATGAGGAAAAACTTCCATTCAAAATGGTAGCAGGATGTTGTTCCCAGTGGTCATTCTGGCAAAAGTTAAACTAATGGCTGGGGCAGATTGGACATTAAGGCCACCGGGAAAAGTTCCAATGGGCCGGGCCACCCCAGGGCAGCCCCTGCAAAGTGGGCAGCCACTGCAGGGGGGGCACATAAGCTTCTACCGCGAACCAGTAGTCCCCCCACAAGCAGCCAGGCATGAGCTGTTGCAGCCACATAGGACCACCGACCTCCAGATGAAGCCATAGAGGCCACCCTCCAAAACAGCCAGTTTCTTCAGGGAAACCAGGGCTTCCAACATCCACCTGGTGGCTGGAGATTTCCTGGGATTTCAGTCAGTCTCCAGGTGACAGAGAGCAGGTCCCCTGGAGATAATGGCAGCTTTGAAAGGTAGACTCTGTGGCATCACACAGTCCCTCCCTTCCACAAACCCTGTCCTCCCCAGACTCTGTCCCCAAAATCTCCAAGAATCTTCCAACCCAGAATGGTGGCAACCCCAAAGGGAACTGACCTCTGTAGCCTAGAAATCAGCTGCAATCCCAGAAGATCTCCAGGCCCCACCTGGAGAGTGGCAACCGTGACCCACAGCCAATGGTTCTAATTTAGTCCTAAAGTGGTAAATCAAACAGATTAGTGGGCCAACAGTAAAAACTTAATGTATGTGATATAAAAAGATACATGTATTTATTAGCAAAGAATTAAAAAAACATATAAGGGTCCAATCACGCCTCATGTAAAAATACCAAAATCTTACACACAAGGGCCAATGAACTAGACCTGACACGTTTTGGCCTGCATAGGCCTTCTTCAGAGGTCAAACACAATGGGGGGGAAATTGGCTTATATCATAATACAATACAATCATACAGTTATGCAACATGGTTACAAGATGGACGAGAAAAGAATTGTTCCAAAGTGAAACCACCACTAGGCACAGAATAAAAGTATAAATGAGGCCTCCAAAGATGCAATCACATGCCAAAAGATACTTCACTGAGAATAATTTCTCATCCAGAAAGTGCCTTCCTATGAATGTTTAGCCAAAATGTCCTCAGTAAAATTGTCCCTTTAGCAATTTGTTCCTCATTGTGTTTGACCTCTGAAGAAGGCCTACGCAGGCCGAAACGTGTCAGGTCTAGTCCATTGGCCCTTGTGTGTAAGATTCTGGTATTTTTACATGAGGTGTGATTGGACCCTTATATGTTTTTTAATTCTTTGCTATTAAATACATGTATCTTTTTATATCATATACATTAAGTTTTTACTGTTGGCCCTCTATTCTGTTTGATTTCTCTCTTTAGGTTCTGGTTTCCAGATTTCAAGGTTAAGTCCCCTCCCCTTTTGTCTCTAATTTAGTCTTGCCATAAAGAATCCTATCCCAGAAAGCTCTCCTCAAGAGGGATTCAAACAATTTCCCCTTTCCTTCCCCCAGATGTTATAAACACAACATGAATTGAGTTAAATTTGTTGCCCAAGTTCTGGCATCAAAGAAGACGGGGGTATTTCTGCAGGGAGCCCTGAGTGGCCAGGTCAGTTTGGCAATTCTAGTCCAGCGAGGGCCCAGACGGTGCAATCGCCCTTCAGCAACGTCCTACGTCTCTCTAAAAGGCCTGAGACATAAATGGGGAATGGCTGTCAAAGGGAAAGTCTGTCACCCTGGCAGATGTTTTAGTGAGAGAAACCCATTTAGGAGAGTTAGAAATTAACTTGGATAATTTCATTCTAATTAGGATTGCAACTGAAAGATAACCAAGAGGCCTTGCTGGAACGAGTCCACAGACGAAGCCACTGTGTTCCCCCCCCCCTTCATCTTGCATTTGCTTTTCAATGCACAATATTCATTGCCCCTCCTAGGAAATTAGGAAACCTCATTGTGTTTGTGGGTGAAGAATGCATGGGGGGGAGGCATTCAAAACTAGAAGCCAGCAGAGCTTGCAAACAAAGTCTAGTCAGAACACGGTAATGATGAGGGCAATTTGGAAGGAAGGGATGCCAACTAGAATGGCTACAGGCATCGCCTTGGGGATGGCAAAGGTTACCTACAGAGATTGGTGGTTGAACATTTTGGAAACAAGAGTCCCAGTTTTGCAAACTTAGTAATGCTGTTGACAGAGATGCTGCTAAAATTGACAGACTATTCCACCTTCCTTAGCTGTACACGTTCCACTTCGCTATTATCTATGACAGCTAAATGGAACCTCCATGTTCAGAAGCAGTATATCTCCAAATAGCAGACACCAGGGACACACAACAAGAAAAAGAGGTTGCCCGCTTGGAATCTATTGCATTTTTATCATACCCTTCCTTCAAGGGACTCAGGGACGTCCTGCATCTATTTCACCTTCAGAATATCTCTGATGGCTGTGGAAGGTCACCCACATAGTGACCCAGGCAGAATAGCTGAGTATAATACAATTCCTCCCTCTAGGGATGCCAGCCTCCAGGTGGGGCCTGGGGATCTCCCAGAATTGCAGCTCATTTCGAGACTACAGAAACCAGTTCCCCCTGAGAAAACGGATGCTTTGGAGGTGGACTCTACAGCACTGTATGGTACCCCACTGAGGTCCCTCCCCAAATTTCCAGGAGTTTCCCAACCTGGGTCTGGCCGCCCCACACCCCTCCCCTGCTGGTGGCTGGGGGTGGGACGGGGACCTGGAAACCCTACCACTGCTATGGGAGGAAAAAAAATAACTAGGCCAATAGGAAAGTGCTGCGGCCTCTGGGCAGGGTCACTCTCTTCCTACGATTTAAGACAGAACAATGCCAAGAGAAGCTGCCAGGAAGGGGCAGGGACATCCAAAAGACCAGGGACGAGCGGAGCTGAGCAGGCCCCCTGCCCTGTGGCTCGGATCCTGGCCACCAGCAGGCCCACCGTGAACGCTCCCCGTCACTTAAAGGGCCAGTCCGCTCATGAAGTCGTAGCCCAGCGGGCAGCCAGGCCCTTGGCCCACTTGACCTTCCACAGTTCTGCTTTGAATAGAGACGGACAAAGCATCCCAGCAGGGCAGGGTTGCCAGGCTCCAGATGGCACCTGGAGATCTCTCAAAATTCACAACTGATCTCCAGCTGACCAATATCAGTTCCTCCGCAAACCTCCAGGTATTCCCCAGCACAGAGCTGGCTGCCCTACAGTAGAGAGCTGGTACAGGGCAGCAGTTAGAGCGCGGGAGAAGAATCTGGGAGACCCAGGTTCAGATCCCCATTTTGCAGGGGAAGCTGTCAGGGTGATCTTGAGCCAGTCAAACGCTCTCAGCCAAGCCTACCTCACAGGGTTCTTGTGCAAATAAAATGGCGGAGAGGAGTACGATTTAAGCTGCTTTGGGTCCCCATTGTGGAAGAAAGATGGGGTATGAGTGAAATAAACAACAGAATCATGATAACACGTCCCTTTTTGATTTGTTTTTCCATTTTCACTGCAAATGGTTTCAGTAAGGCTATTTTCATGGAAAGTACTGATTATCTGGTTGTTTCTTTTACAGATTTTTATGGAGTTTACATGCAGTTTCTACAGGACTGATATGTACAATGTACTCCATCTATATATATACAGTTATTATTTTATTAACTTTATTTATATCCCTCCTTTCTCTACAATGGGGACCCAAAGCAGCTAGCTTCACTCTCCACACCTCCATTTTATTCTCACAACAACCCTGTGAGGTAGTTTGGGCGGAGAAGGTGTGGCTGGCCCCCAAGGTCACCCACGGAGCTTCCACGGCAGAGCAGGGAGGCACGCCCGGGTTTCCCAGGTCCTAGTCCAAGACTTTTAACCAGGATCCTGCAGGTGCTTTGATGCAGAATATAGATTAATTTATTTATTAGTGTAAGGGGACTGAAAATGGCATGAAAATAAAAACTTCAGTTTGCAAACTTTGCATAAAGGTAGATATGTACAATTTCTGGAGATTCTGAAGCCAGCACCCCCCCCCCCAGAAAAAAATGGAAATTTGAGGGGTGTTGAAATTTTATAACATTGATAACACTAAAACTCTTTATTAAAGTAGCAAAGTTTGAGTCCAGTGGCACCTTAAAAGCACCACTGGACTCAAATTTTGTTCCGTTGCTTCAGACCAACAGGGCTACCTACCTCAATTTATCTTTATTAATGTGTCATAATTAAACACATTAAGGTAAAGGTTCCCCTTGCTCGAAAGCTAGTCGAATCTGACTCTAGGGGGCGGTGCTCATCTCTGTTTACAAGCTGAAGAGCCAGCACTGTCCAAAGACGTTTCCGTGGTCATGTGGCCGGCATGACTAAATGCCAAGGTAGATGGAACTCTGTTACCTCCCCACCAAAGCGGTACCTATTTATCTACTTGCAATTTCTTGCTTTTGAACTGCTAGGTTGGCAGGAACTGGGGCCCAAAATGGGAGCTCACTCTGTCATGCGGCACTCGGGTCTCGAACTGCTGAACTATCGACCTTCCGGCCTGCAGTTCAGCGTCTTAACCGCTTGAGCCACCATGGCCCAATTAAATACATTATTGCATATTAATTGTTGCAAAATCATTTATATGTTTAAAAAAACACCATTGCAGCCACCACTATACCGTGTCTACAGTGTAGGAACTTTCTTTCAGTGTTCTCCCAAATTTCTCAATTTTTCTATTGGAAAATTTGAGAAAGTTCGCAGAGTTTTTCATGCTGTACATTTGAAATTAATGAAATGATTTGTAAGACAAGGTTTTTCCTCACTCAATTTTTTTTTTATAAATTTTTCAGCACTCTCCCACCACAATTCCTCAATTTTTCTTTAGTCCTTAGACTTCTGCATTTTGAGTGTGAAAAAATCTTGTCTTAAGAAGCATTCTACTCATTCTAAGAGAGAAACTATTGTGTAGGAAATTAATTTTCAGTGCTCTTCCATATCTTCCATTGGGAAAAAAAAACTTTTTTCAAAAGTCCTTGGGAGAAGGGAGGGAATCCCCCCCGAATCCCCCCCCACAATTTCCATTTTTCTCTCCTGAACTTTCACATCTTCACATAAGAGAAAAATAGTTGGTTTTTAGACCCTGCTTTTCTCTACATTAAGGAGTCTCAAAGTGGCTTCCAATCACCTTCCCTTCCTCTCCCCTCAACAGGCACCTTGTGAGGTAGGCGGGAAAGAGAGAGATTTGGGGGGACTGTGACTGGCCCAAGGTCACCCAGCGGACTTCATGTGGAGGAGGAGTGGGAGTCAAACCCTGTTCTCCAGATTAGAGTCAGCCACTCTTCACCACGACGCCACACTGGCATGAGACAAGTGACTGAAACAGGGTTATTTGGATAGAACTGCCAATGCCAATCTTCCCTCTAAGTTGTGGAGTCCTGTGAGCAAAAATTCTACTTTGTGAGCTCCTGGCATTAAAGTTGTGAACAAGCGATTTGGCTGCTGCATAAATTAGTTTGCTCTGGAGCCGTCCTTCGTGAGCTAAGACAAAAATGTGTGAGCCAGAGGCTAAAAAATGGTGAGCTAACTCACACTGACTCAGCTTGGAGGGAACACTGGCAACCTTTCAAATTTTTATATTCCAAACTATGAGCAACAGCAACTCTCCTGGGATATCTAGTTGGGTGTTTCCCAGTCCTTCATCCATGGACCTGATCCAACACTTTCACCAGATGTGCTCAACAGCTGAGTCATGGTAGTTCCATTGCAACTGGCACTCACAGAAGCTGTGATTCCAGAAGATGGGGGGCTGGGATCTCTGTGCTGCACCACCACCTCTTGGGGTCAAGTCAAGAACCTGTGGCAACACCTGGGGAGGCCCAGGCCCTGCAGGGAAGAGTGCATCCTGCTTGCACTGACAAAACACTTTTAACTGGCCTGGGGTTGGTAGGGTTGCCACCTCTGGGTTTGGAAATTCCTGGGGGGTGGGGGGTTAGAGCCTGGGGAGGACTTGGTTTTGGGGAGGGCAGGTTCCTCAGCAGGATCTAATGCCCTCAGGTCCACCCTCCAAAGCAGCCATTTTCTCCAGGGGAACTGAACTCTTCCTCTGGGGATCAACTGCAATTCCGGGGTATCTCCAGCCACCGCCTGGAGGTTGGCAGCCCTAGGGTGGGGGAAGTGAGGGAGAAGCAGCTGGGGAGAGGGTGGCAGGGAAGATGAGAAGGGACAAAGGAGATGGCTGAAAGCTCCTTCATCTGCCTTTCCTTCCTCCTCTGCGGGTTGCCTCTACTTCATCCCACAACTTGGCAAACGCTGCAGATGCTCTCTGCTGACTGACAAGTTCCCCAGAATATGATCGAGGAGTCAAAGTGCTAAAAGGCGCAATCCGGTCCTGAGCGCATAAAATCCACTCTGTCAGCATCACATGGCAAACCACAGCACTCAAGGCTTGAGAGACCCCCTCCCCTCAGCCAGCATTTGGTGCTTGCCTTCCACTGACTGACTGGGCGCGCCTTCTAACTTGTGAAGAAGGATGCTGGTGGACTTGGGGGGTGGTCCCACGGCTCCATGACTGGCCTGAAAGCGAGCCGGAGCATCAGGGCTTTTCCTTACACAGGAGTTGCTGTGGCAACATAAGCTGCAGCTCCTGTGTGAGTCCTTGTGAGGGAGGAAGGGAGGTCAGCCGATAAGGATCAGCCAAGTTGTCTTTCGCTGCAAAGGATCTGGCCGAGGCGACGGAAACTCATTCTTGCTTGGCTGAAGCTGCAGGTTTTAGGGCTTTCTAGAAGATCTCTGTGTGGACACACAGGGGGGAAACGCAAAGAATCTTATTCTGGGGGAGGGGGGGGGAAATGGCATCTCTGCCACTTAGGGTTGCCAACCTCCAGGAGAGGCCCTGGAGACCTTCCGGAATCCCAGTTGATCTCCAGACTGCAGAGACCAGTTCTCCGGGAGGAAAGGACTGCCTTGGGAGAAGGAACTCCGAAGCAGTATTGTGTCCCACTGAGGACCTTCCCCTCCTCCAACCCCACCCTCCCCAGGCTCCACCATTAAATCTCCAGGAGTTTCCCAACCTGGAGGTGGCAGCCCTGCACAGTGATACCAACCTCCAGGTAGGACCTGGAGTTCTCCCAGAATTACAGCTGGTCTCCAGACCCACAGCCATCAGCTCCCTTGGAAATAATGGCAGCTTTAGAGGGGCGGACTCGGGCCTCACATCCCTGCTGTGCTCCTGCCCCTCCGTAAACCCCACCCTCCCCAGGCTCCACCCCCAAATCCCCAGAAATTTCCCAGCCCAGAGCAAGCAGCCCTATCACCAGTCCTCTGGCTCCACTCGCAGCTGGCGGCCTGTTGCCGCAGTCACGGGAAATCCTTCCATTTGAAAGATGGCAGCCAGTCACAAGCCCTGCCTTACACCGGCCCCAGTGAGTGCTAAGGGAGACACTGATGGGTGCCTGGGTGCCCACGGGCACCGTGTTGGGGAACCCTGATCTATATTGTCCGAAGGGCTTCTGGTACTCCCATCCCTGACTGTCCCAGAGGCAAAGTCTGAGCCGGGGGCCCGGCTGCTGCCCCTGCCAACAGATCTTCCCTGCCAGGCACTCTCAATGGCAGCCTCCTCAGCACAGCCAAGAAGGAAGGCCCAGCCCTCCAGATTTCCCAAGAACATTTCTCTCTCTCACGCGCGCTTAAGAGCCAGGAACACAAACAAGGCAGCTAAGCCGGCAGCAAGATCCCAACCAGGAGAGCCCAGCTGCACTCATCACGGCCCCCCTTGAGAGTTGCTATTATTTATTGGTGTGTTTGGAAGTCACGCTGAAAATAAAAATAAACGCTTCATGGGAATTATTCATTTTGAGGCTCTTCCCTGAGAGTTGCTGTTCACATTTCAGGATTTCACTCTGCTTCAGGGTTTAAAAACAGGCTCCGTTGGGTTTCTTCTCCCTTCTTCCCCCGGCCCAAGAAATCACACAAATCTTTCCTCTGCATTTGAAAATAAAATGCATCTAATGCCAAGCCCATACTTTAAAACCCATCAATCCAGCTGCCACACAAGCTCTGTAACTGTTTCTATCAGCGTGTCAGGCTCAATAGCTAGTAAGTCCAGGCATTCTTCATCAAAAGATATGCTTTACTGGAATACAAGGATGTTGCCCACAGTATTACTTCTATTGTCAGGAATGCCCACTTAGCAGCAGGTAGGCACTATTACAGTATGATGCAAAGCGAAATTAGCAAATGAACTTATAGCGCGTGCATGCGGGAAAACTCCCGGCGGGAAGGTTACTTAATGACCGGGAGAACCACCCCCCCCACCACCTAGTCACGTAGAACTGGAAAATTCCCCAGACAGAGGAACGCTCCAAAGCCTTATTTCCAAGGCCGCTGCGATAACAGGCGGCTGGAAAGAAACGGTCTCCCACAGTTGCAGCTGGCCCACTAAGGGCAAGCGCAGAAGCAAGAAACAAGACAATAAACAATGAATACAGTATGACTGAAACCCAAAGAATCATGAATGGCTTTCTGACACAGCGGCTCCAACACTTGCCTCCATCCTAGAGCTTTCCCTGACATCATGACATCATTTCCTCTTTTCTTGCACACTGGTGTGACACTGGTGCACCTGTCCCCCCTCCCTAAATGCTCCCAGGGGTTCCAGGCTCTGGAGTGGCACCCCGATGCCCCAGGGCAGTGATTTCCCAGCAGAGCATTCCCAACGGACCTCTGGTCCAAAGTCCCCCTGGCAGTCATGTTGCCATCATGACTTAGCCTTCGCCTAAGGATGCCACTTACTCACTGGGGGTAGGAGATTTCCTGCCCCCAGCTCCTGTTGCCTGGCAGAGCTCCAGAAGCCAGCAGGGAGGGGATCACATCAAGCACAATGGCGTTACATCCCTTCTGGGAAAAGCCTGGAAATGACAGTACTCCTCTCTAGAAATTACTGGAAACTATGGTTTTACCATAGAGTTTCCGGTGATTCCTACAGTAGCTTGATGTCATAGTGTTGCATAATGGTACCTAGGATTGCCAGCTCTGGCTTGGGCAATTCCTGGAGATTTGGGGGTGGAGCCTGGGTACAGTGGGTTTTGGGGAGGGGAGGGGAGGGACCTCGAAAAGGTATAATACCATAGAGTCCATACTCCAAAGCAGCTGTTTTCCCCAGGGGAACTGAACTGTCATCTGAAGAACAGTTGCAATTCTGGCATCTCTAGCAGTGCCCCATATCTCCCCGCCCCCAACTCACACTGGTTGCCAGCGACTGCCAGAGACCCAGGCTGCAGGGGCCTCTGGGCCCCACCATGTTTCCAAAGTGAGCTCTGGGAGCTTGCTGGATCCTAGAGGCCTTCCCAAGTCCAGTAGGGCTAATCCGGACACTCAGCAGATGATTTTGTGCATTGCTGAGGAGCAGGATTGCCAACCTCCAGGTGGGGGCTGGGGATCGCCCGGAGTGACAACTGATCTCTAGACTGCAGAGATCGGTTTCCTTGGAGAAAATGGCGGCTTTGGAGGATGGGCTCTGTGGTGTTACACCGCACTCAGGTCCCCAAGCTCCACCCTCCCCAGGCTCCACCCACTAACTGCCAGGAATTTCCCAACCTGAAGCTGGCAAACCTATCTGGAATTCTATGCAGTTAGGCCCTGTGCCAAAACAAAATGCAGAGACCAGTTCCCCTGTGGAAAATGGTAGCTCTGGAGGGTGGACACTATGGTAAATTCACTGCCACAGGAGGTGGTGGTGGCTACAAGCCTGGATGGCTTCAAGAGGGAATCGGATGGAGCAGAGGTCCCATCAGGGGCTATTAGCCAGAAGGTATAGATAGGGACTCTCAGTCTGGGGCAAGGGATGCTCTGTATTTTTGGTGCTTGGAGTTGGGGGAAACAGTGGGAGGGCTTCTAGTGTCCTGGCCCCACTGCTGGACTTCCTGATGGCACCTGGTATTTTTGGCCACTGTGTGACAGAGTGTTGGACTGGATGGGCCATTGGCCTGATCCAACGTTGGCTTCTCTTATGTTCTTTGTTCCTGTTGGCGGCAGTGAACAGGACTCACAATCATGGGTTTAAATTAAGGGCGGGAAGGTACCGGCTGGATATTAGGAAAAACTTTTTGACAGCAAGAGTTGTGCAACAGTGGACTCAGCTGCCTGGGGAGGTGGTGAGTCCCCCCTCACTGGCAGTCTTTAATCAGCGGCTGGACAAACACTTGTCAGGGATGCTCTGGGCTGATCCTGCATTGAGCAGGGGGTTGGACTAGATACCCTTTATGGCCCCTTCCAACTCTGTGATTCTATGAATAGCCTAGAATCAGGGCCCACACACCATGAATCTGGGCCCAGTTGCAGTACAAACTTGTAACAACCCTCCGTTCTCATGAATTAGAAAACAGAAATGTCTATTATATTTCTCAGTGTGGAATGGCATTCACAGATAGTGTCACGGAAGTGGGTCGGTGGTCTGATCCAGTCCTCAGCCCTACGGTTGCCAGCTCTGGACTGGGAAATCCCTGCAGGCACTTCTGTTTCTCCTAGACCAGGGGTGTCAAACATAAGGCCCAGGGGCCGGAACTGGCCCATCCAGGGCTCTAATGTGGGCCGCAAGCAACTGATGCAAGGGAGGAAGTGCTGGGGGGGGGGAGCCACTCCATTGTGGCTTCAGCACAGCAGAACACCTTCGTCTGCAGCAGTCGAGCATCGTGGGAGCCTCTGCCCAGCGCTGCACTGCCACCTCTCCAGTCCGCCTGCGTGGGTCTTCCTCTGCACCCCCCTCCCAGCCCCTTTGGCCTTGCAGTGAGGATACATCATCTCAGCTACTGTCCTGTACACAGTTTCTATCTCTGGTACCCGGCATTATGTTTTATGGCACACATGGTGCGGCCCGACAAAGTGACATTTATGTCAGATCTGACCCTCGTAACAAATGAGTTTGACACCTCTGTCCTGGACTCTGTGGTATACCTCTGCAGCTGCCATCTTCTCCAGGGGAACTGATTTCCGGAAAGATTGCCAACTCCAGGCTGGGGAGTCCCTGGAGATTTGGGGCCTGCTGAGGGAGGAGTTTTTTGGGGGGGAGGGAGTTCCGCGGGGATGTGTCACAGGGCCCACCTCCAGGGAAGCCATTTTCCCCAGGGGAACGGATCTCTGTCGCCTGGAAGCCAGCTGCAGTTCTGAGAGACCCTCTGGCAACCCGACAGCCCTCCTTATTGTGGTCCCTGTCTCCACCGCCATGCCTGGGGCCTCTCCAACATTTTACCCCCTGAAGGAGCCTGAGGAAACTCAGCAGCCCCGGGCCCAGCCAGGAAGAGTCTAGCTGTGACACACTCACACACACCCCGTGCCCTGCCCTGAGAAGGGTGGGATCCTGTCGCGGCAGATAAAAATGCACCCTCGTGTACAAAAATGCGTTTCCCAAAATAGCCACATCTGCTTAAAAATGAAAACCATTCAAAGGGCTAAAAGGTTAGATGATTCTCTTGGCCTGTGTTCAGGCAATCGCTCAAAAATGTGTTTATAAAAGATCCTGGGGGGTGACACAATTTGTTTACGTTCGCTTGCATGTTTTCTGGTTGTAATAGCAGAAAAATCCTCTCAACTAGCCAAATCCTGTCTCTCCCCACCAATGTCATGCCCAGATACGGCCATTTAAATTCCTGGCTTTCCAAGCATCCAAGAGAGAGGTTGTGATCCAGACAAAGTTATAAGTCCCATGGATCTCAGTGATTAATGCTTGAAATCATCGGGAGTCAGGGGAGCGGCACACATGTCAATCCCCACAGCAGACACAAAGGGCAGAGGACCTGTGCGCTTCCACCTGGGTGGGAACTCTGCCCCAGTGCAAGCCACATCGTGCCTGCAGTGATCAAACGCTGCTGTGTTCATTTGTGAGAGTTAGGCACTTCCACACCCCACTGCAAGAATTCCTAAGAACAGGACTTGCTTCCAGAGAGCACTGAAGACCGAGGGTGTTTTCGTGGAACCTGCTTGGGGTTGCCAGCCTCCAGGTAGGGCCTGGAGATCTCCCGCTATTACAATTGATCTCCAGCTGATAGAGGTTGGTTCCCCTGGAAGAAACGGCTGCTTTGGAGGGCGGGCTCTACGGCATTCTACCCTGCTGAGGTCCCTCCCCTCCCGAAAACCCTCCCTCTCCCACAAATCTCCAGGTATTCCCAAACCCAGAGCTGGCAACCCTGTATCAGCTTATTCACACTCAGATAGGCCGCACGTGGGAACAGAGGTGGCCTGCCCACTAGGAGGCCCAAGGAAATTGCCTAGGGCGCCAGAGGATCTGGGCCACCAGGTGCACCAGAAGCAGGAAGCCCGTGGGCCCAGCGCTGCTGCCCAGACAGCCAGGACAGCCTACGGTTGCCCACTCTGGGTTGGGAAATTACTGAAAATCTGGAGCTGGATCCGGGGGGGGGGGATGGAGGTTGGGGAAGGGAGCTCAGTGGGGATGCAGGGTCACTCTAGGACTTCCATTTCTCCTAGATACTATGGCATTCCATAGCGTCTGCCTTCTACAGCTGCCATTCCCTCCAGGAGAACTGACACCTGTAGTCTAGAAATCAGTTGTAATCCTAGGAGATCTCCAGGCCCCACCTGGAAGTTGGCAAGTCTTGGCCTGTCAGCAGTTCAGGTGCACCTGGGCCTGCTGGGGGGGCCCACAAAAGTCCTCAGGGTGGCCCTGGGGGGGGGGCACTCACACAGATAGCACTGGTAGCTTGTGAAACAGTATCTGTCTCCCTCCTCCCAAATCAAGCAGCACCCCGAAGCCCTAGCCGGTGGAGTCATCCTGAGACACCCAGGAGGGGGCATCATTCTCTGTTGGCTCAGAGGCTGCCACGTCCGGCTGGGGAATTCCTGAAGATCTGGGGGGTGGAGAGTAATTCCCTGGAGTCCCCCCTCCGAAGCAGCCATTTCCTCCAGGGGGACTGACCTCCGTAGCCAGGAGATCAGCTGTAATCCCAGGAGAACTCCACACCCCAACGGGAGACTGACGACCCTCGTGGGCCCTCAGGGAGCCACATCTGCGGCCTGGCTGGAGACCCAGCTGGGCGTGGGGTTGCCCCTCCGCGTGGAAAGAGGTTGTGTCCTCATTCCCCTTCGGCCTCTGGAGCCCCTCCCGCCATGAGGAGGAGGAGGACGTGCGTGGAGGCGTGCGGGAGGGTGAACTTTCTAGCATCTCTGTCAGTAAACCCTTCATCCCCAGCTCCTCCCGTGCCCGAGCTAGTTCTACCGTTGTTTACTTGAGAAATTTCTCTTTCATGTTTTTTTAAAGGAGCATTGTTTTGTTTCGATGGCATCACACCAGAGGCCGGGGCTCGGAGATGAAAAATCCCTCACGCAGCACGAGCCCCTCGGCAAAAGGGATGGACTGTCATTCTTGTGAAGGAGGAGCTCCTACCGGACGGCGTTTCCTGAAGAGACTGGCTGCAGATCAGTGGTTCGGGCCCCCCCTCAGAAAGGCCCCGGCCAGAGTCTCCCTTAGAACCGAAGCAGAGCCGGATCAGACGAGGGGGCCACCTAGTCCAGCATCCTGTGCCACGCTTCTGTCCAGAGCTTCCACAGCAACATGGTGGACAAGGCCCTGTCTCTCTCAGCACTCGGGGACATGGATTTCCCTGCCTGGGAAATGCCTGGAGATTTGGGAGTAAAGTCTGTGGGGGGCTAATGCCATCCATCCTGCCAACCTAGCAGTTCGAAAGCAAGAAATTGCAAGTAGATAAATAGGTACCACTTCAGTGGGAAGGGAACAGCGTTCCGTGCACCTTGGTGTTTAGTCATGCCGGCCACATGACCACGGAAATGTCTTCGGACAGCGCTGGCTCTTCGGCTTTGAAACGGAGATGAGCACCGCAACCCTAGAGTCGGATTTAACTGGCTTTCGAGCAAGGGAGCCTTTACCTTTACCTTTAATGCCATCCAGCCAAACTCTCCAAAGCAGCCATTATCTTCAGGGGAACTGATCCCTGTCATCTGGAGATCAGTGGTAATTCCCAGGAGATCTCCAGGCCCCACCTGGAAGTTGGCAACCCTAACACTGACCTTGCACCTTTTTAAAAAAAAAAAAAATCCCACCCTTTCTCCAAGAACCTCAGAGTACAATATATCACTTTCCCTTATCCTCACAATAACCTTGTCAGGTAGACTTCACTGAGAAAATGGGAGTGGTCCAAAGTTACCCAAGTGGGCTTCATGCCAGAGTAGGAATTTGAACCTGGGTTCCCCTGGCCCAACTCCGCAATTAACCATTTTGCCACACCGGCTTGCCTGCCCTGTTATATTCCTTGCCCCCAGAAACATGTGAAATGCTTTGGGCCATGGAAAAGCTTTTCATGGAGAGATGAGAAGCGTCTGCAGCAGGTTTTCCCTGTGGAACTCCCTGTCTGTAGAAATGTGCCTGTTGGTCTTCACACAGCAGGTTTTCTTTTTAAAAGCTTTTTATTTCAAAGGAATTTGAATGGCATTCTATTTCTAGCTCATGTATTTGTCAAGTTTGGTGTAGTGAGTTAAGTGCAAGTTTGATGTAGTGGTTAAATGCGCGGACTCTAATCTGGGAGAACCGGGTTTGATTCCCCACTCCTCCACTTGCTGCTGATGTGACCTTGGGTCAGTCACAAGCTCTGGCACAGCTGTTCTTGAAAAAGAGCAGTTGCTGTCAAGAGCTCTCTCAGCCCCTCCTACCTTACAGGGTGTCTGTTGTGGGGAGGGGAAGGGAAGGGAGTTTGCAAGCCACTCTGAGACTCCCTTGGGTAGTGAAGGGCGGGATATAAATCCAATCTCCTCCTCCTCCTCCTCCTCCTCCTCCTCCTCCTCCTTGTATTTGCTTTAGGCATTTTAATTGCATTTTCCCACAAACCACTCAGATATCCCCCTTGCCGTGAAGGGAACAATGTGGAAGAATGGGATAAAAATAGAATGCATTCACAAAATAAAGACATTGTTATTATTTTGAGAGGACAAAAAGATGCCACAGCAAATCAAGACAAAGTCCAGCATTGTTTTGGCCTGAATGAGCCAAAAGGTGGTGACTGAAGTCCCAGAAGGCCCTGCTGCCGGAGAGTCACCTGTGCAGAAATCTCACCATGTCAGTAAAGAAAGGCCACGGAAGCTTTAGAGAGGAGATGGACCCAGTTCAGTGAAAGAGCCCTCCCCCTAAATCCCTACCACGCTGTCCTCACAAACTGACTCTGTTCTGGATCCCTCCGACAGTTCATGAGGAATCTGGTGGGGGAAGGAAAGAGTTCCTCGTGCGCTACGAAGACCTTGGAGGTGATGACGAGAATTTGTTCCAAACAGACCCACAAAGCGTCCCTGGGTGGGAACCTTCAGCAGGAAGACTCACTTCAGAGGAACAAACATAGGAGGAAAAGGATATTTTCGTTACTTCTGGGGAATACAAATAAAGACTAAAGAGCGGTGCCAAAGAATCAAGGTGACAAGCCAGTCCCTACAAATCTGACCCTCGGCTGAGGCAGTAGAGATGCAGCCGTCCATTTGGACTGAAAGGAGGAAGCTGTGATTCTGAAAAGATTCCTCCGGAGGAAAAAGAAGACTGGGTATCAGAGAGAAAAGTTCAGTGGGAGCTTTGGGATGTGCCAGTGGGACTACGTGCAAGGCGTTCCAGACATGACGGTGCCATTCAGAGATGACACCTCCACCCACTTCCAGCAGCGCTATCTCAGATTCTGCCCTCTCACGGGCAACACAGGGAGCTGCCCGATGCCAAGTCAGACTAGGGGAGCGTGGACTGGATGTTCAGCTTACCGGGCCAGGGGCAAGTTAAGCCAAGGGGCCCAGGCAGTACTGGATGTTGGGTGAGCGAACACCCACTGCAACTGTACGTGATTTGCTATTAGTCAATGAGGCTCACACCAGGCAGGACTCCTGAGGAAGCGTGTTCTAGTCTAGCCATGTCGTGATCTGTGTAAGACTGGGAGACAAGGACTAGAGGCCTAGGCCTCTAGAGACCTGTGTGGGAGTGGAAAGCAGATAGCCTACAATCCCCATAATGCTTAGTGATGGTTGTAACCAATCGGAGTTCAGGGATTGTGTGAGGAGATGTAACTTAAGCTTTCTGAACTGTGAAACTGCGTTCTTTTCATCTTCTGTGGTCTTCCCTCTCACAGAGTTAAACTGAGGGGACATTCTGGTCTGAGAGAAAGATCCCTCACTTGGGACAGAGTGACTACAGGCACAGGCCTGGTATAAAAGGCTGTGGGCCTTGAAATAAGAAAGTTAGGATAAATAGGTAGTTGCATTAGATTTGTTTACTTTGCCTTTAGACACTTATATATTTTAAAGCACCTGGTCCTGTTTCCCTTGCCCCAGTACTGTATTAATAAACCATTTGTTTAATGTTCTCTGCCTGGTCATCACGCCTATGTTTCTTGGCTTAAAAGGGGCATTTTGGTTGGGCTTGGGAGGGTACTCTGGGCCTTCTCAAGAGACCCTAAGCCCAGAGTGGTGGCAGCTGAAGGTGGCAACCTGCTGGGGTCATGACAGGCCAGTAATAAACACAGTACGTGAAACTAATATATCAAGCAGATCAGCAGATTCAACATAACCAGCTGCTAAGTGAAGCATGTCCGCTATAGAACAGCCAGAGCCTCATTCTAGCCAGCTGGGCAACACTGGCAGCCCGGCTGCATTGGCACCTTGACTCAGCTCGCTCCAGGCCGCATAACATCCCAGCCCACTCCTGCAGGAGAGCACGCGTCCATCTAGTGCAGTAGTGTCTACTCGGAGTGGCAGGAGCATTCCCAGGCCTTGGGGTGAAAGTGCAGGTGCTCCTCTCTCACACTGAGCTGCAGCCCCTCTCTGCACCAGACACGGCTCGACTTGCACAAGTGCGTGGGAGATTAAGGGCTGCCAACCTCCAGATGCTTGCTGGAGATCTCCTCAAATTATAGTTGATCTCCAGGCAACAGAGACCAGCTCTCCTGGAGGAAATGGCAGTTCTAGGTGAAACAGCTCCCCAGATTTCCTCCTCCGGGGCCCCGCCCCCAAATCTCCAGAAATCTCCCAGGCTGGATTTAGAAATTCTTTTTTCTTTTGCTGCCAAGTCGCAGGCAACTTGTGTTTGTTTTTTTTTAATCTAAACCCAGACTATTTTCATGGAAGCTCAAAGTATAGGGTGGTAAAAATCAGACTCCAGACAGGCTGTGCTCCAGTTTTCCTTCCCAAAGAAAGAGCATATTAATAGCCGCTTTGATTCGCGGTGTCTTCAACACCAGAGGCTTTTAAGAGCAAGCAAACAAACGTGGGCAGGTAATGGCGGGTCAGGCTTCCTTGACCCACAAATGCAAGAACAATCCCAGCGATCCTGAAAACTCCGCTCTCCACTTCCTTGACAATATTTTTTCCCACACTTAAGAAAAAACACCGGAAGATCTAAGGAAACCCTATGTGGAAACACACAAGACAAAGGCACGGGATCTGAAAATAGAAGGACAGTCCATACATTTCCTTTACATACTGCAGCCCGATCCAGATTGTTTGGCTATAGTGTGAAATCTCGGGGACCACATGCCGTCGCCACTCCCTGGGCGCCTTAAACGGAAGGGGGGGAGGAAGGGAAACCTTTTATCAGCAAAGCACTCAAACAGTCCTGTTCTCCTCCGGCTCCCTCGGCCCCCGTTATTTTCAAGAATCCCTTTGCACTGCTAAAAGCTTTCCCATTTCGGAAGCACAACAAAACCTCTGCTGTGTGCACAACCCTGCTGCTCACTGGGCACCCCTTTGCCTTTGGGTGCACGTGGAAGAAAAGCAAGAAAAGCCACGTCTCATGAAGTTTAGCAAAGAACGAAGGCCTGCTAAGATTCCCTCACCAAGAAAACACCAGGGGGGTTCAGAGAGATGGAAATCTGAAGCCTTTCTGAGTGTTTAAAAGGAACAGACAAACCAGACTGGTAGTCAAAAGTTCTGAAGGATATGAACACATGGAGGGGGGGGACAGTTACCAGGTTTTCACCATCATCCCGCCCCCTGGGACTCGCCTGTGATGATGTCATGGACGGGGTCCAGTGAGGTCATAGGATGAGGTCACATAGAATAAGAGTATTAACACTATACACTGCTAGATATTGCACCACATGGTATCGTAAATGAGTGCAATTGCAATCATGTGGCTTTGAATGGACAGACTAAATAAAATGGAAATTAACTGTGTGCTAAAGGCAAAATGTAGCTCATCTGTTCAAGCCAGATCACTACTTTCCGTCCTGGTCCTTTGGAAGGGGGGTGGCATGGGAGATCATAAGTCCGCTTCCATAAAGGCCAAAAAGAATTCAAAATAAAAGTCCAGTGGCACCTTAAAAACTAAAAAGTTATTCCGAATGAGCTTTCATAAGTCACAGCTCACTTCCTCAGATACAAGACAGAAAGACAATCATTTACCTTATTTTAAGGAAGTTGCAGAAGGGGAGGAGAGAGGAGCTGAGCAATGAGAGGCTTACTATCATAAATCAGGTGCAATTCTCTAGCTGTGCATGACAGACGATGAGAGAGATCGAATGTTCTAGCTGCTCTCTCATGTGGTTAAAAATATACAAAAGTGCAATAAAGGAGGGCAGATGGCAAACTGCCCTGGTCTGGACGGCCCGGGCTAGCCTGCTCTCATCCGGTCCCAGAAGCTAAGCAGAGCTGGCCCCGGTCCGTCCTGGGATGGGAGAGCGCCGAGGCTGTGCTTCTTGAAAGCTTATGCAACTATAAAGTCTGTTAGTCACTAAAGGTGCTCTTGGGTTTTTTACTATTATGCAGGGACAGGCGGTGACCAAATCACCTCTACTCCTCTCTTACCTTGGAAACCCCATGGGGTCAGCTGCAACGTGATGGTGCTTTGCACACACAAATGACAAACTAGGATGAGACGGTCTGAATCATGAAAGAAAGACAGTATGATGGAACCAGGCACCAGACCCTCCTTTTCCCCATGCCTTTCCCCGCACCAGGGACCTAACTCACCTTACAGCATTCTCCTCTCTTCCACATTATCCTCACAACAGCCCTGCAAAGTAGGTTAGGCTTCCATAGCGGAGTGGAGATCCAAACCCGGATCTCCTAGATCCTAGTCTGAAACCCTACCCCCTCCACCACCCTGGCTCACAGACACAGAGTACACACTTCATACACCTGCAATATGGCCACACCACCAGCAGCTATCCAGGGAGATGCGATTTGGTCACAATCCTACGAAGAGTCCTTTGTCAATCTTATCGGCATGCTGTTATCCTGCTCTCAAGAAATGCTGCCGGGCTTAAGACTGGCCTGTGTGCAAGTCAAGACACAAAACTGTGCTGGGAAAGCGTGGGCGGGAGGTCACAATTGAGGAGCGTCTTGATTTACTAGGCGGGGAGATCCCCGCGTTACGGCTGCCGTCAAATTAATCCCTTAATACCAGGTAGTTGGATGCACATGGTGGTTATGGTGTAAGAAGGGAAAAGCCAGAGGAGGTGTGAAAAGGAAGAAGGGTATTGCAATTCACAGGGCAGGAACGAAAGCATCTGTTGCCTGCGTCTCTCTCAGGCCTAAGTGAAAACTGTCATTGGTGAGGCTCAAGAGCGGCTCTGTGCCACTTGCCTTGGGCTCAGCGGCAACCCAAGAAAAGACTCGTCATGCAAATGGAACCTGTGCAGCTGCTCTGTCCAGGGCACAGCAAGGAGGCAGGCTCTTGGGCCCAATTCTCATCATGCACGTTTCTGACTTCTTCACTTGGCTCTCCGGCTGTGTTTCCCTTTCCTAGCTCATTGTAGCTGAAATGGGCATGGGGGTGAGCTTTCTCATGTGCCATCTGCCGAGCAAAAACGTCTCCCTATGGTTTGCCTGGAAACTGTCTTGCTCCTTGGTAGATGGAGCATTCCCTCGCTGCACTAAAAAAAGAAGAAGAAGAAGAAGAAGAAGAAGAAGAAGAAGAAGAAGAAGAAGAAGAAGAAGAAGAAGAAGAAGAAGAAGAAGAAGAAGAAGAAGAAGAAGAAGAAGAAGAAGAAGAAGAAGAAGAAGAAGAAATCCCCGGACCAGAAGCTTCTATGAAGAGACATTTTCAGATGATCATTGGGGCGTGTTGGTTTTGGCAAGTCCTGCCATTTTCTCTGTTTGCCCGGCAGTGAAATAAATACACTGTAGGTAAAATATTCAACCAGCCAGCGAGCAAAGACTGTTCAGCCTACGGGGTGGGGGGGGGAGTGCATCCTTCTGCCAGGAGGTCAGCTTGGCCAGAACGCTTTGAAGACGGAGCAGAACTTTGCGCTCCGTTTCTTTCCAAGGCCTGCAGGATGCTCACCAGCAGGACAACAGCTTAACACACTGTCCCTTCGCCTCTTCTTACTGGCTGCAAAACCCGGAGGAGGGAAACGACCCACCCCGCACTGCTAGAAGACTGGAAACAACAGGAGTTCAGTCTACTTACAGCTAGGGTTGCCAGCTCTGGGTTGGGAAATACCTGGAGACTTTGGGGGTAGAGCCGGGAGAGGGTGGGGTTTGAAGAGGGGAGGGGCCTCAGCATGGTCCAATGCCGTAGAGTCCAGCCTTCAAAGCAGCCATCGTCTCCAGGGGAGCTGACCGCTGTCAGCTGGAGATCAGTTGTAAAAGCGGGAGATGTCCAGGACCCACCTGGAGGTTGGCAATCCTTCTTACAGCTCCCACTTCTGTCTCCAGAAGGCAGGGGACACAGCCAGCTATGTGCAGAGGGGCAGGGAGGAACTGCAGGAACAGAACGTAGGGGCACATGGACAGCGCTTTGATCACGCTTTGGAAACGAAACACGGGATGATTCCCCAGGCACTGCTTCCACGCCGACAAGAAGACCAGACAGTCTGGAACTCCAAAATCCAGGCACAAGTTTGGATCAGGAGACCCACTTGTCACGCCCAGCAGTGCACTGGCCACGGGATGCCATCCCTGGGTTCGGAAATACCTGGGGGTTTGAGGGTGGAGCCTGGGGGGGGGCCCGAGGGGGGGAGGGACCTCGGTGGGGCCTAATGCCAAGCAGCCCACCTTCCAAAGCAGCCACTTTCTCCACAGGAACGGATCTCTGTAGACTGGAGATAAGTTGTGATTCCAGACCTCCAGGAGAAGCGGAATAAATGTTTCAAACTAAAAAGTGATTTATGTAGTCTGGAGACCAGCTGCAATTCCAGGAAACCTCCAGCTCCCGCCTGGAAGCTGGCAAGCCTGCTGGCCACCTGGCCGGGGAGGGGGCGTAATCAACAGGCCCTTATTTCACCCATGTCAGTTTGTCCTTTCCCGTAACGTGGGACATTTCACAAGGACAGCCACTTTCGTTGGTGCGCGGCCGTCACGTCTCGGTCTTTAAAACAGAACCCAGCAGTGCAGCCATTTGGGGCCGACAGCCCGCCTGTTCCGCCCGGCCGCAGGAGAAAAATGGCGACGTTTCGCTTTCAAGCCGGTCCAAGGGAAATCACACTGGGTCCATCGGCAAGGCTTTCCTCTGCAAATTTTGGCCTCCCTTCCAGCTTTTGATGAACGACGAGAGAAAAACTCGTGTTGTTTTAAAGAACAAGCAGACAGAACAAGACCGACTTGGAGCAAGGAGGCTGCTCCCAAGAGGCGCTGCCAGGGTGTTCCTCACACTCTCTTGACAAAAGTTTAAAAGATAATACAGCTCACAGTTCTAGACATGCTGGGGTGGGATTACGGACACCCGACTGTCCCTTGCATCCGAGGAAGCCGGCATTGGATCATGCTGCACAAAGGCTTAAACAAGTGGAAAATTAGAAAATTCAAGACCAAGGTCAAGAGGGCTGGTGTGGCAGCAGCTCATTGGGGGAGGAAGCCCCGCCAGCTGCGGGCCAAATCAGCCCCTGCAGATGGGAATGTGGCTCCCCAAGGCCGTTCCTCTGACCCCCTGAAATGTTCTCAAGTGGAGATCCCGCCTTCACTTTCCTGCCACAACCCACTGCTAAGCTTGCCTGTTGCCTGGAAAGGGAAGGGCCCTGGCTCAGTGGCAGAGCATCTGCTTGGCATGCAGAAGGCCCCAGGTTCAATCCCCGGCATCTCCAGGTGGAAGGATCAGGTGGCAGGTCATGTCAAAGACCAGTACGTGAGACCCCGGGGGAACAGCCTGAGTAGACTGCTCTGGCCCTGATGGACCAACGGTCTGATCCAGTATAAGGCAACTTTACGTATCTCCTCGGGTGTGTTCAGGTGTGTGTGTGTGACATCGTTAACTGTGCCTAGCACGCACACAAAAGCTCAAACCCAGAACAGAACTCTGTTGGTCTTAAAGGTGCCCCCACTGGACTCAGACTTCGCTCTGTTGCTTCAGACCAACCCAGCTCTGCCCACCTGAATCTGCTCCCTAACAGTCTGCTAGATAATGTCGTCTTCACCATAAAGATGACAATTTCTAGCTCATGTGTGGCTGCGTGGAGGATAGAACCACACACACACAAACACAGACTGCACCAGTTGTCCAACCCTGTCTTAGGGGATAAACTGCGGCAGCTCTCCAGTTGTTCTGTGTTCTGTTCCCCAAAGCAAATTCTATGCTTGAATCCAGATTTTGGGGGCAGACGGTGTTTCAAAAGAGTCAGAGATGGCATCCTCTTTCTGTCTGCAGGAAGCACCCATAGAGTCACAGCCGGCTGCAACATAGGGAGGGCGTTCAGCCTGGAATCTCCCAATATCTGGTGACTGGACCCAGCCTCATGAAACCCACTTTGGGGTGGCACCCACTCCATAGACCCAAAATTCCAAAAGTGCTTCCAGGCTCAACAAGTTTGGGGTCCCCTGGAGCAGATCATCATAAGCCAGAAGGAGTCAAAGATCTCCGCTGAGTCTAGGGCCCCCCCGGGCTCCATCCTGGCCCCACCAAACCGATGCCAAGAGACGATACAAGCACGATTAACGTAATTTTGAAATTTTAAAACACGGCAATTCTTTCTCGATGCCAGCGTGCCTCCCCCTGTGTGAACGGAACGGCCCCTTGTCCAAAGACAGCAGAGGAGCACTCAGGCAGCTCCCCCCAGCCATGGGTCTAAGCCTGGCCCAGGCCGACGAGGCGTCCAATGATCCAGAGACTAGGAAGCGCAACCGAGGCTTGCAAGTTGTGATCTGTTAACTAAATGTGGGGCTGACCCCTCAAGGGGACCAGAAGCCTGCAAAACACTTTTCAAGGGGAAGGAACTTCAAGGAAATCCACACACACACACACACACACACACAGAACTTTCGACTTTTCAGTCTCCACTAATGAGGCCCGTGACCCCTTTTGGAAGAGGCTAACTGGAGCTGCGGTGGCAGCCAGGGGGGGGGGCTGAAAGGTCTGATCCCTGGCAAAGCGGGGTCTCCCTCACACAGCCCACCGCAACTCAGCCCTCGTCCTCCGCCTGCTCGGGGGCTGCTGACTCATTGGCTCGTCCCTGGGGCCTGCCTGCCTGCGTGCGGGAAGAAGGCTGGCAAAAGGAAACGGTGAGCAGGGATGTGGTCAGGGGAAGCCCCACACGGCTCTGTGGTGAATTTCAGAAGAGGGGCCCAAAAGCCTCCTTTAGCACACGTCTCTCATCACCCCTTGCGACTCCTGCCTGCCCCTTTCCCGCTCTCCCCTTCCTCCGCTGTCAAAGTGTAGATCGGAAGCTCCTTTGGGCAGAGGTGGGGCTTTGGGTGACTCTAAAGAATAAGAATGCAAGAGAAGCCCGTGTTGGATCAGGCAGTGGCCCATCCAGTCCAACACTCTTCTGTGTCACACGGTGGCCAAAGCCCAGGTGCCCTCTGGAGGTCCAGCAGTGGGGCCAGGACTCCAGAAGCCCTCCCACTGTTGCCCTCCCCGAAGCACCGAGAAGACAGAGCATCCCTTGCCCCAGAACGAGAGTTCCTATCTAAACCTTCTGGCTAATAGCCACTGATGGGACCTCTGCACCAGATGTTTATCCAGTTCCCCCTCTTAAAGCTGTTTGTGCTTGTAGCCACCACCTCCTGTGGCAGTGAGTTCCACGTGTGAATCACTCTTTGGGTGAAGAAGGACTTCCTTTTATCCATTCTAACCCGACTGCTCAGCAATTTCACTGACTGCCCAGGAGTTCTTGTATTGGGAGAAAGGGAGGAAAGGACTTCTTTCTCCACCTGCTCTATCCCATGCAGAGCCTGGTCACATGCATGGCCTCTACATACCTTATGCCCCTTTTAGGTCACAGGTGCAAATTCCTAAACCCATTTTCAGAATAAATTCAAGAAACGATATCCCCACGCACTGGTAACTGCCTCCTTTTTCTTCGTGTTACTTTAAAAAGGGACAAAACCAGTTCATGTACCAGCCTGAACAGCCCTGGCCATCTCCTCAGGTCTCCTCAGAAGCTGAGCAGGGTCAGCCCTGGTTTAGGATTTGGATGGGGGACCACCAAGGAGGTCCAGGGTCGCTACGCAGAGGCAGGCCATGACCAGACGACCTCTGTTCGTCTCTTGCCTTGAAAACCCTACGGGGCGGCCATAAGTCGGCTGTGACTTGACCGCACTCCCCGCCACCGCTGGCCAACGACAGCTTTTGGCCTTCCGGAAATGTAGGGCATTTCCCCCCCCCCGGCCTGGATGGCCCAGGCTCACCCAGCCTTGCCAGATCTCAGAAGCTGAGCGGGGCCGGATTCCGACAGAGGGGCAGGCAGGGGGCAGACCACCACCTCTGCTTATCTCGTGCCTGGAAAATCCCCACGAGGGGTTGCCATAAGTCAGGGGTGGTTCAGTGGCACTTAATGTACCAATTCGTGGAGGACGGTGGCTATTTGCCCTGGCACCTAGAGGGACCCTCCATGTTTAGAGGCACTCTATCGTAAGGGGAGGGAGTTGCTGTTGTCTTTCTGCCTTGCTTGTAAGTTGCCCAAAAGCATTTGGTTGCCATTTCCACCGGCTAAGCCTGAGCCAAACGGCCGGCTGGACTCGCTCCTGGACGGTCAATCCGCTCCTCGCTGCGAGGAGGACAGCCCAGGACCCGGGAGGCGTCCCTCCTGCAAGCGCCTGACGAAGGGTGTAGCAGGAAGCACCACCTGGTGGCAGCTCCCGGTTAGACGCCTTCTTCTCCCACTCGACCACTCTGCTGCCTCAGTGCAGAGAGTTAAAAAAAACACAAACCAACATTGTAATTGGAACCATATCTAGGAAAATCCCGACCAATTAAGTTGACAACATTTTTGAAATAGCTGGTGTCTATAAAGGAAACCAAATGAACTCTGCAAACCGGTCACCTCTTGGTGTCGTGGTTAAGAGCGGCCGACTCTCATCCGGAGAACCGGGTTTGATTCCCCACGCCTCCTCCACATGCAGCCAGCTGGGTGACCCTGGGCCAGTCCCAAGTTCTCTCAGAGCAGTCTCTGTCAGAGCTCTCTCAGCCCCACCTCCCTCACAGGGTGTCTGTTGTGGGGAGGGGAAGGGAAAGGAGAGCGCAAGCTGCTCTGAGACTCCGAGTGAAGGGGCGTATGGAAGAGCAGGGGACAGGATTTCAGAAACTGAGTGCTGGTTCAGCATTTTCAGTGGGCAAATCCTGATGCTAGCCTTGCTGTGATCCTTACAACAGCCTTGCAAGGTAGGCCGCTGTTATTATTCCCTGTGCTGCCAATGGAGGGTGGTTGGGGCTGAGAACGCCTGACCTGCCCAAAGCCACCGAGTGGCTTCAGCACTGCCTCACTGAGCGGGTGCCTCATCCTGTCCCATGACGTTGCTTCTATCATGCCATCCAGCTGGAGTCTCAGCAAGAAAGGTGAGCTGTAAATAAGGCCGGTATACAGATAAACAGGAATGGCACTTCTTTGCTAGGGAAAGTGGTACGGGTGCTGATCCCCTGTTATGGCGCTGCTGTCCCCCCGTCCTGCTGTCCCCACCACCTCCGACAGGCAGGAACGCTCCGTCCTCAGAGGAGAGGGAAGCGTCAGCCCCACCTGCTTGGGCATTTAGCTTGTGGAACTCCTTGCCTCAGGATGTAATGTTTAGCTGCTGGCGTGTGTGTGTTGTGTGCGTCTGTGAAGTGCTTTCAAGTTGCAGCTGATTTACAGTGACCCCTCATGTGGTTTTCAAGGCAAGAAACATTCAGAGTTGTTTTCCCACTGCCTGCCCCTGTGTCGCAGCCCTGGGCTTCCTTGGGGGTCTCCCAGCCGACCCTACTTAGCTTCTGAGACCTGAAGAGGCTGAGCCAGCCTGGGCCATCCAGGGCGGCCACCAAGTTGCAGCTGCCTCCTCGCAACCCCAGCAAGGCGCTTACAAGGCAAGTGAGAAGCAAGAGGCGGTTTGCCATTGCCTTTCTCTGCAGAGCCTTCCTTGAGAGCCAGCTTGGTGTGGTGGTTAAGAGCGGCAGGACTCTAATCTGGAGAACCGAGTTTGATTCCCCATTCTTCTACATGAAGTCAGCTGGGTGGCCTTGGGTCAGTCACAGGTTCTCTCAGCCCCACTTACCTCACAGGATGTCTGTTGTGGGGAGAGGAAGGGAAGGCAATTATAAGCCACTCTGAGACTCCTTTGGTTAGAGAAAAGCAGGGTATGAAAACCAGCTCTTCCTTCTTCTCCTTCTCAAGTCTCCCTTCCAAGTACCGGCCCTGCTAAGCTTTCAAGATCTGACGAAATCAGACTATGCCGCGCTGCCTGCCTCCCAGCCATTGGCTTAGCTAGTTGGAAAAGGTGCTGCATGCCTTCACGGAGGCCACATCCACCCATGGCTCTCAGCCACAACGACCAAACTTCAATATTCAGACTGCCACCCTCTGAACACCACTGCCTGTAGGCCTTTCACAGACACCTGGCTGGCCGCCGTGCGAGACGGGATGCTGGACTAGGTGGATCCTCACTTGTCTGAGCCAGAAGGACTACTCTTCAGTTCTGTTAACCAGCTAGATAGCTTGGTTCAAAACTTGTTAACTAGATGAATTATGCAGCAGCAGATTCGGAAAACTTTTAAACAGCTTTTAAAAAATACAAGTGCATCTCAAATCTGCAGGTGGCCGAGGCCGTCTGAGGAGAGGCATTCCACGCTGCTGCGCGAGAGAGGAAGGGGCCAACTCTGCATTGGGAGTTCCCTGGAGATTTGGGGGGGTGGAACCTGGAGGGTGCAGAATTAGTGAAGGGAAGGGAACTTCAGCTGGGTATAATGCTACAGAGTCCCCCCTCCCATGCAGCCATTTCCTCCAAAGGAACGGATCTCTGACATCCGGCAATCAGTTTTAATTCCAGGAGATCCCCAGACCCTGTCTGGAGGTTGGCAAGCCAACTGCTGCTTGAGACCTTTTCCTTGGGAATGCCAACACACAAAGCAACCTGGGCTCTTCTTCCTTCTCCTTGGCTTCTTGGATTTCCACGAGCACATGCAAATGTCCCCAGTCAGTCCACCGATCCACTAAGTCATAAATCCATCAACTAACATGTGCTTGATCAGATAACGTTTTTTACTTCATCTGTCCCAACTTTGGCACAGAAGAAGTTTGAGCAAAGGATTACTGCAGAAATCCTTCTTGGTCCACCTCCTTGCTTGTGTTGTGTTTGTATGTCGGTATGTTTTTAACACAGTGTTAAGTGCATTACAGATGCATTTTAAATGCTGATGGGAATGTTTTAATTCTTTGATGTTGGCTGCCTTGGCGACCCGATTTGGGTGGAAAAGGCAACATGCAAATGTTTAAAAATAATAACAATAAGAAGAGACTGGATTTATACCCCGCCCTTCACTGCCTGAAGGAGTCTCAGAGCGGCATACAATCTCCTTTCCCTTCCCCTCCCCGCAACAGACACCCTGTGAGCAGTGTTCCCTCTAAGTTGAGTTAGTATGAGCTAGCTCACAGCTTTTTAGCCTCCGGCTCACACCTTTTTGTCTCAGCTCAGGAAGGAGGGCTCCAGAGCAAACTAATTTATGCAGAAGCCAAATTGCTCGCTCACAACTTTCATGCCAGCAGCTCACAAAGGAGAATTTCTGCTCACCGGACTCCACCGCTCAGAGGGAGCCTTGCCTGGGAGGTCGGTGGGGCTGAGAGAGCTCCCTCGAGAACCGCCCTTGAGAGAACAGCTCTGAAAGAATTTACGGCTGGCCCAAGGCCACAGCAGTAGCTGCATGTGAAGGAGCGAGGAATCAAACCCGCTTCTCCCAGATTAGTGTCTTAACCACTACGCCAGACTGGCTCTCTAAATAAAATAACTTGGCACTAGGGTTGCCAACTCTGGATTGGGAAATTCCTGGAGATGTGGGGGCAGAGCCTGGAGACGGTAGAATTTGGGAAGGGCTGAGAGCTCAGCAGGGACGTGATGCCACAGAATCCACCCTCCAAAACAGCCACGTTTTCCCAGGGAGCTGATCTCTGTGGCCTGGAAATCAGTCTTGGCAACGCTGCTCAGTCCTGGGCTCTTGTCACTCTTCCCACCTGGTGCAGAGAACTTCCTATGTTGCACGTAGACCACACAGGTGCATGAGGGACTTGCAGACCGCCTTGGTGCCCCCAGGAGAATATCCGCGCCACGGGGCAGAGTCCCACACACAATGACACGATCAGGCAGACTCCAGGGCAGGCGGCTACTTGGGATGGCACAATAAAGAGGGCACGGACGTGGCATGGGGGCTCTACTCGATACCAAGCATCAGGAACACCTGCTGGATGACTACCTGGGCCCTTGTTGTCGCCGGGCAGGTCTGCCACAGCCTGCAATACTCCCTCTAAGCTGTGGAGTCCTGTGAGCAAAAATTCTACTTTGAGAGCTCCTGGCATTAAAGTTGTGAGCGATTTGGCTGCTGCACAAATTAG
Source organism: Gekko gecko (assembly GCA_029375565.1). Lineage (NCBI taxonomy): Eukaryota > Metazoa > Chordata > Lepidosauria > Squamata > Gekkonidae > Gekko > Gekko gecko. The sequence goes on along the minus strand of JAPDNY010000012.1, from coordinate 1,549,851 downwards.
TTTGCTCTGGACCCCTCCTTCCTGACTTAAGATAAAAATGTGTGAGCTGGAGGCTAAAAAACTGTGAGCTAGCTCACACTAGCTCAGCTTAGAGGGAACACTGGCCAGAGGTAGCCCAGGCCCAGCAGGCGACGGCATCCTTCCCCTGGGGCAGCCCAATGCCTTGAACTGGTCCTGGCTGGCTCCCGCTGCAAGGACGGCTCCCCTCCCCTCCCCCCTTCGGAGAGGGCACTTGAAACGCAAACAAGCTCACCGATTCATGCCCATGCACAAAGCAGCATGTTTGCATGAGGCCCGAGGGCCTTGCACCGCCTCAGAGACAATGTTGTGGTGACTTCTGGAGCCCTTCCACACAGGTTAGCCAAACTGCACGTCAGCCACTACATATCCACATGTGGGAACCCTCAAGGAAGAGGAACTGTCTCGCACCGACGGCTGGCATTGCCAAAGCTCGCTTTCATGCCACCCACGCAGAGCTCCTTTGCCTGCCTGAGGAAGCAGCGATGCTCAATCAGCAGCCAGAGAACTGAACTTTGATCGGAGAGAGCTGGACTCAAACCTCAGCTCTGAAGCTCCGTGGGGTGACGATGGGCCACTCACCCACCCGCTTTCAGCCGGGCCCCTTCCTCAGCAGGCAGATAAATAAGCCGATATCGCTGGGCTCCGCTTCTGTCCAGCACATCTTTATCTCTGCCCTCTTCCGAGGAGCACAGAGCAGCACAGAAGTTTCTCCCTGCCCCCACCTGAGCCTCACAACAGCCTTGTGAAGTAGGTTGAAGTGAGAGACAGAGACCGGCCCAAGGTCACCAGGCAAGCTTCTGGGCAGAGGAGAAACACAAACCTGGCTCTTCCAGATACTCTAACCATCAACCCACACTGGCTGGCAGGAGTCAGCTGTGCTGATCTAATCTGCTCCTGCACACCCCCCCCAGAAACCTGCCCCTGGAAGCCCTCTGTTCACAGGGGAATGCAAGCCTCCCTTCCCCAGCCAATCACAGACAGAACACCTTAAACTGCTCCAAAGGATGCTGTTGGCTCCCACCTTGTTTTACTGGCACTTTCCCCAGCACATGTTCTAAGATCCCCCTGTTTTGACTTTGGGCGGCTTTAAAAAAAAAAAGGATACACACAGCTGCACAGCATTTGTACAGTTTCTGCCCCCTCCCCCAGGTCTTTAGCATTTAAATTTCTTGGGGGGGGGGAGGTGGGTCTCTCTCAGCTCTTGTCATGCGCAGGTGAATGGATGCAACATCACGGAGCCACCACGCAGTGCTTTCCTTCCATTTGCCACTGACTCAGATCAGCAAATCTTAGTGCAAATCTTTGAGAATAAGTGCGCATTGCCTGGTTCAGCATTCCCAGGGTGTGTTTTTTTGGGGGGGGGATGCTAAGTGTTCTCCCCGGCTTGCTAACCTGTCCTGCTTCAGAAGGCAGGGCAAAGGAGCCCAGCCAGAGGAGGCCAGAGGGAAGCGAAGGGGGACCAGAACCTGGGTACCGGGCCGGGATCCTGGGTGGCAGAGCTGTGGGTGTGGGCGATTTGCATGGCTGCCGCCCTCTCTGAGCAATGCTGGCCAATCAGTCACATACTCAGCTGCCGCGGCTCAGGCGGCGGCCAATCCAGCGGTCTGCGTTCGTGTTCATGTGTGAACCGGCCCCACGCGTCTGCAGGCACTGACAGGACAGACAGCGCCAGAAGCAGGGATGGAGCGCGAGAGGAGCAAACCCCGGGCCCATTTGCGCCCTCCCTCGATCCAGCCATACCCCTGAGAGGGCGAGGGCGAGGGGGGGAGAAAGGGTGTGTGTTTTGGCCCAGCCAGCAGGCCTGGGAGCCAGACCCAGAAAACCCAGGAGCCGAAAACAAAGCCACAGTCGAAAGGAGCCTGTCCCAAGATCAACACCCCGCCGCCGGCTGCCGAAGTTTGCCGCGGGCCAATCCCACCCAGCCGGGCTCCCTGGGTCGCTCCGCGGGAGCGCCGGACGGACGGACGGACGGAGGGAGGGAGGGACGGAGGGAGGGAGGGCGGGCGGGAGGGCGCGGGCCGGCCCCAGGGTGGCGGGGAGCGCAGGTGGCTCCCGGGGAGAGGGGCGCCCGGGCAGAGGTGCCCCCGAGGGATGCCCAGGAGGAGGCCAGGCCGCCGGGCTCCGCGGAGGGTCTCGGGCGGCGGGGGGGGTGGGTGGGCGGGGGGCGCCCGTGGCTTACCTTGGAGGCGCAGCGGTCCAGGCAGGAGGAGAAGCGCCACCAGGGCGGCCCAGAGGCCGGGCAGGCCCTTCAGGGGCAGGCGGGGCCGCGAGGGGTCCATCGTGCCGGGGGGCGGCGGCGGCGGCGGCGGGGATGCCCTCCTGGAAGGCGCCCGGCGCAGGTGCGGCTCCTCTCTGCAGCCCTTGCGGGGCTCCTCCCGCCTCCTCGGGGTCCGTCCGGGGGCCCGTCCGGCGGCTTCCCTCTCGCGCTCGCTGGCTCGCTCGCTGGCTCTGCCGCCGCTGCCTGGCGGGCTGGACGGCCGAGGCCGGGGCTGCGGGGCAGGAGGCTGAAGAGGAAGTTCTCGGCGGCTCCCCCGGCCACGGGCGGCTCTTGGCAGGAGTCCTCCGCGCTCTCCGCCCGCCCGCCTGCCTGCCCCCGGGCTGCCCCCCCCTGCCTGCCTGGGCGCGGGAGGGGTCCCCCTGCCACTCCTCCCCGGGGGAGGGTCTTCCCGGCCGGCCGGGCGGGCGGGCGTCCAGGGAGGCGCAGGTGCTGCCGTCGGGGCGGGCGGGCGGGCGGGGGGCTGGTCCGGGCGGCTCCTGCCCCAGTGTCTCGCGGGGCGCCCCGGCAATGGCAACTTCCCCGGACTGGGCTGCGGCGGGCCCGGCCGACTCCCCTCCCCTCCCTCCCCTCCCCTCCCCTCCCGGCTCCTCTCCTCGGCGAGGGCGGCTGGCGCGGGCCCAGGACGGCTCCGGGAAGCGCGCGCGCCGACGCCCCCTCCCCGACGGGCCAGCCGACGGGCGGGCGGGCGGGCGGCCTTCTCCTCCTGCCGGGACGTCCGGGGCGGGCGAGCCGGGGAGCCAGCGGGGGAAGGAGCGGCGTCAGCAGTCCGCGGCGGGGCGGGGGGGGACAGAAAGGCCTCGGGGGGGGTGGCTCCTGCCTCCCGAGGCTGAGCCCGGGCGCCCCCGGCCTTTCACGTGCACCAGGCGGACACGCATCCACACGTGACAAGGGTTTGCTGGAGAGCGGCTGGCCGCCCCACCCCAGGGCAGAGCCAGAAGGCCACGAGCCTGACCCGGGGGGTGGGTGGGTTGCCAGCTCCAGGTTGGGAGACTCCTGGCGATTTGGGGGCAGGGGACAGTGCCACACAGAGTCCACCTTCCAAGCAGCCATGTCCTCCGGGGGAACCCATGTTCGTAGCCGGGAGATCAGTTGTAATTCTGGTGGATCCCCAGGTCCCACCTGGAGGGTGGCATCCCTAGGTCTCCGGCAGATGGGTCCCCTCCTTGGGTGGGGCCAGGTATTGGCTTGCAGCTTTGCTTGGGGGAGACAAGCAAGAAACAGACCTGAAGCCACCTTCTGCTGACATTCAGGGTTGCCAGCTCCTGGTTGGAAAACCCCTGGAGGCTTGAGGGGGAGGGGGAGCCTGGGGAGGGCAGGGGTTGAGGAGGGGAGAGAACTCAGCCGGATATAATGCCAGGGAGCCCGGCCTACAAAGCAGCCATTTCCTCCAGGGGAACTGTAGGCTGGGGATGGGTTGGGATTCTGGGAGATCTCCAGGCCCCACAGGGAGGCTGGCAACCCAAACCGGGCCATTGTCTGCTCTGACTGGCAGCAGCAATCCAGGGCTTAGAATCAAGGCCTTTCACATCACTTGGTCCCTGCAGCCAGACTTGCTGCAGAGGGAAGAAGAAGAAGAGACTGGATTTATACCCCTTCCTTCACTACCGGAAGGAGCTTACAAACTCCTTTCCCTTCCCCTCCCCACAACAGACACCCTGTGAGGTAGGTGGGGCTGAGAGAGCTCTGACAGAAATTGCTCTTTTTCAAGAATAGCTGTGCCAGAACTATGGCTTGCCTCAGGTCATCCAGCAGGTGCAGGTGGAGGAGTGGGGGAATCAAACCTGGTTCTCCCAAATTAGAGTCTGTGTACTTAACCACTGCGCCAAACTGGAACTTCAGCCCACAAAGCAGATATTCTACCACTGAGTTATGGCCTCTCCCTGTTGAATCAGGTTCTTGGGCTGCATTCCCAAGGACACTTTCCTGGGAGTAAGCCCTACTGAATAACATGGGACTTACTTCTGAGTAGACTTGCTTAGGATTTCTCTCTGGGCCTATCAAGGCAAGTCTCGTCTACTATGACGGGCTGTCGTTCTCCAGGGTCTCAGGCGGAGGACTTTCCCATCCTCTCCTACCTGATATTTTAAAGTGGAGATGCTGGGGGTTGAACCTGGGACCTTCTACCTGCCAAGCAGATGCTCCACCCCCTTGGAGTACTGAGAGAGATGGGGAAGGGGGAAGGAGGCGAACATGACTCGGATGGTGTGCTACTGACCTTCACAGCATGGACATCCTTCACACCAAAGTGCATGGCTGGTGTGCTACAGGCAGCTGCAGACAGGGAAGTGAAGAGCTTAAGGTGCATTTAAGCTACTGACAGAGCTAAGTTTGCAGAGGCGAGCCACGGGACCGACAGCAGCGTTCTCAAATAAGCATCACTTGGGAGCATGGGGTCCATGTCTTTGCGCATAGAATAATTTTGATGAATAATAAGACACAGAGAGAGAGAGAGAGCGTGAGAGAGACTCTTACCTGGCGTGATTTTTGTACCTGGATTAGTCTGGATTCTTGCAGATGCGCCTCCATATCTGTTTGTCTCTCAGCCCCTAAAGGTATTGGTTTACACTTAGGGTGGAACTAAGTGTCATAAGAAATACCATCAAGTCATAAGAAATGGCATCAAGTTCCAGCTTCCAGCTCTAATTTACAGTCCTTTCGTGTTTTCTTATCCTCCTCCACGGGGGCTGCCATGTAAAAGATCAAGTTAAACTAGATTATATGGTACACTGAATGGAAATAGATTCTACGAGGGGGAGGGTTTCTTTACCTAAAACTGCCATTTTCTGCAGCAGCCTTCCCCCCACCCACCCACCCCCGGTGTTTCTCATCCCCTGGAATGGTGGACAGTCTGCTGCTTGGATTTAGGAGATACAACTTGAAGTTCTGAAGAAGTGAACAGCGACTCATGAAAGCTCCTCCCCTACCACAGATGTTGTTATTTAAGGCAGGCCCAGCAAGGTCTCGTTTAGGTCAGATCCGGCCCTCCTGACAAGTGAGCTCGACAGCCCTGCTTTAAGGCACTCCTGGACTCTTGCTCTTTTCTGCTGCTGCTGCAGAGAGACTAACAGGGCCGCCCATCTTGAACCTGAAGTTATGATATGCTTTGAAATGAAATCAAGCGAGAGTGGCATGTATTGTGTCTTGTGTGGTTGAGTGTTTCTGGATAATACATATCACGTCTCGCCTGCTGCATAGTTACATGCTCTCAATCAATTATTCAAATGAACTGTTTCACTAGTATTGGAAAAAGGATTTACTGAATTATTGCAGTGAAACTGGAATGCAGCTGTGGATGCCTCTGGCAGATGGTGCAGATAGAGACCCCTAGAACCAGATTAAACTATTATATCCCCCTCATTGAGTTATTCAGTACAACTGGTGAAACAGTAAAAAAACCCAGAGATGAAGCCATCCAGGTGCCACCAACAATTCCCCAAAGGCATCAGTCCAAGGCGAATACACAGAGTTAGGAGCCAGTCCCTGGCACAGAAATGAATATCTATGAGAAAATGCAAGAGAAGGACAGGGTGTTAGAGAATGGCAGCATTATACCTACTTCTGGAACACCCGGGATAAGGAACGGGGGCTTTCCTATCTCCTTGAACCACAAAGATATTAAATCCAAAGTGACAAACAGTCTGAACTTTCAGGAAAATCTAAATTGCCCATGATTCTCTCTGGGCACAGAGTGGCATCATTCTGATCTCTGACACCTCTGTGGAGAAATCACTACATGCCTTGCGTTAGAAGCTGGAAAAACGAGTTCGGTTTTAGTCCAGAAGCACCAATAAGGTCTACGATGGACTGTTGACTTGTTCCGTTTTCTCTGCAGCCTGAACAAGGCTGAGTGCTGGACACCCCGTGAAAGAAGCCCACCTGCCCTGGATGCAGCTGGAGGCAGACCAATGCGGTTTGCAGAGAGATGAAACAGTATGGCAGACGTATTGCTACTTGTGGCGGGGAAACTCATCCAGCAAATCTCTCTGTTCACGGGTTTCCCTGGGGAGGGGTTCAGCTCTAGAGTGTCTGCCTGGCATGCAGAAGGTCCCAGGTTCAATCCCTGGCATCTCCTTAAAAGGATCAGGAAGTAGGTGGTGTGAAAGACCCCTGTCTGAGACCTGGAGAGCCACTGTCAGTCAGAGCAGAGAATACTGACTGGATGGACCAAGGACCTGAATAGGTATAAGGCAGTTCCATGCGTTAATGACAAATGAAATTTGGAGAAGGGACATGGCTCAGTGGTAGAGGGTCTGCTTTGCATGCAGAAGGTCCCAGGCTCAGTCCCTGGCCTCTCCAGCTGAAAAGACCAGGCAGCAGGTGATGTGAAAGACCTCTCCCTGAGACCCTGGAGAGCCACCGCCTGTCTCAGTAGACAGTACTGATTTTGATGGACCAAGGGGGGGTCTGATGATTCAGTGGAACGGAGCTTCCTGTGTTCATGTGTTCATGTGTGTGTGTTCCCTCAGGCCGTGAACCTCTTTGTCTAGAGATGGTAAAAGGTAAAGGTTCCCTTGCTCAAAAGCCAGTCGAATCTGACTCTAGGGTTGCGGTGCTCATCTCCGTTTCAAAGCCGAAGAGCCAGCGCTGTCCAAAGATGTTTCTGTGGTCATGTGGCCGGCATGACTAAACACCAAGGCGCACGGAATGCTGTTACCTTCCCACCAAAGTGGTACCTATTTATCTACTTGCAATTTCTTGCTTTCGAACTGCTAGGCTGGCAGGAGCTGGAACCAGAGATGGGAGCTCACTCCATCATGCGGCACTCTCAGGTCTTGAACTGCTGAACTACTGACCTTCCACAGCCTGCAGTTCAGCATCTTAACCACTTGAGCCACGTACCAGGAGCCAAAAAAAAGTGAGTGAGCATCATGGGCCACAATTACTCTGGACTAACTGGCAACCTCCTCCAACTCAAAACACCTTCTCATCGACAACCATGGACCACTCAACAGAGATACGAAGTCAGGAGTCAAGCCTTACAACCGACCTAGATGCCAACTATGCCCCCAATATACATTCAGGCAACACTCTTACAGGACCTAATAACATCAACAACACACTCCAGGGGACATCAACTTGGCCATCGTCCAATGCAATATATGCCGTCGTGGGCCAACAATGTCTTCTACTGTCTATGTTGGACGCACGTGTCAGTCTGTGTGTGAGAGGATCGATGACATTTTATTCTCCCTGGACATACTGTTACAGGCCTCAAAATCACTGTTACACAAAACAAAACAAGACCAAAAAAACCCTTCAGAGCAAATACACAACATGAAAATGCTGAATTAGAACTCATCAACACTATGTTTCATCCTGGTTTAAACCAGTGTTCCCGCTAAGCTGAGTTAGTGTGAGCTGGCTCACAGTTTTTTAGCCTCCAGCTCACAGGTTTTTGTCTTTGCTCAGGAAGGAGGTCTCCAGAGCAAACTAATTTATGCCGCAGCCAAATCACTCGCTCACAACTTTAATGCCAGTAGCTCACAAAGGAGAATTTTCGCTCACAAGACTCCACCGCTTCGAGGGAGCATTGGTTTAAACAGAGACTTAGCATTCCTCAGTCACTACAACCTCTAATATCACGACAGGATCTATTTTTAATTGGCTGTTCTTACCGTGTTTTATCTGATGTTTTTACCTTGCACCTATACCAGTTAATTTTCACTTAAACCCCATCTATTTGAATTGCTGACACACACACACACCCCTTCACCATCCAGTCTGTGTAGCTGCTACTTCTGTTGATTTATGACAGGACTGGCAGGTGATCTTTCTACATCGGCTCCTCCCTTTTCTCCTTACACTGAGAACTGATACTTGAAAGACTCTCAGTGTGATTTATACCAAGCCTTGACTCCTCCCCTCTCAACCTACCATGTAATATTTCCAGGTACGGTTTCCCCTTCACAGAGTCATCTGAAGAACTGGGCTGTGACTCACCCCAAGTGCTGCAACAGTGTATGTGACATTGTGCTCACACACACCCCGCTCTGGTCCCTGCCTGTAAACTTTCCACCAGCACAGCCTGACAATCCCACCGCAGGAGGCAGAGCCCACCGGAAGATGTCAGGCAGGGCGGGCGAGCGTAATTCAGATATTAACTTTTCAACATTTCAGACAGATGCTCAGTTTAACAAAATGCCTTTTAAAGTGAACATCTTGTTTAAAGCTGTTTTCATGCACCTGCCTTCAGTTGTGCAGTGAAGAGCCTTGCACGGTGGTGGCACCCGTGGGCGTCACGTTGGGGACCCCCGTTACAGTCAATTATTGCTACAGTTTGTTCTTCCAGTAACGTTGTATCCTTGCAATGGGAATGTATTTGCTGTTCCAGTTATTAGTAAGGTCTTTGCTCTCGAGCATATAATTATTTCAGGGCCGGATATCCCAGTCCTTCCACTGCTTAACCGTTCTGCGTCACAAAAGCCACGTTGAATCCCATAAATGGCGAAAATATGGGACACGCTGCAGGGGGACGTCAAAGGACGGTTTAGGGCCAGTGGAGACTTCAGGAGGCCAGCAGCTGAGCTCCGGAGGGTGAGGGAGGCCTGCTGTTCTTCCACCCACGCCCTAAAGAATCAGCAGCAGCAGCAGCAGCCGCCATGCCTTGTCCCGTCCCGTCAGAAGCCCGGGTGGGACTCTGTGGTTGCATCCCTTGCTTCGGTAGGAACGCCATCCTTACTCACAGTTACGGGAAACCTTAAGAACAGCTCAGTGCCGGAGGCGGTGTGTTGGTGCCGTGCGCCGGAGGCAAACGTGGACGTGAAGGCACTGGGAGCATTCCAGCGGGACAGACTGTCGGATCTGGCCTTCGTTCCCACGGAGGTGGCCGCCCTCCCTCTGTCTGGGCTGCTTTGATTCACACGGCGGGTCTCCAGGGACTGAATACTCCTGCATATGGGGGGGGGGACGATGACCTGTGGCACCTGACAGAAAGAGCTGTACTTTCCCTGGCTACAGACATTCTGGCAGCTGTGAATCCATTCCAGATTAATGGCACGGGGAAAGGACCGTGGGGGGTTCAGTGGAAGAGCCACTGCTTGGCATGAAGAAAGTCCCCCATCCAATCACCAGGATCTCCAGTTAAAAGGACCAGGCAGGAGGTGACGTGAAAGACCTTTCTCTCCTTGAGACCTTAGAGAGCTGCTGCCAGTCTGTGTAGGCCAGGGGTCCCCAGTGGGCACTGACGTGCTAATTGGTACTTTTCCTGGCACCCAGCATCATGTGTTTTTGCAAGGTGGGGACAGGTGGGACTTTTGCCCAGGAAGGCTTCTGATTGGCCACTGGAGATCTGATTGGCTATGCACATTTTTAAAAACATTGCTTTGGCAGCAGCTGCCACCACATCGGGAGGGTCTTCCCTGTGGGACTGAAGGGAAGCTGAGGGAGCCACATGGTGGCCGTCCGGCCTCCTGCAGCAGCCATCTTGCAACTGCACCCACCATGCGGTGTCAGACTTCCAAAAGCGCCCGCAGGCTGGAAAGGGTCGGGGACTCCTGAAGTAAACAACGCTGGCCCTGATGGATCAAAGTTCTGATTCCGTAAGAGGCAGCTTTGCACGTGTTCATCTTACCCACAGCATGGCTTCCGTTGTCCCCTGCGGCTGGAGCCGACCAGCCAACGCTAACCTGCCAAAAGGGACTCCCTTTCTGTCTTAACTGCACACCCCTATCTCTGCCCTTCTCTTTGCCCGTGTTTTTCCTCTCCCCTCTCCATTTTTCCCTTTTGCTTGATAGAGACTGGTGATGTGGTTGGGAAGTGAGTGACCCATGTGCAGCTTCTGACTCACCTGTCAAAGATTCATAGCTCTAAACTCCAAAGGTGGGCGGCACCTCAAGGACTCCCAAATCCTGAATACTTGCTCTTTAGATCTCATGCTACTGATGGTAGATTTTTCTAAAAGTGAAACTGAAGCAGAACTGAATTCCATGGAGAGTAGTCTTAAAGAGACATGTTCCTCCTCTGTGTTAGATACCAAGATGGAGAAAATACGTAAGAAATTAAAGGGTTTTGAGATGGGCCTTACGAGAAATTCTGACTCTACAGGATTTGGGAGCCCTTGAGGTGCAGCCCACTTTCGGCATTTGGTGTGTTTAGTTCCAGCGGCTCTCTCACTCCCTTGTCCTCTGTTTTCGTTTTTTAAAGACTCCTAGCTCAGCAGAGTGCAATCCTGGACAGAGATTACATCTTCCTAAACCCGTTGAAGTCTCTGGATTCAGAAGGGTGTAACTCTGTTTAGGATTGCCCTGTGAATGGCCTTAATGAGTATGGATTGCATTAAAGGGGACGCAGTTGGACCACACAGGGTGGATTTTCTAAAGACTTTTCTTCCAAAATAATTTATGTTCAGAACATTCCACCAAATAGGAACAGAATATATCTTATGTTCACCAAAGCGCATTGAAAATTCTGTCTGTGTTTACATGGATTCAAATACTGACGGCACAATCTCCTATGATTATTTTTCTTTCCCCTCCCCTTTTTTCGTCTTGAAATTATTTTTCTTCTGAAGATACAGCGGGACATTGAGCAAAGGTAGAACATTGTACTGGCAAGATTATAGAGATTTAGGAACGCAGTGGTCATGAGAGATTACAGTTACCCTGATATCTGTTGGAAGTCCAACTCTGCTAAAAATGAAAGGTCCAATAAATTCCTGACTTGTCTTGCTGACAACTTCATCTTCCAGAAAATGGAGAGGGAAACCAGGGGATCTGCTATCTTGGACTTGATTCTCACCAACAGGGAAGAACTGATTGGCAAGGTGAAAGCAATGGGCACCCTGGGTAGTAGTGCCCAGTGCTCCCTCTAAGCTGAGTTAGTGCGAGCTAGCTCACAGTTTTTTAGCCTCTGTCTCACACATTTTTGTCTTAGCTCAGGGAGGATAGCTCCAGTCCAGAGCAAACTCATTGATGCAGCATCCAAATCGCTCGCTCCCAGCTTTAACGCCAGTAGCTCACAAAGTAGGATTTTTGTTCACAAGACTCCATAGCTTAGACGGAGCATTGGTCGTGACCATGTAATTTTGGAATTTACAGTCTTGGGGAAGGGAAAAGCTGTACATAGTCAGACATATAGGCTGGACTTCAAGAAAGCAAATTTTAACAAACTTAAAGTTATGCCAGGTAGAATCCCATAGTCAGAAATACTTGAGAGAGCCAGTTTGGTATAGTGGTTAAGAGTGCAGACTCTAATCTGGGAAAAGCGTGTCTGATTCCCCACTCCACCACATGCAGCTGCTAGGTGACCTGGGGCCATTTACAAGTCCTTTCACAGCTGTTCTCTCACGAGCAGTTCTCTCAGAGCTCTCTCAGCCCCACCTACCTCACAGGGCGTCTGTTGTGGGGAGGGGAAGGGAAAGGAGATTATAAACTGCTCTGAGACTCCTTTGGATAGTGAATGGCAGGGTATAAATCCAATCTCTTTCTTAAGGAGTGGGCGGGAGTTTCTTAAAAGCAAAGTATTGAAGGCACAATCACAAACGATTCCTATGAGAAGGGAAAATGGGAGGAGCCTAAAGAAGCCGAGGTGGCTCCATGAAGAGCTTTCTAAAGATCTGGGAAATAAAAAAGACTCATTTAGGAAATGGGAGGTGGGCCTTATAACCAAGGAGAGTGTTTGGAAAGCTAAAGCTCAGTATGAGCTCAGGCTACTGAGAGATGCTAAAAACAACAAAAAAGGGATCCTTTTCTTACGTTCAAAGTAAGGAAAAGAGCAAGGACATGGCAGGCCCATTGCGGGGACAGGAAAGCAAAATTGTAACAGATGGTGAAGAGAGGACAGAACTGCTCAATTCCTACTTTTCCTCTGTCTTCTCTTGCAAGGAAAATGGTGCTCAACGTGGCAAAAACAGAACACGTGATGAGGGAAGGGAGTTGCAGCCTAGGATGGACGTAGGGGTAGTACACAAACACCTAGTTTCTTTAAATGAAACAAAGTCCTCAGAACCAGATGAATTGCATCCAAGGGTACTAAAAGGATTCACACAGGGCCCTTTTTGTAGCAGGGACTCCTTTGCATATTAGGTGACACGCCCCTAATGTAGCCAATCCTCCAAAAGCTTGCAGTAGCCCTTGAAAGAAGAGCTCTGTAAGCTCTTGGAGGATTGGCTACATTAGGGGTGTGTGGCCTAATATGCAAAGGAGTCCCTGCTACAAAAAGAGCCCTGGACTCACAGATGTAATTTCTGAGCCTCTGTCCATTATTTTTGAGAATTTTTGAGAACACGTGAGGTGCCAGAAGATTGGAGGTGGGCAAATATTGTCCCCATCTTCAGCAGGAACTCCTTTGCATGCTAGGCCACACACCCCTAATGTAGCCAATCCTAATGATTTTCTGCTATTGGGTGTGGCCTGTTATGCTAATGAGTTCTTGCTGGGTGTGGCCAACTCGGGAGCCAGCTGGAACTCCCTTCCTGTGCGTTCCTGCCCCAAAATAGCCCTGGCTACTTATATGTCATCTTGATGTCTATGCCTGAAAAAGTTTTAGAACAAATCATCAGTCAGCATTTAGAAAGGATGGCTGTGATTACTAAAAGCCAGCACGGGTTTCTCAAGAAAAAATCACATCAGACTAACTTTATCTCTTTTTTCAAGAAAGTTACTACCTTGCTGGATCAGGGGAATGATGTAGACATAGTTTTGTCTTATTTCAGTAAGGCTTTTGATAAGGTTCCACATAATATTCTTGTTGACAAGTTAGTAAAATGTGGTTTGGGTCCTATTATTGTTAGGTGGATCTGTAACTAGTTGATTTGTTCAGTCAAACAGTGCTTGTTAATGGTTCCTCATCCTCTTTCATCTTGCCAACCAGTTCTTCCCTGTTGGTGAGAATCAAGTCCAAGATAGCAGATCCCCTTGTTTCTCTCTCCATTTCTTGGGAAATGAAGTTGTCAGCAAGACAAGTGGAGTGCCTCAGGGATCTGTCCTGGGGCCTCTTTTATTCAACATCTTTATAAATGATTTGGACAAAGTAATATAGGGAATGCTTATTAAATTTGCAGATGATTCTAAATTGGGAGGGGTAGCAAAAATGGTAGAAGACAGAGTCAGGATACCGGATGATCTTGACAGGCTGGACTACTGGGCTAAAACAAATAAAATGAATTTCAGTGGAGGAGGAGGCGTTGGATTTATACCCTCCCACTTCACTCAGAGTCTCAGAGCAGCTTACAATCTCCTTTCCCTTCCTCTCCCCCCAACAAACACCCTGTGAAGTAGGCGGGGCTGAGAGAGCACTGAGAGAACTGCTCTTGAGAGAACAGCACTGAGAGAACTATGACTAATCCAAGGTCACCCAGCAACTGTATGTGGAGAAGAAGGGAATCAAATCCAGTTCTCCAGATTAGAGTCTGCCACTCTTAACCACTACATCAAACTAGCTCTGTGTTATGCATTTAGGTAGGAACTTAGGTAGTTCTGCATTTAGGTAGGAAAAATCAAATGCATAATTATAGGATGGGGGACACTTGTCTTGGCAGTAGTATGAGCAAAAAGGATCTAGGGGTCTTAATAGACCATACCCTGAACATGAGTCAGCAGTGTGATGTGGTTGCTAAAAAGGCAAATGCGATTTTGGGCTGTATCAACAGAAGTACAGTGTCCAGATCACACAAAGTGATGGTATCACTTTACTCCGACCTGGTTAGACCTCATCTAGAGTATTGTGTTCAGTTTGGGCACCACAATTTAAGAAGGATATAGACAAGCTGGAATGTTTCCAGAGGAGGGCAAAGAAGATGGTGAGGGGACTGGAGACCAGGTCCTATGAGGAAAGGATGAAGGAGCTCAGTATGTATAGCCTGGAGGGGAGATGACTGAGAGGTGATATGATAACCATCTTCAAGTGCTTGAAGCGCCGTCATATAGAGGATGCTGCAGAGTTGTTTCCTGTTGCCCCAGGTTGGACCAGAATCAATGGGTTGAAATTAAATTAAAAGAGTTTTTGGCTAAACATTAGGAGGAACTTCCTGACAGAGCGGTTCCTCAGTGGAACAGGCTTCCTTGGGAGGTGATGGGCTCTCCTTCTTTGGGGGTGTTCAAAGAGAAGCTAGATGGCCATCTGACAGCAATGCTGATTCTGTCAAATTTAGGCAGATTATGAGAGGGAGGGCAGGAAGGGTTGCTTCAGTGCTTAATTCTTGCGGCCTTCTCTTACACGCCCAGGGAAATGCCGATTGCCACTTTGGCGTCAGGAAGCAATCTTCTCCAGGCCAGTTTGGCCAGGGAGTTTTTTCTGTCTTCTTCTGGGCATGGAGCAGGGTTCACTGGGGGTGCGGGGGAGGGGAGGTATTTGTGAATTTCCTGCATTGTGCAGGGGGCTGGACTAGATGGCCCTGGTGGTCCCCGGCATTTTGTTCCAAGCAAGCTTAAAATGTCATGAAGAATCTTCTATCTTCAGCAAGAAGTGACATTTTTTTAGACGGAAGCCGTTTGATACCTGCTTATTGTTCGTGACTGGGAGGCAAAGTTGCAATTAAAATACAGCCCCTCGTCTTATTTGAAAAAAGCAGAACTGTTTGTGCATCGTCATTACTTTGTCATTTTGATTTTGATTTTGATTGACATGTCCTGCCTGTGTTCTTAAAATCACACTGAAATCAATCTTCCTGCTCTGATGCCATGAGAAAAAAAGTTACTCTGCGCACACACACACACACACACACACACACACACACACACACACACACACAAAGGAACACATGAAGCTGCCTTCTCCTGAACCGGGTCCTTGGTTCTTCAAGGTCAATATTCAGACTGGGAGCAGCCCTCCAGGGTCTCAGGTGGAAGCCTTTCGCATTACCTTCTTCTTGACCCTTTGAACTGGAGATGCCAGGGATTGAACCTGGGATCCTTCTGCATACCAAGCAGGCACCCTGCCATTGAGCCACGGCCCTTCCCCCAATGGATGGATGGATGGATGGATGGATGGATGGATGGATGGATGGATGGATAGACAGACAGACTGACTGACTACCAAAGCCTGTTAATGTCTGCTGTTGTACTATGATTATTAGGGAAACACACCCACAGCCACACCCATCTGTCAAACCCTGCTCTGCTGCACCACTTGGGTTGCCATAATTCCGGGGGGGGCATTCCTGAGGGTGGGGGGCGGGAGGGAGGGAGGGAGGGAGGGAGGGAGGGAGGGGGTGCTTGAGACCTTTGCCTCTAGATCTTTACCATCACTACCAACTGGCCCTTGAGGAGCGAGCGACAGCGCTGCGTGGTGCTGACACCACGGAACTGGGAGGACCATCTGGAAGATGCCATCTTTTTACTGAAGATTGTAACATCCAGAGCACTTCATATTGTAAATGATTGTTTTTATGTTGTTTTTAACTTGTTTTATGTACTGGCATGTGCCCTATTTGTGAGCCGCCCTGAGCCCGCTTGCGTTGAGGGCGGGCTATAAATCAAAATAGCAAATAATAAATAAATAAATAGATGTTGTACCTTTTCCACAAGCCATCCCCCTTCCCTCCTCTGTCACTTTCCCAGGCCTTGAACACATTCTTGTACCACCTTGGACTCTAGATTACCAGGGCATATATGTCTCCTGGCTGGCAAGGCAATGTTAGGCGGAGTAGGTGTGTGATGTAGGCCTGGGGGATAGAGGGAACCTGCTTGTATTTTTTATAATAAGACTGTACCTTTATTATTATTATTATTATTTATTAAGTTTAGTGTTACAATTTAAGATGGCAGCAACAATAACAAAATATACTTTGATGTAACCAATTTTAAAACCAGAACAACACAACAAGAGGAAAAGTAACATGGCGATTACGTCCCTGACAGAACCATGTAAAAATATAATCGATACGCATAAACTGACCAACGGTAACTTCTATGAAGATACAATCTCTTAAGCAATTTTAGATTCAAATACCTTTGACCTGACAAGACAATAAAAAATATTTATAAAGCCTCAACAAAGTAGGAGAAGCTTGAATTTGGCAGCCTTAATGGGAGGATAATAAGACTGTACCTGCCAAAAGTCTTTAGTTCTGACGCTGACCTGGATCTTGCATATGCTCTAATAAACTTATCACTGCCAAAACGAGAGTTATTGAGTACAACTGGACCGGGGTCTGACACCATCCCTGGTGCTTTAGCAGCAGCCTGGTAGCATGAACATCCCTGGCTTGCAGGGCGTCTTCCTCACCACTGGGAGTGCTGTGCGGTCCAGCAGTCCTGGCTGCCTCGGAGAACTGAAGGGTGGCTCAGAATGGCAGCAGCTAGGCTTAGGGGGCTGATTCCAGCAGCTCTTCTTGGCAATGCAGGCCTATGGTCTGGTCCGTCCACTTGCCTCCACCGCAGGGGGGGACATGGCTGCCCAGCAAAAGGGGGAAGTCTGCTGTTCCAATCTGTGTATGGCGTTAAATGTATTGTGGAAATATTTGATCACACGAGTATATTTTGTAAAACATAATTTGTTCTTAGCACTTTATAATGCAGTAAGCTGGGCATGCAGAGAAGGACTAGAAGAGCTAAACTACTGGACAGGTGTCCACGAGAGTGGGCAGTCCTCAGTGTCTCGTGGCCCCGGGCATTTAGGGCTTTAAAGGTCATAACATTAATTTTCTTGTCACCCAGCAGGATACCAGTGAAGTTGTTGTTTCGCACTGGTAAGATGGAACCAGCCCCAGTCAGCAACTGGCCTCTTGCACATTGCACTGATCCCGTCACGTGGTCATCTGTCCCTTTCTCCGAGGAGCTCATCCCACACTGCCACTAGACGTTATTTACATATATCTCAGGAGTTCCTGTAAAGGAACTGAGGAGTTGGGAGCAATTAAGGCCAAGGGAAGCAAGACCCAGCAAAGCCCGCCCCTTTCGGCTGCACCCCGTCATCGCAGCCGCATTCCCACAGATGCTCTTTCTGGGGGGGGGGAGATCGAATTAGTTTGTGATCATCCTGCCATTTGGTTTTGCTTTTCTTCACCGCCCACAGCCTAAGCAAAAAACAAAACACCTTTGACTCATGCCCTCCTAAATGTTCCATCTTTCCGCTACATTTCGCATGTAAACGCTTCGTGTCTCTGCAGGACAAACGCTGAATCATGTTTACTGGGGGTTTTAGAAGTCAACAGAAGGCTCAGTGTGGCAGAGGCTGGGAGTCGGGGGGGGGGAGGATCACCTCGGAGGAGATTTTTTTTAATAACAGAAACCTCGATTCATATGAGGAGTAGAACACTTTTGGGTGGAGCATTGCAGCGGAGAGGAACATTGTAACCATTTTTTTTTCTTTTTGGAAAACATCTAATAAATTTGTTTGGTAAATTTGCTATAATGAGCTTTTCTGTTTCAAATGCCATCCAAGTTTTCAAATGCGCTTGTTAAATAAAGTCAGTAAACATCCCAATATATGTATTTGTGTTGTTACTATATTGCATATTCTGGTTTTATTTGTACATATTTAAATGGAGGTCCCATTAAACACAACTGATGAAGAATATGATCTTTGCTGGCTTTCCCCTCCTCCTTTATTGCTATATTGCAATCCATTTTCAAATGTAACTCTTTGTCTGCGAAATCAACAGGTAGCAGAAAACACCACAGAAAACACACATTGATCGGATTTGGTGGTGTCGATTACAACACAGTTAGGTTTGCTCAATTCTTCAGTGGCCAGCTCCACTGGGGAGCAAACTCCAAGAGACAGCGTGCTGTTCCCCGGAAGGATTTCTGTTTTGTTCTTGTCATTCCAGGCAGCTCCTTTTTGATCTGTGCTAGCAGGCTGTGAAAACCCCTGGGTGGAGGAGTAAAGATGGAGATATAGAATCCACAGGGGGAGAAAGACCTTGCCCTGTTTGGAAGGCCAAACCAGAGAAGATCTGGGCAGAAGAGGGATGGGATCTCCCAGAGAGATTCTTTTATTTATTTATTTATTATTTATTTATTTTATTTTATTAGACTTGTATCCCGCCCTCACTGGGAGGGGCTGTAGCTTAGTGGTAGAGCCTCTGCTTGGCATGCAGAAAGTCCCAGGTTCAGTCCCCGGCATCTCCAGATAAAAGGACCAGGCACCAGGGGATGGGAAAGACCTCTGCCCTGGGACCCTGGAGCGCTGCTGCCAGTCCGAGTAGTCAACATTGACTTTGATGGACAGATAGCCTGATTCAATAGAAGGCAGCTTCACGTGTTCAAAGTCTAGATTAGCAATGTCAGAGCCACAATGGGGATCAGGGAGGGCAGATTTTTCTTCCATGCCTTTTTGAGGCACCAACTGTGCCACCCTCCAGCTGCTATTTGCTAGACAGAGGGAGAATAAGATTCCCAGATACGGATCGTCATATTTCCTCCCCGGGGGTGGGGGGATATAGCAGGTCTGTGGGCAATCAGCACCAGGAGAACCGGGCAGAAGGGGAAGGAAAGAGTGAGTCCCCACCCACCCGTACCCTGATCCAACTTGCTTTCCCCGACCTGCTTTTGGTTGAGAACACAGCAGGGAGAACGGATCCTAGATCTTCTGGCAGCCCGCCTGGTCTGATCCTGCCTGGCAGCAGCTCTCTGGAGCTCAGGCAAAGCACCACATTTGCTCCCCGAGAGCTTTTGAGAGATGGCACAAGTCACCTTTCCTGGTGCCCACCAAGTGTGCTTAAAAAAAACCAAAAAAGTGAACAGGGACAGGTCAGGTTTTTGCCCCGCAAGGCTTCTGACTGCCACGGGAGATGTGGCTGTACAGATGCTTCAAGCACTGCTTTGGCAGCAGCTGCCAGCAGAGCTCAATGATCTTCACTGTGCAACTGAAGTAAAGCTCCCGATAATCATTTTCTGGCTGGCTCTGCCTCTTGCGGCAGCGATTTTGTGGCTGCTGCACTCACTACACCACCTCAGAATTCAAAAGTGGCCCGCAGCCTCAAAAAGCTTGCAGACCCTTCTAGTTAAACTGGAGTTTAGGAAGACCAGGGCTCCATTCCACCACATGTGAGAGCATGCAAACCATGCCTCTGAGCATGCATGGAGTTCCGTTCTCAATGGTGAGCCGCAGCCACTCCAGGCACATCTAATGGTGTGGTGGGGAGGTGCTTGGAAGAACTGAGCATCAGCACCTCCCTTCTTAAATACTCTCATCAGGTCAGTGTCTGTTTTGCCTTCCTCAAGGGCAGCTTGAAGGATCTAATCACACATTTTCCAGCCGTTCTTCATGAACTTTGCAGCTGCAGGAGCTCCACTGGCAGAAAGCATGGGTCTGCCCTGTGCATCCAGGTGGATTCTGCTTTACAAACGTGGGAAATGAAAATCACAGCTGTCTTTCCGAACAGTATCTCCATCTCTACCTTCTCCCATCTATCAATCACAGCATTCTGCAAAAGTGCAGTAAAACATCAAGCAAGACTACTCACCAGTTTTCATGAGCATTTTCAGTGGGACTGGAAAACTGTAACTCTTTTCAGCATTTTTAGCAGTCCTGGGCATACATTTATATTGCCCTCAATTGCTGTCACTTATTCCCAGCAAATCACCTGCTTTTCCAGGTCACTTGGGAGAGTTTGAAAACTACAGTTCCCATCAAACCAAGCAGGAAGGCATGTTGAATGCTTGCAAAAATGTGAGCAATTTGGGGGCAAGTGCCAAGGTATTCATAATGAATCCTGATCCCCAATAGATGACACTGCATGAAAGACCTCCAACTGGGGCACCAGCTGTGCAGGGTAGAGTAATGAAAGTACTTCCTGTGCTGTTCTAGGCAACTGAGCACTGCTTCCTGTCTTCCAAGCACTGTGCTGCCTGGCTGACCTGTGAAAGTGACTCGGATCACAAAATGAGAGGAGAAGAAAAGGAGTAGAAGCAGAGACAGGAAACCTCACGGATACAGCTGTAAATCAGAAAATATATTGTATGGTTAAGGGACACATTGTGCCCCCCAAATTCCCTATGTTGTGGTAGAGAAGACAGAAGAAAAAGAAGAGAGAAGAGATTGGATTTATACCCCGCCCTTCACTCGGAGTCTCAGAGCGGCTCACAATCTCCTTTCCCTCCCCCTCCCCACAACAGACACCCTGTGAGGTAGGAGGGGCTGAGAGAGCTCTTTCAAGGACTGCTCTTGAGAGAACAGCTCTAGAGAACTTGTAAATAACCCAAGGTCACACCAGGAGCTGCATATGGAGGAGTGGGGGCTCAAACTCGGTTCTCCCAGATTAGAGTCCATGCTCCTAACCACTACACCAGAGTGGTAGTAATATGGCTAAGCCCACACAACTTCTGACTCACTGTGCCTGATGCAGCCCATCACCATTGCAACCAGAGGCTGGAGAAACCTGAGACGGGGCGTGTGTCCATAATTTAGCTGGCTATATTGGAGCCCTGAATTAATGGGGCTGTGTTTGTCGGGGTAAAGTGGAAGTGGCAGGCACGAAGGGGGCCAGGAGAGAGTGCAAGTATCCAGTAAATACTGGAGGCTTTGGCTATGTGCAAACTATATACATTTATTTACACACCACAGCCACCATCAAACAGAGTGTCAAAGTGCTCTGCTGCAATCATACAAAAGAGGAGAGGAAACTGTACATCACTCACTGTACATTTATACAAACACTAGCCAATCAGGCTTCAGTGCTGAGTCACTGTGATGGCAGTGGCAAGACTGCCCTGAACCAGTTGTAGCCGGCTCTTACTGAGGTTCCTAGCTGACAGCTACATGTCACTAGATCAAACACATCTAGACAGACTTATATGAACATGTGGATCTCAACACTCCCCCTTAAGTCTGCGTCTGGATGTTCAGTTTGACCTTTAAATCAGTAAATGTTTTTACATCAAGACATTTGGTAAACAAGTCTGCTACATTTAACTTAGAAGCACAATAGGTTAGTTTTATTAAACCCCACTGTAGTACATCCTTAACATTCATGTACCTTATGTTAATGTGCCTGCTTCTAACTCTTATACTCTGTGTATCAGCCAGCTGTTGTGTAGCCACATTGTCACAGAAAACATTGATAGGTAACACATAGTTCACATTGAAGTCAGTTAGCAGTTGTAAAACCCATTCTAACTGCACACAACACTGACTTAATGCCGCATACTCAGCTTCGCACGTGCTCAGTGTGACAAACCGCTGTTTAAGGGATTTCCAGTGTATCAGAGCATTGTTTAGATATAATACAAAACCTGTTGTTGATTTTGCATCCTTTTGCTCCCCCCAATTGGAATCACAATACACAGTTACAGTACTTTTTCCATCAGTCTGTAACACGAGTTTATCATCAATGGTACCCTTAAGATAGCGTAAGATGCGCTTTGCAGCAACCCAGTCCCTATTAAAAGGTTTGTTGCATCGTTGGCTTAATAAGTGCACAGTTACACTTATATCAGGCCTGCTCCAATTGCTTATATAGGACAAAGATCCGATTAATGACATAAATAATTGTTTGTCACCAAGTTTTCATGCTCACAAAAAGAAGCAGACCTGCTGAAACTCACTTTGTTATATTGATCAGCAAACCTATAGGTCTTCATGCCAGACTGGTAACCAAGGAAGACCAATTTTCTGGCTTTGGCTCCCCCTTTCCTCCTGCGCTCAAGAGGTACATTAACCCAAGCTTTGGAGCCAAAAACCCTTAGGTATTCCAAATTTGGTAATCGGTTGTACAGCAATCTGTAAGGTATGTCTTCCAAAGAGCGTGAATAAATCCGGTTACTGACATAACAGGCGTTTTTCATCGCCTCAGCCCAAAACGCAATACCCAGGCCAGAGTCCTTCAACATTGCGTACATCATATTTTGAAGAACCCCACCTTTGCACTCGGCCACACCATTTTCTGCTGGAGTACATACATTGGCAACCCTATGTTTTATTCCCTTCTGCTTTAGGAAGTGCTCAAAGGCATTGGAGGTAAATTCCCCCCCATCTCAGTTTGGATGGCTAGAACATTACCAAACTGATTCTTAACCCTCTTGTACCAGTACTTAAAGGTTGAGAACACATCTGACTTGTTCTTCATCACATACACCCAAGAAAACCGCGACCAGTCATCAGTAATAATGAGCACATATTTGTTACCCAAATGGCTTTTTGGAAAAGGGCCGACCACATCCATGTGAACCAAAGCCAAAGGCTTTTGAGATTCTCTTAAACTCTTTTTTGCAACTGGAAATGCTTTAGAATTTGCCATCTTACATATTTCACAATCTAAGTAGTTTTTACACTCATTTACACCCTCTTGACCGGTCAGGGCCAGGGTCTTTTGGATAGTTTTGAAACTTACATGACCTAAACGGCGGTGTAACAAATGCTGACAGTTATTGTGGGGGTTAACATTGGTAACAGCTTGTACATTTTCTTTTGTATTGTTTAACACATAAACATTATTTTGCAACCTGCCTATTGCACACACTTTGCCTGCTTTCATAATTTTGCACTCTTTGTTAGCAAATACTACTTGGAACCCTGCAGTGTCTAAACTCATAATACTTAACAAATTATTCTGTAAGCCAGGCACACAAATCACCCCCTTAAAAATATGGTTCAAGTTGGGGAAAAACACATCCTCCTCAGCTGTAACCTGGGATGGTGTCCCATCTGCAAGACTCACGTGAGTTAAGGGAGAGGTCCTTTTATTTTGTAGCAACGCTTCATCCCTGCTGTACGTTTGGGATGCACCAGAATCGAGTAGCCAGGATGAAGCCACGAAATCGTCCGCAGAGCCCACCATAGTTACAGAATGCTGAGTCTCAGGCTGCTTCTTTCCTTGCTTCCACTTTTCAGGACAGAAACGTACCATGTGGTCTGTAGACCAACAGAAAAAACATTTCCTTTTGTTCTTGCTGCCTCTGGAAGCATCTTTGTGCTGTACCTTGGCGTTGGCAACTGCAAAAGTGCAGGTGCTTGCTGCTATCTCCTCTGCAGATTGCCTGGAACTGTGCCCAGTCACCTTGGCTGACTGCCCAGACTCCCTGGCATGCTACCTAGATTCAGCAAGATGTTCCTCATGTTGAATTAGCTTACCAGTGACGAACTGGACTGTTAAAGCTTTTTCATCCACAGACTCAAACGCAGGCAAAATTGAATCAAAAGCTTGAGATAGAGATGATAAGATAATGTAAGTTTTATCTATCTCATCAAAATCTTTGCCACGCTCTTGAAGCTGATGAAAATAATCCATCAGGACCTTGAGGTGGTCTTTCACAGGCTCCTGGGGTGCTTGCAGCTTTCTATACAAACGGCGGGTTAACGAGATAAGAGACCCAACATTAGCCTGCTGATAGACGTCTTTTAGCGAATTCCAAGCCTTTTCAGCACTTTCAGCACTGTCAGCATGAGCAACATAAACCAGTTGATCGTCACTGACGCTCAAAACAATCAGTGCTAGGGCTCTTTCAGCATTTCTCTCATCAAGCGGTGTCGGATCTTCAGGAGGGTCATTAACATACATCCAAAGCCCCTCTTTCACAAGGAAGAACCTCATTTTTAGTGCCCAATTGTTATAATTAGTAGAAGAGAGCTTTTCAACCAGCTGGGAAGTAGGTACCTGAGCCATGATGCTTGCTCCCGGCTGCTGGCACCCGGCTCCGGCTGCTTGGCGTCCTCCTTCACACTGGACTCCCACACACTGCAACCGGCCTCCGGCTCCTACAGCTCACAGCTCCTCCAGCCTGCTTCTCAGACAGCACGGCTAGACACTGCTTTCTCTCCAGCAAAGAAAGCCACAGCAGACAGACACTCCACCGATACTTCTTCCACAGCTCCCAACAGCTCCAACTCACTCCATGCTTGGTCGGTGGCCAGCGGTTCCCTCTGGTCATCTTTGCAGGCCCTGCTGCTTCCGTTGCCCTCACCGTCTGAGGCTAGATGGGTGGTGACTAGAGACAGGGCTTTCTCGGTCACGGCACCCAAACTGTGGCACACCCCTCCCCAGGGAAATTCCTCGGTCTCTTCCCACAGGTGTCTCCTGCCAGCAGGCGAAGGCACTGTTTCATCTGGTACCTCCCCCCCCCCACGCCCCGGTTATTGTTATTGGCCACCTCCCTGGTCCTGGTATTTTGTATGTGTTTTTATGGAATCATTTTATGATTTTAAACATTGTTCAACCATTTTGATGTTTTTATATGTGCCGCCTCAGGGACCCTGATTGGGTGGAAAGGTGGCAGAAAAATGTTTTAAATAATAAAATGATAAGGATGACACAAGCGATTGAGTTTCATCTGTCCTTTACCCCCACTTTTGGTGGGCTCAGAACTATGAGGGGTGGGGAGGAGAGGGGGGAGTTTAGCGCACGGGTATTGGTCCAATAGGTGGCCCACGGCACATGTGCAACCGTGTTCCTGACAACAGCCCAAATCTCACTGATCCTATGAGCTGGGAAAGCCATATATTGTCCAGCAACCATATCCTGAGTGCTGTGAAAATGCAGTTTCCCAAGAAAGACATCCGGTGTTGCCAAAATAACCGAATAACAACTGTGCAGCAATTGAATAAACAATAATAATGTAATACAGAAAGCAATAATGTGGAAAAGCCTTCTCCAACTATAGCAATTGTTATAATTTAGAGACACATCCTTATAGGAACGTAGCGTATGGGAGCTTCCGGATCTGCTCTTCTTCTGCTTGCCCACTGTCTATGAAGGGTTTCAAAGCAGCCAATCTGTTCTCCATCTCCTTCTTCTGCTTGTATCTATTTTGTTGGGAGGAAAAGGACAGAGCTCCCTACCACCACGTCAAGCCAAACATCCAGTGTGGTCTCAATGTCATCCATGAAGTAAAGGCAGACATCTATCCCAAATCTGGAAAACCCTTTGTGAGTGCAAAAATTCTGAAATTCTCTTTCTCAATACACATGCATGTGTGACTGCCCCCTGCCCAAGCGCTAGAATGAATGGCTGCAGCCATCCCCTCGAGCTCTTGCTAGGTAGAGCGGTCGGTGGGCGAAGGAAGTGGGAAGGGGAGCAGGCCAGGGGCGGGCGGGCCGGCGGGAAGAGGGATCGGCGGGGAAGGGCCGCGGGAGAGGACCCGGAGGAGGCCGCCGCCCGCCCGGAAAGCGGTGCCGGGAGGAAGGGCTCGAGAGGCAGCCCAGGCTGACAAGCGAGGAAGGAGGAGCTGCAGGCAGGAGGTCTCTGCCAGTGTTCCCTCTAAGCTGAGTTAGTGTGAGCTAGCTCACAGGGTTTTTTTTGCCTCCGGCTCACACATTTTTGTCTTAGCTCAGGAAGGAGGGCTCCAGAGCAAACTAATCTATGCAGCAGCCAAATTGCTTGCTCACAGCTTTAATGCCCATAGCTCACAAAGTAGAATTTTTTGCTCACAGGACTCCACAGCATAGAGGGAGCATTGGGTCTAGAGCGTTCAGGGGAGCTAGGAGGATATTGTGCTTGTTTTGCAGCAAACTCTTAACATTTCATTTTACCTTGGTGTGTCCCTTATATGACTGAACCCTAATTTATGCAGAGAGACTTCCCAGCAAAAACCTTAAAGGAAAAGGAAAAAAGGCTGGGAGTGAGACGCTTCACAAATAAAGTTGACCATTTATCACCAAGAATAACAGGTAATCAATATAACACAATCCAACAGGTTACTGTACGCCTGTCAGGTTCCCCAGTTACCTGACATCGCCATACTTACCTGTTGAATTGTGTGATATTGATTACCTGTTATTCTTTGTGATAAATGGTTAACTTTATTTGTTAAGCGTCTCACACCCAGCCTTTTTTCCAGAACCCTAACTTCTTACATCAACTGCAATTTTTTATCATAAGTAATAAAATGGTTGAGAGAGCCAGTTTGGTGTAGTGGTTAAGTGTGCGGACTCTAATCTGGGAGACCCGTGTTTGATTCCCCACTCCTCCACTTGCACCTGCTGGATGACCCTGGCGAAGCCATAATTCTGGAACAGCTGTTCTTGAAAAAGAGCAGTTTCTCTCAGAGCTCTTTCAGCCCCACCTGCCTCACAGGATGTCTGTTGTGGGCCACTCTGAGACTCCCTTGGATAGTGAAGGGCGGGGTATAAATCCAATCTCCTTCCCCTCCTCCTCCTCCTCCTCTTCTTCTTCCGGCAAACTGCCGCAGTGGTGCAGAGGGCGATTCCCCAGTCTGATAACCCTATCCCTTACAGGGCCCCCCATCACCCCCTCCCTGGCTAGCTCATACAAACCTGACCGTCATCTGCCACACTCAGAGAGCAGGTACATGTCCAAAAGATGTCCATGGTACAAAGAGCTGGACTCCAGACTACAGTAATTCTGTTTGACTGTTGTAAGCATCTGTGGGAAGATCTGTCTTTGATATAATGAACCCATGATGAACTTTGTTGCTAGGAAGGATGACTCATCTTTTCCCTGGAAAAACTGGATGCTTTGGAGGGTGGAATCTTCTGCATTATACCTGCTGAAGTCCCTCCTTCCCAACCATGCCCTTCCCAAACTCCGAATCTTCAGGAATTTCCCAACCCAGAGCTGGCAGTGCTCCCAAATACGTGGGCTGAGCTAGCCCAGTGGCCAAGCCAATGCAGAGTAGCTATAGAATGTGTGAGGAATGAAATAGTCAGAAGATGGATGGAAGCGTACAGGATGTCCCTCCCAATGTGGAAGCTCCTTTGCTAATACCACAGTGAATGCAAAATGGAGAATCTGCACCATGTGACCACCGCCTGAGAATTCTGAGCAAGTTGGTGGCAGTCTCTTCTGTCTCAGACAAATAGTCCATCACTTTGGAAGGGTTTAAGGTCATTCTGCTTGACTGTTGGGACCTGTGGGAAGATCTGTCCCTGACATAATGAACCCATGATGAACTTAGCTGGAGGAAAGATGGCTCATCTTCAGAAAGAAGTTTCACAGTTACCTGCATTAATAGACACATCATCTTCCCAGAGGTTTCCGTATGACTGCAGACTGTCATGATAATAACTGCAGATGACGTAATAAATTCAAATATAGGCCTGAAAAAAATATAGCATATTTAGAACAAATTGTTATTATATATGGATTATTATATATGGAACCAAACATGGACAGTTAAATTAGATTCTTTTAAAAAACCTTTTGGAATTCTAAGCTGGCTCATGCCCTCATGCACCTGAGTCAGGTGAATTCCAAGAATGTGTGTGGATTTTGGCCAGTAAAAATGCAGGCAACAAAACCCCCTCTTGCTAGTTGGGTATCCGACTAGCTTCAGTGGGGAGGGCAGGGGAAAACCCCAATAAATAAATACATAAATAAAATATCCACTCGACTGTCAACTACGTGTAGTAATATCCATAGAGAATGCCTGCCCAGGGCAGTGAACTGTGTATGTCGATATATGAAGCTGCCTTCTACTGAATTGGACCATTGGTCCATCAAGGTCAGTATTGCATACTCAGACTGGCAGCACCTCTCTGGGGTCCCAGGTGGAGTTCTTCCACATCATGTACTACTTGAGCCTTTTAACTGGAGATGCCCAGGACTGAACTTTGGATGATCCGCATGCTCTACTACTGAGCCATGGCTCCTCCTATAGCAAGCTCTGTACCCTTGTTCTTGAAGTGCTAAATCTATGTTCTTATTACACAATTATTTACACGTCATTACTATTTTCAGTCTTTTGCTGCCTTATCCAGTTGTTATCTTTTATTGGAAGAAGTGGCCCACCATCCATCTGTTTGGGGCTCTTGAAAATTGGATGCTTTAATGTCAGTAGACATTGTTAATCTCTCCACTTAACCTTAATAATTCTGATGGTTTGATGTCTGATGCTAGGAAGTTGATGGAGTATCCTTGGGAACTGCATTTCGAAAGCTGGATGCCTAGTAAAGAGAGAAGACCCCAAAGCTGCCATCTGCATTTGAAGCCGTCTTGTAGTGATTCATCCGGCTGGGTAATGTCCACTCTGCTAAGCAGTCCCAGGGAAGCTCTTTGTTTTCAGATCGGAATCAGCCCGAGTCTCCCTCTGAATGCCAGGCATCGGAGCACTCAGTGCAGGAGAAGGTGGCGGCCGTCAGACCCTGCTTGTGAACTGATCCGCCGGTGTTCATTTAAAAAAGAGACTTTTAAAATTTGAAAACACACATTTAAAGCAATTATTTCAAATTTAATCTCTGCGCTCTGAACAAATACTTGCATGCGTGAAACGTCTGTCACAGTTCAAGGCAGATTTCATTTTGATTCACATCAGCTCAAAACATGAACAAGCATTCAAAACATAAGTGAGACCACAGCTTCAGATGTGAACCATTCCAAAGGTCCATTGGAGCACAAACACAGAGTCTTGTTCCCCTTAGAAGTGAGCTTTCATGGACTAGATCCCACAAATGTGATGGGAACAAGCCTTCACTTTTCTTTATCTCTGGCCTTACCCACATCTCTCTCTCTCTCTCTCTCTCTCTCTCTCTCTCTCTCTCTCTCTCTCTCTCTCTCTCTCTCTCTCTCTCTCGTGAGGATGTTTCCTTGGTGGGGGCCACCCCTCTCTCCGTGGGTCAAAAGTATTTTCTGCTGTGTACCTTTGTGAAGCGGAGCCTCATCTTTGGCTTCACCTTGGTCAATCCTGCCAGCTCTCATCAAACAAAACAGCCTATTAACCTCTGCCAACACTGCATCTGGTGAATGCTATGGTCTATGGATTAAGTGGTGTATGGCTGATTGCTTCCTTTCCATACTGGCTGTCTGCAAGTGACACATCAATCATTTTCAATAACAGCATGTAGGTTTGGTGCTCTTGGGTGGGCAGGTTCCCTGGGATGATGTGGTAAGGGTTGAAGTGAAGTTTAAATAATATTGAGCAATGGATTTTGGTGGGATGGAAAGGAGGTGGCTTTGTGTGGGCACTTAGGACAGACCCCTGTCACTTCCCTACTCCCAGGCAGGTTTTCCAGCCAAAAATATTCTTAGTTCCCTTCAGTGACTGAGCCGTCCTTCAGTAGCATGTATTTCTTCTTTATTTTATAAGTTTTAACTGCCCCATCCTATCACAGATACTAGTTTAGGCTTATGACCCAACACAGGAATTGGAGGGAATACAGGAGATGTCTTGTTTTAAAATACCCTAATGAAATGGCACGTGAGAAAAAAATAACTTTCAAAACAGAATAAAGATTTTAATAAACAGGCAGGGAATACATAAATATGAGGATTCAAGGTACAGAGGTTGCTGAGGTAAAACTTTCTAATATATACAGAACTGAAGTTTTGGAACATACAATAGACTGTTGTTGAAGCTTGATTTCTGAGTTTCAAGTTCTTTTCAGTGAGAGATTTTTGCTTATTATATATTTCAGCTGTTACACAGAATATTAAATACAGTTTCTTAGAGAATATCTTTGTCTTAGTGCTTCTAGGTTTCTTCCTTCAGAGATCTAGGCTTTCCCTTTAGATATTATAGCTTTCCAGTAACTTCTGAGGTGTCTAAGCTTCTCCCCTTTATCACAGACCAAGGTTCTCTTCCCAACGCCTTCCTATTGGGTAAATTTTTTTCTTCTTGTCTTTAAGAAGCAATAACTTCTTTTTCCTATTTGGCTTTTTTGGGAGTTCTCTCTATCTCCTCAGACCTCCTGCCAAATACCTCTACCAGCAATATATGTCTGTATCAAGCAATGTTGTAGCTTTCTTGACTGAGAATCTAATTTCTACCTCAGAGTAGTTGTAATATATCTTAAACAATGGCATCCATTTTCCCTCTACACAGGGCTATTTTTGGGCAGGAACCCACAGGAACAGAGTTCCAGCTGGCTCCCAAGTTGGTCACACCCCACAGGAACTCATTAGCATAACAGGCCACACCGAACAGCAGAAACTCATTAGGATTGGCTACATTATGGGTGTGTGGCCTAACATGAAAAGAAGTTCCCGCTACAAAAAAAAGCCCTGGGTTTTGACAACAAACAAGATAAACAGAATAGGAAGCAAAAGGCGGATATGGCTGGATGACCACACTTCTGGTAACATTGGGGTGTGGCCTAATATGCTAATGAGCTGTGCTGTCAGGGGTGTGGCCTAATATGCTAATGAGTTCCTGCTGGGCTTTTTCTACAAAAAAGGCCCTACCTCTACAGAAGTACTTTTCTGAATTCCCTGACAGAAATCACTAATTGCCAAAGTCTCTTCCCTCAGAAGCAAAACCTTCTGGCTACTGATCCAAACATTAGATGTCAGACCTTTCTGGGAGACCAGGGAGGGCCGGGATTGGGGAAGGGAGGGACCTCTCCAGGGTATCAAGCCGCAGAGTCTACTCTCCACAGCAGCCATTTTCTCCAGATGAACAGATTTCTGTTGTCTGTAATACCAAGAGATCTCCAGGCCCCACCTGAAGGTTGGCAACCTTAGGTGAACATCACTATGCTGAGGGTACTGATATGAAATATGATACCACATAGCAACATGGTCACACATCTCACACTTGTGGGAAGCGGCTGAGGAGGACCATACAGAGAGGGAAACGATAGTGAGAGGAATGCATGTCACACAAGAAATGTACACCTAGGACAGGTTCACACATGTATGACTGTCACTTGGGCTATGCAGTGATCCCTCATCCATGCAAATGGGGCCTTCAGTGATACGAGGTCCCCAACAGGCTTTTCGGAGTTCCTTGCAGTGTCTGATGGGCAGAGCTTCTGGGAAGAATAGATTCTACTCCGTTTCTAGGCCTTAATGCCTCACCTAAGGCGCTTTCCTTGGCAGAGCCCCAAGCAGTTCCTTGAGGAGGCACAAGGAGGGGAGAAGGGAGGGTGCCGCTGACCACAGCGCCTCTGCCCCCTCTCAGCCTAGCCGTGGCTCCAGAGCTGGGCCATCTCCTCCTAAGCCAGCAGCGCTGGGCTGGTACTGCTAGCCGGCAGGAAGACCTGGCCCAGAAACAGGCTATACCTGGCTTGAGGCGACAAAATCCTTTGAAGCACCCTGGGCTGATCTACTCATGAAGGGGCATCTCTTCATTCCCCTAGACTTATTTACTCTACTGTGGGACAGGGATCTGAAGGGAGGGATTTTTTGAGTGGGGGGATGTAGTTTCTTTAAAATATTTTTCCTGAGACTCTTTCCTGTATGAGACTTATTTCTGTCCAATGTCTTTTTCTTTACTAGCCAATCCGTGTTTTCCATTTTCCTACCTCTACAATGGCAACAAGTAAGACTCATGTGCAAAAGATTCAAGGGGAGGGGGCGGTGCAGCAGTTTTCTGGTCTCTCTCTCTCTCTCCTGTTGGGTATCTCCTCGTTTTTGTTGGTAAACTGCTAACGGTGCAGGTCCTAAGCAGAGTTACCCTGCACCGGATGTGGAAGGGTGCCTGTCTTCTTAGGGCTGCAGCCTTCAGGAGTTTCCTGACCCCGAGTTGGCAACCCTTTGTCCACTATTCCACTTCACTGACTGCCAGTCATGGGTGCAGAAGAACTTCAGGTTCAGCAAGGCCATACCTAGGTCAAAATTTCACGAGTGAACATTTTCAAAGGGAAAGGTTATGTGGAGAAGTGCCGACAGCTATGAAATATATGCCAGCAGATGTCCCAAACCCTTACCTTTTCAGCACTATTTTGCTCAGTTTCTCCCACCCCTCACAGCAGCTTCTTTGCTGCCATTTTTTAAAAAGGTTCTTCTTGTGAGCCAGGACATGAAGTAGCCAATCAGGGACCATGTAGCCAATGCAATAATGTCTGGGACCACGTAGCCCATCATATTCAGCTGTATGATAACACCAGGAAGCCAATTCAGAGTGAGGGCAATGTGAAGTGTTCTAAACCCAAGAATGTTTTTTTTCACACCATTTCGCAGGCCCACGAAATTATTGCTGAAGCAGAAGTCCATGTTTTGCAGAAAATATTTATTTTGCCAGTTGTGTCCCCCTCCTCTGTTTTGGCTCCATCCTAGACACATTATAAACTTTACTTGCTAAACATTCTGAGGAGAAAAGGAATCCAAGACATCTTTTTCAGACACAACCTTACCTCTTTTTGTAATGTCTAGTTCTGCCCTCAGCAACAGGGTTGCCACCCCACAGCCACTGGTGGGAGATGGAGGGTGGGGTTGCCAGATCCAGGTTAGGAAACTTCTGGAGATTTGGGGGTGGAGCCTGAGGAGGCCAGGGGACCTCAGTGGGATTCAGTGCCACAGAGTCCACCCTCCAAATCACCCATTTTCTCCTGGGGAACTGATCTCTGCAATCTGGAGATGAGCTGTAATTCTGGGGGATCCTCAGGTCCCACCTGGAGGCTGGTCTCCCTACTCAGGAAACCTCTGTGGTCCCAGCAGAAAGAAATACAGCTTGCTTGTAATTGCATTTTTGGCAAATGAAAGATCCCTGATCGGTAAATCAGCACTGGTTTCTGTGATTTATTGATGGGGATAGGGAGGGGACATCAATCAAACATACAGTTAAAAATGCGTGCTAACCCCCCCCGTGCCATAGTTCAGTCCATCCTCCAGGTTCCCAAACAACTTGAATTGAACTTTGCAGAGCACCCGAGTGCAATCTGTTGTCGAGGGCGACTGGAGACAGACAAACATCCTGGGAAAAGCAGCATCCTTCCTGGCCGAGAGCTAAATAAATAACAAGACGCAAAGGACGCTTCACCCATGTCAGAGATGGGTTGCTTATCTTTTCCTTCCCCTTTGTGCTTACCGGTTCGGTTTTTTGTGATATAAATACCCAGCCTGTTGAATTATTATTTTTAATTGTCTCTGGAGTCATTTCCCACGCAGGGTGCATGGCCCTCCGTTCTCTGCTCACATACACAACCCGTGCAAGGAGCACCTTGTTTTTATTTATTTATTTATTTATTTGATTTGATTCAATTTGCTAGGCTGCCCTTCCTTGCAAGCGGGGCTCAGGGCGGCTTATATCAAATAAACATAGTAATACTCCATTAAATAACAATTAAAAACTACTAAAACAATATACATCAGACAATACAGCTTCATTATGTAAGATGGCAAAAAAGATGGCCATCCCCACTCTGGGTAGTGGGCCGGGGTCCTACTGCCCAAGTGTGGCCGAGGGAGGCGGGGCGGGAGCCGGCAGTGCTGCTGGAAGGAGTTGTCCTTGTACTCTGATGGAAGCCCATCATCAGAGCGGCCTTCAAACAAGAAACCACCTGGCGTGTTGTGGTAAGAACTGAACAGCACGCTCCACGAGGAGGTCTCCAGGGGGGCAAGGGGGTGCGCCCTGCCACCAAGTGCAGAACCAGAAGAGGAGGAGGAGGAGATTGGATTTATACCTTGCCCTTCACCCAGAGTTTCAGAGCAACTTACCCTAACCCTAACCCTGTGAGGTAGATGGGGCTGAGAGAGCTCTTTCGAGGACTGCCCTTGAGAGAACAGCTCTGACAGAACTATGGCTTGTCCAAGTTCATCCAGCAGCTGCAAGTGGAGGAGTGGGGAACTAAACCCGGTTCTCCCAGATTAGAGTCCGCGCACTTGACCAGGACACCAAAGTGTTTCTCCAGAACAATGGCATTCACCAAAACAGGGTGGGGTGGGATGAACATGTCCAACATGATCGGATCAGCAAAGACAGAAAATAGGTCCTTATCCCGCAACACCCCTGCCGAGCCAGCATGGATCCAAGGACTGGCTGCCCGAGGTGTAGCCAGCAGAAGCAGCCACTGGCCGGCCCACTCCAACCGCATGGTGTCCCCGCCTTCCAGCAAGCTCCAGCCCAGTGTTCCCTCTAAGCTGAGTTAGTGTGAGCTAGCTCACAGTTTTTTTAGCCTCCGGCTCACACATTTTTGTCTCAGCTCAGGAAGGAGGGCTCCAGAGCAGACTAATTTCTGCAGGAGCCAAATCGCTCGCTCACAACTTTCGTGCCAGAGTAGCTCACAAAGTAGTATTTTTGCTCTCCAGACTCCACAGCTTAGAGAGAACATTGCTCCAACCCTCATTTTTTTCATTTATTTCCCAGTTCTGCACTTTGAAGAAGAAGAAGAAGAAGAGATTGGATTTATACCCCACCCTTCATTACCCAAAGGCGTCTCAGAGTGGTTTACAAACTCCCTTCCCTTCCCCTCCCCACAACAGACACCCTGTGAGGTAGGTGGGGCTGAGAGAGCTCTTGACAGAAATTGCTCTTTTTCAAGAACAGCTCTGACAGAACTGTGGCTTGCCCAAGGTCATCCAGCAGGTGCAAGCGGAGGCGTGGGGAATCAAACCCAGTTCTCCCAGATTAGAGTCCACGCACTTAACCACGACACCAGATTTTGGGAACT
Source organism: Gekko gecko (assembly GCA_029375565.1). Lineage (NCBI taxonomy): Eukaryota > Metazoa > Chordata > Lepidosauria > Squamata > Gekkonidae > Gekko > Gekko gecko. The sequence goes on along the minus strand of JAPDNY010000012.1, from coordinate 1,515,452 downwards.
GTGGCCCAAGAGCAGTGATTCCTATCTCCATGCCTCAACCATCAAGTCCACAGATGAATGAAGAAGGCTCTCTCATTCCAGATTCCCAAGTCTACCCTGATACTCTTCTTCACCAAAGAGAAGGGCAGGGAAGGGAAACCTCCATGTTTCAATGCCCAAGCCAAGGTGCCATCCAGTTGATCAACTTTAGCTTGTTTTGCTGATTATTAAAATAATGGTGTTTCGGGGGGAAGGGGGCAGACTGATTTATTTATGACTGAAAATTCCTTGGGACAGGAGGAGAAGTAGCAGCAGATGTTTAACTGGTATCTGAAATGGATGGTTTATGGACTTGATAACTAGGCTGAATTTACAGTGCAATGTCACCAGCCAGACTGAGGTACACAGAAAGGAAAAGGAGAACAAATGAGAATGACAGTGTGCAGTATTTAATCACAGTAGAGCAGCATGGATTATCCTCTGGTTGTAATTTACAGGTAGCCACTAATGATGTGCCCATATGAACCTGCCCACATTTTGAGGTCACTATGCTGTACTGTGCTCCAGCATGAAATGAAATTAGATGGGTGGCACAGGGCCTTTTCAGTGTTAGGCCCCAGGCTTTGAAACTGCCTACCCTGGAAGCCAGTCTGTTTTTCTTTTCTGTTTCCCTTGCAGAGCTTTATAAGGATTATGTTTTTCCAGAGGGCCTGTGGGGGAGGTGAAATCAAGTGGTGCCCCATTCTTGATTTTATTCTCCTGCTTTCAGTTCTTGAAGCAGCTTGGCTTTTCAATGGATTTATTGCCCAGGGTTTTTATTGCTGTTTTTAGTATTTATGTTGTTTTTATTGCTGCTTTTTGCTGTGGATTTTATTATTTTATGCTAATTTGATTATAATTTGTGCTTTTTTAAAAATGCTCTTTGTATTAGTTTTTTTTTTAATTGCTCCAGGTAGCATTTTTATCTGGTATAAATTTTGAAATAAAGTGGTTCTGGGCTGGCTGGGTGAAAATTTTCCCAAAAAACAATTATACTGTGCATGAATCCTGTGTATAGCATCATCCTCTTCCCCAGTGGTGGTTCCTTTTTCACCATTCACTCTACTCACTTGCTGCTTCTTCCTGCAGCCAGGAAAACTGGCAGGAGCAGGGGGGGAAGGGATATTGGGGGGCACCATCACGTGACAGCGTTACATCGTGTCTGAAGAAAACCCGGATGTGACATCATGCCTCTTAAAGAATTGCCCAAAACTCTATGGTTTTACATGGCAAATCCTCAAAAGGTGTGTCATCAGTTCCAGGGTTTGCCCGGAAGTAACATAACGCCATCACCAAAAGGTGATTAAAAAAAAATCCTCCTCTTGCTGCTCCCACAGGCTATGGGGCAGAAGATCCCACCCTCAACAGGTGAATGGCAATCCTGGATCACCCCATGAACTGACATTACAACTCTGTATAACCAATCAGATTGAGATATAACACCACAAAAGGACAAGGAGAGCAGCTGGGAATTATAACTACAAAAAGGGTGGAAAGGGACTCAGTTTCAGTATCAGCCAAGTATTGTAAACTGGCCAAATTTATATCATGAGTGATGCAACTATAAACTTTGGCACCATCACTAACAGTAGAAGCGCAAGTATTCTTCAGAGGCTGATTCTCTACCAATCCAAAACTCTTAAAAGCTGGTGGGTATTCTGCAAATGTCTAACTCTCAGAAGGGATGAATATAAAGGCATCTGCTAAGGGTTGCCAAACTCCAGGTGGGGTAAACGTGGAAAAACACTGTGTTAAAACAAAACACACAATTCTGATATGCTACTATGCCTTCATATATTCATTCAAATCATATACTTAAATATACAATATACAATAAAGATCCTAGTGTATCTTATTAATTATAGTACAAAGCCTAAAGAACAATATATATCTTGTAGAAAAGTCCACAGCTACAGAGATGAATATGTAGACAGGATTCAATGCTGTAGACTATCTTGCTTTTTGATGAGAGATGCAGCAGTCGTCAATGCCAATATTTTTGGGTTGCTCCTATGGAGAACCGGAGAAGCCTTCTACAGAGTTGTTTGACTTGTGCACTGTAGCGTTGTGAGCTCTGGTTCCAGGAAAAATAATTTGCCTGAAGAAGAATTTCTCAAAACATGCAACTTTTGCCTGGGAGGCATGTTGCTTTGATGCTTGCTGCATCTCTTTTTGGAAAGCAAAACGGCCTACAATATTACATAATATAACTACATATATCAAAGATAATATAACAAAGAATAAAATACAGAAAATATTTCTCCCCAACATCCCCTTTGTTACATTAAAAAGTTTTTAGAATACTGCCTATAAAATATGATAATACTTACTTCTGTTGGGATACATTTATACCCACCAAGAGAGGGGAAGAAAAGCTAAACCAACCAAGCAAAAACCTCCAAAGGAAGTTTAGCACACGAGTAAAGGGACAAAAGCTAAAAACATCAGTAGGTTCAGACAAAAGTACACATGTTCATTTCAGAAACATATACAAACCTTGTAGGGGCTCAAATAAAGTGCAATAAAATAAAGTTACAAATGCGCAAAAGGCACCATATATGACCTGACATGTTTCAGCCCACAAGAGCCTTCTTCAGAGGTCAAATAGTACAGAATACAGCATATAACAAAGCTCCATTTGCACTTGTAAGGCAGTAAACAATTGATATAGAGTCAAATATGGAATGTTCCATTCTGGAATTGAATGATGCACACACACAAAAATTTGTTTGTGGGTCCACAAATGTATATATTGGAGACTAGGAAGGGAAGCCCGTTGTGGAACCGAGACAACGGGCGCTAGACAGGCCCCCTTCCCGCAAAGAAGGTGCTGGAGGCAGGCGTATCTGGCGGCCATTGGGGAAGGAGCTCACCCGCCGTCCCCAGCCTCCGCTGTCCCTCTCGCTGAGACTCCGTCTCTCCGGGGCTGCAACGTCCCCCTGGCACTGGCCCTGCCTCGCTCCCCGGCCAGCACCGTCGGCTGGCATCGAAGCCTCCCTTCCCTGGCTCCTGGTGGCGGTGTTCGCTCGCAGCGTTCGCCTCCCGCCTCCCAGCCAATGGCACACCAGCAGTCTTGAGCGGCAGCTGGCGGGCCAATGGCAGCAACGCAGGCAAGCAAGGCAGCCAGTGGCAAGGGACCCTGTCTCTGACTGACAGGTCCCTCAGCCAACTGATTCCGGCGCGCATTTTCACCATATAAGGTATGACGAAAATCCTTTTATATATAAGGAAGGATAGTAATATTGCCAATATGTACCTTCCAGTTTAGGTCCTAAGGATACAAGTAAAATATAGTTTAAAAATCAATATGTACATATTGATGTTACATTGGCCCCGATAAGGCAATTTTACTTGTATTCTTAGGACCTAAAACCAACTTGCCACAACAGTGCTCTCAGAAAACAGGGGGAAGACGAACAGAAAACAAGGCAAGCACTAAAAGGAAAAAGTAATATATAGAAAGGGGCAAAAATACAACTGATGGATGTGTACGCTGAAAGCGATGGAAAGCACACATGAGTGATAGGCCATAACCTCTGGCTGTGTAATGGGAAGTGACATCACCACATTGCAGGACTCTCTAGAATCCCCCTACAACTCTATGGCAGGAACAATAGCATTTCACGGGAGTCTTAGTGCTTCCCACAAGTAGTGGTGAGGGACCAAGGCAGAGGGTGGGAGGTGGGATCCAGGCATGGTAAGAGAGGGTCTGGGGTCTCTTGCCTTCCATTCGATTGCTCTTCTGTTCCTGATCTTTGGCAGACAGCAGTCAGACATTGAGCAACCACTGAGACATGATGGTTTATTAGGAATAAATGAAAGGATACATTTAAATTAGGTGAATTGCACTCAGAAGCATAATTCGTTTTGATGAAAGGGGTAATCACTCGCTGAGGCCTGAGGCCCACTCTTTGAATCCTCTGGTGCAGCGGATGTCGACCTTTCTGGACCTGGGGGACCCCCTGAACATGGGACCACTCGTTCTGCAAGCATGTGACAAGAAGTTACACGATAATGAGACAGGAAGAAGGAAGGGAGTCAGAGTTACGATCTCGCTGGTGTCAAGGCTGGGACCGTGGGCAGCAGACCAAGACAAACAGGGACAGGAAACATAAGCTAAGCACCAGGAAGTCTTCCATGGGGAGGAAGAAGTAAAGAATCACCGCCTCGGAGGAAGCCTCTCCACCAAGGACTGACCACCGCTCACTGCTGTGCTTGTCTCTACATGCACTCAAAGTAGGGTTGCCAGCTCTGGGTTGGGAGATACCTGGAGACTTTGGGGATAAAGCCTGGGGAGGGTTAGGGTTTGAGAAGGGGAGAGACCTCAGCAGGGTATAATGCCTTAACGGCTCCAAAGCAGCACTTTGCTCCAGAGGAACTGATCTCTGTCAGCTGGAGATCAATTGTAATACTGGGAGAGCTCCAGGTGCCAACTGGAGGTTGGCAACCCTAATTCAAAGAGAGGCAGAACTTATGGCACCCTGGCTATCTACCTTGTAGGTCCTTCCACGGGGCAGTGAATCATCCACCAAGAGGGGTTCCACAACCCACCTGAAGGTCCTGACCCATGGATGGGTTGAAGACTACTGCTCTGATACATGTTGCCAGGATTGCCAACCTCAAGGCAGAAAATTCCTGGAGATTTGGGGGTAAAGACTGGGGGGACTGGGGTGTGGGGATGGGAGGGACGTCCACTGAGTCTAATGCTAGAGAGCCCAGTGCCCTCCAGTGCAGATGTTTTCTGAAGGGGAAGTGACTTCTGTAGTCTGGAGATCAGTTGTAATTCTGGGTGATCTCCAGGTCCCACCTGGAAGTTGGCAATCCTACTTGTTGCCAACTGACAACTAGTCCTGGCTGGAAAGGTCCACCCCCTTTCTGCATCAAAAGAGGCATTCTGTTCATGCAAGGGACCAGGTGGAAACGCCACCGCAAAATGCTGCTCCTGCGCCTAGATCTCCCCTGCTGCACTGGGGGACTTCTGAGTGAGCCTCGATTTGGAAAAATCATGCCCAGAAGCTGCTACATACGCAGCAGTCCAGTACTCAGTATTTCTGGATGTTCAATGCTTCCCAGGGTTTTAATTAAGAGAGGGGATAAAGGTCTACAAATTCCAAGAGGAATTTTGAACAGGAAACCCTGCATGTCTGGAGAGGGGCAAGGACAGGAAACATCAATTTACCAATCCTCCTCACATCAAAAGCAATTTACCTTTGGGCCGGAAGGGTGATATTTATATATATTTTTATTTTTATATCAGAAGAACTGCTCCACTGGAAATAAGCAAGGACAGAAGTAAATTGCCTGGAAATGTTTGGCCCTGATAGCCTTGAGGAAAGTCTGTGACGTCAAGTGACGATCCCGTTTCCTCAGGCTGCTGGCCCTGCCCGGGGGGTCTGGCCCAAATACCCTTCAGTTGGAGGTTGGTGATGAATTTGATTTCATTGTGCAGCCTGGATTTTAATGGGGTTTAGCGACAGTCACACACTAGCAAATGCATGCTGCCCATCGGCCTGGCTTGGGTTTAATGCATCTTAGCAAAAGCACCTGCTCCTAAATAAAGTTCCCCGTGCACTGTAACCATTTACTGGAGCTTATTCCAGATGGAGCTCTCATCTGATGTGAGATTTGTTCCTGCTAGGGATGGGCACAAACCAGGAAAATGGAGGTTCATCCTGGTTTGTGGTTCGTGGGGTTTCACGAACCATGAACCTTCACGAACATTCCCACTTAACGAACTGGTTCATGGTTTGTGAGGTTCATGGTGTGCTGGATTGGTCCCCTTCAGGCTAGAGTTGCCAAACTCACAGTGAGTTTCCAGCTGACTCTCCTCTACCTGCCATCCAAGTTTGGTGACAGTTGGATTTAGGGGGGGCTGAGTTACAGCCCCCCAAGCAGGTTCCCCCAGGAATGTGCTCTCTGGAGAAAACACAGCTTCAGGTTCAGGAATGTGTTGAACAGACCCCCTGCAAGCTAGAGGCATCAAACTCACAGAGGATCTTCCTGGGATGCCCCTCTACCCACCCTCCAAGTTTGGTGAGAATTGGCTGTGGGAGAGCCAAGCAGCAGTTCCCCAAAGCAGGAAAGCACTGTCTGGGGAAATTACAGCCAACTCTTCTCCTCGGGCCTGGGAGGCGGTCACTCACCTGCCTCCCCCTGGTGATTGAGTTGGGGGGGTGGCCTGCCATACTCCCCCTTGGGCCTGAGAGGTGTCACCCAGTTGTGAAGACAGATTATGGGAGTGGCCAAACCTTCCCCTCTGGCCTGGGAGGTGGTCACCCACCCACCTCCTCATTGGGGACGTGGATTCCAGAGGTGGCTACCCCTTCTACACATGCTGAGTGATGGTCTCCTCATTAGGGACTTGCCTCCTCATTAGGGGCATGGATTCTGGGGGTGGTCAACCCTTCCCATATGCCCCAGGAGGTGGCCACCCGCCCATCTCCTCGTTGGATTTTGGGGGTGGCCATGCCTTCCCCTCATGCCAGGGAAGCAGTCACCCACCCATTATTGCTGTAGATGGGGAAACTTTGGGTGCAGTCAAACAAGCTTGCTTGCACAGGTGGATGTTTGGCAAGGTAGAGGTTTGCACAGGTGCATGTTGGTCCATGAGGCAGGTGTTATGCTATGCTATCTTAGTTCACGAGGCGGGTGTTGTGCTATAAGGTAAATTTTGGTTCTTGAGGTGGGTGTTGCACTATGAGGTAGATCTTGGTTCTTGATTCTTGGTGGGACACACTTATGAGGAGGCAGACGTAGATGGGGGAGGCTGGAAGCAACGATTCTTGGTGAGACACAACTCACGATGAGGCAGACATGGATGGGGAGGCAGGAAGTGATGATTCTTGGTGGGACACAACTCTTGAGGAGGCAGACGTGGATGGAGGAGGCTGGATGTGATGATTCTTGGTGGGACACAACTCACGATGAGGCAGACATGGACGGGGAGGCAGGAAGCAACTATTCTTGGTGGGACACAACTCGTGAAGAGGCAGATGTGGATGGGGGGAGGCTGGAGGTGATGATTCTTGGTGTGACACAACTTGTGAGGAGGGAGACGTGGACAGGGGAGGCTGGAAGTGCCAATTCTTGGGGGATAGAAATCATGAGGAGGCAGAAATGGATGGGGGAGGCTGGAAGCAACAATTCTTGGGGGGATGCAAATGCTAAGGAGGAGGTGTTTGCAAATCCCAATGAGAGGGCGTGGAGCAGAGTGGCCCTCGAGCATGGGGGAGAAAGGCCCTGGGTGAGAGTGGCCACAACCAGAATCCATCTCCCCACTGGGGTGGGCAAGGGGAGGTTTGAAGGGCTGATTCCAGGTGGGACACAAGTTGTGAAGAGGAAGACGTGGACAGGGCGAGGCTGGAAGTGACAATTCTTGGGGGGGGACAGAAATCATGAGGCAGACATAGACATGGGGAGGCTGAAAGTGACAATTTTGTGGGGGCAGATAGGGTGAAAAGAGGTGTGTGGATGGGGGAGGCTGGAAGCAACAATTCTGAGGGGGACGCAAAGGCAAAGGGGGTGTTTAAAAATCCCAATGAGGGGGAGTGTGGGTCCTGAGCTGAGGAACCCGGCAGCCCAGCCCTTCTGCTCAGTTTGAGAGAAGGACAGGGGCCTCAGAGCCCTGAGCAGTCTTCCCCCTAAGTTGAGTTAGTGTGAGCTAGCTCACAGTTTTTTAGCCTCTGGCTCACACATTTTTGTCTTAGCTCAGGAAGGATGGCTCCAGAGCAAACTAATTTATGCAGTAGCTAAATCACATGCTCATAAATTTAATGCCAGTAGCTCACAAAGTAGAATTTTTGCTCACAAGACTCCACAGCTTAGAGGGAACATTGGCCCTGAGTACGCACCAAGTGCAACCACATCCAGGGAGAGGTGCCCACAGATGATCCCAGTGTGGGAGGGAGGGAGGGCGTGGGTCCTCAGCCAAAGAGCCCAGTAGCTAAACGCTGCTGCTCAACGTGAGCAGGAAGACGCCGTGTTCTGCCACCAGCTGGATGTTGCTTGATGGGGTAGGCTGTGCTGGGAGATTAATATTGGCCCTCTGGGTCTTCCCCCTCATGTCCTGTATTTGAAAAGGGAGCTTACTGTCTCCCCTCCAAGGGTATGGTTGCCAGCCTCCAGGTGAGGCCTGGAGTTCTCCTGGAATTACAACTGATCCCCAGACTACAGAGATCTGTTCCCCCGGAGGAAATGGCAGCTTTGGAGGGTGGGCTCTATGACATCACATCCCTGACGAGCTCCCTCCCCTCCCCAAACTCCACCCCCAAATCCTCAGGAATTTCCTGACCCGGAGCTGGCAACCCTAGACTGAGGGTGGCATACACCGCTCTCTGGCAGTGAGCTCCATGGCCACGTGGGGCTTTGAACCCAGGTCATCAGAAGAGCCCTGCTGGATCAGACCCACTGGTCCATCTAGCCCAGCATCCATCCTGTCTTCGTGGAGGGCCACCAACAGGGCTTAGAGGCCCCCAGACTTCCCCCTCATGTTGCCTCCTTGCATGGGCAGCTGGCCACTGACAGACCCCTCCCCATTTAACCTGTCTAATCCCCTTTTAAACCCCCCCCATGCCTGTGACCACCACTACTCTGAACAGCAGGCCCCAGGCTGACATTCTGCTGGCTCCAAGCTTGCAAATGGTGTTCTTTCGTTGAGTCATACATTGCCCTCCCCCCCCAACAATCAAAGCATCTCTCTGTATGGGCAAAACTCATTGCCAGATTTCCAGCCTCCTGACTTCTCCTTTGGTCTGTGATGTATACAATGCACAGTAGGGCCAGTCCTCCCCCGCCCCCTTTTTTTGCTTCCTCATTTTAAATTGAGAATTGAGCAATCAAACCTTACGGAGCCTATTCAACAGAGGGGGAACAACAGGAAAAGAACTTTCCTATGCCTGCTGTGGGGGAGAGGGGTTGTAGTCTGCCCTGGACTGGCTGCCAACTTCCTGGTAAACTGTTGCTGCCTTTCAAATGGTGGGTGAGGTTTCGTTAAATGACTGTAACTCCTTCTGGTGGGAAAAAAGGCATAACCTGCATACTGGGTGAACGGAGAGAAGACACGTCAGTCAACAAGGAAGCAGGACAAGCCCCGGACAGCAAAATGTTCATGGAAAGATTCAGGGTAGCACACATAGCCTCGTCCTAGTTGTTGTTGTTGTCATCATTGTCGTTGTTGTTGTCATCGTCACAGTCAGATATTTGACTGGTAGATAGTGTTCTGCAATTTGATATCTAGCCAAGTTCTTGGGAATTGCAGAGGTATCTTTGCAGGAACCTTGCTGTTCCAAGCAACACTGTCTGCTGGAGCTGAGCTGGTGTTGCTTGCTAAGTGCCCAAAATGTCCAGGTGTTTATTGAGACCTAGGCACTGCTCCAAGGGCTCCAGTGACAACTGGCATGATGGTCACCTTCTTCTCTCAGAAGCACTCTAACTCTGTTCATAGGTCTTGGTATTTGGTGATCTTCTCCTGTTCTTTCTTCCCTATTCTGCTGTCTCCTGGGATTGCAGTACCAATGGTCCAAACCCTATTTCTCATTTTTTCTACAGTTGTGATACCAGGGATGTTATGCTCCAGGTGTTCATCAGCTTGCAGTCAGAAGTCCCAAAGAATCTTCATTTCATTGTTCTCCATGATCTTGTCTGCTTTGTGCTCCCATGAATTTCTGGCTGGCGTTAAGCCATGCTTCTTGCAAAGATTCCAGTGCAATATAACCACAACTCTATTGTGAGCAATTTTACTGCAGACACTGACCATGTGATCAACTGTTCTATCCCTTCTCTTGCAAAGTTGACATTTGCTGTTATCACTGGTCTTCTAAATCTTGGCTGTCATACTATTCATTTTGAATGTCTGCTCTTGTGCAGCTGGAGTGAGTCCTTCCGTTTCTTTCCTCAAGTGCCCATTTTGGAGCCATTTCCAGGTATTTTCACTAGCAACTTTTCCCTTTATGTCTTTCAAATATTGCCTGTGCAAGTGCTTTTCCTTCCAGTTGTCAAAGTGAGTTGTTGTTAACAAGCATTGCATCTTGTCTTTCTGCCCTTACAAGGGCCACCAAGGTAAGCTAAACAATTTAGAAAATGCATGATGAAATCACATTTTAGAAAACATTGAAATCAACCCCCCTCCCAAACATACATCATTCAAACAAACGTTGAGTCCAGTCAGGCACCTTTAATGCCAACAAAGTTTAATTCTGGGTATACAGAAATCTGTTGTATTGCTTCAGATCAACACAGTTACCCACATGAACCATCATTAAAACAGTTGAAAAACAGAATTAAAATTCATGCAAAACATAAAAAAATTGATGGAATGCCAAACAAAACAAAACAAGTGTTCACCTGCTGGTAGAAGAAGCCCAAAGAAGGGGGCAGACAAACCTGGCCGGGGAGAGCGTTCTGGAGCTTTGGCACCCTGACCGAAAGGCACCCCCCCCCCTTCTGTGTTGCCACCCGCCTGGTCTTAGAAGGCAGGGACACCCGAAGCAGGGCACCTGAAGATGACTGTAGCGGCTTTAACTTCACAGCATCCCTGGGAAAAGGTTAGGCTGTGAGACACTGGCTAGAGCTTGCTTGCTCAGTGGGCTTTATGGCTGGGACTTGCAGTCAGGTCACTCCAGGGTCAGTCCAGCATTCAAATCACTGTACCACACGGCTCTGAAGAATAGTTAGCCAACCCACAGCATAGGTGCCAGGAGGGACACTGGTGTCCATCAGGACTGGTCTGAAATGCCTCATACATGCCCGAGTTGTTCTTAGTAGATACGGACTGAATGCTGACCCTGCCAAAGGGGTGCTTTTATATTGTGTGTTGTAGCCTTGTGGAGCCTAATTGGGACGACCTGCTTGATTTCCACGGCCTCAACCTGTACATTTATTATCAATAGGAAGATATTGCTACAACAGCACAAAAGTCTTCAGTGCTCCTCACTCAAGCGGGAATGTAGTTAGAATGAGATAACCAGTGGGCACAAACTAATGGGGCACAAAATGGCCATTATCAATCCATGCACTTGCTGGCCTACCTAAAATTGGGGTGGGGGTTGCAGCACTCTATTTTCAAGGTGGCCGAGGAAGAAAGTCAGGCTGCAGGTTGTGTGGAGGAGGCTTAGTGAGGACAGCAGGTCAAGCAGAGGAGCATCTTCTAATCAGCCCACTCTGCTGTCTGGTAAACTAAAGCCCAGTCAGCAACTGAGCCCTGCTGGGAGTGGAGGAGAAAGTCCAACAGCCCACAAGATTTTTGCACATCAGGTCTCTGAGCAGTGAGAACTTGACATGGCAGAGGCAGCCATGGTTTCCCAAGAATATCTAGGAAACTATCCTGTACTTTGACATTTCTAAATGGGATCAGACCAGTGGAAGACAATCTACATGTGATCTGCCATTGGAGTTTGTCCCAAATAGCAAAGCTACCTTCATTATCTGGCAGCTGTGGCATTAGAAATCAAAAGCTCACCCAGATCTTGGGAAGGCAATGTTGTTGTTGTTGTTAGCCATTCAGTCGTGTCCAACTCTTGGCGATTCTATTGGCCAGCTCTCTCCACGTTTCCCGATCCTGCACTGTTTCTTTGAGTCATTCCATGCTCAGGCTGGTGTTAACTTTTACAGTGTCCAGCCAATGTATTCTTCGGCGGCCTGGTTTCCTTTTGCTGCTAACCAATTTCTTCTTGAGAATGTGTTAGCACACATGCTTGATAATGACTGTAGCTTATCAACAAAATTCATTTGTTAGGGAATGACCTGATGGCTGTGCATTTGGTAAAGGATGTAGGGATTTGGTCTGGTGACCTTGGGTGTACATGGCTCCATTTCATATATCACCCCAAACCATGATTTGCCATAGCCATGGTTTAGAACAGGGGTCCCCAGACCTTTTTGAGCCTGAAGGGACTTTTGGAATTTTGACACAGGGCCGCAGAATGGCTGCCACAGAAGGTGGAGCCAATCACAGAATGGCTGCCGTAGGGGGTGGAGCTAACCACAAAATGTCAGGGATCTTGGCTATATATATATAACTCTAACAGCAACTTTTCAACATGTCAAGCAGAAACTTTGTTTAACAGGGTGCCTTTGAATCTACACAGTCAATCAGAAGCACTGTTGGGTAAACGCCCCACCCAGCCCCACTCACTTTCTAAATCTACTTGGTGGGCATCCCTGGGCATCATGTTGCAGACCTCTGGTTTAGAACCAAAACGGGAGTGAGCTTCCGAACAGACAAACCAGATTTTGCCAGCTCAGCATTCCTGTTTCTATAGAAGAGAAGAGATTGGATTTATACCCCGCCCTTCACTTCCCAAAGGAGTCTCAGAGCAGTTTACACAATCTCCTTTCCCTTCCCCTCCTCAGAACAGACACCCTGTGAGGTAGGTGGGGCTGAGAGAGCTCTCACGAGAACTGCCCTTGAGAGAACAGCTCTGAGAAAACTTGTGCCTGACCCAAGGTCACACCAGCAGCTGCATGTGGAGGAGCGGGGAATCAAACCCGGTTCTTCCAGTCTGCACTCCTAACCACTACACCAAACTGGCTCTATAGTGCAGCTGTCTCTGAAGGCAAAGTCAGAGGCTGTTCCTTCTGGTTGGTCAATTCAAACATCATGTCAAACTGCAGAGAGCAGAAACCCTGGTCTGAAATCCAGCTTCGAAGAGTAGCCCCTGACTGCTGTCTGCAGGGCATGGTTGACAATTCAGCCATTGTTGTCACGCCATTGTTATTAAGCTTCCTGAACCCAATTGAATGGAGCCCAAGCTGTTCAGCAGATTCTGGTTTTTGTTTTAGCTGAAGGCGTTGGTGATGTTAATCCCTGAGTGCTTGTGAGTGTTTCCTGCTTGAGTGCATTGTTGAATTGTGTTAACTTCTGTTGTGATCCCCCCCAATCTGCTTAGAAATGGCAGGAAAATGGCACATAATTGTTTTAAATAAATACATAGTCTATCAGAGGAACCAGATATCCAAGTGGGGGACCTTCATAGTCACAACACACAATGCACACTTTCTGAAGTGAGACCAGAGCCTTCTACCGCTGTTTTAGCTGTGACCTTTGTGCCTTTGAGTGTGAGCAGGACACCTTTCTCCTGAGAACGGGGCTTTGTTTTCCAAAGCGGGGCCTAAGGACAAAGTTGAGTGTCCTCCTAGCTCTAAGTACGTGCTGGCAGCCAAGACTGAGACTGGAAGGGATCCTGGGGCTGGGGAGGAACGCCTATGAACAACGGTAACTCCTCAGTCTGTGGCAGCAGTGAGAAAACGGTGACTCCTTCTAGGGACTGCCAGGAATGGGCCAGGAAACGAAACAGCCAGTATCCTAATGCTCCAGTGCAGGGCAGGATGTGATGCAGCCTCAGTTGGCGTATCGTGCACGGTTCTGGCTGCCATATCCCGAAAAAAGAGATTGCAGGATTGAAAAATGATGGCAAACAAGGCGATTAAGGGGACAAAGCAACTTGCCTAAGAGGAAAGGTTGGAGACTCGGAGACTTTTCGGTTTAGAAAAGAGAGAACTAAGTGGGGGACACGATAGAACTTTGTAAAATTATGCACGGGATAAAAAGAGAGAGCCAGCGTAGCGTAGTGGTTCGGAGTGTCAGGCTAGTATCTGGAAGACCCAGGCTTGGATCCTCGCTCGTGTCCTGGAAGCTCGCTGGGTGACTTTGGGCCAGTCACAGGGTTATTGTTGTTGTTGTTGTGGATAAAATGGAGGAGAGGAGAATGATGTAAGCCCATTGCGGGGGGAGGGAGGTGGGGCATAAATGAGCTAAGAAAATAAATAAAGTGGATAGAAATAACTTGTTTCCTCCTTCTACCATAACAGTAGAACTTGGGGCCACCCAAAGAAGTTGATGGGCAGTAGATTCAGGACAGACAAAAGGAAGTACTTTTTTAAAACTCAGTGAGGACTTCAACTTCGCCAGTCACTATCAGCGGGTGGCCAAGGGCATGGCTGGTGTCAAGGTGGGGTGGGGGTAGGGAGATTGATGAGGAGCATAAGAAGAACGCTGCTGGATCAGACCAGGGGTCCATCTAGTCCAGCATCCTGTGTCACTCAGTAGGTGGCCAGGCACAACGTCTTCTAGGGGCGGGGAAGGGGGAAGCAGTGGTTATCCTTTCCCCTTCATTCGTGGTGTTCACCTTGCATTATTTAAAAGATCCAGAATGCTCTTCATGCCCACTTCAGGCTTCATTTATGCCACAAAGAAGAGATCAAAGGAGCTCTTTGCCTGAATTCCCCCTCCCCATTTTGTAATGTAACCAGAGATCTGTGAAAGAGTGAGGGAACCAGATACTAAACATGTCATTCTCTGGAGCCATGAATTAGAACAGCAGCGATTCAAGACATAAATTGGGAAGGAAGTGAGTGCCACCTCACATTAGCGGGGATCAGCAAGTTGGCCGCAGTCACACAACTTAAACCCATCACAGGGATCACAAAACTGGCAGAGGGAGCTCTCCAATTAGCGAGGGGAAATGTACTGAAAGCAGCTCAAGATCATCCTGGTTTGAAAGGTCTGCTTCTAGAGGGAGGGGGAAAGATTTCGCCCTGGGAGAACTGCCGGAGCTGCGCAGGTATTGAGCCTCCAGTTAAAATCAACAATTACTGAAGATAACACACGCATTACAACTGTGAGCTTCATCGTTAAGTTATAACTCCTATACTTTTGTGCCCATTCTGCAGATCTGCTTGCCTTTTATTCTTGAGCTGTAATTTGTTGGGTGAAAGCGGAGACACCAACTATGCACCTGGGAAAGGGCTACTCAAATGACCCCTCCCGCTAGCAACCGCTTACAGCAATTCAGGTGGGCGGCCGTCTTGGTCTGAAGCAACAGAATAAAGTCTGAGCCCAGTGGGGGCACCTGTAAGACCAACAGAGTTCTGTTCTGGGTACCAGCTTTCATGTGCAGGCATGCCTCTTACAGCAATAGCATGGTTTTACCCTTCTTATAGGCTATTCTAGTGTGTTTCTGACCTCTGTAGCCATTTCACCAGTCATCATCTCAGCCCTGTTTGCATCTCAAGGAACCACCACACAACCATACAGAGGAAAAGGGGTGGCCATTCTTCCTAGGTCTAAAAAGCAAGAACGAGAGCTAGCCAATGGCAGCTATTCTGTATACATTTCCACCATTTGCTAGATATGACTAGTATGAACTTTGGAGGAAAAAAGATTTCATTTGCAAGACTGGAAATTGTTTTAATTTAACCACATGGATGATAAACAAACTACTGCTGCTTGATGTCTAAATCCTACTGTCTAAATCAGTAGACAACCAGCACAAACCGGGGCCATCACCTGTTTGGAAACCACACTGTTGCAGACGTGCCCTTGGGAGGTGCCCACCTTCTCTCTAGGCTTCTAAACTCTTTCCTGATTGAAGGTGCTTGCTCAGCAGCTGGGGAGACACTCCCCACTCACCTGAAGAGAGGCTTTAAATTTGGCCCCGTTTGTGTCAGGCTAAAGGATGAGAGTGGCTTCACAGCTCCTGCCTCCCCCTCCCCTATTTGCAAGCAGATATTTGAAAATGCTATAGGTCTCCTGCATCTCTAGCCACAAGGAAACTGACCTTTAAGTGGTGGCCCCAGGTAGAGCTGGAAAGCACAAGCCCCCGACACAGGCCACTGGCTCCTGGCTGGGACCCTCCACTGGATGCTCCTTGGAGTTCCCAAAATAGCAATGGCACCAGCTTCAAGGTATTACTTATGATAGGGAAGAAGAAGAGGAGAGAATCCCTTTGGGCCATTTCTGTTCTCATGGCAGCAATTCAGGATAGGTAGGGTTGCCACCTTCCAGGTGGGTCCTGGAAATCTCCCGGAATGACAACTGATCTCCAGTTCCCCTGGAGAAAATGGCTGCATTGGGGGTGGACTTTATGGCATTATACCTCATGGAGATCCCTCTCCTCCAAAAACTCTTCCGAAGCCCCTCCCAGCTCCAGGAATTTCACAAGCCAGAGTTGGCAACCCTATGTTTCAGGCCTCTTTCTGCCTTGCTCAGTTCCAGATCTGCCACCTGGGGCCACTGCCCGCCCGCTGTTTCCCTTGACGCTCTCCTGTGCACAAAGCCAGAAAGGGAGGTGTGGAAGCGCCTTCTTGCGCTTTGGAAACAGACTCAAAACACCAACCTTGCAGTTGCGAGTGATCCCTTGGTGAAGGATCAGTAATGGAGATCTGCCAACCTTGCCGTGATCCTGGCTGCCACTCCTGCCTGACATCTGCATCTCTGTCCAACGTCCTAAAATACCAACTCCCCACAAGCAGGGCTGCCATCCCCAAGGTAGGGCCTGGAGCTCTCCAGGCAGAGATCAGTTCCCCAGAGAAAAACGGCAGCTTCCGAGGCCAGGCCTGGCAGCACCACGGCCCTGCTGAGTTCCCTCCCCTGAGTTCCCTCCACACACTCTGCCCTTCTCAGGACCTGCCCCCGGGCACCCACCAATCTGCAGCTGGCAGCACCAGGGGATGCTGCATGCCCCAGGAGTCACGCTGGTGCATCCTCTGCTCCCTGCCATGCTTCCCCCTTAACCTGAATGAGGTAGAAATGCGGCATCCTTTTCCTGAGCACGGCTTCTGCTTCAGCCACCCCACCCGCCAGTCTCAGAGAGGAGCCATTTCACTCAGGCCCTCCTCGAGAACAGAATAAGCAAGTCTATGGAAGCGAGACAAAAATGTAATGCAAGATACAAGGTTGCCAACCTCCAGATGGAGGTCTCCCAGAGTTATATCTCATTCTGCAGGTGACAGAGGACAGTTCCCTTAGAGAAAATGGAAGAAGAAGAAGAAGAAGAAGAAGAAGAAGAAGAAGAAGAAGAAGAAGAAGAAGAAGAAGAAGAAGAAGAAGAAGAAGAAGAAGAAGAAGAAGAAGAAGAAGAAGAAGAAGAAGAAGAAGAAGAAGAAGAGGAGGAGGAGGAGGAGGAGGAGGAGATTGGATTGATACCCCGCCCTTCACTCAGAGTCTCAGAGCAGCTTACAAGCTCTTTTCCCTTCCCCTCCCCACAACAGATACCCTTTGAGGTAGGTGGGGCTGAGAGAGCTCTTTTGAGGACTGCCCTTTGGAGAACAGTTCTGAGAGAACTTGTGACTGACCCACCAGCAGCTGCATGTGGGGGGATGGGGAATCAAACCCGGTTCTCCCAGATTAGAGTCCGTGCTCCTAACCACTACACCAAACTGGAAGCTTCAGAGGGTGGGCTGTATGGCACCACATCCCTGCCAAGCATCCTCCACCCCAAATCTCCAGGAGTTTCCCAATCTGGAGTTGGCACCCTTAGCCCCTTTCCTTCCCAACCTGTCCTGCAAAGTGGAAGGGGCCACAGTGAGAATTACTGACCAAAGAGCACTTCACAAACTTACTGGTTCGCTTTAAATGTTCTCATTTTGATTTAGCTTCTCCCTTTGTGAAAATGAAAGATTTCTGTTCACTCTTAGCACCATTTCTTGGAAAAGTGATGCTTTTAAATGTCTGAGCAGTATTTCAAAATCTCAAGACATTCGTCCTCTGGCCCCCGGTCTGTTCTCTGTATAGCCAGTAGAGGGCAGCAATGAGAACCTGGCATCCGTTGCCTAAACCCACCTTTTCTCTCTCTTTCAAATTCTCCCTCATCCTCTCTGCTGCATGTCTGCTAACATGTAAACTACAGAGAATTCTTCTGCACATAAGTTGAGACTTTGGCCTGTCAGGTAGTCCTGCCATGATGGATGGAGGGGAGGGGAGGATGGATGTGGGCGCCATGGTGGCGTGACGGGCGGGAGGTTGGGATCGTAGGGGTGTTGATTTATGCCTGTTGTGTGAGAATGGAATGTGGCTCTGGTAACCCCTATCTGGTGGACTAAACATTTTGACCTTGGAGAGTCAAGCTGCGAGCTTTCCTATCTCTTTCAAAGCTGCAGCTTGCTGAGAGTAATGGGGGCGGTGGGAACTTCATTAGCGTAGTAACTTTCGATTCCCACTCGCATGTTATTCCCTGATTGGTAGAAGGGGGGGTCCCCATTCACCCCCTTCCCTGTATAACTGCCTGCTTTCTGTAACCAAGTTATTCTGAACAATGTATCTGCTCCAGTGACCTTTCTATTGCAGCTTCCTAATAAACGCTATTCTTGTTTGAACCACAAGGCATGGTGTTTGGCTGACTGAGTTAGGACTTCTGACAGGCCCTTCTTTGTACCAGAAAGCAGACTCCTATCCTATGTTCTGTTGCAGATCCTGCTACTAGCCTTATGTCTTGTGAAAATATACAAAAGGTGAGCAGAGTTCCCCCAGGAACGATTTCTTCATTGTTCCTTCTGCCATTTACTCCATCTTTCGATACTTCTGTATATTCTGATATTAGCCTAGAGCTTGTTCACAATCTGTATTTTTATTGTTGAGAATTTTGTAACCTTGTAACGGACAATGGCTAATTACAATAAACTGAACTGAACATTTACTCCATTCCTCCTTAATTCCAGCTGAACTTGAAGAATTTTTAATCGAATCCCAGCACTGGAGCAGGGACAATTTGCTGCAGTTTCCATGTGTATCTTTCTCCTTTCTACATAATGGATGTATCATGTATATGTGCACATGGAGGAAAAACTACAGTGAAACAACCACAATGGAATCTTCTTAATGACAGCATCAAGGCTGTCTGTTGTGTGATGTGTTTCTAATCTGCCTAGGGCATTCTGCACTGATGAAACACCTTGCAAAATAATGCTGAGACAGCTGTATATCTGATCACATAAGACTGTTTTAGGGCAGGGGTTGTGGCTCAGTGGCAGAGGTGATGTGAAAGACCTCTGCCGGAGACCCTGGACAGCAGCTGCCAGTCTGAGCAGACAATACTGACCAAGGGTCTGATTCAGTATAAGGCAGCTGCATATGTGCACAGTCTTTTGGGCAGGGGCTGTAGTTCACTGGCACACCATCAAGAGCTGGGAGTCAGCACCCCAAACCTGAGCGCCCCACCCAAGCTACAGAACCTCCGTCTTAGCAGGATTCCGTCTCCGCTGCCTCTGCTTCAACCATCCCACCATGGCCTCCAACCCCTCAGCCAAATTTGCTGGTGCAGCGTTCGACTGCCCGCCCATCAACTGGGTGACATCCCAGCCTGAAACTCCGCACCAAGTGGGCGAGGGGGTGCATATAGATGTTAAACAACATTGGAGACAGGATTGCCCTCTGGGGAACCTCACATAGTAACAAGTATCTAGTTGACGCCCTCTCTCCCAGTGCCACCCTCTGTCCCCAACCCTGGAGAAATGAAGTATGCCACTTCAAGACCACCCCACGAAATTCCTACATTGGTGAGGCAGTGGGTCAAAAGATCATGATCGACCATGTCAAATGCTGCTCTAAAATCAAGCAATAACAGTAATGCCAAACAACCTCGATCCAACTGTTTGCGGAGATCATCTGTGAGGGCGACCAAGGCCGTCTCCGTCCCACAGCTGGGGTGGAGGCTAGACTGGGATGCGTCCAGTTCCAGTGCGTCATCCAGGAAATTCTGGAGCTGTTCTGCTGCTCTTCTCTCAATTACCTTACTCAGAAACGAAGATTAGAGACTGGACAGTAATTGGAAGGATCCCTAGGATCCAAGGTTGGTTTCTTCAGGAACAGTATGACCTCAGCCGCTTTCAGGCCCTCTGGGTAGGCCCCTGAATCTAGGGACAGATTGATAATGTCTACCAGGGGGCCTCATGTTCCCTCACCACTGGCCTTCACCATCCATGAAGGACACGGGTCTAAACGGCATGTAGTTGGCCTAACAGCACCTAGAATCCTGTCAACATCAGCCTGGGAGAGTCGGCTGAAGCTGCCAAATACTGAATTCAAAGACAGCCAAGGGGCCTCCAGTTCACTTACTGTATCAGTGTTGGCCGGGAGATCATGGCGGAGTGACAAGACTTTACCTTCAAAGAAGCTTGTGAAAGCCTCACAGCTAATAGCCGAATTCCTAACATTTTGAGTTCTCTCAATGAGAGAAGTTAAAGATCTGATTATCCTAAACAATTGTGCTGGGCGAGAGCTTAGTGGATGCAGTGAAGGCTGTATAAAATCCTTTTTCTGCGGCCTTTACCGCCACCTCATTGGATTTCATAAATGTCCTACAGGATGTTCTTGCAGCTTTGTTGAGAGTCCGCTGCCAAACTTGTTCTAATCATCCCGCTGAGTTCCATAGTATACCATGGGGATTATTTAGGTTGGGAGCAAAGAGGATGTCTGGGAGCAATTTCTTCGATGGCTTCAGAGAGACAGGAATTCCAGTCCTCTAGCAGGGCATCCAATGAATCACCAGGGGGCATCGGATTCTGAAGAGCTTTCTGGAATCCAGTTATCACCAAATGGTAACATAAAGACAGAAAAGTGAAGGAACTGAAAACTGCATGCACCTATGTAAAAAATGTAGACAATGCATAGCCCAAAGCACTGCCTAAGAACAGTTTTATGGTTTTCTTTTTCAGAATTAGAGAGACAATATACCCCCCAACACTGACAGCTGAGGTACTTCCACACCATCTGGAAAGCTGAATTTCCTCAGCTTCAGGCCCCTGGCTGTGTCATGATCTTTAAGACCATCTGAAAACATTTTCATGCCTGTTCACCACAACATACACAGCCTGGTAGCCTTCCTACTAGTGCAGAACACCCTGGAGGGGTATCAGGGTTTGGATGGAAGCGTGTCTTGGAAGCACGGCATCGAGCTTTGGCCTGTGCAGGCACAGACTCGTTTTTCATTCCTTACAGTATTGCTAACAGATTAAATGACTATTACACTGACTGTTTTCATTGGGCTGCAGTTTTATTTTTATTGTCCTTACTGTTTTTGCAACCAGAGTCATAAACAGCAAACCCTCATCCCACAATAAACCTTGTTCCACAGGAAAACATGGAAGAATTTAAAGCTTGCCACTGCAAAAGTTGTCATGCGATTTGACAACAGCTGCTAGAAATTTTGTGACATGTGGGGTAGTTTGTTTGTCTTCATCTCTAAGTAACCAGGATGATTTTGCTTCTGAAGAGAGGAAGCCCTGATTAAATAAAAGGGAGATCAGTTCATCTTTTAGAGCTGAAAATTTGGGACAGTCAAGCAAAATATGACCCACAGAGTCAATTTTACCGCTGCTGCAATTACAGAGTCGACCTGAGTATGAAATCCCATTAAATCTTCCTGACATCATGGTTGAAGGTAGGGCATTCAGGCGCGCCGGCATGAATGCCCTTCTGTACTTTGGAAGAATTATCTCAGATAAGTGGCCTGGCATCGTTGTTTGGCAGTTTTAGTGTTTTTACCTATCCAGACTCAGAGAGATGGAAAACTGAATAAACTTAAACAAATAACAGTTAGGGTTGCCAACATCCGGGTGGTGGCTGGAGATTGCCTGGGATTACAACTGCTCTCCCGGCAACAGAGGTCAGGCCAGCCTGAGAAAACAGCCACTTTGGAAGGTGGACTCTATGGCCATTATAACCCCATCGAAGTCCCTCCCCTCCCCTCCCCAAACCCCACCCTCCCCAGGCTCCTCCCCCCGCAATCTCCAGGTGTTTCTTAACCCAGAGTGGTGGCAGCCCAACCAACAGTTTCATCCTGATCAGATTTACAGCATTCTAAGCCCACTGACTTCAATGTCCTTCAAAGAGTGTAAGTCTCTTTAGGACTACACTGGAAATTAATATTTAATTATTGTAACTATGATTATGACTAGATATTTTACCACTTGTTATCACTAGTTATTATCACTAAATGAATATTCAATCATTATGTGACTATGCACACATAAAGAAGCTTCTCTCCTATGTTGTATGTTCAATATATCAGATATTTGTGATATATAATTTTAATGTGTGTGTGTGCACATATCTAATTCTTGCAAACAAGTCTACAAGTCTACAAACACTTGCAAAGGTTCTGTCTGAGCCTATCTGTCTGCAGTCCCTGTGAGTCACTCTGGGATGTTAAAAGCCAAGGTGAAAAAACACCGAAGGGGGGGGTGTTGGTTTCCACAGAATTCTCTTGCTTGTGAGGTTTCCTGCTGGCAGTTCTTATCCTTGGCCAGGAGTCAAGTGGTAATTAGCCACCACACTCAATCAGCTGCATCCCCAAGGTGGTCAAGATGAGAAACTGACAGTGCCATTTGAAGCAGAGTTGTTTCAATGCACTTGGAAGGGGGTGTGTGCGTGCAAACTCTGCTTAGCATTGCACTGTCAGTACGATGCTAAACATGTGTACTTAAATCCCACTGAGTTTGATGAACAGAGTTGCCAGCTCTGGGTTGGGAAAGTCCAGGAGATATTGGGGGTGGAGTCTGCAGAGGGCAGAGTTTGGGGGTAGGAGGGACTTCAGTAAGGGATAATGCCATAGAGTCCCCTTCCAAAGCAGCCATTTTCTACAGGGGAACTGAGCTCTGTCACCTGGAAATCCACTGTAATTCCAGGTCATCTCCAGCCATCACCTGCAGGCTGCCAACCCTAGTTCAATAGACTTTACTTTTAGGATTGCAGACTGATTGCAGGGGGGAGAAAGTGAATCCGATTAAATATTTGGGTATCTGATTAACCAGGAATAACAAAGCTCTGTATGTAATTAATTATGACCCATTAATAGTGGATATAAAGGGAAAACTGATCTTCTGGGAAACCTTAAATTTATCTTTTCTTGGATGAGTGAACACAATAAAAGTGATGATTCCCTCCAAGATAAATTTCCTTCTTTGCAATCTACCAGTAGAGATTTTTAATAAAAAATTAAATGATTGGCAACAGTTGTTAAATGACTTTTTATGGGATTTTTTAAAAAAGACCTATGATTTCCCAGAGCAAAATTTATGATAAAAAGTTATACAGTGGTCTAAGGTCACCCAGCCTTACAATGTATTATAAAGCTGCCAGACTAAGTTGGATAAAAGAATGGATGACAGACAGGCTTCCCAAGAATTTACCGTAATCTGGCGGGGGATGGATACGTTGTGGCAGGACCATTCCCGGGGGGGGGAGATGCAGCACACAATGCCATCGCCTGGAAGTGACGCCGGGCGATGCTCTGGCAATGGGGCTGGAAACTCGAGTTTCCAGCCCCATTGCCAGAGCGTCGCCCGGCGTCACTTCCTGGTGATGGCATCATGCAGCGTGGGTGTTCCACGGAGGAATGTTCCAGCCGGGAACTATGTGTTCCCCGCCAAATTACAGTAAGTACTTGGCAACCCTAATGACAGATAATGGGGAAATGCCACTGGGCACATACTGAGCAAGATTTTGTTAAGGTGTCCCTGAAACAATGGCCTTGAAATAAAGTAAAGAAATCAAGTTGACGGCACTATTGAAATAATGACCATAACATGATAAATGTCATACTCAGCATATGGGAGTAAGAGTAAGCTCTCACTGAAACTGTAACATTTTGCTTCTTTTTGAGATCCCTTATATGTAACACCTGTAAAGGCACCTCTCTGTAGTATTCTCAGATGATGTGTGTTATTCTGCCTCCTTGCCTTCCTACTTATTTTTGCTGCTACCAAAGGCTCTCACCATAGACTTCTAAGTCAAACCGCCAAAATAGGATGGCTTAGTTATATTTGGTAGAAAGATCAGTGGGGATGGCTCTGAGTTAAGAGGGGATATTTTAAATAAAACTGTTGTTTTCACTTAAACATAAATAGAGCTTATTTAGAAGTTAAAACAGCTATCTGGTTCCTGTGGTTTATGAGCGTAATGGTTTCAGATAGGTACAGTTCTCCTTTCTCTAAAGTTCCTTAAGTAGCCTAGCCACACAGGCTTATTTTCCTCACTTGCCGCTCAGGCTAATAACTTCTATGCAGAACACAGATTCTCTCACTCAGTCTCCTCACCCACTCAACTCTCTTTCTCCCTCTCCCGCACCTCACACACAGGCCCTCAGAACCTCACACACCTCACACACAGGCCCATCCAGTCGCCCCTTGAGTCCAGCTACCATCCAATCATCACATACTTGAATCACTCACCCAACCTCACTCTTAAGAACATAAGAACATAAGAGAAGCCAATGTTGAATCAGGCCAATGGCCCATCTAGTCCAACACTCTGTCACACAGGGGCCAAAATATACCAGGTGCCATCAGGAGGTCCAGCAGTGGGGCCAGGACACTAGAAGCCCTCCCACTGCTGCCCCCTCCAGCACCAAGAATAGAGTGCATCACCTGCCCCAGACTGAGAGTTCCCATCTATACCCTGTGGCTCATAGCCACTGATGGACTTCTGCTCCATCTGTTTATCTAATTTCCTCTTGAAACTAACCATGCTTGCAGCTGCCACGACCTCCTGTGGCAGTGAATTCCATATGTTAATCACTTCCTTTTATCTGTTCTAACCCGACTGCTCAGCAATTTCATAGAGTGCCCACGAGTTCTTGTATTGTGAGAAAGGGAGAAAAGTACTTCTTTCTCAACCTGCTCAATCCCATTCATAATCTTATAAACCTCGATCATGTCACCTCTCAGCCGTCGTTTCTCCAAGCTAAAGAGCCCCAAGCATTTTAACCTTTCTTCATAGGGAGAAAGGCCTCTTATTTTAGATCCCTTATATGTAACATCTCTTATTTTAGAGGCCTACATTTTACATCACCCCAATATACATATAAAAGTCCACATCAAAACACAGAGATAAAAAAACACAGAGAATATTTATATAGCGAAAACATCACAGATTTCACACACACACACCCCTTAGTAGGACACTGTGTCTTTTTCAGAAGGGCAGTGTTCACCGTCTCTTTAGCAATGCCGTTGTCTTAGGGGAAACCTCTGCCATCGTCTCTGATAGTCTCTACAAAAGCAAGTTCCTCATTTCACACTATGGCTGGTACACCTCCATCCAGATGCTCCTTGATGCTCCTATGGTCTTAATTCCCTGGTTGTTCATGTTCCTCACTGGTCCAGGCTGGACTTCCACCTCAGGTCACTGGGTCATCGCTGGTTATTCTGGTCTGGCCGCTTGCTTCCAGTCACTGGCCCACTGCTCACACTCGGATAAAGCATTGGCAACTGTGTCATCTTTGGCTTTTAAGTGCTGGGTGTTAAGATAGTACTCTTGGATACACCAGGGCCACCTGGTGGCTTGAAAAATGGCTTAAAGAAATATGTTTTTCTTATTCCCTTGTCGCCCCGCTCTCTGCGAGCCGTCAGACTGTCTGCCCACTCTCCTGCTTGTGCCACATCTTGAAGTAACTTATCCTTGACAAGAATTTTGAGATTGGAGGGACGTTGGGATAAGACTTGGCCAAATATCGTGAAATCACAGACTTTTTCTGCTGTATCTGCTTTGGCTGAGGTAACCCACTTGTCAAAAAGATGTCCCAGTTTTGCCCCAAAGGCTACATATGACTTCCCAGACTGAAGTTCTAAATTTCTGAATCTTTTTCTGAAGTGATCAGTCCCTAATTTGAACCTGTAGTACACTGTTAGTTCAAAATCTTCATAATTAACTGCTTTGTCTGTGGGAAACCTTTCATAAACTTCTGTCAGCTCCCCCTTTATGAGGCTGAGTGGATATTTCATGAAGTGTGTGGCAGGAATATTCCAATGTGGGGCAGCTTTCTCAAAAGTAGCCAAGACAATCTGAGGATCTTCCCCTACCACATATGAAGTAAAATCCTTAGTCATTATCCTTGGAGAGGAGTTTAGACCCTCTACTTTTATTCTCTGCTTCTCTTGTTCTAGCTGTTTTTCATCTCTTCATATTTCAACTTATCCCTTTCAAAATATAATTTCTCTGCCTCAAGCCTGAGTTTCTCTGTTTTGATTTTTATCGGCTGCTCCCTCTCAAACTCTGTTTTCTTCAGTTCTAATTTTTATTTCCTCAAGACTTCTGTGCTTCCATATTAATTTTCTCTGCTTCTATTTTAATTTTCTCTTTTAACTCCAGAGCTCTTAATCTATTCTGCTCTTTCAGAACCAAAGTGTCCTCTGAGGAGATAGAAGCTACCTCAGAACTTGCTAAAGTTCCTGTTCTACCAGTCCTCAATGTCTGGTGCTGTATTAGAGACACCCTCAGGATCTCTACAGATTTTCCCTCTTGAGGGATTCCCAACTCTGCCTCCTACTCTCTACTCTTTTCAACTACAGTGTCTTTCTTCACTCCCTGAACCTCTGCAACTTCTCCCTTGGTGTCTGCCCAGCTATCTGCAAGTTATCCTTTCTGTTTCTTCCCTCAGATGTATATTCCACACTTTTGGAATTCTTAGTTTGCTCTCCATAGAACAATACCCCTTAAGTAGAAAGCCAACACCTGTAATGTTGTTGCTTCCCCCCCCAGACCCCTCATATGTAACAACGGTTAAGGCACCTCTCCTCTCCATAGTGTTCTGAGGTGACGTGTGTTGTGCCACTTTTGTTACCACCAAAGGCTCTTGCCTAAGAATTCTTAGTTGGGCCCAAAGAACAGGCTGGTTTAGTTATATCCGGTAGAATGACAGTACAGTCAGAACATGTGGGTAGCTCAGAGGTTAAAAAAAAAAATTGGAGGGGATCCTTTAAATAAAACAGTTGTTTTCACTTAAACACAGAGTTTATTTAGAAGTAAAACAGCATAATGTTTTCTATGTGCTTCATAAGTAAAATGGCTTCAGGAGGGTACATAAGCGTAATGATTTCAGAGAGGTAAATTTCACCTACTTTCTCTACAGTTCCTTAAATAGGCCTAGCCAGGGCTATTTTTGGGCAGGAACGCACAGGTTCCTGAGTTGGCCACACCCAGCAGGAACTCATTAGCATAATAGGCCACACCCAAAAGCAGAAACTCATTAGGATTGGCTACATTAAGGGTGTATGGCCTAACATGCAAAGGAGTTCCTGCAACAACAACAAAAAAAAGCTCTGGGTTTGGACAACAAACAAGGTGAACAGAATAAAAAGCAAAAAGTGGATGTGGCTGGATGACCACACTTCTGGTAACATGGGGGTGTGGGCTAATATGCTAATGAGCTGTGCTGCCAAGGGTGTAGCCTAACATGCTAATGAGTTTCTGCTGTTGGGTGTGGCCTAATATGCTAATGAGTTCCTGCTGGGCTTTTTCTACAAAAATAGCCCTGGGCCTAGCCACAATGGTTTATTTTTTTCACTTGCCAGCCACTTCCATAAAGCTTAATTTCCTAACTAGCCACTGGCTAATAACCTCCACACAGAACACAGATTTCTTGCACAACACTCCACTCCTCACCCACTCAACTCTCTTCTGCTCCCCCCCACAAACCCTAAAATTCCCTTTCACACACAACCATCCCTCTGAACAAAACCTGCCAACTCTGCCCCTGCAGGTCCAGCTGCCACCCAGTCATCACACACTTCCATCACCTACCCGACCCCACTCTTTCTTATTTTAGAGGCCTACAGGATTAAACCACTTCAACATACACATAAAACTCCACATTATAACACAGGAATAAAGCACACAAAAATATTTCCGTTTACATACACTGCACAAACTCTCCCTCTTTTAGCCTCTGTAGTTGGAGAAATGATAAATAAGCACAGTTGTGAGCCTTTCTGGCTTTGGGTATTTTTCATGCTAAGGATCTCATTATTTATTTATTTAATTTGGTTTATATGCTGCCCTCCCTGCCGTGGTGGGCTCAGGGCGGCTTACATAGACTTACATATAAATACAATTAAAACCTCTCATAAACATATAAATATAAAATATATAAAATATAACTCTCCATATCCAAAAGCTCGAGGTTAAATGTCTAAAGAAGGGATCCCCGATCCCTCTGAGCCTGCAGGCACCTTTGGAATTCTACCACGGCGTGGTGGGAAAACCACAAAATGGCTGCCATGGGAGGTGGAGCCAGGCACCAAGTGCCAAGGACTGAGGCCATGCATGACTTTAACAGTAACCCTTCAGCATTCCAGGCAGAAGCATCATTTAACCAAATGCCTCTGAAAATGAAAAACATATTGTTTAAAAATATTTTCTTGCAGACACAAGGCTCACCTTCAGTCATGCCACAAAGATCCCTGTGCTGTGGTGCCAGCTGCAGCCGGAGCAATGGGTTTTTTAAAAAAAATCTGCATGCCCAATTGGATCTCCTACAGCCAATTGGAAGCCCTGCTGGCAAAAGCCTCCGCTGGGACCGCCTACTTTCTAAAATCACTTGGTGGGGGCCAGGAAAGGTGGGTGCCGTGGCAGCGCTGGGCATCACAGCAGGGATCCCTGGCCTAACGGGATCTCATCGTATCCTTTCATTATGAAGCAGGATCATTTTAAAGGTTTGCTCTGTCGGGTCTCTCACAGCACAGCAGATTCCACAAAGCTGATGGATACTGCAAGGTACACACTCTCTCCTTCCTCCCATCTGTACATATGGAAGCTCCCAGCATCCAGCATCCAGCATCCATCCACGAAGGAGGAAGAGGAGGAGGAGATTGGATTTATACCCCGCCCTCCACTCGGAGTCTCAGAGCAGCTTACAAACTCCTTTCCCTTCCCCACAACAGACACCCTGTGAGGTAGGCGGGGCTGAGAGAGCTCTTTCCAGAACTGTCCTTGAGAGAACAGCTCTGACAGAACTACGGCTTGCCCAAGGCCACACTAGCAGCTGCATGTGGAGGAGTGGGGAATCAAACCCGTTTCTCCCAGAGTAGAGTCTGCACACTTAACCACGACACCAGACTGGCATGCATGCAGCACGCAGCTGCTATTCCTCCACTGGCACCAGCCGCACAGACTTGTCTACACACTCCATTGGTTCCAGGGTTGCCAAGAAGCCTGAAGAAAAACACCCTTTCCCTTTAATGCAGGTTTGATCAGTGGAAATGGGTAAGTGAAGCTTTCCATACCAGGAGGGGAAATAATATCCCCCGGTGAACAATATCCCATCAAGCCTCTATTAAAGGGCCAGGCCAGTTTTCCTCCAGAAACCAGGCAAGCCTACTTGGTGTAGCAGAAAAGGGCAAGAGTCCCAGGGCACTTTAAGACTCACAAAACCTGTGGCAGGGGAGGAGCTCTTGTGAGTCAGGAGAGCTCCTCCCCAGCCACAAACATTGTCAGCCTTTCAGATGCCCCTGGACTCTTTTCCGCTGCTACAGGTGGACCAACACAGCTGTCCATCTTGATCTACTGGGCCACAAAGAGGAGGCAGATTCACATTCCCACGGCCACTTGGGTCTTTCCACCCCATTTGGTGTGTCTCCAGAATTGTGGCACCTCTCTAGCAGACTGAAGAGGGTGGAGGATGCGGCAGGAACCTTCGCTGCCCACACCGTGGCTCTCCCAGGTAGCAGCTCCTGCCTGCCAGCCCCTCCTCCTTTACCTGTGTGAGCAAATGGCAGCAGGTTGGGGTTGCCATCCTCCAGGTGAGCAAACCACCAAGGAACTGTGTAATGAAAATTTCCACACAATTGTTAAACAAATATAACATCTATTAAATGCAGCTGCTGCATTTGAGCCGAAGGGTGAGAGCCATCTGGCACGAGCCGAAGGGTGAGAGCCAGAGGGTGAGAGCCAAAGGGTGAGGCTCTTGGCCTGTGGCTCTTAGCCTAGGGGCTCTGTAAGAAGCCCAGGAAGAGCCAGAAAGCCAGGGACCTTGGCTTCTTGGGTTCCCAGTAAGGTAAGTAGACTCCTACAACAGGAACCGTATAAATACAAAGGGTTTTAAAAGGGGGGTTATAGAAAAGTATTTGTTTAAAAACAATTATGAAGCCAGAATGCCAGCAGGGGGCTGGGGGCTATCCAGTGTTTTGCATGGAGTGTCACATGTATGACTATCTGCCCACTGGTCAGAAGTCTTGGGTGTGTGCTTGGTGCAAGGAGCTCCTGGTTCTCAGGGAGCGAGTTTGCTCCCTTGAGGCCAAGGTGGCTGACCTGGAGAAGCAGAGACAGTCAGTTAGGTGCACGGAGAAGACTCTCGGGGACTTGTTAGATATGTCCCACTCTGGATCTGGCAGCCCGGCTGCTGCCAGGGAACATGAGGGTCAGGGGAAAACGGGGCACCATGCTGAGGATAAGGGGAATGTGCCCTCAGAAGGGACCTCTTCTTCAGCTGGTGAACAGGTATCCTTTCGTACCAAGGAACCGTCCCTGGGAAGGGTGGGAGGGGGCTCTTGGTAGTTGGTGATTCGATCCTTAGGCAGGTAGACAGCTGGGTGGCGAACCCGCGTACTGACCATATGGTGACTTGCCTGCCTGGTGCGAAGGTAGCGGACATTACGCGTGTTTTAGATAGGCTGGTAGATAGTGCTGGGGAGGAGCCAGTGGTCATGGTGCACGTCGGCACCAACGATGTGGGGAAATGTAGTTGTGAGGTCCTGGAGGAGAAATTTAGGCTGCTGGGCAGGAAGCTCAAGGCCAGGACCTCCAAGGTAGCCTTCTCAGAAGTGCTACCTGTTCCACGCGCAGGGCCGGGGAGACAGGCACAGATCAGGAGTCTCAATGCGTGGATGAGACGGTGGTGTAGGGGGAAAGGGTTCAAGTTTGTTAGGCACTGGGATGCTTTTTGGGACAAGAGGGAGCTGTACAAAAGGGATGGTCTCCACTTGTCCCAAGAAGGAACCAGGCTGCTGGCGCTCAAAATCAAAAAGGTGGCAGAGCAGTTTTTAAACTGAATAATAGGGGAAAGCTGACAGGAGATTAAAAGTCTCTGATTCGGGATGGCTCATCTCAAAGAGATGAAGGGGTAGCTACTACTTTTGTACAAGGAAATGGATTACAATTGTCCACTGAGACTGTGGCTAATGATAGGAACTGTCTGGTAAGGTCTCAAGGCAGCAAGAGGAAGGCTGTGGGCTTAACAAACATGGGAAACTATAAGTGTTTATACACAAATGCTAGAAGTCTCTGAGGTAAAATTGGGGAGTTGGAATGCTTGGTGTTGGGGGGGAAATAGACATTGTGGGTATTTCAGAAACTTGGTGGGATGAGGAAAATCAGTGGGATACAGTGATTTCTGGTTATAAATTATATCGGAAGGATGGGGGGAAGGGTTGGAGGTGGGGTGGCTCTGTATGTCAGAGAGGGTATACTGTCCAGTAAGATTGAGAGGGTAAGAGAATTGGATTCGCTTCTGGAAATGCTATCGGTTGAAATAGTGGGTCCAAAAGGAAGCTTAACAATGGGAGTTAAGTCAAAGATAGAAGAGGATTATAAAATGATGAATGAATTAAAGATAGCGGCTAGACAAAATAACTGTGTTGTAATAGGCGACTTTAACTACCCACACATTGATTGGGTCAATATGAGTTCTAGTCGGGAAAAAGAGATTGAGTTTTTAGACACTCTCACTGACTGTGCTATGGAACAGATGGTCACAGATCCTACCAGGGGAGAGGCGATCCTGGATTTGGTCCTAAGTAACACCCAAGACCTGGTGAGAGATGTAAAAGTGATTGCACCACTTGGGAACAGTGACCATAATGTCATTGAGTTTAACATTTATACAGATAGGCAGTTGCCCAAAAAGACTGACGCAACCACTTTTAACTTTAAAAGGGGTAACTTCTCTGGTATGAGGGGACATGTGAGGAAGAAATTGAAAGGAAGAGTGGAGAAGGTCAAAACCATTGGGGAAGCTTGGAGACTATTTAAAAATACAGTCCTAGAAGCTCAGAAAAAATATATACTGCAGGTTAGGAAAGGTACAAATAGGTATAGAAAAAAGCCTGCATGGTTAACAAATAAAGTAATGGAAGCTGTAAAAGGTAAGAAGGATTCGTTTAAGCGGTGGAAAGCTAGTCTTAGTGAGGTTGATAAAAGGGAACACAGACTATGGCAAATAAAATGCAAGTCTGTGATCAGGCAAGCAAAAAGGGAATATGAGGAGCATATTGCAAAAAACATAAAGGCCAACAATAAAACTTTCTTCAAATACATTAGAAGTAGGAAGCCAGCCAGGGAGGCAGTGGGGCCCTTGGATGACCAAGGGGCAAAAGGAGTAGTGAAGGATGATAGGGAAATGGCTGAGAAGCTGAATGCATTTTTTGCCTCTGTCTTCACTGTGGAATAGGAGAAGTGCTTGCCCACTCCAGAAGCACCGATTTCAGGAGGGGGTTTGAAAGACCTGAATCAGATTGCGGTGACAAGAGAGGAAGTCCTCCGACTGATGGACAATTTAAAAACTAATAAATCACCAGGCCCGGATGGCATTCATCCGAGAGTTCTGAAAGAACTCAAATGTGAACTTGTGGATCTCCTGACAAAAATACGTAATCTTTCTTTAAAATCTGCCTCCATTCCTGAGGACTGGAAGGTAGATAATATCACTCCCATCTTTAAAAAGGGCTCCAGGGGAGATCCAGGAAATTACAGGCCAGTCAGTCTGACATCAATACCAGGTAAGTTAGTGGAAACTGTTATTAAGGAGAGAATTAGTAGGCACATTGATGTACAAAAACTATTGAGGCAGACTCAGCATGGGTTCTGTAAGGGAAGATCTTGTCTCACTAACCTGTTAGTGTTTTTTGAGGGAGTGAACAAACATGTGGACAAGGGGGACCCAATAGATATTATTTACCTTGACTTCCAGAAAGCTTTTGATACAGTTCCTCATCAAAGGCTCCTAAGTAAGCTCAATAGTCATGGGATAAAAGGACAAGTCCTCTTGTGGATCAAAAACTGGCTTATAAATAGG
Source organism: Gekko gecko (assembly GCA_029375565.1). Lineage (NCBI taxonomy): Eukaryota > Metazoa > Chordata > Lepidosauria > Squamata > Gekkonidae > Gekko > Gekko gecko. The sequence goes on along the minus strand of JAPDNY010000012.1, from coordinate 1,482,876 downwards.
AAACAGAGAGTGAGTATAAATGGGAAACTTTCTCAGTGGAGGGTGGTAAGCAGTGGGGTACCACAGGGATCAGTACTCGGTCCGATGCTTTTTAACTTGTTTATTAATGATTTGGAATTGGGAGTAAGCAGTGAAGTGGCTAAATTTGCAGATGACACGAAGTTGTTCAGGGTGGTGAAAACCAGGGAGGATTGTGAGGCACTCCAAAGGGATCTGTTGAGGATGGGTGAGTGGGCGTCAACGTGGCAAATGGGGTTAAATGTGGCCAAGTGCAAAGTGATGCACATTGGAGCTAAAAATCCTAAATATAAATACACGTTGATGGGGTCTGAACTGGCAGAGACGGACCAAGAGAGAGATCTTGGAGTCGTAGTAGATAACTCAATGAAAATGTCTAGACAGTGTGTAGCTGCAATAAAGAAGGCCAACGCTATGCTGGGGATTATTAGGAAGGAAATTGATAACAAATCAGCCAGTATCATCATGTCCCTGTATAAATCATTGGTGCGACCTCATTTGGAATACTGTGTACAGTTCTGGTCACCACATCTCAAAAAGGATATTATAGCATTGGCAAAAGTGCAGAGAAGGGCAACTAGAATGATAAAAGGGTTGGAACACCTTCCCTATGAAGAAAGGTTAAAATGCTTGGGGCTCTTCAGCTTGGAGAAACGACGGCTGAGGGGTGACATGATTGAGGTTTATAAGATTATGAATGGGATTGAGCAGGTTGAGAAAGAAGTACTTTTCTCCCTTTCTCACAATACAAGAACTCGTGGGCACTCTATGAAATTGCTGAGCAGTCGGGTTAGAACAGATAAAAGGAAATACTTCTTCACCCAAAGAGTGATTAACATATGGAATTCACTGCCACAGGAGGTGGTGGCAGCTACAAGCATGGACAGTTTCAAGAGGGAATTAGATAAACATATGGAGCAGAAGTCCATCAGTGGCTATTAGCCACAGGGTATAGATGGGAACTCTCAGTCTGGGGCAGGTGATGCACTCTATTCTTGGTGCTGGAGGGGGCAGCAGTGGGAGGGCTTCTACTGTTTAGGCCCCACTGCTGGACCTCCTGATGGCACCTGGTATATTTTGGCCGCTGTATGACAGAGTGTTGGACTAGATGGGCCATTGGCCTGATTCAACATTGGCTTCTCTTATGTTCTTATGTTCTTATGTTCAGTGCGGGTTAGAGACTCTTTGGATTGTAAATAAGAGAGAACACTGACTTTTGAGAAAGCATTTGTGGAACACGGAAATCTGGAAGCTGGCAAACACGCGAAGTTCCAATTGCAAGTTGCAAGCTTTCTTCAGTATTCTCTACCACTTGGTTGGTATCAAACCGGGGTTCTCGTTTGGTATGGCAAGATTATATGGCAAAAATTCTGAAGCTGCAATTGAGTTTACTTCATTTTGAGACACCTTTGGTTTGAGGAAGAATCCTGTGACTGTTTATATTGTTTTCTGGATGTATCTGTACCAGAATGTCATATTGAGTATTCACAGCATGCCTCAATATTAGGTGTGAAGAGTGATTTTGTTTGTTTATGTGTTTACAATGATTATGGAGATTTTAGCACTTTAATAGATGTTATTATTTGTTTTTGATTAACAGTTATGTGGACATTTTCATTGCACAGTTCCTTGTTGGTTGTGCTTTCCCCACGGTGTAAATCTGCTTTGTTTTTTGTTGATCCTCCAGGTGAGGACTGGAGGTCTCTCAGAATGACAACTGGTCTTTCAGAATGACAGAGGTCGGTTCCCCTGAAGAAAGATGGCTGCTTCAAAGGGTGGGCGATCGGGCATTACCCCTTGCTGAGGTCCCCCCACCTTCCCAAACCCAGCCCTCCTCAGGCTCCACCCCCAAAATCTCCAGGTATTTCCCAACCCAGAGCTGGCAACCCTCATTCTCAACAGCATGGATTGGGGCCTTCAGAGAGTTGGCTGGCTGGCCCCTGAGGACACGTGTCCCATTTTGGTCCAGAGGTTTCCTGAATCGGCCTCTGGGGCGGGGGTCATGGCTCATCGTGTTGGAGAACAGAGGCCTCATTATCCAACTGGATGAGCCTGGGGTAGCCTTCACCAATGCTCACCGGCATCGCTCGGGCAGGTTTCATTACCACGAACCTTGATTTTTGTCCATCTCCATGGTAACAGTGAGTGGGGCCTGACTCATCTGATCTGACCATTTCCCTTCTGAGTCACACCCTGTAAACCTTCAGATGACCAGTGGGAACTGTTCATCCCCCCCCCCCCGGCATGGACATCCTTAATCCCCACTTTTAGCTAGAAAAGGTCCTGGCTGGGTCCCATTTCTACAGGCTATTTGTGTGACTGATTTTGGAGAAAGTGGCCGAGTGGATGGTGCAAGGAGAACCAAGCAACACATTCCTGGACACCGTCTCTGCAGAGGACAGAACTGAACAAATATCTCGGGCCTGCTCTGTCGACACTGCAGGCTGCCCACACTTCTGACAGCTCAGCCCCTCGTTTCTCTGACCCACTCGTCATTTGTCTGACTGAAAAAGTTTACTTTCACTTGCCCAGAGAAGTGCAGCTCAACACAAGTCGCTATTCCAGGAGCACCTCCTCAGAGGGCTGGGACTCCTACCACATTTTTGCACCAGGAATGTTTGAATGATTCTGTTATATTCCCTTCCAGAGACTAAAGGGGCACCTCAGGAAGATACATCCCCAAAAGACAGAATAATGCATTTTTTGCTTTAAGATGTCAGGCTGCCAAGGTGCACACGGTTTCATCCTCCTCTTCGTGGGCACGAATAAGGGGCAGGCCTTCATTTTCTCCCTGCTGGCAATTTGCGAGATTGTGCCCCAAATGCATTCCTCTGGCCTCATCCTCTGCTCAGCGATTTGCACTGCAATTAGTAATAATAATTAAAAAGTGTTGGAAACAGCCAAGAAGAAATGTCTCCCTGAATTAGTTTCAGCCCACTTCATGGTCTCAAGTTTAGGGGGGGGAATAGACTGTACAGAAAAGGGCTGGCAGGTCTCCCAGAGAGTCAGGTCACAAACTGGCCGCTGCCGTGGCCTCTTGACGGCCACCAAGGAATGCAGCCTCTGAAATGAGAAGCACGGGCTGGGGAGCAGAGAAGTGGCACGGATGGGAACGCCACCCTTCTGCAGCTTCCCTTTCATTTTTTTCCCCTTTTAAAGCACATTTTCATGGACTTTGGGTTGCCAACATTTTTCATCATGCTGTGTGAAAATCTTCACTTACTAGGGTTGCCGACTCTGGCTTGGGAAATTCCTAGAGATTTGGGGGCAGTGACTGTAGAGGGAGGAGTCCGGAGAAGGGGAGGGAGCTCAGCGAGGAAGTGGTCTCTGTCGTCTAGAGAGCAGTCAGGATTCCAGGAGAACGCCACTCCTCACCTGGAGGCCGGCAACCCCATCTTTTAGCTGCTGATACGGTCCTCACTCGTCCTCCAGTGATGCCATCTGCTCCCGGAGTCAAAGAAACCTGCGCTAGCAGAAGTTGGCAGCCAGGTTCTCTTCCTCTTGTCCCAGAGGGGTTTCGCTCATGGTCACCTGGGCACTCGGTGGTATGGTTGCCAACCACTAGGTGGTACCTGGAGACCTCCCAGAATGACAATTGATCTCCAGGTGGCCGAGATCAGTTCCCCTGGAGGAAAATGGCTGCTTTGGAGGGTGGGCTCTGTGGCCGCCCCTGGATTAATCACAAAGCAAAATAAGCAGGGGCATGGGGGGCACCAAGGGAAAGGGGGCACCACAGAGTCCCCCTCCCCAGCTATCATGCCCTTAACTCTTTCTCTGCCACACTTGACTTTAGCTATAGGTAAATAATTTGCTCTTATTGCTTACTGCTGTTTAGTGTTAAATTAATATATTTTTTAAAACTTTGTGTAATATAATGGCCTGGAAGAAAGCTGGATTTTTAATCTCTTATTTCACCTTCAGCACTTACTGAGTCTTATTGTCCTGTCCATTAAGCAGCGAAAGGGCCAAGGGGGCGCCATTGTCAGGGCATCACATCCCACTGAGCTTCCTCCCCTCTGCAAACCCTCTCCCCTCCCCCACCCCCGTCTGTCCCCAAATCCGCAGGCATCTCCTAACCCCAACTTGGCAGCCGTCCCCAGCTCAGCAGTCTGTGAAATCTTCCCAAGCTGTTGGGACTGCCCCATCATTTCACTCCCCCATCTTCCAGATAGCCCTGCTGAGATCCCCAGAGAAGATTCTACAAGATGAAGCAATCTGGACTCTTCCTTTCCAGTCATGATACAACACGTGAGGGCTTTGTGCTGTTTGTCACTTACCAGGAAGAGGGCAATGTGCCAGTCAGCTGTTGGAGAGATTTGTTATTTTCCCAAGCCAGAAATCTGGAAAACCACATGTGCCAGGATCTGGGGTTCAGGAATGGAAGTAGGGTTGCCAAACTCCAAGTGGAGTCCAGAGTTCTCCCAGAGTTACAACTAGGGTTGCCAACTCTAGGATGGGAAAGACCTTGATTTTTTTTGGGGGGGGGGCGAGCCTGGGGATGACAGAGCTTGGGGAGGAGAGGGACTTCAATGGGGTATAGTGACACAGAGTCCACCCTCCAAAGCAGCAACTTGCTCCAGGGGAACTAATCTCTTTAGTCTGAGTTGGCCACAAGGTATAGGTTGAACACTGTCTGGGGCAGTGAGGCTCTGTATTCTTTGTGCTTGGAGGGGCCACAGTGGGAGGGCTTCTGGAGTTCTGACCCCACTGGTGGACCTCTTGATAGCACCTGGGGTTTGGCCACTTTGTGACAGTGTTGGACTGGATGGGCCACTGGCTTGATCCAACATGGCTTCTCTTACGTTCTTGTGAGGGGACTGGATAAACGGATGGAGCAGAGGTCCATCAGTGGATATTAGCCACAAGGAATAGATGGAAGACTGCCTGGGGCCGTGATGCTCTGTATTCTTGGTGCCTGGGGGGGGTAACAGAAGGAGGGCTTTTGGAGTTCTGGCCCTGCTGGTGGACCTCCAGATGGCACCTGGGTTTCAGCCACTGTGTGACACAGAAGAGTGTTGGACGGATGAGCCATTGGCTTGATCCAAAATGGCTTCTCTTATGTTCTTAGGAGTTTTAATTCTGGGAGATCTCCATTTCGCAGCTAGAGGTTGGCAATCCTAATTACAAGTGATCTCCAGACAACAGAGATCAGTTCCTCTGGAGAAAATGGCTGCTTTGAAGGGTGGACTCTTATGGTATTATACCTGCTGAGTTTGTCCCCTCCCAGAACTCCAGGATCCACCCCCAAATCCCCAGGAGCTGGCAACTCTAAGTGGAGGGTGTGGGTGGGGGGCTCAGGGAACATAAGAAGAGCCCTGCTGACTAATAGTCCATCTAGTCCAGCATCCTGCCTCACACAGAGGCCAACCAGTTCCTCTGGAGGGCCAACAACATGACAGAGAGGCCGAGGCCTTCCCCTGAGGTTGTGTCCTGGCTCTGGGGTTCAGAGGCTTAGTGCCTCTGCATGTGGAGGTTCCCTTCAGTCACCATGGCTAGTAGCCATCGATAGACTTCTCCTCCATGAATCTCTCTAATCCTCTTTGAAAGCTGTTTACTCTTGTGGCCATCACTGCATCGTCTGGCAGTGAATTCCAAATTTTCATCACTCTCTGTGTAAAGTAGTATTTCCTTTTGTCCACCCATCCGTCTCATTGGATGTCCTTTGGCAGAGGGAGAAAAAAATTCTCTTTGTCAGGCCTTTCCCCCTCACACAAGGACGTGGGCCTTGGGTTCCCTGGGGGCCTACATTTCCCAGATACCACCCAAACCCAGGACGGGCCTCATGAAATTGGAGGGGAAAGGAAAGCCAATCAACACAGAGGCCTTAAAAGGGTCGATATGAGGCCCCTCTGGTGGACCTCCTGATGGCACCTGGGTTTTGGCCACTGTGTGACAGAGGGGTGGACTGGATGGGCCATTGGCCTGATCCAACATGGCTTCCCTCATGTTCTTATGTTCTTAAGGACCTGCTGAGGAGGGGCCTGTTCTTCTTCCAAGAGCTGGGTGTAGGGTTCCAAACTCTGGGTTGAGAAACTCCTGGAGGTTTGGGAGGGACTAGGGCTGCCCTGCCCCCTAATTCAAGCCCCCCCCCTATTTATTAAAAAAAGAGTTTTTAAAAAACACCACTTGAGTTGCCTGTGTAATGATGTCTCTTCTGGGGAAGTGCATTCTGTGAGCTTCAAACTGCCTAGAGAGGGGGCTGCCTACTGCATATGGTTGCCAGGTCTGGGATGGAAAATACCTGGTGACTTTGGGGGTGGAGCCTCAGCATGGTGCAATGCCATAGAGTCCACCCTCCAGAGCAGCCATTTTCTCCAGGGGAGCTGATCTCTGTCAGCTGGAGAGCAGTTGTAAAAGTGGGAGATCTCCAGGCCCCACCTGGAGGTTGTAGCAACCTGAGCTGCAGTGTTAGAAAAGTCAAGTTTCCTGTTTATAACTATCATTCTATAACGTGTATTGTGTATTATTATAACATCCTGATCAGGTAGATATATTCAGTTCATTCAGTATAACAATAGCATATAGTTCATACAATATAACAACTACCAGTCAATTTTGCATCAGTATTTAAAAGCCAAACCCCTCAGTATTTAAAAGTCAAATTAAAAGTCAATACACAATGCACTTTACAGAATGATAGTTATAAACAGAACACATTAATTGACAAAAGTTTCTTGCAATGTATATTTATTCGCTACCTGACCCACCTGGAGGCTGGCAACCCTACTGCTGCATCTCTGCATGATTTGTTGCTTTGGCTTTGCCTTTTTCCATCCCCCCCAACCCAACCCAGGGAAAAGCAAATTCTCCTTCAGTGGGGAGAGTCATCCAAACGGGTTAGGCCAGGCCTCCTCTCACTCCAGGCAGGGCTATGCAAATTTGAGTCGACTGTATTGGCTCAGAGTGAGGCTGACCCTCCAGTTTCAAAAGCCCGGCCAATCCAAGCAGGACGCTCGAGCCAGCTCTGCTTTCTTGGAGGCTCTTGCCTTACATGGAAGATGGGGGAAAGCCTTGAAGAAAGGCCCCATCGTTGGTCTTAAGAGAAGAAAGAAGAGACCTTTAAGACAAGCCTCTCCCGCTGAGGTTCCAGGCACTGGAGACTGGCCAACGGCAGAGACGTCTACAAGGCCACAAACTGCCCTCAGTGAGAGACCGTTGTGGCAGGCCTCTCACACCTGAGGATTCGGGCATCGGAGACTGGCATGGGCCTCAGTCAGCGCTGCCAGGCCTGAGGCCTCATGTCATTTCTGCAGCCGGCTCCCAACTGCGCTGGAAAAAACCAGCAGAGCTCTACCGGGTCCGAACACAGAGCCACTCTCTCAGAGCCTCTTACCCTGTAAGCAGGGCTTTTTTTGTAGAAAAAGCCCAGCGGGAACTCATTAACATAACAGGCCACACCCAACAGCAGAAACTCATTAGCATATTAGGCCACATCCCTGACAGCACAGCTCATTAGAATATTAGGCCACAGCCCCGTGTTACCAGAAGTGTGGCCATTCAGCCACACCCACCTTTTGCTTCTTACTCTGTTTACCTTGTTTGTTGTGAAAACCCAGGGCTTTTTTTGGAGCAGGAACACCTTTGCATGTTAGGCCACACACCCCTCATGTAGCCAATCCTAATGAGTTTCTGCTGTTGAGTGTGGCCTTTTGTGCTAATGAGTTCCTGCTGGGCATGGCCAACTCAAAAGCCAGCCAGAACTCCGTTCCTGTGCGTTCCTGCCCCAAAATAGCCCTGCCTGTAAGTATGGAAGACAGAACGGGTAGGCCTCTCCTGCCTGAGGATTTGGGCATCAGAGACTGGTATGGGCCCGTCAGTGCTGGCAGACCTGAAGAGGCTTCGGGTCATTCCCCAGCCGGCCCTCGACTGTGCTGAAAACACCCAACAGAGATCTACTGGGTCTGAACCCAGAGCCGGCCTCTTGGGGTCTCTTACCCTAGAATCATAGAATGTTAGAGTTGGAAGGGACCTTGCAGGTCATTTAGTCACCCCCTGCACTCTGCAGGAGTATAGCCGAAAGATAGCCCTACATACATACAACATACCCAAAAGATGGTCATCCAGCCTCCGCTTGAAAACGTCCAGCAAAGGAGCATCCACCACCTCCTGAGGCAGACTGTTCCACTGCTCAACCACTCTTACAGTTAGGCAGTTTCTCCTGATACGACTCCCTCATAATTCCCACCCATTAGATCTAGTCTTGCAATCCGGAGCAAGAGAGAATAGATCTGCTCCATCTTTTACATGACAGCCCTTCAAATACTTGGAAGACTGCAATCATGTCCCCTCTAAATCTTCTCTTTCCCAGGCTAAACATACCCAACTCTTTCAGCCTTTCCTCATAAGAATTGGATTCAAACCTTCTCACCATCCTGGTTGCCCTCTTCTGGAAACGCTCAAGCTTGTCAACATCCTTCCTAAAGTGTGGTGCCCAAAACTGGACACAGTACTCCAGGTAAGGCCTGACCATAGCAGAATAGAGCGGAACTACCACCTCCCATGATCTGGACACAATGCTTCTGTTAATGCATCCCAAGCTTGCATTAGCCTTCTTCACAGCCATATTGCACTGCAGGCTCATGTTGAGCTTGTGATCAACCAGAACACCTAGATCCTTTTCACATGTGCTGCTGTCAAGCCAAGTCCCTCCCATTCTATATCTGTGCCTTTGATTTTTTGTACCTAAGTGTAGGACTTTGCACTTATCTCTATTGAATTTCATTTTATTTGCCTCAGCTCACTGTTCCAGCCTATCTAGATCATTTTAAATCCTGACTCTGGGTGATTTCCCACTAAAGCTGCCGCGGGGTTGCGCCACCGTTTGCCCCGAGATTTTTAGTCAATTTCACACCGAAGCCGCGGGGCTGCATTTTGACCCGCGGCTTCGCTCGATTTCCCCGCAGTTTCGTAATCCTGTTTTTTGAGGATTACGAAACTGCGGGGGAAATCGGGCGAAGCCACAGGTCAAAATGCAGCCCCACGGCTTCGGGTGTGAAATTGACTAAAAATCTCGGGGCAAACGGCGGCGCAACCCTGCGGCAGCTTTAGTGGGAAATCACCCTCTGTCTTCTTCAGAATTAGCAATCCCACCCAGCTTTGTGTCATCTGCAAATTTGATAAGCATCCCCTCTATGTCTTCCTCCAGGTCATTTATAAAAACATTGAACAACACTGGGCCCAGGACCGAGCCCCGTGGCACTCCACTCAAGACTTCCCTCCACGTAGATGCAGAGCCATTTACGAGCACTCATTGGGTACGATTTTTCAACCAACCATGAATCCATCCAATGGTTGCACCATCCAGCCCACACTTAACCAGCTTATCCTCAAGGATATTATGAGAAACTTTGTTAAATGCTTTACTGAAATCTAGATACACTATATCCACAGCATTGCCAGAGTCAACCATTTTAGTAACTGTCAAAAAAGGAGATAAGGTTGATCTGGCACGACTTATTCTTGATAAACCCATGCTGGCTACTACCAATTAACTCATTCCGTTCAAGATACTCACAGACAGAGTGTTTGATAACCTGCTCTAGAATCTTTCCAGGTATTGATGTCAAGCTGACAGGCCTGTAATTTCTGGGTCCGTCTTTTTTCCCTTCTTGAAGATCGGGACAACATTCACTCTTCTCCAGTCTTCTGGCACAACACCAGTACTCCAGGACATCTCAAAGATTAGAGACAGAGGCTCTGAAATAACATCTGCAATTTCTTTTAGCACCCTGGGATGCAAGCCATCCGGCCCTGGAGATTTGAAAGCATTTAAGGCAGCCAGATGCTCTCTAACCATTTCCTTACTTACTCTGGACTGACAGTTCCTCCTTCCTTCATACGCCTTGCATTCTTCAGTTTGTATACAGTTCACCTTAGAGTTAAAGAGTGATGAAAGTGAGAGCTGAGTAATTCCACTTTGTCTTCATCCCTTGTTAAGACTTGACCGTCTTCCCCTAGAAATGAACTTACCCCATCTCTGTTCTTCGTTTTGCTCCGAACATAGGCATAGAATTTTTTCTTGTTATTTTTAGCATCCCTTGTAAGCCTCAGCTCCATCTGCGCTTTAGCCTTTCTGACACCATCCCTACAGATACAAGCCTGCTTCTTGTACTCACCCTCAGTAATTTGGCTCTCCTTCCATTTCCTGTACATTTCCCTTATTAGTCTCAGCTCTTCAAAGAGTTCCTTGTTCAGCCCCCTCAGCTTCATTACCTATCTCCCATCTTTCTTTCTTACCGGAACAGTTTGCGATTGTGCCTTAAGCACTTCATTTTTCAGCATCTCCCATCCTTCCTGTGCAGATTTCCCCCTCAGCATTTCCAGCCATGGGATCCTACTTAATATTTCTCTGAGTTTTTTGAAATCAGCCTTCCTGAAGTCCAGGATATGAGTCCTACTATGTCCTGGTTTCACATCCCTCACTATGTCAGATTCCAAGCTGACATGGTCACTATTCCCCAAGGATCCTACAACATTCACCTAATCAAACAGTTCTTCCCTGTTAGTTAGAATTAAATCTAGGATAGCAGATTCTCTGGTTCCCACCTCCACCCTCTGAGAGATGAAGTTGTCTGCAAGACTATTCAAGAATCTGTGGGATGCCCCATGTCTAACAGAGTTAGATTTCCAGCAAATATCTGGATAGTTGAAATCTCCCATAACCTTTACATCCTGTCTCTGAAAGTTTAGCAAGCTGTTGTACAAATGTTGTTGTACAACAATATCCCCTTCTTTCCCTCCCTGCTCTATCCTTACCCACACACTTAAAACAGGGCAACTCTCAAAATCCTGAATTTCAGTGCAAGTGTATTCATTCTTGACATATAGTGCCATCAGCTTCATCTAATTTAGATATTAGAGGGTTTGAGAAACCATCTAAAGGGTCTGCAAAATTCTTTGATTACATACTAAAGGCAGAATGGGCAGTTCCAGGCAATGACACTTTGTAGTATTGCATTCAGGAGCAGTTTGGCCTAAGGCTGTGGCCAACATGTATAACAAATCAATGGATAAAAATATTAATAATAATGAGATGCCCCCAGGGGATCCCCTGAAGCAACTTTTCTGACAATCTGAGCCACCTGCTATGCTCTCAGATTTTTCCAGGGCCATCCTGGTTTGGGCTGCTAACCAACTTCACTGACCCCTTGATGCTTAAGAGATCCACCCTAGAGATTAAACGGCTACAAAATTTGCAGCAGATGCATCCTAAGAGGGCATGCAGTTTGGTGCCAGAGCACAGGCTACCAATATAGTGGTGGGAATGAAGCTATGGCTAAATCATTAGAAGGTGGACCCTCTTTGGCTATAGGTCCAGATTACAACAGAGGTAGCTCCCTCCAGCAGTTTCCTCACTTCTGTGCTTCCCCACTTCCCAAGACAGAACAGAGCCACCTTTTCTTCTTTCGTGACCTATTCAGATTTAATGCACGTAGGGACAGTGGAACCAGTGCCCTTGGAACAGCATTTCCATAGGATTTATTCCATTCCATTTGTAGTCCCAAAAGAACCTGGGACTGGAGAGCAATTCTAAATTTAAAAAGAGCTATAGTTATAGTTTGAAGAACTGAGCAGTTTCTCACAAAAGCTCATACCCTGCCACATATTTTGTTGGTCCTTAAGGTGCTCCTGGGCTTTTGCTCTTTGCTACGGCTACAGACTGACATGGCTGCCCATCTTGACCTATGGGCAAAGAAGCACAAGTTCCAGTTTAAACTCTCTTCACCGCATTCTGCAGAGTATGCAGCAGGACGACCGCGTGATGTCCTTCGGCCTTCAAGATGTTCACCTGCATATTCCACCTTCCAGACAGTTCTTCCCTTTCTGATTTCCAGGGCCAGCATTTCCAGTGCAAGGCCTTATCCTTTGGGCTGGCATAATCTCCAAGGGTGTTTGCCAAGGTCCTGGTAGTTCTATTAGCCTACCTACGACAACAAGGAATCCACCTTTATCCTTGCCTGGACTATATCCTCCGGAATACCTAGGCAGCAGAGGTGAGCTAGGACACCAAGTCCACTAGGCAATCTCTTCAGGCACAAGGATGCCTGATTAATGTGTTCAAAAGGTAATATTAATAATCTCACCCCCTCCAGGGACACAGCCCACTTAGGGGCCAGGATTCAGATGAGGATAGCCAAAGTGCTTCCATCTACAAAGTAGCAGGATAAATTGTCGGAGGGGTGAAAGAAATCCAGCAGATGTCGGTGGACCTCATGCACTGGTTGACAGTATTGGGACTGAGGATGTAGTCCATAGATCTGATTCCTTGGGCCTGCTTCCACGCCAGGTCTTTACAATGGACTCTTCTCCCTGGTCAGAAGGACACACACACACAAAAGGGTGCACAGATGTCAAGATACTGCCCCCCCTCCGACAAAGAAGTCACTCATCTAGTGGTCTTCACGGCCAGATCTAACAAGGGGAGTCAGTTTCCTCCAGCCTCCTTACCTGATGGCAGTTATGGCCACCAGCAGTAGCGGCCGGGGAACACAATGCAAGGATCAGATTGTCCAAGGCAGATGGAGGCCGTTGGAAGATATGAACAGTATGGACCGGCTGGAACTTGTGGCGGTCAGACTAGCACTGTGTGCTTTCCAAATTCTTTCGAGGAACAAGTATGTGCTAGGGTGCACAGTCAATACTATGGCTAAGGTGCACAGCAATTGGTAAGGAGGCACCAGATTGACGGTGCTCCTCCATGAGTCCAAAATCCTGTTCATTTGGGCAGGGGGAGGAAATGGTAGGTCTAAAGGGGGAACACTTTTATGGTCTTGCAAACCGCCAAGCCAACTGGCTGAGGAGGAAGGAGTTAGATCCAGGAGAATGGAGTCTACACAAAAAGTTCTTCTAGCAAAATCACACTTTGTTTCAGGAGCCCTATCTCGGATCCTTTTTGCAACATCAAACTATAACCAAGTTGCCAGGTTTCTAATCATTTTCTATGATTCCAGGGCAGAGGGCAAGGTCATACGTACTTGTTGATGCAGTGGTCTGCTGTACGCTTTTCCTCTGACCACACTGATCAGCTGAGGCCTGAACAAAGTGTCAAAGGAGACAACAGAGGTGATTTTCATATCTCCTTTCTGGCACAGACGTTTTTTGGGTCTCAAAGCGAGTGAAGACGTCAGTGTCTCCACCGTGGAGATTGCCAAGTGATGGGTTCTCCTTGTACAAGAATCCACTTGCCACCCAGACCCTATTTGACTCCCACTGACAGCTTAAGAGATTGAACTGGCGGATTTAGTAGGACTGGGCCTACCAAGTTAAGTAGTTGACACCATGGTGCGGTCCAGAATACCTGCTTCCAGTCGTCTCTATAATTGTACATGGCAGACATTCAAAAGTGGACCAGTACCAAAAAGCTGGATCCACTGAAACTTACTTACAAAGACATAATTCCCTTTCTACATGAAGGTTTGGAGTCAGGTTCTAAGACCAGATACCTTAAGAGACAGGTTGCAGCACGGGCCTCTATGGGGGACTGCATAAGACTGCCTAATTTTTCTTCTCATGGGCAATTCAAGCTTCCCTGAAAGGAACCATACAGTTGGCACCTCCCATTAGGCATAAGTTGTTTACTGGAGACATGTCTGAAGTGTTACAGGCAATCCTCCATTTGATCCTTTCAAATCATCAGAATATAAAGTCTCCTTTTCGAAAGACTTCTTTTTTCTTGCTGAGATGACTTCTGCAAGAAGGATTTCTGAATTAGGGGCTTTATTGGCCGGGATGGAATTGTGTATATTTCACAAGATCTCAGTGGTATTCAGGAGGGATCCTTCCTTTGTGCCAAAGGCTTTTTCCCTGATCACATTAACCAAGGGTTGATACTAGCACCTTGTTGTCCTATACCATGTTACCCCAACGAGAGAGTCTGGCGCAAACCAGATGTGCTCAGAGCTCTGGGTGCCTCCTTCATAGGATGGCGCAGATTAGGCTACAGGATTTTCTGTCTGTCTCTCACAGCTCAGCCTTTAGGTAAAAAGGTCTCAAGCCATGTGTCTGAGAGACATATGAAGTGTAAGGCCTAGGACCTCCAAAGGATGTTACGGCCCACTACACCAGATCAGCAGTAACACAGTGACCTTTTTCCACCAGTGTTCTAGTGGACGAAATTGTTAGAGTCGCATCCTGGTCCACCTTTTATACCTGCGTGAGACACTGTAGGTGGGACCAGTTGAAATATGCAGCATTGTGACAGAACAGATAAAAATAAAAATGAGGATCCCACCCAGGTTGTAGCTTGGGCATATAACCAGTTTGGATGACTTCCCCCACTGAAGGAGAATGAAACATTGGAACTTACCTGAAGGTTTCTTCTCTTCAGCGGGGCAAAGTCATCCACATCTCACCCATAATAAAATAAAACAGAATAAAACCTAGTTGGATGTAACATCTGTTATGGAGCTGGGCTATACTAAGACTGGAGGGTCGGCCTCACTCTGAACCAATACAGTCAACAGAAGTTTGCACAGCCCTGCCTGGAGCGAGAGGAGGCCTGGCCTAACCAATTTGGATGACTTCGCCCCACTGAAGAGAAGAAACTTTCAGGTAAGTTCCAGTGTTTCGTTCTGATGACCCTCTGTAATGGTGGTGACTGGATATATCCATCATTCCCCATGCAGAGACACAGCACCATTACTTGCACTCAGAGTGCCTACTGCATGCACGTTTGAGACCGACTTCACACAAGAGCTGCGCCACCCTCACGCCTCCCTGTGCCCCGATTCTATTGGTCAATTTCCCACTGGAAGCCGCGTGGCTGCGTTTTGACCCGCAGCTTCACCCGATTTCCCCCGCGGTTTCATGAGCCTCAAAAAACAGGATCACAAAACTGTGGGGGAAATCGGGCAAAGCCACAGGGCAAAACGCAGCCACGCGGCTTCCAGTGGGAAATTGACCAATAGAATCGGGGCACGGGGAGGCGTGAGGGCGGCGCAGCTCTTGTGTGAAGTCAGGTCTCGGTCACTGCTCCAGCTTTGCTTTTCCAAGAAGCCTCTGCTCTGGATGGAAGATTCTGACCCATCCCTAAATTCACCCATCCCCGGTACAGAAACACATGAGGGCCACTTGTCTGTGCTGGAAGTCACCTGAGTTACTGCATTGGGCTTGCTTCTTTAGAATCAGGAGATACGCCCAGAACAGGGACTCACACAGAAACACATGGAGTAGGCTCCTCATGAGGGCAGATATTTTTGGCTCTTACATATGCAAATGTTCACACTTTTTAAATGTATCAGTGATGTGGCCACTGCCACTATTTTAATTCAGCTTTTAGAAATTTGGGGAGCTTTGGGGACTCATTGGCTCATTTGGGATTAAGCCAGCTGCCTGGCTAAACTGAACAACTCTCTTTAATCTTCTCCTTGTTTATCTGCTCCAAGGCTTGATTACTGCAAACCAGGCCAACACCCATCCTGTATTATTGCTTAATTGGGCACAATGCATCTCGTCCCTTCGTTGGCCTCTTCTATCCAAAACAGCCCGGAGGATCATGGGGGGGAGAGAGGTACAGTGGACCCCCTACCCTGTTTCTCTTCCATGGTGCATTCATCGTTTTGGAAAGAAAACACGATGGCGCCACTGACGGGGGAATTAGCTGCATGGATGCACAATTAGAAACAACAACGACTGACCGCTTTTCTGCTCCTGTGCCAAGAGTGGAAGAGCCGGTGCAGGGGCGGCCAGGGGTGAATCACTTTGCATGCTGGGCCCTGAGTGGAGTCACCCTCATGTTTCACTCTGCAGCAGAAGAGAACTCTTGAGTCCCCCTGTGTGCCCAGGACAGTGGACTTCTTGGGACCTCTTCCTCAAACACTCCTTATTTTGCATTGTGAGGATATATAGATTTTTAAAAAAAATACTGTGCATACACACAAACGTGGACTCTTTAGGTTTCAGGTCCCTGCCACTGATCTATTGAAAACTGAATACATCTTGACCATTTGTGCAGATGAGGTCTGCACATAATCACCAAATGCCAGTACTCTGGTGCACTTGTACTGTGGCAGGTGTTTAATAAGTACAACCAGATCCACTGTGGAATTCAACGTTTGCAAGGGTTTAGGTTACTTTTTTCTAAGGAAATTGGTATGGTGTGGATGCACCCTGTCTATTGCAGAGTAAACAAATACAGCACAAAACAGGGAGAAAAGAGATGTCGGCAGTGTGTTCAAAGGGGTGAGCAGTGATCTTTGGTGTGAGAAGAGGGTGTTGCAAGTATGTCAGGCTGTCCCCATTTTCATCTGTGGAATAGCAAAGGGTATGAGACTGCTTCTTAAGGGGACTCCTCCTGCCCCCCTGAGCATACCTGGGAGGTGTTCCAGAGGCCCCTGCAGCTTGGTCCAGTGGAGAAATGACGAAGGAATGGAGCAGCCCCAGCCAGTCTCTGTTGTAGATGACTCCATTTGTGCGGCAGAGGAGCTCCCAGTGCATGTGAGCACTTCGAGAACATGGCTTGGGCTCCCCAATATATCTGGGTCTCACTTGGCCTACAAACTTTGGATCGGTCGTGGTCCCCCGCCCTTCATGCCACATGCAATAGAATCTTATTTCCTCTTCCTACATCTGGGGGGGGGATCCCTCTTTGCTTGATTTTGCAGTCCTAGCTTTTGCTTGCATGGACAAAGAAGTTGTAGGTTTCAGTGCCACCTGGTGCCACTGACTGTAACTACACTGTTCAGTAAAGGGAGAGACTTCCATTCATTCATTTCTGGTAGCAGCCAACCCCATCTGGAGCTTTCCACTGGCCATTTTACAGACCCAGAATCTCCCAGAGCACTTTCCGATCCAGTTGAGACTACTTCACGATGTCCTCATCCAAGAAATGCAGTCAAAGGGAGACTGAAACCTTTCAGTTATTTCCCTGAAAATGGCCTTCTCCCCTACTGAGACCAAGCCAAAGAGCCATTAACTGACAGAAACGTTTTTGCTTCCGTTTTTTATTCCTTCCTCTCCTCCTTTTGTTTGGCTTCCCTACTAGAAAACTTAGGTTGTTAAAATGTTATGGAGTATGGACCTGTCTTCTTGTAGGACTGGCAACCTTTAAACTGATCCCTCTACCTGTCCTCTTAATATGTTTGACTTGCAGCAATTATCATGTGATGTTATTTCCCTCCCTGACATGACAAGCTTCAGCTGCCCAAGTCTGCTCAGTAATCCTCTGCTAAAGAGACAGGACCCCCCACCTCCCTCACCCGTGGGCAGCCTTATCACCGGGCTCTTTGGAGCACCAGGGACACGGGGGCACAACAGGTAAATAATGGCATGCAGTTTTCCCACTGGCATTGTGATCTCCCAATTCCCACACAATGCTGTTATTATGCACAGAGTGTCCAATTGGCCTAATTTTGCAAGCCCCCCCCCCCTGAATGCGCAGTCATGGCTTAACGCTCCCCCTTCCTCATGCTGAAGCACCCATCTGGTTCTGTTGGGCTTTATCCCCACTCCCGTTCCAAAGCACACACCGTAGCAGCCCCTAATTTGAACCTTTGTGGTGCAATTGGTTTAACTTTGCAATTGTTCTGAAACTTAAATTGTTGCTTTCTCCCCTACGGATCCAACAATAGCCTTGCATATTTTTCTCTAGTTTGGGGTGCTTAAGTTTACCAGTGGATTTCTCTGATAGCTCAGAATCAATGGCAAATGGGGGGTTGCTGTTTGTCTGAAGCTTTTAAAAGTCCTGGACCTTTGTCAGCAAGGGAAAAAGGGGGGGGCAATCAGGGAGGAAGAAGGCATTTTCTAAGGTTGCCTGATGTTCACCTGTAGAGTGTACCTGGCTTTTAACAAATTAAAGCTGTTCTCTTTTCTCCTTTGGTGAAACTGCCTTTGTACAGAATCAGACTGCTGGTCCAGGTAACCCATGTTTCCAAGCCCAGTACAAAGGGTAGTTTTTGACCTTTAGAGCTCTCTTCAGTTTGGGTTCAGGTTACCAACAGGCCTGGAGGCAAATGCCCTGGCCCTGTAATAAACTTTAATATGCAGAAATGGGCCATTGAAGCTAGGGTTGCCAGCCTCCAGGTGGGGCCTGGGGATCTCCGGGAATTACACCTCCTCTCCAGACGATGAGATCACCGGAAGTGTGTCAGAAGGCAACACCCACTGCTCAGACTACACCCCTAGGGACTGTCTTTCCACTCTGGGGGCTGTCATTCCAGTCCCAGAGTAGCCTATCTGGGCCCAGGAGAAATGCTACACATGCTGCTTAGTGCTCCTGCTGGGAGCTGGGGGCGGGGCTTGCCACTGCCTGTGCTTCTAACTGACGGAGCTCCGCTCCTGCGTGCTCCTGCTCCAAATGACCCCTGGGGTAGATCCCTGGAGTTTTGGGGATGAAGCCTGTAGCGGGCAGGGTTTGTGGAGGCGCATTTGCAAAGAGTGTGCCCCTTTCTGTCTTAAAACACCAGCTCCTAGGAACAGGTGCTTTATCTACAGTAGAAATGATTTATTTTAACGAAAAATGTGCTTCACTTAACTGCATAATATGGTGGTGGGAGAAGTGCTGCCCAGGTAAGGGAAGGGACAGCAGCAGTGTTCTTTCTGAGCTGTGCACATGACCGGCTGCTCATTAGGAGGAGGAGGAGGAGGAGGAGGAGATTGGATGTATACCCCGCCCTTCACTCAAAGTCTCAGAGCGGTTTACAATTTCCTTTCCCTTCCCCTCCCCACAACAGACACCCTGTGAGGCAGGTGGGGCTGAGAGAGCTCTTTCGGGGACTGCTCTTTTAAGAACAGCTCTGACAGAACTACGGCTTGCCCAAGGTCATCCAGCAGCTGTGAGTGGGGAAGTGGGGAATCGAACCCGGTTCTCCCAGATTAGCGCCTGCGCACCTAACCACGACACCAAACTGGCACCGGAAGCCCCACTCAGCAGCAGTGTGGAGCCACTCAGGGTCTGGCAGTGCCTGTGGCCCATTTGAAGGCTGCAGCAGTTCTGTTCTGCTCAGGATGTGAACTGCCCCACTCAGTAGGGGGGACAAGGATTGGAGGGAACATTGGACAAGCGGACATCTGCATGCGGCTGCCCCGTCTGATTCTTCTTCCAGCGCAGGTGATTTTGATAAGCATCTTGCCTTGTCAGGCTATGAACTCTTGCTGTGAGAGGGCTGGCTTGGCATGTGTCAGGGAGACTTGGTTGGGGGAGCAGGGAGGGGGGTTAAACCTCTCCCGGCCGTGTGTCCCGTCCCCCCGTCCCCCCGTGTACGTGGTGATACATCAGCATTGGCCTGGCAGGTGGGGAGGTGGTGGACTCTGCCCACCTAGCAGGGACATCCACCAGGACACGTCTGGTTTTGAGACCAGGTAACTGATACTGGGACTGAGAGACAGGATTGGGATTCTGCCGCTGTGCCGCCCACCCTAACCCATTTCCCTGAATGTGTTTTTAGAGTGGATGCGGGCTAATAACCAGAAGTTCAGTCCAAGCAAGACAGAAGCGCTACTGGTGAGCAGAAGGTCTGGCCTGGATCTTAAGGTCTCATCTGTTCTGGACAGGGCTGCCCTCCCCTTGAAGGAAGTGGTCCATCATCCAGGAGTGCTCTTGAGCCCAGGCCTACCGCTGGCTGAATAGGTGGCAGCTGTGGCCAAGAGCTGGTTAGCCTGCGATGGCCTTTCCTGGACCAAAAAGATCCGCTACTGTGGTGCAGGCCCTGGTTGCATCTAGACTACTGCAATGCACTCTATGTGGGCTACCCTTGAAACCTGTTCCGAAACTTCAGTTGGTACAGACTGCTGCAACCAGGGTATTGACTGGAGTGGTAACAGGGGCCACACTGCTCCAGTCTTGGCCCATCTCCACTGATTCCCAATCTTTTTTGAGGCACAATTCAAGGCCATAGGCACAGGACTGGGCCCTGGCAACATTTTTAAGTTGTTTTAACGGTGGCAGTGTCCATGTGTCTGACCTGTGGATGTCATCATGCCTAGTTTGGCCCTCAGTTGTGGCCCCAAAACTGTGAAACTCTCCCCCCAAAGAGACTTGCCCGTCCCCTTCTATTGTCATCTTCCACCCGCTAGTGGAACTTTTCTTGTTTTGTTTGCCATTCCTTTAATGAGCCTTCTTTCCTACCTTATGTTTTAATTGGTATTATAATTATTATTTAATCGCCCCATCCCAGCTCACACCAGGCTCTGGGCAATGTACAGGACAAAGTACCATAAAAAACAAATTTACACACAACACTGGCAAAAATCCCAGTGTAGATAAAAAGATCCAAGATGGCAATTTCCCTGTATTATTATGGATCCTGATTCTGGACTACCAGTCTCTTTTTCTTCTGGGTGGAGGAAGGGAACTTCCAGTGTGCTTTCCTCCAATTGGTGGTGGCTTCTCAGGCCGAGGCTTTTCCAGGGCTCTACTTAAGACCTTTTTAAAACTGGAGACGCTCATGATGGAAGGTGGGACATTGTACTCCCACCATCTGGGAAGCACTAGCCGAGCCCCTATTTGTACAGCAGTCCCTGAGGAAACAGCAAAAGTTATTGTCTGAAATGGGGGGGGGGAGAAGAGAGATGGCTGGGCATGTCTGTATGCCACACACTCCCACATGTACACTGTGTCCTTCTTTCCTGTTTTAAAGATTGTACCCTTATTAATCAATGTGACTGGAAAAAATGCCCATTCCGTTTATTTTACAATTTCTTGTACATCAAGATTTGTCAGTTGTTAATTTTTTTAAAAAAAAAAACATTTTTAGTGATGAATGAGACTATCAAATTAATTAACTAATTACTACGCCACATTGGTTCCACACTGCCCTCTGGATTGATTTCCTTGGACCAAGATTAGGAAGGTGCACAGCTGGGCTACTGTTCAGCAGACATGTCCCGGACTTGGGCAGAAAGTGATTTTAAACGAGGCCTCCTAAATCTCTGCCTAAAGCCATGGATGTTGATTAGAACACAATCCCAACTTGGTCCTGTATTGATTAATGACTGTAATATCTCTGCAGTGCCTGGAGTCACTGTGTAATTGTTGTGCTTGACCACTGAAAAGGCCATAAGGCCGAAACATGTTTGGTCAGGGTCGCATAAGGTCTTTGTTTGACAATACTGTATGATTTTAATCTAAATTGAGGCTATATTAGGGCCTGTACATTGTTTTTTAAATATCTTGTAATAAATACATGTATTTTTGTATAATTGGTGTATACTTACATTCTGTAGTAATTTATTTAAATATTGGGCCCTTTAGATTTGGATTCATTTAACCTTCTAAGTTCTTAATTCATCTCTTTGAGTTAAGTTTTTTCCTTCCTCTTTTTGTTCTGGTTCCCTTTAATCGCCATGGGTGGCAGCCACTGACAAGCCTCTCCTCCAGGAACTGGTTTTTAAAGTTGCCTATGCCTGTGGCCATCACTACGTCCTCTGGCAGTGAAGTCCACATTTTAATCACTCACTGAGTAAAGACCTATTTCCTTTTGTCCATCCTGAATCTACTGCCCATCATCTCCGTTGGGTGCCCCTAACTTCTAGCACCATGTGGGAGAAAAACCTCCGTCGACTTTCTCCAACCCCCCCCCGCATAATTTTCTGAATGTTTGTCCTTCTTTCTTCTAGACTGAAAAGTCCCCGACTCTCCAGCCTTTCCTCACAGTAAAGGTGCTCAAACCCCTTAAATTATCTTGGCTGCACTTTATCAGCTCTGCAATGTCCTTTTTGAGACACGTTGTCTAGCTTTTCTGATGGGGGGGGGGGTCACACAAGCAAGGCACAGCAAAATCATCTCTGGGAAAGCCAGAATGCTGTTCAACTGGTACAAAACAGGATGACAAAACTTTGGGAGAGTGACCCTAGATTGGGGGTCCTGGAAAAGGGTAGGGCTGATAATACTCAGGAGAGCACAAGTTGTCATTGTGTGGCAGCTGCTCGTCCTTCTCTGGTGCTGGGTCCCAGTCCTGCTTCACACAAGGGATTCAATAGGGGCTGTGCAGAAACAATTATCTGTGAATTTCAGTTCTGCCTCTTTCAAGATGAGGAACTGAGTGTCCTACCCTGCAAGGCTGTCATGAGAACAAGCAAGAGAAAGACTGCAGGGTGCATGATTGTACCTTGTACCTACCTTGTAATGACAGAGTAATCCTTGTCTGAGCTATACAGACAGCCCAAACACTGTGTTTAGAAGGGATGCTGCACAATATGAAATGCTGGGGGCAGGAGCATGAAGTGAAATTCCTGATGCACCTGATTGAGCACTGTTGGGAACTAAATGCTGGACGCCACAGACTTTGGTCTGGTCCCCAAAAATGCACAGCAAAGATATTTATATCCTAAAATTCTGTCCAACCTTATTAGTCCCTGAAATCACCAACCACCCAACTAACCCAGAAAGGCATTGGGATGAGTTATTTGAGTGAATTCTGTCCCCACATTGATTCACAGGTCAAAACTGCCTCTTCGACACAGGTGATGCTTACTGGTCACTGTGACTGGGACTGCAGTGGGAAAGTTCTCAAACGGACTTTGTGAGCTGGCCTTAGGTGTGAAGGTACCATATTGCAGGTTCATCTGTTCAGCATACTCACATCTCAGAGCCACGCCTGAATCCGTGCCAGTGTGCAACATGTGTTTCTCTGCCACGTGGGCATTCTCCAGGTGCTCTGATGGGCGCTGGTGATCCGCACAGCCACGTGACAACATCCTTCAGGGAAATCATCAGGTCCTTCCCTGGAGAAGCCTTTCATGATGTATTCCTTCCCCAAATCCTGATAGCTGAGATCACCGCCCCCCCCCCGAATTAAAACTTGGGAGCACATGTCCGCCTTATCTTGAACAGGCATATTTCCCTCATGAGGAAGAAAGTGAAGAAGAGGAGATTGGATTCATACCCCGCCCTTCACTGCCCAAAGGCATCTCAGAGCAGCTTACAGTCTTCTTCCCCTTCCCCTCCCCACAACAGACACCCTGTGGGGCATGAATTCCCCGGACCTGGATGCCCCTGGCTAGCCCAATCTCCTCAGATCCCAGAAGCTAAGCAGCGCTGGCCCTGGCTGGTACGTGGACGGGAGGGCAGCAAGGGTTGCTAGGCAGAGGCAGGCAACGGCAAACCTCTTCTGAATGTCTCGTTTTGAAAACCCTGTGGGGTTGCCATAAATCACCTGTGACTCCAGGGCACTTTCCACTACGATGTTTATGAATTACCCAGCCACGAAATAACCCCCCCCCCGGCTTCTGTGTGAGTCCCTCACTGTTCTGGGAATGCCCTCCCCCTGGGCAGGTAATCGTGTTGCCCCCCCTTGGTAACTGATAGAACTGATCCCATCAAGCCCGAGGCAGACAAAGGCAGAACAATGCAGGCAACCTCCGCTTTGGTTGCCCAGAAGCTGTAAATGTGTATTCCATGTCTGGGAATGAGAGATGAGGCAGGTGGGGAAGGCAGGTCCTGCTGGCGGATCTCCTGAGGGCACCTGGGTTTTGGCCACTGTTTGGCACAGAGTGTTGGACTGGAGGGGCCCCTGGCCTGATCCAACATGGCTTCTCTTATACACTTATGATTTCCTGCGGCTTTGTGGGATAACAGCTCAGCAAGCCTTCCTTGGAATTCTCTCTTTTTATGCCAGTTTCCTCACGCAGAGTCCAGGCCATTAACCATCAGCAGGGGTAGCCTGGATTATCTATAATGGCCATAATTTGAAGTTATACAGTGCACCAATAAGACAGGGCTGCCCCATTCGAGTATGTATTAAAGAAGAAATATTGTGTACGTGAAGCTGCCTTCTATTGAGTCAGACCCCCCCCCATCGAGGTCGGTGTTGTCTCCTCAGACAGCCAGTGGCTCTCCCAGGTCTCAGGCAGAGGTCTTTCATATTGCCCACCACCTGTCCCTTTTAACTGGAGATGCTGGAGCTGGAGCTTGGAACCTTCTGCGTGGAAAGCAGATGCTGCACCACTGAGCCCCTACCGCTGAGCATCGTCTCACGTGCGGGAGCCTCTGTGCCTCCGCCAACTGGAACACGGAGGGGGTCTGGTGCAGAAATGATTGAGGCCCCTTTCTGATAACACATTTGCCCTCCATACTACAATGCATCATCAGGAATGCATTAGAAAATACAGCTTTTTCTGTAAACAAAAAAATTACACTTTAATAATGGAGCTGCCCTGCATATACTCTGATGCTGAGATTTGCTTCAGTTTTAGCATATCTGAAGTAACCAAACAAATTAAAAAATCTAGATGCCCTTTGCTGGGCATTCCCAGTGCTTAAGGTACATTTCTGTTTTCTTGGCCACCGCTTCACCTCCATTCCATTTTGTTCCCTCTTTGACTTTACCATCCGTGAGCTCCTTTGTCATCTGTTATTTTAATCTGATACATTATCGGTCGTAAACCTGCATCCTACTATTTCCATGAGTTCACAACATCACCCTGCTGAAGACCGCCTCCTGCAGATATGGTGAGAAAACCACATGGCTCCTGCCACAGTCAGTCAAACGGAATAGCAGTGAGAGCAAATGAGGCTGAGGGCAGTGATGGCCAAGAAAAAGAAAGAGGGGCAGAGAAGGTGACGAGCCAGCCCCTGGGGCAGTGGAGTCGGAGGAAAAGAGCTGTGACTCTCGAAAGCTTATACCTTGGGAGCCTCGTTGGTCCTTAAGGCGCTCCTGGATCCAAATCTTGCTTTTCCACTGGAACAAAAGATCATGGAACAGCTTGGAATAAATTCAAAAGTGTTCACACGAGTCAAGACATCATCCTAGGTAGGAGGCGACTTTTGATATGAAAAGCAGCACCAGATGAGGTTGGGTTCCTTCTGAAGATTTAACCATTAAGCTGCTGCGTCATTGGAGAGTTCACAGAGGCGAGAACGCACGAGTCTGCCACTGGTACCCAACCCTTTTTGACAACAGCAAAGACGCAAGGGACACGTGACGTCACTTCTCCCCAACCGAACAGCTTCTCATACAAGCCATTCTCAGACTTCCTTAGAAAACGAGCACAGGAGATCTGCGAGGTGAAAGTTCTTTTTTTAAAAGAAATGTCTGGAGATGTCTTTTAATTTCTTTTTATTTAACTCCATAAATATTTTTCATAAGGCTCAGTGTCTTTACAACACTTTTTTTTTTAAAACACTGTTTGTTTGTTTTTAAATACACACAACTCTGACATTTGTTTGACAGGGTCAAACAGTCCAATAGAAACAAAATAATAGAACTGGCAAGTGAGAATCAGCTGGCTTACCAAAATTCCTTTTTGTTTGTTTGCTGACTTGTTCCTCCTGGCCAGAGCCTCCCCTCTCCCTAAATCAGACCCATGGTCTTTAGCTCCAAACTAGGATCTTCAGCCTCCCCCCCCTTCTCCACTCCTATTCCCAGGCACGAGCCCCTCTTCATTTACCAGAGTGCCTTGAACCTATGACTGGCCCCTCTGGTCTTTTTTGAGGAAAAATAAGCTTGGTGAGGCCATGCAGAACTTACAATAGCTACTAAATATACATGTTTCCCTGAAAGGTCGCTGCGATGAAAAGATGACTGAGCATAAAGAGAACAAAACCGGAAACCTGAAGCACCACAGCCTACTGTCAATAACATTGCAAGGGATGGCGAGCGTCCATCCAAGGAATGAAACAAATTTTCATTTTTTTGTCTCTATTTATTGTCTATTTACAACTGTTAGATGCACCTAGGTTTGTTCTTGCTTTGCTTTTTTTTATTTTAAAAGAAGGTATGGAGGCAATAATCTCGAAGAGAAATCCTTTGTATCTGCAAAGTCAAAGGGGAGGGATGTGAATCAGTTATCTAAGGAAAGAAGGTAATTTCCCCCATATATATATATACATATATATATATGTATATATAAGATAGCTGTATCTATGTTCTTTGTTTCAGCCAGAGAAATTCTGCATACAGTAAGTGTCCTACAACTTTTGTGTTCTACACCTTGCAGTGCCACACTAAAACGGCATCTGCTTCCTCTTTGTCTGGCACAGGAAATTAAGTCTACAGAACATGCTCAATCATTGTTAGACCTCCAATGTCCCGCTCCCCAAATCCAAACCGATCTCAGCTTTCAAGCATAAGAGATAGCTCAGCTCAACACCTCCCTCCCCGTCAAGAACATCGGCAGGTAGTAAAGCGGGAACCCGTTGCTGGTTCTTCGTTGCAGTGACGCTTCGTTCCGTGTAGCACCTTGGCAACGTATTGGAAGGAGGAGAGTTCTTGAATGCCACCAGGAGGGGCAGATGCACCCCCTCAGTCGGGTACAAATGCCTGCCCCTGCTATGCCCGATGCTTGGCTTTGGCACTGAGTCGGCAAAGCTCTTCCCTTGGGGCTTTTTCCACTTAAGAAAGGAGGTGGGAGTTGAACAAGCGGCCTTGTCAGACCAAGCGAGTCTTGAGTTATGATGCAAATAATGGTGTGACGAAGTTGGTGTCTTTTTTTTTCCTAGTGCTGAATATTTAGGAAGCATCTTCTCATAAAATTAATGGATGTTTCATTTTCGCTCTCTGAGGCACAAAACAGCAAATGAACAGGCTTAACTGATGTGCTTGTTACTTCCTCCCCCCACCCCAAGCAATTACAACCGCAAAGGAATAAGGGAAAGTTTCAAGGGGCTGACAAGCTGCCTCTTATCCCCTGCTCTTCTCTCTGTCTCTCTCTCTCTTCTCTCCGTCTCTCTCCAGCCATTACTCCCCAAGCAGCGGGACACTGCATTCCCTATGCCAAAAGCCTTTACAGCACAACTCCGTCCATTTTTAAAACATCTGTCTGGCTAAGTGAACCAAGGTAATAATGACTGCCTGAGCCTATACGAAAATCTGCGCCAGTACCCATAAAAATGAAGCTATACAAAAGAGGAATTTTTAAAAAAATATGCTCTTGGTGATATAGAATTTTGTTACTGGTTATTTCTGTTGCTGTTCACCCTGAGCTCAAATGCTGCAGCCACCAAGGGCTGCTGGAAAGACCACTCTGAAGTCCTGCAGATGTGGGGCAGCACCCAAGGATCTGCTGGCCAAACGTCTCTCATCTCCACGGTGGGGGAGTCCCCTGGGATCCACTGACAGGAGAGCCTGTGGGAGAAAGCTCTTCCCCCATGACGGATCCTGGGAGTGAGATGGTTTACTACAACGGAACAGGTTGCTGGCCAAAGAAAGTGCTTTGTGCTTTAGATGGAAGATGCAGTCCTCTGCTTAGCTCACCCGTTTATTTCTTTTCCCATGCTTTTGCTGCAGCCGTGCAGAATAACCGTGCTCGTGCACGAAGAGCACCTTGTGCTCCACCTGTAGCTCTAAATGGGCGGAGCAGAGAGCAGGCTGGCCTTCACCGCGTGGTGCAGGGGGAGCCCATATCAGCACCACACAGTGCCGCTCTGCACAGGGCGGAGACCAGGGCGCTGTGTGGAGCATTAAAGGCCCACCTGCACACCTCAGGAAGAGCCCTCCTGGGATGAGGGGAAAAGCCAGGTCATTGTCATTCTAGAAATTTATCCATGAGGCGAAGTATGAAATGGGAGCAAGCCAATTAATTCTTCCTGCTGAGAGGCCAGGCTGACTCCCCCAAAGGGCAATGAGGAAATCTGACTGAAAATCAATGAAGAGCCACCACAGACTGCCAAAAAAGCAGGAGGCCGGAATGAGTTCACTCTCTGTGTTCAAACAGCCCAAACAGCCATGGCCGGCAAGCCTCCCTTACGACTAAAACACACTGTCCTGCAGGGATCATGCGGAGGCCTCGGAAAGCAGCCCCTGAGCACTGCCTCCTCCTCGCTCTGCTAGGGATGTCTCGCAAATGAAAACCTATCCTCTGATGGCATCACACTGTGCTCCCACAAATGGTGGCATCACACATCTTTGTCTACTGAATGTTACTGAGGGAGAGAAAAGAGGAAGGCGCAGAGCGCGCCGCAGGTCTAGCTTCAGTCTCAGACTGATCCTTCGGTGGGTTGTCTTTGAAGCCTCAGTCCCAGGTCTAGTGTGACTGGGCCCATTCGCCTCTTTAGGGGATCCAGGGTGAGAGATGGCTTCAACCACTGCAGGTCTTTATGGAGAACGTGAAATAAAAGGGAGAGAGAGAGAGAGGGAGGGAGGGAGAGCCCACTGACAATGACAACAATCCTGTTTTTGGCAACTAACCCCTGAAGATAAGATACTTGGTTTGCATTTCTCTAGCCAGAGCAAGGTCACTGCAGCTGGTGAGCGCCCTGCACTTTGCTCCTTCCACGGATCTCATCCTTCAACAGTCAAGCAGCTGGATCACCACGGCAATGAGCCTTCAGCAAATAGTTTGTGGCTAAGGTGCTGTGCTTGGAAGTTGAAGGGCTTGAGGATAGAGCTCGGGACCGGTGAAACAAGGCAGGCAACAAGGATTCCATGGCCTAGCTTCACTGGGACCAAAACCCCTCTAATCAGGAGCACACGACGACCATCAGATGCAGCAGCAGAAGGGGTGGGTCTTTCTGACTGGACAGCTGCTAATTCCTTAGGGTCTGATAGCCAATTGGTTCTGACCCAGGATACGGGCTGCAGGCTCACAGCCTGTTTTCAGCACATCTTTTGATTCTGCAGGTTGTGCAGATGTAGCAGATTGGGGATTCCCTGTGGCTATTGCCCAATGGGAAAGAAAAAAAGGAAAAATACACAACCCAAATTGGAATGACCTTCATAATATTACTAGGGGGAAAAAGGAAAACATTATGCTCAAACCACACATCAGGAAGAAAAAAAGCATAATTAACAAAAACACATCAGCTAAAGAGATGTAATTCTTTGCATAATAAACAACTGGGTGCCCTCTAGCCATCCCACTCTCTTGGCAGTCTTGAGGCAACTGCATGCTTTTCAACTTCCATTTCCCTGGGAAAAGGAATGGCTTTGGCACAGCAGCAGGGCCTCGTGTGTGGTGTCCCCTCTAGCCAACACTTCAAAGCAACGGAAGTACTGAGTGGCATATTACAGTGCATGGACGCGGAACAGAAGAACGCTGGGAAATAAAAATGCAGCTAGCTTTAAAAAAACAACCACTATGACATTCAACTTATGTGGTGCAGTTCCACCCCAACACCACTCCTGGTATGCTGTCTGAGCAGATCCCACTGAAGTGAATGAAACCTCCCATTTGCCTCAATGGGGCTCAGACGGCAGCAGATCCCGGGGGTGGGGTGGGGGGTGACATCTAGGATGGGTTGTGGGAATGAGATGGAAAAAAGGAGAGTCCTTCTTCCCCTGTGCCCACCCTCTGCCATGAGAAGATAAATCTATAAGTAATTTTTTTTTAAAGGAAATCTACACCAGTATGGCCCTGGTTGGAACATGTTAGAGGCCTGATGCACAACAAACAATAAATCATCCTGGGAGACGATTTAGACACAAACACAAAGTAAAATAAAGAATAACGGCAACAACAATGATTCCAATGATGCCAAAATAAAGCTGGTTACATGATTCAGAAGTCATTGGTGCTTCCTGGAGTAGAGCAGCAGCAGCAGAGCGCGCGTCCCAAAAACAACAAGAACAAAAACATTTTTGGTCCTTCAGTATATACATATATATGTATGTACGTGTGTGTGTGTGTATATATATATATAGATATATATAAGATATCTATCTATCTATATATATATATCAACATATACATATGTATGTATATATGTGTACGTGTGTGTGTATATATATATATATGATTTTTTTAAAAACTGCAACAGTGCTTCTCCAAAAAAGGTCCATCTATAAATATATTTTTTTAATTTTTAATTTTTAAAATTTATTTTTAAAATTCTCCATCTCACACTATATATTATTTTTTGAATGGCGTTAACCTGCTGAAGTTTTGCCAGAATGGTGACTGGCTGCGTTTGGGTTCGGTGAACTCGTAGACCTGGGGTTGCGCTATGCCGTCGGTCACCATGTACTGTCCCTGATTCAGGGGGTCCTGGGGTGGCGGGTAGGCCGGAGGAACTGACCGAGAGTAGCCGACACCTGCATCCGGGGTGGGGAGGGAAGGGGGAAGGGCAGGGTGGAATCACAGAGGAAGAGGCTTGTCAGAAGGTAACAGGTACTGACACATATCTTATCTACCCGTCTGTCTGTCTGTCTGTCTACCAGTCCATCCATCCATGCCATTTCGCGCTCTTCCATGGCCTTCTCACATCACCACCCCCAACAGTTATGACAACATATGTGGGCTTGACTTTCATTGGCCCCCATTGGATTATGCAGTCTCAATCATGGGTGAAAGGGTACAAAAGGGGAGAGGATAAGTAGGGAAGTTAAATAGTAAAGATGGCAGAAAGAAACCAAGGCCAATCAGCGATGAAAAAGAATCTAGTTACAGTTCACTGCCCAGAGGAACCGAAATCTGGAGAGATAGTTCTCTGAATCTTTTCTATTCAACCAGGATCTCCTCCATCAAAAACATTAGTCATCAGTGGTCACCAGTGTTCCCTCTTAGCTGAGTTACTGTGAACTAGCTCCCAGTTTTTTAGCCTTTGGCTCACACCTTTTTGTCTTAGCTCAGGAAGGAGGGCTCCAGAGCAAACTCATTTATGCAGCAACCAAATCGCTCGCTCACAACTTTAGTGTCAGTAGCTCACAAAGTAGAGTTTTTGCTCACAAGACTCCACAGCTTAGAGGGAGCATTGGTGGCCACTCATTATGACAACTATAATATTCAAAGCCAGTGCAGATTTGAATCACAGATGCTACGGATGAATGCCAAGGGATGGCTCTCCCCATCGCGTCCTGCTGATGGACATCCCAGGCTTGCAAACCCATGGAGACCAACGGTGTGCTGGGCCACCAGAGCTCAGTGAGAAAAGGCACGTGTGTTGAATATAGACTATCCCAAGGTTCTAGCCGTGGCAACTCCAGTTTAAGAACAAACCAGGGAGGAAGTGCTGGGAAAGCCTTTTATTGCCTGAAACCCTGGAGGGCAGACAAGACTGAGCACTGGAGAGCCAATGGCCTGAGTCATGCTATGGTGACCTGACACGTTCAATTAATCTTTGATCATATTGGATCCAGCACAGCCGTCTTTGGGATGGACTGTATGGATCTGCCCCTGTTACCTCTAAATTAGATTACTGCAGTGCACTGCACATAGGGCTGCCCTTGAGAAGTGCTTGAAAACTTCAATTGCCCAACGCCACCATCCAGCCTGAGCCTGCTGGGAGAAAAACCATTTGCTGACTGTAATCTATATATGTTTACTGCTACTATTGCACCACCGCCATTGTCATATAAATCGTTTTTTGTAATTATGTTGTGTTTTATGAGGATATTTATATTGATGTTTTTATCTGTTATTTATTTGTTGCAATTTTGTGTAAGCTGCCCTGAGCCTGCGTTGGCGGGGAGGGTGGGGTTCAAATCAATAAATAAATTGGTACAGAGTGCTGCAGATGTTGACTGAAGTGGCTCGCAGGGACCATACCACTCCAGCCTTGGCCCATCGGTGCTGGTCACCAGTTTGTTTCAGGGCATAATTCAAAGTGCTGGTCTTGACCTTCCAAGACCTATTTGGTATGGGAGCAATGTACTCGAAGGACCGCCTTCTGAGACTAGGCCGGGGGCAACCCGGGGGAAGGCCTCTTGGCCATGGCATCAAAGATCTGGAACTCTCTCCCCAGGGAGATCCCTTGGTCCATTTAAGTGGGTGAAGACTTATTTGTTTCCTGGTGGGCTATACATAGGGTGTAAGATAACTAAGGAGCAAAGTATGTATTTAATTATTTGATTTATATCCTGCTTTTTAGCCACAAGGAGCTGCGGTGGCTCAAGTGGTTAAGACGCTGAACTGCAGGCTGTGGAATGTCTGTAGTTCAGCAGTTCGAGACCCGAGAGTGCCGCAAGACGGAGTGAGCTCCCGTCTCTAGTTCCAGCTCCTGCCAACCTAGCAGTTTGAAAGCAAGAAATTGCAAGTAGATAAATAGGTACCACTTCGGTGTGAAGGTAACAGCCTTCCGTGCACCTTGGTGTTTAGTTATGCCGGCCACATGATCACGGAAATATCTTCGGACAGCGCTGGCTCTTCGGCTTTGAAACGGAGATGAGCACCACAACCCTAGAGTCGGATTCGACTGGCTTTTGAGCAAGGGAACCTTTACCTTTACTTTTTTAGCCACAAGATCCTCAAAGCAGCTTACAATATTTCAAGAGGACAATCTTTGTGTCTTCTTCTGTCTCCCCCGGCCTTACTGCCCTGCCTGCTCTGCATTGTCTTTGTGGCGTACATACCAGCCCTGCTTGGTCTGAATTCTTACTTTCTTCCTCATATTCCCAGCTATGTTTGATAAATACTACTCAAGACCTGTAGGTCAGAGGAGTAGAGTAAGAAAGGAAGGAAAGATGCTAATCCACAGATGACTTCAGAACAGCAGCGACTGGGCAGTGTGCTCTATTGGCCTGGGACTGGGTTCGGCAGATGGCTGCATATACACAATTCAATTTTAATTACGCTATAACCATGAGCACCTAAAACACTGTAGATTCTCAGAATCATGTAGATTTTCAAGCTTGCTCAGACTCTAAAATGTCTCCAACTTTTAATGCAAGGGTCTCCATGGCATGCCCCAAGCGTCTTAGAAGGTGGGTGGGGCTTTTGCCCAGCAAGGCTTCTGATTGGCCACTGGAGATCCAATTGGCTGGGCAGATCTTTAAAAACATTGCTTTGGCAGCAGTTGCCGTAACAGCACAACATAACAGCAGCTACCATAACAGACTGAGGGTCATGCAAGCAAATATTTGTAAACAATATTTTCATTTTAAACGTCATCTTCTTAAGCAAAGTTTCTGCCCCAAATGTTGAAGAGCTGCTGTGACAGAACAAAGGTTGAGACCAGCAAAGCATGCACACGAAAGCTGATACTCAGAATAAAACTTTGTTGGTCTTAACGGTGCCCCCACTGGACTCAGACTTGGTTCTGTTGCTTCAGACCAACATGGCTAACCCACCTGAATCTAGTTACTGTTAAAGTTATGCATAAACTTACTCCCTCACGCTCTGTGGTTGGCTCTGCCTCCCATGGTAGCCATTTAGTGGTTGTGTCCATCACCCCGAGTCAGAAAGCCGAAGGCACCCACGGACTCAAAAAGGCTGGGGATCTGCTGCTTTGGGGTTCTGAACCAAGTTCCAGCACAGACTCCCTTTTACAAGACTCCTGCCCCCAGGGACTGATCTGCACCTGTGGCCAGTTGCAACAGCCTCTTTGAGAGACTGGGACTGAAGAGTGTGTGCCCCCCCCCCCCGGTGTCCATCTACTCTGCAGCTGGTGTGCCAAAATGAAAAGCCGACCGGGACCTCAAACACCTGCTTCTGCATTGTGGTGGTCTGTTGTGATGGGTGTCTGGATTTATTTTTATCTATTGCTATCCATTTCGATCTGTCAGGAAATGGACTGTCTAACTAGATATTAGAAGAGGGCGGGTAGCTGTGTTGGTCTGAAGCAACAGAACAAAGCCTGAGCCCAGCGGGGGCACCCGGAAGACCAACCAAGTTTAATTCTGGGAATCTGCTTTCTTTGTTGGTCTTAAAGGTGCCCCTGGACTCCGACTTTGTTCTGGATATTAGAAAGATGTTTCAAATGCCAGGCTGTGGTTGCTGGGTGCCCGTATCTCTGAAGCTAATCTGCAGTGATTCATGGGGTGCAGATGCTATTAGTTGTAGAATTTCACCAGCCCTCCAGACTGAGCGGAAGTAATCCTGCAAGTACAAGACTCTGATGGGATAACTTTGGAGCCTGGTGTCTGCTATGATTCCTGATGGCTTTCTAGGATCAATTCAAGGTGCTGCCAATGACTAACAAAGCCCTAAAGAGCCTAGCTGCAAAGCTAAGAGACCATCTCTCGGGTCCATGTTACAATACAACCTTTCAGATTGATGATAAACGTCCTCTTAAGCAAAAATAAAAATCTGTGCACCATCAGGAATGCAATGTGTTGTCTTGCAATTTTCTGCTGAAGTCTGAGCACGTACCTCTTTCAGAAACAATTAGACAGAATAATTAGCATAGTGGCACCATTCTAGATCCTTGGGGTGGGCTACAATGCTCAAATGAGCAAACCGAAGGAAAAGAAAACCTCTATGCGTGTCCAGTTGGGAGACTTTTGCAGGGTATCAGGGGTTCACAGTCACTGCGCCCGATATTCACAAAGGACACAGTGGCTACATAGTGAGTGGCGTGGAAACTGTGAGCAATGTTGGAAGCACCAATGCTTGGCACAGGTTTCCCCCTCTTCCATGGGGTACAACTAAGTCCCCCCAGGTTATGCCGTCATTGCAAGAGAAACCACAGCTGGGACCCTTTTCACAGGACATCCACAAACCTTCAAGCTCTTCCATTTAACTGGTTTCTAGAAAATGGGCTGCTGAAGACCTCAGTATAGTGTCATTATTTCGAAGCTGGGTAGAGAGGAGGTTACCCTCTTGTTTCCATCTAACCTCTTCTCCTGCAAATCTTTGTCATTACTCCTATAGCTAATAAGAAAATAGGTCGAGATGTCTGTCCGTGGCTGTAGAAAAGAGCAGGAGTCCAGGAGCACCATAAAGACTAACAAAATCTGTGGCCGGGGAGGAGCTGTCGTGCGTCACTTCAAGCGCTTCATTTGGCTGGAGGTCCGCTGCTGTAAGTGGGCAAATGGAAACCCTCTCCTGTGCAGAGGCCTTTATCGTGCCTGCCATTTACACCATCCCTACCCAGGGTCACCAGCTCGGGGCTAGGAAATACCGGGAGAGTTTGGAG
This sequence comes from Gekko gecko, assembly GCA_029375565.1. Classification (NCBI taxonomy): domain Eukaryota; kingdom Metazoa; phylum Chordata; class Lepidosauria; order Squamata; family Gekkonidae; genus Gekko; species Gekko gecko. The sequence goes on along the minus strand of JAPDNY010000012.1, from coordinate 1,448,195 downwards.
GTGGAGCCTGGAGAGAGGAGAGACTCCTGGGGGGGGGGTATGATGCCACAGAGCCTTATTTTCCATCGCCTTATCCCCCGCCCCTTACACAGCCTTATCCAGTGTTCCCTCTAAGCTGAGTTAGTGTGAGCTAGCTCACGGCTTTAGCCTCTGGCTCACATTTTTGTCTCAGCTCAGGAAGGAGGGCTCCAGAGCAAACTAATTTATGCAGTAGCCAAATCGCTCACTCACAACTTTAATGCCAGGAGCTCACAAAGTAGGATTTTTGCTCACAAGACTCCACAGCTTAGTGGGAGCATTGGTCTTATCCACCTCCCGCCCCCTCCATGAGCAGCAGCCAGTCGTGCAGAGGAGAGACATCCCAGCTATTTATTTGATCGATCTGTGGATTTTATGGTTGTTATTTTATGGATTATACTGTCGTTCTCTGTCTTGGGGCTATTTTATTGAAAGGTGGGTTAAAGAGGTTCCAATTACATGAATAACAAATTAAGTGACTTAAAACCCACCAATATATTGCACAGATATCACCTTTCCTGGCAACACCCTCCCCACCCACTACCTATGCGTAATGGTCGGTGACCTCTGTTTCAAAGTGTCTGAAGAAGTGGGCCTGCACACAAAAACTTATACCCAGAATAAGTTTGGTCTTAAGGGTGCCGCTGGACTCCCGCTGGTCCTACACACACTGAATCCAGCGCTGTCTTGATGAAATCTAGATTTTTTTCTCCAAGTGTATGTGTGCGTGTGTGTGTGTTGACACTGCAAAATAATTAATTCTTTCCAGTATGAATTCCAGGTAGGGTTGCCCGGTCCTTTTGTCATGCCAGTGTGTGTGGGGGGGGTTGGGGGGCATTCTAGAGGTGGGCAGGGACATAAGAACATAAGAGAAGCCAATGCTGAATCAGGCCAGTGGCCCATCTAGTCCAACACTCTGTCACACAGTGGCCAAAATATACCAGGTGCCCTCAGGAGGTCCAGCAGTGGGGCCAGGACACTAGAAGCCCTCCCACTGCTGCCCCCTCCAGCACCAAGAATAGAGTGCATCACCTGCCCCAGCCTGAGAGTTCCCATCTATACCTTGTGGCTAATAGCCACTGGTGGACTTCTGCTCCACATGTTTATCTAATTCCCTCTTGAAGCTGTCCATGCTTGTAGCTGCCACCACCTCCTGTGGCAGTGAATTCCATATGTTAATCACTCTTTGGGTGAAGAAGGACTTCCTTTGATCTGTTCTAACCTGACTGCTCAGCAATTTCATGGAGTGCCCACGAGTTCTTGTATTGTGAGAAAGGGAGAAAAGGACTTCTTTCTCAACCTGCTCAATCCCATTCATAATCTTATAAACCTCGATCATGTCACCTCTCAGCTGTCGTTCCTCCAAGCTAAAGAGCCCCAAGCGTTTTAACCTTTCTTCATAGTGATGTCAGCACTTTGGGCGTGTTGCTCTGCTTTCCGGGCAAAACTCTATGGTAAAAATGGCCTCAAACCTGCCCCCACCTGGGGAGCGGGGTCCCACATTCCAGAGCTGGGTTGTTCTCTTGTCACCAAATCAGAAAGGACTTTTGTGACATCTTTAAAGCTGCGCTGTGGCAGAAGCTTCTGTGGACCAGAATGCCCTTGCGCAGAGCCTCATACGGCAGTCGTCTTTATGGAGTTCCAAGGGGAAGAGGTTTTGGGGGTGGGGGAGCTACAGCCTTGGCAGCCTTTGGGGATGCAGGAGACTGACAAACGAGTCAGGATGTCCAGTTTGACACTCTTTGAAGAGCTCAGCGTGCCCCTCCCCCTGCCCATCTATGCTGCACACGACGGCCCTCCTGGTCTACCTACTTCCCCCTACTTTCCCTGCTGGACTTTTCTCACACCCTCATTCCATTCACACCTTCCTCCTGGCGTTTTGGCCACAAAACATTCCAGTTTAGTAAGAATCCTGCTCATCACCCACGTGCGCCACAAGCAGTCGTGAGATAAACGAAAGTTTATTCTGGGGTGGCTTAGGGGAGTTTAGGAGTGGAAGTTCGCCTGGACCAGAGACCTGTCCCTGCGCTTCTCTTGCACCTGTCCTCTTCCCTGCCTCTCTCTCTGACTCCCTGTCTCCGCCTCTCCCCTTGGCTGAAGAACTCTGTCACAGAGGAAATGTGAGGCTCTGTCCTCCCGAAGAGGTACAAGGGGACAACTGCTGCACAATAATGAAGAAAGGAAGATGCTCTTGATTCAAGGGTCCCTGATCTGTGGACATCTTAGGAATTCTGACACACAGTGGTGGGCGTAGCCACAAAATGGCTGCCAAAGGAGGGAAAGCCAGTGACAAAATGGCTGCTGCCGCTTGCCTTCAGTTCCACAGTGTAGATCCTCATGGTGTAGTAGCAGCTGCTGCCAAAGCATTGTTTTAAAAATCTGCACACAGGCAATTGAATTTCTAATTTCTAACCAGAAGTCTTGCTGGGCAGAAAGCCCCCCTGGCCATGCCCACTGTCTGAAACACTGGGTGGGCACCAGAAGAAGTGTCAGTGGGCACCACGTTGGGGACCCATGCTCTTAGGGCTGCCAAGTTCCCCGGGGGGACAGGGGTTTTCCCACCCAAAGGGCCCCCAACCCGCCGGTCTGGATCTGGCCAGCGGGGGGAACCCCCACACCCAAAGTGCCAGATCGGGCCAACATGCCCAGGGCAATGACGTCATCCAGAAGTGATGTCATCACGCTAGGCACATCGCTGGCTGACGGTCTAGCAATCCACCTGAAAACTCTATGGTACCATAGAGTTTTCAGGTGGATTGCTAGAGCATCGCCCAGTGACCTGCCCATTGCAATGATGTCACTTCCAGGCGATGTCATAGCTGCGTGCGTGCTACGCACGCAAATGTCCCAGAAAGGGACCAGCTCTCCCCCCCTTTGCCAGGCAAGGCACTTGGCAACCCTACCTGATCTAGATAGTTACTGACAAAACCTACAAGAATAAAGCTCTTGCTGAACAGGACCTGTCCCTCACACATGCATGGCTGTAATTTCAAGGGAAGTTTCCTAGAGCTGATCTACAACTGACAAAAAACACGGGACACAAAATTCTGGACGACACCCCACTTTAGATGGCAGGGGTGTGTGGTATATAGGCCGCAGGTGTCTACGGATTTAGAAATGAACCCCTACATAAAAAGGGGTAAAAAATCTAGTGTATTGGGAAGGAAGACTCAGGACCAAATGTAGAAGTGATGACAGGAATGGATCCCCTGTTCGGCTTCCACCTGCAAGCAGGCAGGGCCCCACTTGAGCTGGGTATGCAGCCCAGGAAGGGGGGAGGCATTTAACTCATTGTCCCTGTACTGTTCTCATGATTTGAACAACTGCTTTGATTTGTCTCCCCCAGAGGGGGAAGATAAAGTTACTCATACCTGAATTCACCCCACAAGGCTTTTTAACATGCGTGTGTGTGTATGTGTGTGTGGAGAGAGGGAGGGGTATCACACCAGAGTCCATAGCTACCATTTTCTTCAGGGGAACTGGAAATTAGTTGTAATTTGAGATTGCCAGCCCTCACCTGGAGGTTGGCAACCTTAGGAAGGGGACCCTGTATTTGTTATTGTGGGCATTTGGACGCTTTTCACTTTGGGACCCATTTTCACCATGCAGCACAGAAAAACACCCCCCTAGTGTGTTGCACTAACTAACTTGTGCCTCTCAACAATTCCTTCTGGGTGGACTGAAACACACAGACCTCAGCAAATCCGCCTGTCTGTGGCTCTTACTGGCAGGGGGATGCATGGCCGACATTTAATATGACCCCCACCCCAAGGTCTCATCTGGGTCTCCAAGACCGAAATTTTACTCCAAGTAAAACAATATCTTGCAACATGTATAAATCATGTACTCCCCACATTTAACACAATTTACTCTGTTCTGCTAGTCTGGAAGAGGGGAAGGGCCTCTGCCCCCCCAGAAGTGGGAATCCTGCTCCCGCTGCAGGGACTCCGCCCGGCACTGCCAAGAACATCCCAGCCATGAGGTCATCTGTAAAAATAAAATGTTTCTTCGCTTCTTCAGGCCCCATACCTGCTTGGCTCAGGTTAGGATGTCTATTTGACTCACATTCAGCAAACAAAAGTTTATGTGTTGTTTGTCTGTCTCAAGGTAAGAAGGAGAGGCCAAATCCCGATGGGGCTATATGGATACTAAAAAGGCCTCTATGCATTTGGCATGCAGCTTCATCAAGGGACCTCTATATATGTTCAGCTCTAGCCATTCAGTATCCATATAATAAATGTTCACTTTCCCCATGCACCACTGCCATTGGACCTCGCTTTCATCCCTCTCCATGACTGGTACGGTCCTGTGGTTTTCCTGTGTATCTATCGCAGCATTTTTTCCCAGCAGCCAAAAGCCATTGAACTATCTGAATTGCAATGAAGGGGAAAAAATCAATACAGAGGACTTAATGCGGGTTAAATGTGGGGGGAAACTACCAAAAATGCAAACAGATGGTTTCTAGATCAAATCAAGCCTGAACTCTCCCTAGAAGCTAAAATGACTAAACTGAGGCGATTGGACTTTGGCCAGATCATGAGAAGACGAGACTCACTAGAAAGGACAATCATGCCGGGAAAAACGGAAAGCCGCAGGCAAAGAGGAAGGCCCAGCAGGAAGATGGATGGACTCCATCCAAGAAGCCACAGAGGCCCCCAGTGGGCAAGGCCTGAGCCTGGCTGTCAGTGATAACGATGTTCTGGAGGTCATTAATTCATAGGGTCACCATAAGTCACAAATGACTTGATGGCACCTCTCTCTCTCTCTCTCTCTCTCTCTCTCTCTCACACACACACACACTGCTGAGATTCGTCTGCCAATAGGGAAAGGCTATTTAGAAATGGGGGGGAATGTTCAATTACAAATTTGAGACTTCCCAGCGTGGTTTGTTCTGTACCTAAGCTTTGCTGTAGTAATTCATTTTATGATGTGATTCAGTTTTAGAAAGGAAACAGTCCTGTAGAAAAATATAGAAGTGGAAAACTTTTCCACCCCACGTTGCTGCCCTAAGAGTCCTCTTCATTAGACAAACTGTAAGTAAGAAAGGAGGGTCTCGTTCCTGAAGGGTGATCCCAGGGCAAAGCTATTAAGTCTTTTAACAGGTCACAAGGCTGGAGAAAGGGCTGCATTGTTACTTGCACGTTATTGTCAAAACGACGGGGCTTCATGCCCTCTGAGTCTTTCAAGGCAGGGGGCTCTGGATGCCTTTATTTTGAAGGAGTTCTCAGTACTGCAAGAGTGGCTCATTCTGCCAATGGAGGGGTCTGCCAGGGCAACTGGGAAAGCAGAAACTAATTAATTTTATCAGCAGTGGAGCCTGGACCATCATTTATTTCTGAGGGTCCCCAGAGAAGTGCAGGAGATGAGAGAGCCACTGCTCCGTTCAGAAATGCACACAATGAAGAACGCTGCGTTTGTCTGGCTGAAGGGTCTGAAGCCGCTTGGGAGGGGCTGTCCACAAAGCATGGGGGAGGGCGCCCGGGAATCCATGAGGGGATGTTTCGCCAGGGCTCATCAAGGCTCTGGTCACAAGCCACGAGGAACCGGCTCCCAAATACCGGAGCTAAAAAAGTTTTGTTGTGCAATTCTCTTCCCATTTTCTTAGAAGGGAAAGGAGGGGAGGCGACACGGTAAAACCCAACCTAGTCAGATCCTGGGAACTAAGCAGGGCTGGTCCTTGGGGGGGAGGCCACCAAGGCAGAGCCTGCAGAGGAAGGCCATGGCCAACGACCTCCGTTCACTTCTGGCCTTGAGAGCCCCCCCCCGTTGAGTTGCTGTAAGTTGGTTGCGGCTTTTTTGCCCTGACTTGGGTGGCCCAGCCTAGCTCGATCTCATCGGATCTCCGAAGCTGAAGAGGGCTGGCCTTGGTTAGTAATCAGATGGGAGACTACCAAGGAAGTCCAGGGTTGCTACGCAGAGGTGGGCAACGGTCAGTCACCTCGGTTAGCCTCTTGCCTTGAAGGCCCTGCAGGGCTGCCATAAGTCCACTGCAACTTGACGGCACTTTCCACCCCCACCAGCTCCCAGAGAACTGAACTCTGAGTACGTGAGGCTGACTTATCCCGGGTGGAACCACCGGTCCATCTTGAGCCTGGGATGTTTCTCTCTGGTGATTCTCAAAACAGCTTCCCTGAAAGAGGCGGAAGGGGGAGGGGCTTGAAAGATTAAGCAGTCATTTAGATAACTGCACTCCTTTGCTCTCCTCAGAGCAGCCCCACGCAGCACTGATTCCCCCCCGGGCCAATTATGTGGGCAGTGGCCTCAATCTATGGGAGGCAGCAGAGATCCCCTGGGGTTCCCTGACGCCACACACCACAAACGTGATGAAGTCTTTTCCGTTAAGCCTGGTCCTGTCCCTGGCTGAGACAGCAAATAGGGAGAGTGGGATGCGGGTAGGCCAGGATGCCTGCCCATCGGTCATGGGACAGACCGGCCAACAACAGAGGCAGACGTCTTCTTCAAGGTCTGGTTCTCAAGAAGGGCCTGCTCTGTCTGGTGGCAGCTCTCCCCGGTGTGAGCCCGGCTACCTCAAGCTGTCTAACTGGAGATGCCGAGGACTGGATCTGGGACCTTCCGTAGGCAAAGCCTGCCCTCCCCCGCAGTCTGCTTCAGTGTCCCTTCCCATCCCTTCTGTGTTACAGCTTGTAGCAGCCACATTCTACATAGGAAGGGTCCCCAACTTTTTTGAGCCTGTGGGGCCTCTGGAATTCTGACGTGGGGTGGTGGGCGTGACCACAAAATGGCTCCTGCGGGAAGCAGAGCCAACAACAACAAAGAGGGGGAAAACAGGGCTGATTAAAAAAAATAGACTGGGAAAGAGGCATGAGGGAGGATAAGGCCAACACAGTGGTGGTAGCGGCCATTAAAACAGCATTAAACTGCATAGCCTATACCAGTGTTTTTCAACCTTTTTGTGCAAAGGCACACTTTTTTCATGAAAAAAATCACGAGGCACACCACCATTAGAAAATGTTAAAAAAATTTAACTCTGTGCCTATATTGACTATATATAAAGTAATTCTCTTGAATAGGAATCAAATAAACACAAATAAATTATTTTATAATTACTTTATTATGAAATAATAATACTTTATTTTATAATTGTTCATATGTTACGGATGAAATTGGAATTTTTCCCACGGCACACCAGACAATATCTCACGGCACACTAGTGTGCCACGGCACAGTGGTTGAAAAACACTGGCCTATACAATCTCCGGTGCCCAATTGGAAGCCCTCCTGGGCAAGGGCCCCAAGGGCCCCACCCACTTTCTAAAAACTTGGGGGGGATCAACAGTGTGTGTGTGGGGGGGCTTCTAGTGTCCCGGCCCCACTGGTGGACCTCCTGATGGCCCCTGGTATTTTTGGCCACTGTGTGACACAGAGTGTTGGACTGGATGGGCCGTTGGCCTGATCCAACATTGGCTTCTCTCTTATGTTCTTATGCTTAAAAACACTTGGCAGGCACCAGGAAAGGTGTTGGCAGACACCAGGGTGCCCCTGGGTGCCATGCTGGGGACTGTAGCTCTGTATCGTCAGGAGAAGACAGTAATCTTTCATGTTATCAGCAAAGATGGAGGCAGGTTGCCTTCATATACGCTTCTGCCCTTCATAGATTTACTATTTAGGGATGTAAAGAGGACACGGAAAGTGCAGCGCATCTCATGATCTCATCTGATCTGGTTCCAACCAGAGTTGCAACATGTGCACATTTCAGGGCAGCTGGATCGGCAGCTGCAAAACTTGGCTGAAGGCTGCCGGGGGCCCACCGCCCTTGCTCGGCCTCTCGTGCTGTACCCCAAGAGGGGAGCGCGGGGACTTGGGTGGGTGGGGGCACATTTTGTCTGTCGGGCTGAACGCTCTTAGCACCAAGGATTGTTCTGAACCAGCAACACACAAAGACACACACATGCACCCCAGAGAAGCAGGAGGAAAGCCCGACCCAAGAGAAGCCCCTGGTCCATCACCACCCCCTGCCTCCCCCCGCCCCCTGCCGAGACGCTCTCAGGCGGTTACCTTTTTGCTTACTGACTTTCCTTACTGTCATGGCGGCCTGCCGTTTCTGGTTTTCGGAAATTTCAAAGCCTGAGGACAGAAAGGGAAACATCAACATACCACAGAGAGTTCAACACTTGGCTTCTTGATATCCTCACCTGATCAACGCCCAGGATTTTTGGGGGAGGAGCTATGTCAGGGAAGCTGCCGTGACACTGATAAGAGTTGGGAGGACAACTGTCCCCTCCGATCATGGGTCAAGCCCACCCGCACTACACGGGAGTTTACCCATCAGCTGTTGTGTCAAGTTGGCTTCCCTGGCCAAAGTTCCACCAGCAAGTTCTCCAAAGGCTACACAAATTCATTCTCCAAGTGGGACCCGTGGTCTTCTGGGAGAAGAGAGCTCAAGCCAAGTCACGAGGACAGACTTTACTTTCTAAAACTCTGTTGCCCTTCAGGTCTTTTGAGGACGATGCTTGTCCACTATGCAACGCTAGGAAGGGAGAGAGGGATACATTTCTGACTTCTCTGGCCTCGAATCATATAAGGACTGGCAGAAGTAGCATTACGACAAGCCTCCTGCCTCAGACGGAGCCCTGGGCCGTACCTATTTTTTCATCTTCTTGTACCATCTTCCTCTCCTCCCGGAAAGCTCTCAGCCACCGCAGCTTCTCCTCCAGCTTCTTGGCAAAAAATAAGTGCATTTCTTCCGTCTCCTTGTTGTGAAGTTTGAACGCGTTCTTCATGCTGACATTGAAGTCATCGTCCCGCCCGTCTTCGATATCCAAGACCTCATACCGATCCATGTCGATGCGCCCTTTGTAGTACAGGATGTCTCTCCTTATTAGATCCTAAGGGGAAAGAAAAGATAGGTTTACGCCACAATTTACATCCTCAGAAGTCAATGAAGACTGTGATATGGATGGCCATGAATGAAGGTGGTCTTCGGATGCTGAATGTCTTGGAAAAGTAACCTTAATCCAAGACTGCTGAGTGTCAGAGAGCTGACATTTCGGTGGGGTGAGGGGAGAGACCACTGCCTGGTATTTTAACTTTCGATTCTTGCTTGCCTGGCAATACTCTGTTATCTGTATGTTTTATGTGCCTGGCCTTGAGCGCCTAGCTGTAACGCATTCCCTGAGAACTATCCCATTGCCAGGGCCCGTTGCTCCTGGTGGGCTCTTCCTGATGTCTTGATTGGCTATGTGCCATCAGAGTACCTCTTTGAACCCCACGCCTTTTCCATTAGTCTTAACACAGATCCTTGAAATGTAGATGCTCTGCCAATACTGTACCAACAAACTTCACTTCTGGAGAAGAGAGTTGTTGGATCTAATTGTTACAGGAGCAGACAGAACAGGAAAGTCCAGAATTGTACTAGAGGACTGCAGCCCAAGGTCTGGCTGGACATTGCAAACCAAGGTGAACCAAATCTGATGTCAACATGCCTTTCCCCACCTCCAGGATGCCTGGCTACAGGCCTCTCTCCTCCCTCCCAACTTTGCCCTCAGTTCCTCCCTTTCCCCAGGCCTCTTCCAGCTTCTTCTGCTTCTCCTTCCCTGGGATCTTCTAACAGGGTCAGAGCGGCTCAACCAGATTCAGATGTCCTTCCAACAGGCAGCAGACCCAGCCACTGATGGCCAGTCTTTGTTGCTGCAAGGATCACTACAAAATCTCTTAGTGCAGGGGTATCAAACATGTGGCCTGGGGGCTGGATCAGGCCCCCAGAGGGCTTCTCTCAGGCCCGCAGTGGAACTGGCTGTTTGCTGCTGCTTCTTCCCATTCTGCTGCTGCTGCTGTGTCATTGCAGCTTTGCAGCTTACAGATACACACCTGGACAGCATACTCAAGATTGCAACAGCACAGGCATTTTGATGCAACAATTCAGAGCAACAGGTGTCAGTTATCAGACACTGTTAAATAAAATATTGCAAGTGTGCTAATGTTTTAAGCATGTTTTTATTTTAAGTAAAAAACACCCTTTGTGTTTGTGTACTTTATAAAGTTTATATCTCCGCTACCTGGCATTACATTTTATGACACACGTGGCCCGGCCCAGCAAGGTCTCGTTTATGTCAGATCCGGCCCTCCTAACAAATGAGTTCGACACCCCTGTCTTAGTGTCTCACAAGGCGGTGATGCACACTCCTGCTCACTCTGGGTCCTTGCAGGCCCTCTGCTCCCTGGAAGGTCGCCTGGGGAGACAGCAGCACTTCTGGCTTTGCAGTTTCTCTTAAATGATCAAGCTTGGCACCATCCACATGCAGACATACTACTACATACATTTACATGCCTAATAATTTATTTATTTATTATACTCAATTTATCAGCTGCCCTTCCCTTATCTTTTATGGTATTGTTGAATGATCTCTTCATAATTTAAAAAAAAAATCAGTTGCCCTTCCCTGTGAGCAGGGCTCAGGGTGGCTTACATCAAAGATAAATGCAGTATGACCGAATTAAAATACTTAAAAACAGTCAGAAAAACAGCACTAAATCCGAGATGATGGTAATTTCCACCATCCCCTTGGGTGGAGGGGTTATGTAGGAATAAAAGGGAAGGTTGTGGTGTCTGAGAGTGCCGGACCATCACTGTCCTCAGCCAAATGCCCAGTGGAATACCTCTGCCTTGCAAGTCCTGCAGAAAGGAAGGAAGTCCCACAGGGCAAGGATGTTCTCCAGCAGAGAGTCCCACCAGACGGAGGCCAGCACTGAGAAGGCCCTGGCCCTAGTTGAGGACAGCCAGATCTCTCTCAGGCCGGGGACTGCCAGGAGGTTTTATTTAGTTATTTATTTCCTTCAATTTAAATCCTGCCCTCCCTGCAACGCAGGCTCATTACTAGAGCATAGTGCTCTTCCAGGGACATACTGAGAGAGGCGGTCCCAAAGGTTTGTGGGTCCCTGACCCCTTATGGCCTTAACGGTCAAAACCAAGACCTTGACCAGATCCAGTGCTCCACTGGAAGCCAGTGCAGCTTCCGCAGCACAGGCTGGACGTGTGCCACCTGAGGGGTCCCCGTAAGGACACACATGGCTGCATTCCAGATCAGCTGGAGCTTCCGGGTCAAGCGCAAGGGCAGGCCCATGCAGAGCAAATTACAGTAGTCTGTCCCGAAGGTGACCGTTGCATGGATTACTGTGGCTAGATCAGGGCGAGACAGGTAATGTATATGGAAACCATCAACTTCAGAGGAAGCTGTAAAATTAATATTGTCGGAGGAACAAATATTGTGTCCCTCCTAGAGCAGGGGTCCCCAACCTTTCTGAGCTTGTGGGGAGCTCTGAAGTTCTGACATGGGATGGGGGATGCAGTCACAAAATGGCCACCACGGAAGGTGGACACATGCGTGCTCACACACACACACACACACACACACCCTGAGTAAGCCGAAGGGAACAGTCAACAGGTGTAATTTTAAAAAATACACTTGGAAAGAGGAACAGAACCAGCACTGTGGTGGCAGATGCCATCAAAACAGTGCCATTTTAATCCCTGCAGTTAACCAGGTCTTCAATGGCCTGTCGGAAGTTCTACTTGCCAGGAGCCCCGCCTGCTTTTTTAAAACACTTGGTGGATACCAGGAAAGGTGTCTGCGGGCAACACGTTGGGGATTCCTGTCCCAGAGCAACTGGATGTGATGGAGCTAGGTTCGAGTTCAGCAGCACCTCAGAGACCAAGAAGAGCTTCAGAGCCAAAGCCCCCTTCGTCAGAGAAGGAAGAGTCAGCTTGTCTGTCACTTGAGCCACTGCCCCAGAGCTGGGAGCTGTGTGTGTTATAGCTGCCAGTATTTGTTTTTGGCTGCTGTCTTTCGCCATGCTCCTGGTGTGCACGTAGCCAGTGAGGGAAGAATGCGTTCAGCCAGTCAATGGACTGGCCCAAGAGAATGAGAAAAGCCAGAGGTAAACCACAGAGGCTGGGACTGGACCACTGTAGATAGCCAAGAAAGGCGAGAGGAAACTGAGAGTGAGAGGTGACTGGGTGAGAGATGACTCCGCTATGTCCCCAGGAGAGCCTTGTGCTCCACTGATGACAACTTGCCGGTGATCCCTGGCCCTAGGAATGTCCGGCTGTCCTCGACGAGGGCCAGGACCTTCTCAGTCCTGGCCACAACCTGATGGGACTCCCTGCTGAATGACACCAGGGCCCTGTGGGGCTTGATGCAATTCTGCAGGGCCTGCAAGGGCAGAGATGTTCCGCCGGGCTTTTGGTTGAGGGCAGCAAACGTTTGTTCCGCCAGGCTTTTGGTTGCACTGGCTAGCACCCTTCCCCTCTCCCCGCACTATATATTTTGCTTAAGTTTCCCCCTTCCTGTCCCACTAAATGGCTGGGCAGTCCAGAATGGGAGCATAAAATTGTAAATCACCATCTGGAATCTTTTATTCTGGTTTTATCTCTTATTAACTCTATACAGATATTTTAAAATTCGTAGTTTGTTGTATGGCATTTTGCCTTTTGTACATCACCCAGAATTTTGCCTTTTGTACATCGCATAAGCCAGAATAGGGCAAAATAATAACAATAACAATATATAATAATAATAATATTCCAAAGATCACAGACAGCTTCCAGGGGAACAAAATGTGGCTCAATTCTGTCCACTCTCCATGGACTTCATTCCCTTTTATGCCACATATTCTCACCCATCCTATGAAGAATTTCAACTCACAGGTCTTCCAAGACCTGCTGCCTGAGCCACTTTGGGTAAGGAAGCAACTATTGGGCTCAGAGATCCCACACCTGGCTTGCCTCCAGGTCCTCCTTTCATTCCTGGCTTGGAAAGTCTTGCTCTGGTCCCTTGACTCTGCCAACCCCACCACCCGCTCTTTGACCTGCACGTTCATCCTCTGCCTGGACTACATTTCAGGAATTGTCCTCAGCTTGCCTCTCTGACACACAATTCCATTTTGCCCCATGGTCCCCTGCTTTAGCCTTAAAAACCCAACTAGGTCACCTCAAGTCGGCTACAACTTGATGGTGCTTTTCACTGCCATCACATATAACAAGCAGTGAGCTATGCATCTGGCACCATTTGGCACCCATTCCTAGTTTGGACTTGATGGTGTTATCTGCAGTGTGCCTTCTGTTTGAGCCATGGACCAGCCTGGTTGCTCATTCTGGTTGGAGGAATGGGCCACTCATCCTAAACAATTGTAAGGGATATTGCACCAAACACTTTGATCAAAGAATGAAAATGCAGATGTTGTCCAGCATTCTTGGAGAAGTACCTCACCCCTCCCCATCTACTTTACCAGATGTACTGATAATGATCCAAGGTTTATTTCATTGTCAAGATTTCCAGTGAACTAACTTCTGGCTCACATCAATGGCTCCAAAGAACCCACAACAGACATCAATGACTTGGGCCCAGAAAGCCCCTCGTCACAAGGTTGGACCCCACATATCTAGTTCCACCAGCCAAAGTGCCTTCTCCCCTGGGGAGGAGACTTCTTAGCATTCTGCATTCAGGGAACTGTCCTTTGGTGGGAGGAACGTATCCACAGGTTCCATCCCATAGAAGCTGATTAGATAGGTATGACTTTATAAGGATTGACACCTAAAACCCTTTGTAGTTTAAATTGCCCATTTCAAGACATGAAAGCCAGAGCAGCATTTTAACAACAGGAGTCCTAAGTGAATCTTGGATTGGGTGGACTTCATCTTGCTTGACTATTCAAGCAACAAGGTGCTGATTTTCCTGGAAACTTTATTTCAGGGTTTTTGAAAAGGCTGTGGAGATGACTGTCATGTTGAAACAACAACCTTGGGTGAAATTTTAAAAACAAAAGGGGCCAAATATAGACAAGACTTAGTGGCAAACAGGACAATCTTTGGCCAAGGTTGATTTGCACACAGTGATTTATTTAAACATGTACACGTGGAGATGTCCTAGCTCAAAGGATGAGATTTTTTCAAGAAGTCTGTTAATATCGTCATGTGGGCAGATGACTTACAAGGGAATCCGGGGAACACTGGCAGCTGCCTTTCACTGAGTCAGACCTCTGATCCATCAAAGTCAGCATTGCCTACTTTGACTAGCAGCAGGGGTCTCCAAGGTCTTGGGTGGAGGTCCCTTTGAACTGGAGATGCCGGGGATTGAACCTGGGACCTTCTGCATGCCAAGCAAGAGGCTTTGCCACTGTAGCTCCTCCCACTAGGTGATAGAGCAGATGGATAACTAACCTACAGGGATCTCCCGAGACCCAGTCAGCTAAAGTAATGAAACATTATGTGGTGTGGGTAGGTTATTGTTATAGCTGCTGCTGGAACAAGGGAATAGCTGTATGAAAACGGCTGTAATCGGAATGGCATTCTGAGCCGTGGAAGAAGGAAATGAGGCCCTTCTGTGAGGAAATCTCAAGGCAATCTTCAAAAACAGGACTGCCGTTTAAAAAGCCATCTGAGCAGTGACCCCTACACTGACTGGAGAGCGTGTGTGCAACATTAAAAAAAAATGTGTAAATACAACAGCCGGATTTGAGGCCAGTAGCGCCTTAGATACCAACTGCAGACCAACACAGCAACTCTCTGAGGCTATACAAGTCATCCAAACATAACATTTTTTGTAGGACTCTGTCTTCAGCTCTAATGCTGCGAGAGCCAAATACCTTCTCGGACTGCTTAACTCACAAGTTGTCTGGAGGCAACACCCCATTAATGTGGTTACTTATTTAGCAACATCACTGAATGCAGCTTCACATGGAGATGTCTGCCTCTGTGACAACATTGTTAGGTCTGCCTCTGTGATGACATTGTCAGGATCTGGGTAACTGGAGAACATAAGAACATAAGAGAAGCCAATGTTGAATCAGGTCAATGACCCATCTAGTCCAACATTCTGTCACACAGCAGCCAAAAATACCACATGCCATCAGGAGGTCCAGCAGTGGGGCCAGGACACTAGAAGCCCTCCCACTGCTGCCCCCTCCAGCACCAAGAATAGAGTGCATCACCTGCCCCAGACTGAGAGTTCCTATCTATACCCTGTGGCTTATAGCCACTGATGGACTTCTGCTCCATATGTTTATCTAATTCCCTCTTGAAACTGTCCATGCTTGTAGCTGCCACCACCTCCGAGGGAGCAGAGGAAGGGGAAACCGGCCAAGGAGATGGATGAATATGAGCAAGTATGCTGGCTCTGAGTTCACGGTGGATACAGTTGAAAGATTTAAGTGGGGGCTTTGCAGACAAAGGGACCCCACCCATTTTTGTCTATCACATTTGGATTCCACCAAGGTATCCAAGATGGCACACATGGGATTATCCCATTATTTTAAAAAGGAAAGATGAAAAAGAAAAGAGAGAGGGCATCAGGCAGGGAAAACAGCTGGAATACTTTCAGAGAGGAGGAGGAGGAGAAGAAGAAGAGGAGGAGGAGGAGGAGGAGGAGATTGGATTTATACCCCGCCCTTCACTTGGAGTCTCAGAGCGGCTTGCAAACTCCGTTCCCTTTCCCTCCCCACAACAGACACCCTGGGAGGCAGGTGGGGCTGAGAGAGCTCTTTCGAGGACTCCCCTTGAGAGAACAGCTCTGACAGAACTATGGCTTGCCCAAGGTCATCCAGCAGCTGCAAGTGGAGGAGTGCGGAATTAAACCTGGTTTTCCCAGATTAGAGTTCGTGCACTTAACCACTACACCAAACTGGCTTGCACTGGCAGTGTGGACTAGAACCAGAATAGCTGGACATGCTATTGTGGGAAATAAGAAAGACGGTTTGGGACCTGGCTCTGGAGCTCTTTAATAGGAAGGTCTTTAAAAGGAAGTTTGAGCTGCACCCAGAAGGGGATTGGGAAACCAGTAGAGGGAACTGAGGGAGGGAAACACACAATCTGAGTGAGAAGCCAATGGGTACTGGCTGTAGAACTCTGGGCAGAAGCAGAGGGGCCGTGATAGAACAAGGGAGGACCACAGAAAAAGTCATTGGGATGTCCAGAATATGGATCCAAGTTTAGATGAGGGATTAGAAAAGGGGTGAGTTTTCACCATACTGTGCAGAGACTTGCACCAAATAAACAGAGACAAAGCCCAAGTTTTATGCCTGGTTGAGAGGGTGGATAGTGATTTTGCCTACTGGTTATGAAGAATAATCAAGGACTAGAAAGCTTGCTGGGGGGGGGGCGCTCAGCTTGCACATAGTGAATCTTAGATGGTGATGAGACACCCAAACGGAATGATCAGAAAAAGGCAGCTACAGATGCAGACAGAGATACGACTGCATTCATCAGCATATCAAGGACAGAAGTCCAAAAAAGAGGATGCTGGAAACAGCTGCCTTAAAAGGCAGATGGTGCCTGTGGCTTTAACGTAATTAACCACTTCTGGAAGCAAGTCTTCATCTACACTCCTGAAAGCCGCATTTCTCCGGCCAGTCTATGCCATTCCGCATTGTCAGGATGCTGCTTGAAGTAGCTCTCCAGGGTCCTGATCTGCTCCACTCTGAGGCTGGTGTGTAAGCCAAACTGCTGGGACTAGCAGTGTGCATTTTTATTTGGGCGTGGCTAGACGACTTGGTGAGTGAACTCAGCAAGGATTTAAAGTTTAAATCCCTTCTGAGTTCACTCCCGAGTTCTGTTGCTGTGGCGGCATGACCTGGCGAGCAAACGCAGCAACCATTTAAAGTTTAAACACTTGCTGAGTTCACTCACCGAGTCGTGCTGCGGTGGCATAACTTGGCGAGTGAACTCAGCAAGCATTTAAATCCCTTCTGAGTTCACTCCTGAGTCGCGCTGCCATAGGGTATAATGGTATAGATGCATAGGGCATAATGGAGCCAAATAAATTTGGGCTTACCCAAAATCCCAATACAAAACTGATAATGGTATTCAGGAATATTTGAGAATACTGATATTTTCTGGGTCCAACATACCAAAATCAGGGTGGTGGTGAATTTTCCTTGCACTCCCCTAGCTGGGACTTGACTGTCAGTTACTTCTGTGGCCTGGTGTTCCAAAATACTCCCCTCCTACATTCTGCAAGAGTGGACATGCCCATTGGGTGGTGATGGGTGGTGCTGCTAAGGAAGAGGCGTCTGAGGTTTTTTGGAGTGAAATGAGTCTCAGAGGGCGGCTGTGCTGGTCTGCAGTAGAGCAGCCAGATTCAAGTTCAGTAGCACCTGAGAGACCAACAGATACATGTGATGTTAGGGAGCTATGCCTCTTGAAAGCATCAACCACAAAACTCTTGTTGCTCTCCAAGGTGCGACTGAACTTGAATTTGGCTGGTGGGAAGAACGATTCTCGGTGGGGAGCTGTTCTCATCTCCCTTTGGCCAGTTACATTTGAGGACGCTTTCTTCCTTGTGAGCCCGGGAACCACTGAGAAAGGCAAATGGGTTTAGTTCCTTGATGTCCATCTTCACTGTGGTTTCTTTGGTGACCTGGGACAGTCACTCTCTTGAGAAGGGTCACAGGGAGTCTTTTTTCTCATCCCAGGTCGATTCTTCTGGGAGTCATTTCTGTCTGCATCATTAAGGGTTTAAACCCCTGGCTTACCAGATGCTTTTGGGCCAATGTGGCTTCAAGCCAACATGATCCTCAAACTTGCCTTCGGGCAAAGCTGGAGAAACCTGGAGTGTCCTGAACTTACAGTCATATAACCAGACTGGTCTGACACACTTGCTTATCTGATATGCCTGTAGGACACAACTAATACCATTTTAGATCAACAGTTTTTTATCTAGATGAGAAGGGCCATGGTTCAAAGGAAGAACACATGGTTACTACAAAGAAGGCCCTGTTCAACCCCTTGCATTTCTGCTTAAAGGATCTCAGGTAGCACTGCGAAAACCCCTTCTCAGCCCAAGGCCATGAAGAGCTCCTGCTAAGCAGAGTAGACTATACTGAGCTTGACAGACCAATGGTTGGATTTGGTATGAACCTGCTTCCCCATTAAAAAAGAGAAAAAGGAAAAAAAAGAGATGTCTCCTTAGAAGCTCCTAGATGTGATTATAATGCAATTACTCAAGGCCAGGACTGAGGATACTCTTTGCACAACTCAGATGCTGTATATAGAAAGGTGGAGTTCTGTGACCTGCAAGGAGACACAAGCCATTCTGGTTCTACTAATCATAGAGAGACGCAAAGAGCAATATGAGCACTGATCTCAAATCCCGCCGCTCCCAACCACTGGAAAGTCTATTTTACTCCCACCACCCACACAGTTACAAAATCTGGGAGTAGAAACTTTTTTTAAAAATTGTTCTTATTTAAAGTTGAGATTTGCAGGGCGCTGGATCTGTCTGTGCTTGTGTAGTGTGACTGCACCCTCTGCACAATTTCACTTGTAAAAACCTGCCTTTTCCCTTTCAAGGCAGTGGAGATGGAAGGATCGAACCCTCTTTCTCCTCTCTGCCCAGTCGTGGGCTGAATCACCGCCATGCATGGCTGCAGCGCAGTTCTTAAAAGGCTGCCAAGGCCCAGGAAAGAGCTCCCAGCATCTCAGAGATAAAATATCAGCTTTCTGTTTCCAAGCACTATACCTTCGTGGCAGTTTGTAGATGTGATACTAACAAACCAACCACTTTTGTGCTTTTATAACGTTCTTCTAAATGATCTATTGGTTGGCTGTACAGCATCGGCGCAGAGGGAGAGGACCACCTAGACAAAATCTTTTGCCAGGGACTGGAACTGATGCTTATCACTGGAAGGAAAAACATTACAGGACAATTTACTTCAATCTCTCTGCAAACAGATCTAATCAGGAGCTAATAAGTAAGCTAAGTGGTGTGGTACATTAAACAGCAGCATTTCTAGAAGTGTCTGCTGTGAATAAGGCTGCAGAGACAAAATTAATGCTGCCTTCTGGGATAGGAACACAAACTGGCAAAGTATAAGGCTGACGGCACAGCTTGTGACTCACCAAACCAAATACAGCCTGGCATTAGGGGAAGGACTATGGCTCAGTGGTGGAACATCTGCTTGGCACACAGAAGGGCCCAGGGTCAATAGCCAGCATCTCCAGTTAAGAAGCTCAAATAGTAGGTGATGTGAGGGACCTCCACCTGAGATCCTGCCAGTCTGAGTAGACAATACTGAACTTGATGGACCAATGGCCTCATTCAGTATGAGGCAGCTTCATGTGTTCAGCCCACATACTGTGGCCTGCAGATGCTGAACAGCCCCATTTTTACATTTCTCAGAAGGTGGGGAAAAACAGATTTAATGAACCCCAGTCCCAAAGCATCAAGAACTTGAACCAGTGACCTTTGCAAGGGGACCCAAGCCCTTTGGGGTCGCAATGGTAGCTTGCCAGAGGAGGCAGAGGCTGGCTTGCTCTCTGTTGCACTTCCAGTGGTGTGAGGGCAACACTTTAGACAACAGCTCAGCAGGGGTCAGTTTCAAGAATCCAGGAAGATCCCCCCCCCAACTCCTTGAGTGCTGCTCATCCTGGCCTGGTCCCACAGTCTGAGCATGCATCACTCCGGTGCAGACAGAGCTGCTCTTGGACAGTCCAGCCTTCCTGCCTCCAGACCCCCAACTCTGACTCTGGGGGGAAGAGCACAACTGTCCTCCCCTTCCCACTGAGTCACGTTAGCTGCCTTGTGTGGATGGTCTGATACCCCCAGGACCCTCAGCTCATTGGGAGCCCATTATGCACATGTGTACATCTCTGCATGGGCCTACAAATGATAGGTGGACCTTGTATTAAATATTTGTATTAAATATCAAACGGCAATGAGTCACGCTAAGGGCATGAGAGGAATGCAGGGTAGTTCCTCCATCAGTCATGAGAAAGCCCATCCTAACAGGGATTCAGTTGGAGGGCCACTTCCTCCCAGGACCTTGGAGTCTCCTCCCAGATAATTTGATCCTAACTAATGACCCAGATCCAGGGCAACAAGCAACAGGCCAATTCCAACTAGTCTCTTCTTCTCTTAATGACAGGACAGGAAAGTTTCTGCCCATACCCAGTCATGTCAAGTACCCAGCCCTCCATATCTTCCCAAGGGAATATTTCTGATATGTTAATACAAAGAAGGGAAACCTCTTTGCAGGACACACAAAGACTCATCACTGGAAAAACTGAATTTTTATTACTCTCACATTACAGTGCCAACATCTCTTCCCCTCCTCATTCTTGGTGAAGGGCAGCCCTAATTTCTCAGCCGGCTGGGATTCACAGTTGGCCTCTCTGCCTCTTTCCTGCAGGGACCTGCTATGCTGCACTTTCTTTCTCTGCTGGGTCAGCTTCTATCTCCTGAAGCGGCTTCGTCCAGCTGAGGAATCTGGCCTCCTTCTCTCTCAGACCAGGCTTCTATGTTTTGTTTTCCCTTTTCAGCTTTCCCCCAGTAGGAAGGCAGCTTATTAGGGAAAGGTTTTGGGGTGTTTTTCTAATGCATTTTTCTTTTCTATAAATCTCCATTCTGCTCTGCAAATCATAGAATAGAAAGCTAATACAATCTTAGGATGCATTAACAGAAGCACTGTGTCCAGATCACGGGAGGTGGTAGTTCCGCTCTGTTCTGCTATGGTCAGGCCTCACCTGGAGTACTGTGTCCAGTTTTGGGCACCACATTTTAGGAAGGATGTTGACAAGCTTGAGCATATCCAGAAGAGGTTGACCAGGATGGTGAGAGGGTTGGAATCCAAATCTTACGAGGAAAGACTGAGGGAGTTGGGTATGTTTAGCCTGGGAAAGAGAAGGCTTAGAGGGGACATGATTGCTGTCTTCAGGTATTTGAAGGGCTGTCATGTAGAAGATGGAGCAGATCTATTCTCTCTTGCTCCGGATTGCGAGACTAGATCTAATGGGTGGAAATTACGAGGGAGTCATTACTGGCTAAATATCAGGAGAAACTTCTTAACTGTAAGAGTGGTTGAGCAGCGGAACAGACTGCCTCGGGAGGTGGTGGATGCTCCTTTGCTGGACGTTTTCAAGTGGAGACTGGATAACCATCTTGCGGGTATGTTGTAGGCATGTAGGGCTATCTTTCAGCTATGCTCCTGCAGAGTGCAGGGGGTTGGACTAGATGACCTGCAAGGTCCCTTCCAACTCTAACTTTCTATGATTCTATGATTCTATGAAATTCACAACTACCTCCCCCCACACAGGAAATTCACAACTACCTCCCCCCACACATACTCCCATTGATCCCTGCTCCATGCCCAGAAGATAGCAAAAAAACCAAACAAAAAAAATCTCCAGGATCCCTGGCCAAACTGGCCTGGAGAAAATCACTTAACTTAATTTGTTTTCTTTTCTGTTAAATAACATTCCTTTTCTGTTTAAGAAAGCTTATTTCCCCCTTGTTCATTAAACTATTGGTCTCAGTCAGGACCTTGGTATACACGAGGTTAAAGATCCCTTGTAATACCAACACATGTTTGCTCTGTGTGAGCAAGGGGATACCTTCATGTGTACAGCAACTTGGGTAACAGGTCTCGGTGGCTGCTTTTATCCCTTTCTCCCTGCTACTCAGGAGAGTTATCACAAGACGCTAGCTACCTCCTTTGTGCAAAAGTAACAAAATATGTACCTCCAGTATCACTGCGCAAGACTGCGAGGAAATGGAGAGAACTGCTGGCTCAGCTGCACATTTTCCCTTGTGAGAAATGGCTGAAGACTCTACTCTTTTGCACATGGAGGCCCTCCAGCTCTGCCACACAATCTCATGTTCCTCGACTGCAGATGTGTCTAAACTGAATTTTCTTCTCAAGAACATTGTAGTGGTTGGTAGGTACTGATGATGCTGCCCCCCTGCAAACACCTCCCTTGCAAGCCGACCTTCCTGTCCGCAGACAGCACTGGTGGTGACTCCTCCCTATCCCGAATGGAGGCTTACGGCTGGCAGGTGGGGCTGGAAGGCCTCCCGACCTCAACAGGGATTCACTCCCTGGCCAGCCCTGCCCCCGCCATGCATCCATAGCTGGCCCTCCCTCTGCCCTGGTCGGCTGGCTGCCTGGCTCAGGCGACTGCTCCCAGGTCAAGCCCTGCGTTGTTTCACAGGGGCCATTCAGACAAGACGCAAGTCAGTGAGGCATTGCTGGCCCTGTCTTTGTCCCACAGTGACTGCAAATACAACCGACTGCCGGAGACATCGCAACACAGCGTGTTCCTTGTACATAGAAACCACGGAACAAGTGACACCAAATTCTGTCAAGTCAAAGAGGACAGAATAATCTGAAAGAACCACCTGTTTGTCTTGCAGAGAGACAGGCTTCTAGACTGAACGAGAGACTCCTTGAGAGGGGAGACCACTTTAGAATTTAATAAGCACCGACATGAAAGAGAGCATGAAGAATGGGCATTATTCAAAGCCAATTAGTCAGAAGGAGTAACTGCTTTCCCCACTGTGTGAACTCCCTGGAAGTACGAAGGGTAACAACATCTACTGTATCCTATGTTCAGCATTATCTCACATTTTTTAAAGACTTTAATCAAATACACAAAAGAGAAAACACAAGAGAGAGTTTAAAATAGCACCGCACGGCTCTTTGCATCCGTATATTTCTAAGTCCTTCAGTTAAAAGAGTATCACTGCTTTTGCTCTACGAGCTGAAATATAAACTGTTCACAGTATATAGAAGGAGGCTGTATGATGTCAGGAAGTAATTTCTTTTTATGTTCACATATATTTTGCAATTCGTTGGATTCTGCCTGCTTTCCCACATTGTGAGGAGACAGCGACAGAGGAAGCCTGCCTGCGCCAGGGAAATTGCCATTATTAGCAGAACAGATTTGTGATATCCAGCCCAGTCCTTTCAGGTCTCTACCTTTTGCTATTTCTTTTGCAGATTTTGTTTGTACCACACCAGCACATTCTAGGAACACAGTGAATAAGCAAATCAACCGGATCTCTCCTTCCCCACAGCACATTTTATTAGTTATACTGTAGGGTTCTAGAGTTGAGAATATTCTGCATTTCACTCTCCACACACAGGTGGGCTCCCCCTCCACACACCCATTTAAGCGGCCACAACTGGCTGACTGAAGGCTTCAATATGCAATCTTGGACTTGTATCCCTTGGTCGTTTTTATCATAATCAGTGAATCGGGAATTGAAGGGAGTTAAGCATTACAAAGGTGGCAGGCCTGTGCTCCATGTTTGTGTGGAGAGTGTTTGGGGCAGTGATTCTGGGTCCTTAACCGGAAGCCTCGTGGTCTACTGCTGGGTCCTTCCCTGGGTTCCTACTTGAGCGCCAGCTGCAGAGTCCCTTTCAGTTGCCTAGGACTGGCAGGCAGCAGGGAGCTTCCGGAGGGACCACCCATAGTAGGAGTGGGAGGGGACAGCCCTGGCCAGAGTGGGCCACCCCCTGCACGACAGTTCCCGGATGACTGATGTATCTGGGCGTTTTAGTCCACTACACTTATGGTCCACTCGTCTTGCTGAGACTCGGTGCTGATGACTACCGTGGGACTCGTTTGGCTCTCTCTGCAGCTGAGCTGCGTCTTCGCTTAGGGCTGCTTCTTTCCTCTGCACCCTCTCCTTTCCCATTTTTGTTTTTCCTTTGGAAGCTGCTCAGTGTCCTCCCTGGGAGGGACAGAAATACTTTACTAAATCAAACAGCCCAGTGAACGATTTGGTGCATCCAGTTCCATAGCAGCACTTGAGCTCAGCAGATGGGCGCCTGACCAGAGTGTGGGGGGGAGACCCCGGGAGAGTCATCTCAGCCACTCTGACCTTTCTGGAAGGAAGAGCAGAGGGAAGCAGGAATGAGCATTTCCTTAGGTGGGCTACAGTTAGTTGGTGGTGATGGAAATGCATTGTGAACCCGCACAAGACTCTTGCATCGGGTGGCTAACAAAAAATGTCTTGCCCCTTTAACAATGCCACCCTACATGGAACTATTCCAGTCTAAGCCCACTGAAATCAGTGGGTTTAGACCAGAGTAACTCTGCACAGGATTGCACAGTTAGTGCGTAGAAATTGGCTGCCGAAGCTTCTCATGACACAGAATAAATGACACCTCGCTAAGCTTAAAAGGGCAGGACTTCTTTTCTCCAGGTTGTCAGCAACTCTACTCTTGCCATTGCTTCTAGGGTTTTTTTTGGGTGTGTGTGTGTGTGTGTGTGTGAGGGTCTAACCTTGATCTGTAAGTAAGCCTTGCCTGTAAGCAGAAGTGATCAGCATGAATCCCACTACCTTTTTGCAGAGAACCATCTGGTGATCGAAGAGGAAGAAGACGCGCTGTTGGCTTCGTCCATAAGGCTGGTAAATCCAGGACATCTCCCCTGTGTAGATCAGCTCAGAGCTGCGATCCAAGATGTCATCCCCCTGTGGGACATGGGAAAGAAGGAATGAGATGTAATCATGCCACACAAAAGAGTGAAGGTCCTGTGTTATGGCCCAGTTGCGGAGAATGTCAGCAGATGAAAAATCACTTTGGACAAGAGCAGGTGGGAATCTAGCAGGATCCTTCCTAAACACTGCACGTGGATTCTCCTCGAGCTGAAATTTAAGTATTCCAGTTCTGAAACAGACAGTTTTGAATGAAAATTCTAAGTGCAAAATGTGAAAATTCTACCTCAAAATGTGAAATCGATATGCTTTAGACTTATTTTTACTTTAGCGTGCACCCTATACGAGATTTCAGATGCCATCACTTTCCAGACGTTGTTTCATGTAATCTGTCAAATACCATGACATGGTAAATATCACTTACCGAGAACTGCTAAACATTACTGCCTGCCAACCATTCCATATCATCAGATATTAGCTATCGGTACATTTCAGCTATCAGAAACTGTCATACAACAACTGTCAAAGTCAAACCATGAAATCAAATGCCATAAGATATCCAAGACATCAGTGAGGCAGCAAACATGTATACCAGGAGAATACATTTTCAACATTACAACTCATACAGGAGAATTTCAGCACCAGATTTTTTTGTTCTGGCAGAAAATTTTCTACAAATTTTCTATCAAAGAATCACTCATTTGTTACAGGTTTAGATGTTTCAAGCAAGAAATTTTAGACACAATCAGAAATGTCTGCCCTTGAATCCTGG
This sequence comes from Gekko gecko, assembly GCA_029375565.1. Taxonomy (NCBI): domain Eukaryota; kingdom Metazoa; phylum Chordata; class Lepidosauria; order Squamata; family Gekkonidae; genus Gekko; species Gekko gecko. Next base: position 1,423,235 of record JAPDNY010000012.1, on the reverse strand, counting down.
GGTGATCTTGCCTGGGTGACTGAAAGAAGGGGTACATATCTCTGACAGGGAATTTGTGGCACATTTGTCTATTGCAGCTACAGCATGCAGTGCATCCTCTTTGGAAAACCTGTCCCCCATTCTTTGATAAACTGGCTGCCAAGAACAAATTTAGGATCCGGTGGCACCTTTAAGACCAACAAATTTTTATTCAAGACAAGAGTCTGGTCAACTTCTTTCATGTCTTAACTTGATGTACCTTAAAATATCACCAAAAAACAAATCAGTGGACAATTCTGTAGAAAAATGGATTTTATTTATTGCTTAATGGAATATGAGATTGTGGGATAATAATCAACATTTTTTGACTTGTTATGAAGAACATTACGCATGGAGAAAAAAACCCTTTAATTACAGAGACAATAAAATTATCTTTTAGAATAGAAAATTTCTAGAACTTTCTAGATAGCCAGTGTGGTGTAGTGGTTAAAAGTACTGGACCTGGGAGGCCCAAGCTCAAATCCCCACTTGGGTCATGTTAGCTCTCTGGGTGACCTTGGGGGCCAGGCACACACTCTCTCTCAGTCTGACCCACCTCACAGGGTTGTTGTGAGGATCAAACGGAGGGGAGGAGTGCAGTGAAAACTGCTTTGGGCCGCCACTGGGGAGAGGGGTGAGGTACGAATGAATGAATGAATGAATGAATGAATGAATGAATGAATGAAACAAACAGAATACAGTGATATAATATTGTTGTTCTTTCTTTATATTCGTCAATCTGTATTACTTGCTTCGGGCTTATGATTTTAAAATTATTTGAGGAAGTTCAGCTACATCACAGACAAATCAGACAGGCAGGAACTTGAGCCATTTGCCCTGGGGACTGCTTCACTTTGTCCTGAGGCAAGGCCTTGCATGCCAAGGAACCTCTGGCACTGAGGCTGGGCGCTGATGGGCTTCACAGCCTCCTTTGGACCAGCTGGCTCTGAGTCCAGGAGTACCTTAGAGACCAATGAGGTGTCCCAGGGCATGGGCTTTCTAGAGTCCAAGCTACCTTCATCAGATGCCACAGTCCAACAGTCCCTTGCATCCGGGTGCCAACACTGGCCAGCCAGATGGTTCAGGGAAGCCCATGAACAACAGCCTTCTTCCAGTCTTGGCTTCCAGCATCTCATGTTCAATGGCCAGTTGTTTCTGAACCATGGAAGTTCTGTTGAGATTCTGGCCTCTCTGCTGGACCTCCTGAGGGCACCTGGTATTTTTGGCGACTGTGTGACAGAGAGTGTTGGACTGGATGGGCCACTGGCCTGATCCAGCACTGACTTCTCTTAAGTTCTTACGTTCTTATGAGCTCCCAAGGCCAACAGCTACTGATAAAACCTCCCTCTGTGGATTTGCCTATGAATATTCTTCCCTTGCTCCCTTGCTCCAAAGCCAGTCGAATCCGACTCTAGGGTTGCGGTGCTCATCTCCGTTTCAAAGCCGAAGAGCCAGCGCTGTCCGAAGACGTTTCCGTGGTCATGTGGCCGGCGTGACTAAACACCAAGGTGCACGGAATGCTGTTACCTTCCCACCAAAGTGGTACCTATTTATCTACTTGCAATTTCTTGCTTTCGAACTGCTAGGTTGGCAGGAGCTGGAACTAGAGACGGGAGCTCACTCCGTCTTGCAGCACCCGGGTCTTGAACTGCTGAACTACTGACCACAGCCTGCAGTTCAGCGTCTTAACCACTTGAGCCACCGCAGCTCCTATGAATATTCTACAGCCATCTAAGTCAGTGGATATCTCCACACACTATAGCAGTGGATCCCATATTGCTTTCTTTTGTTGTCCAGAATCTACTGACAAATCGATGGCATTGGTGTGACTCAGAGTTCCACAGTGAGGGAAGAGGAAGAAACAATTCTCTCTTTCTCTCTCGTCCCTCCACATCAAGTGTAATTTTATTAACCTCTATCCTATCTTCTGGATTGGACAGCATGGCGTAAAACAGCAGGAATGTGGCTGTTTATTAATTTAATCCATTTACACCCCGCCTTTCTCCCTAACGGGGATCCGAAGCAGCTTGTAATCATTCTCCTCCCCACCATTTTATCCTCACAACTATGCTGTGGGGTAGGTTAGGCTGAAAGGGAGTGACTGGCCCAGCAAGCCTCAACAGCATGAGTAGGGACTTGAGCCTGGGCCTCCCAGAGACAATCCAGCCCTCTTAACCACTACACCACACTGGCTCTCTCTACACACGCTGACTGTTGTGTGTACTTGTTTGGTCAACCTTCTGCCAGTGGCACTGCAAGAACAACCTTCCCCCCTTCGGCCAAGGTTCACCTCCCTGTTCTAGTAGAATCCGCGGTTCCTGTTCCAGAGGAACACCTGAGAGACCTTCAGCTAGAGAACACACCGTCCCACGGTCCTGGGATGGCCCTAACACTATGCACAGCCAACCAGCTACAACGGCATCTCCAATCTTTCCCGTTATGTTACAGAGAATCCTCCAGAAACCTGAACAGTTTTTCATTTCGTTTCATTTATTGAATTTCTGTCCCACCCTCCCCTGCAAGCAGGCTCAGGGCAGGTTACGATGAGGAATAAATCAATTCAAACAATATCAGTTTAGTTCGCTTAAAATTTCAGTACCATAATTTGTAAGATGGCAGAATAAACAATTTAACAAAAGCTCTCAGATGAACCCTGAATGTGTGCCCAAGATGGATCAGAGTGTTGTGTAGTGGGTGTCAGACACCACCAATGGCACAAGTTGGCATAATACAAATAATAAGGAATGGGGTAGAGCACGGGGTGGAGCAGGAGAGGCCAATACAATTGGACACCTGCCGCCGCAGCCAAAGGCCTGACAGAACAAGTCCGTCTTCCAGGCCCTGAGGAACTGTAATAAGTCCTGCAGGGCTCTGGTCTCACTTGGAAGTGTTCCACCAGGCCAGAGCTGAAAACGCTCTGGCCCTGGTCAAGGCTAAGCGGATTTTTGGGGGGCCGGGAACCACCAGAAGATGCTGTTCCTAGGAGCGTAAAGTTCTTCGGGGAACATACGGGGAGAGACAGTCCTGCAGCTATATTGGTCCCAGACTGTACAGGGCTTTGAAGGTTAATACCATAACCCTGAACCTGATCTGGTACTCAACTGGGAGCCAGTGCAGCTGGCAGAGCACTGGCTGTATATGTGCCTGCAAAGACATCCCATTCAGGAGACGCATCATTGCATTTTGGATCAGCTGAAGTTTCCAGGTCAGAGTCAAGGGCAGTCCAGCATACAGCAAATTACAGTAGTCCATTCTGGAGGTGACCATTGTATGGATCACCATGACTAAGCTGCAGGAGGAGAGATGGGGAACCAGTTGCTTGACCAGCCAAAGATGGTAAAAAGCTGATCTGGCAACATTTGTGACTTGGGTCTCCATTGAAAGTGAGGCATTCAAGATCACGCTTAAACTCCTCACAGTCGGCGCTGGCATTAATGGTGCCCCGCCAAGGGTTGGGAGTTGGATTCCTGATCCCACTCCCCCACAGCTCAGGCACAGCCTCTAAAGTCCTGGTCAAACATATGGGGTGGAGTCTGGTCAGCTGTCCATCAGCAGATACAGCTGGGTGTCATCAGCATACTGATGACAACCCAGCCCAAACCTTTGGACCAACCAGACAAGGGGGCGCACATAGATGTTAAATAACATCGGGGAGAGGATTGCCCCCTGAGGGATGCCACATACCAGAGGGTAATGCAGAGAAACCCTCCTCCAAAAGCCACTGTAAGGCAGTCCCCCATATCCCCATGTCAGCGAGGGGGTGGGCCATAAGATCATAGTCGACCGTATCAAATGCTGCAACAGTCGACCACATCAAACGCTGTTGCAGTCAAGCAGCAACAGCAGTGCTGATCCACCTCGATCCAGGTGCCTCTGGAGATCGTCCATGAGGGCAATCAGTGTCGTCTCTGTCCCATAGCCAGGGCAGAAGCCAGACTGGGATGTGTCCAGGATAGAAGAGTCATCCAAGAAAGCCTGGAGTTGTTCCACTACCACCCTCTCAACTACCTTACCAAGGAACAGAGGATTCGACACTGGGCGGTAGTTGGCTGGATCCACAGGATCCAAAGATGGTTTTTTCAAGAGCAGTCTCACCACTGCTTCCTTCAAAAACCCTGGGAAAGTCCTTGAACTCAGGGACAAGTTGATAGTATCTCCCAGGGAGACCTGTATTCCGTCACCGCCAGCCTTCACCAGCCATGAGGGGCACGGGTTAAGGAAGCAATTGGTGGGTTTCACAGCAGCCAGGGCCCTGTCAACCTCGTCCTGGGAGAATCGGTTGAACTGGTCCAATGTTGGGCCAGAAGACAGCCAAGGGACCTCCAGTTCATCTACTGTGTCAACAGTGGCCAGCAAGTCTTGGTGGAGTAACAAGATTTTGCCCGTGAAGTTGCTTGCAAATGCCTCCCAGCTGATTGCCAATTTACTATTCTTTCGGTTTCCCTGCAAAAGGGAAGTTAATGACTTAATTATTCTAAATAGTTGAGTTAGGCGAGAGTTCACGGATGCAATGGAAGATGCATAGAAATCCTTCTTTGTGGCTTTCAGTGCCATTTCATAGACTTTCATAAACATCCTATAAGATGTTCTTGCAGCTTTGTCATGAGTATATACTCACTCCAGCAGTCTTAGCTCCCACTTCCTCCTGCACAGCTCTGGGGTATACCCAGGGCTAGTTTGGCATGAGAGTGAAGAGGGAGTCAGGGGGCAATCTCGTCAATGGCTTCAAAGAGTTGGCTATGCCAATCCTTTACCAGCTCATCTAACAAGTCACTGGGGGCACTGGATCCTGCAGAGCATTCTGGAAACCAACAGGGTCCATTAGTCTCCACAGGCAAGCATAAATCAGCTTGCTGCCTAAATGAGGAGGAGTTGGGATACTCAGGTGAGCCTACAGGACAAAGAGGTCTGATCACGGTGCTACATCAGTGAATTCCAGATACACATTTATCCCCATCCCCAAAATCAAATCCAGCATATGGCCTGCTTGGTGCACGGGAGCAGATACAAACTGAGAGAGTCCCCATGCTGCCATGGATGACACTAGGTCCATAGCCTGAGAGGAGGTGGCATTGTTGGCATGGACACTGAAGTCCCCCAGAACTAAAAGTCTAGGGCACTCCAGAGCCCAGCCTGATACTGCCTCCAATAGGCTAGGCAGGTTATTTGCATTGGGCCATTGGTACACCAGCCAAAGTTCCTCTACATCCCATGCCTGGCCAACACAGTCAATGCTGGTAATTTTTGGTGCAAGGAGTGGCCTGAAGGAGAAAAATTCTCAGATAAATATTGCCAGTCCAGGACTGATGAAGAACCAAGAAACCGTGTGTGTGTGTGTGTGTGTGTGTGTGTGTGTGTGTGTGTGTGTGTTTCAGGGTGACTGTCTCACCCTCCTGCACCCAGGTCTTGGTCACACATGCCAGGTCCACTTTTTGAGCTGCAATGTAATCTTGCAGAGTGGAGGACTTATTATTAATGGACCTGGCCTTGCACAACATTTATCTCTACCAGAATGGGTGTCAGGTTTAAAATCAAGTAGATCCAGTCATTCTTGCACAAAGAAAGGTTTATTGGATTATCTTGCTAAAACCCACAGTAGGAGGTCATTGTCAGGAATGGGGGGCAAAGCAGAGCAAGCTAACTTATAGTGTGATGCAATGAAGCGCCTAGCGAATAAAACTTGAGCACTCGCGCGGGAACTCCCGGCGGGAGAAATACTTCATGAGCGGGAGACTACTCCCCCCCTCCCCTTGCCTTCCCAGGACTGGAAAATTCTCAGCTAAACAAGAACAGTCCAAAGCCTACATTCAAGGCCACCGTGATAAGGAAAAGCGGCAGGGAAGAAGCTCCCACGTTTCTGCCTGCATAGCTACGCAAGCGCAAAGCAGGGTAGGGAACATAAAACAATGGATTCAGTGAGAAACATCAAAGGCATCTTTTCTTTTTTTTTTTGTTGTAAAACTCTCTTAAAAAAGAGAGAATTTTATTCTTTTTATAAGAAAAGGGAAGGGTAGACAGATGGAGAAAGAAAAAGGTGGAGTGAAAATTTTTTTCTGTTAGTGAGAGTTAGTTTAGGTTAATAACCAATACCAAGTTTTGGCATCCATCATGGTTAGAAGATCTTCTTTTTAACTAAAACAAAGTCCAAAATCACTCTGTTAATGCAGTTAGTAAAGTCCATTGGGGTTAGTAATTAAACAGCTCCTTCCAGATGTAACACGAACAGTCCTCAAAGTATCTTCTTCTTAATTTTCTTCCAGTTATGGATTAAGTCCATTTTAACTTTGAAGTCTTCCGTTCCACCACCTTCCCCTGGGCTGCTGTCTTCTGCACTTATCCCAATTTTGAATGCTGCATCCTTCTTCCTGCTGGCGTGTCTCTTCAGGAGTTTCTGTGTTTTGAAGATGAAATCCTTCTTCTTTCTTTTCTTTTTTTTTTTTAAACTTCTGGCCTTCAAGCTTCCAGGGCTCCACAAACTCAGCAGATGAAATTAGATCTCCCGTTTGTCGCCTGCTATGCTCGACATCCCCTTCTACTGGCAGAGTATTTCTTTTTATAAAGGCGGAATAGGCTTTGAAAGCCTTATCCACCTCTTCTTTTAACTTTATCGCTCCACTGCCAGTTAGGGGTGCCAAGACATTTGTCAAGATAAATCCGAGATCTTCTTTCTCCTCTTCTTTAGCGCCCTGGAAACCTGGAATCAAATTCGATTTCTGTTCAATCTCCTTCATCTTTCTAGTTGTTTCCAATATCTGTTTCTGTCGACTGATGAGAACACTTTCCATTTTAAACAAAGTTTGGTTGATCTTCTGCAATTGTTCCAGCAGGGGGCACAGCATCTCCTTTTTCTGTTGATTGACAGCAAGCTCTTGGGGGGGCTATCTGGACCGGAAGTCCCTCCTCTCTTCTCTTCCGGTGTCTGCAGGGCTTGTTCCATTATCGACATTTTATTTTTTTGTTTACTTTTAAAAAGTTCGTGCCACATCCCCCAGGAAGCTAAGATGAACACATTCTTCCATGCAGCCCCAACGGTACTTTCACCAACACTTTGTTTTCTTTCTGCCCCCCTTCGCGCTCCCTTTGAATAACTTGCTTCTCGAGGGGGTGGGGACTCCTCCCTCCTCCCAACGCTTATACGCATGCAGGGGGCTCCGATTTACGCTTCAAAATAGATCTTCAACTCACGATTCGATGCCACTACTTCTTTTTATGTCGAACCATAGCGCTGTTTTCACTCCTGGAATTCGGTGGCGCCGCTAAGTCCCATTACGGGCACGCCGCAGCGGGGCCGATTGGGGCGGGGAGAAAGCCTCAATTTCCCGGCTGTCTGCCGGCAAAGAGGCTACTCCCCAAGCGCCCCCGGTTCGGAGCCTTAACCTAAGGCTCACTAGGGTCTTTCGCATATGCGAAGACCCCCCCTAACTGCGCGTGGGCTAACCGCCTCCGGGAGCGTCCCGAGAAGCGGCCGCCATTCGCGACGCCGGAAACCGAAACCCCAAAGGCATCTTTTCTGACATTCTGCCCTTCCCAAAATACCACCCACCCACCACTCAGGAAGGAGAGAACAAGGGCCCCCCAGGTTTGTTAGGGTATCGTGTGTGAAAGTCTTTCAGGTGTTCAGGTGCATTGATATCAGAGACTTTCACCCATTCCCTGTATTGGGGCCCAAAGTGTACCCATTGAACAAGGTACAGGAGTTGTCCACGAAGAATCTTAGAGTCCAAAATATCAGCAATTTCGTAGTGTTCCTCATCGCCGACCATCAAAGGGGGGGGAGGAGCCGACATCTCAGGTTGCCATTTAGTCGGGGGTAACGCAGGTTTGAGGAGGCTGTAATGGAAAATTGGATGGATTGCTTTAAGAGATTTAGGCAAGTCTAGTTGTACAGTTACTTGATTTACACATTTCAAAACTTTGAAAGGACCAATATATTTCCAAGCAAGTTTCCTGGATTGCTGCGCTAGCCTTAGATTCTTAGTTGACAGATAAACAGCGTCTCCTGGTTGCAGTTTCCATCCACCGGTCCTTTTTTTATCTGCCTGTTTTTTGTACTGTGCCTTGGCCTCATTCAAAGTTTCCACAATCAGGGGCCAAGAATTGCGGAAAGTTTTACACCATGCTGAGGCTGTCCCCCCATTTCCAACAGTCTTTAAGAAGGGAAGAGGGGGCTATCATAGCCCATGGCCGCTTTGAATGGTGACATTTTTGTTGACGCGTGCCATGAGTTGTTGTACGCAAACTCCGCCAATGGCAGTAGATCTACCCAATTGTCTTGTTGATAGTTAGAAAAACATCTCAGGTATTGTTCCAACGTCTGGTTTACTCTCTCCGTTTGCCCATCAGTTTCAGGGTGATAGGCAGTACTGAGAGCACGTTCAATACCCATTAGAGTCATTAACTCAGACCATAACTTGGAAACAAATGGAACCCCCTGTCGGAGACTATCTTGAGCGGTAACATATGTAACTTGACAATGTGTTGAAGGAATGCTTTGGCCAAGACTTTGGCTGTTGGCAAACTGGGGAATGGTATAAAGTGAGCTTGCTTGGAGAATAAATCCACTACCACCCAAATGACCGTCATTTGTTTAGAGGGGGAAGATCAGTAATAAAGTCCATAGAGATTACTTCCCAGGGTCTGCTTGGGGTGGGTAGAGGCTGCAGGAGACCTGGAGGTTTACCTGGTCTGGTTTTGCAACGATTGCATGTTGGACAGGATTGTATATAGAGGGATAACTCCTGTTTCATTCGGGGCCACCAGAAGCTACGTTGCAGAAGTCTTAAGGACTTTACATATCCAAAGTGCCCCGCAGCTTTTGAGTCATGTACTGTCTGCAAGATTTGGGATCGGGTAGCTTCTGGGACAAACATTTTATTTCCCCTGTACCAACAGCCATTCGGACCACAATTTACATCGTCTCTGGCTTGTAAATCATTTGTTTCTTGCGGGGTGATGTCAGATAGAAATTGTTTTTCCCAGGTCAATGTCTGGATGGGGTTCGTTTGTGCTTGCTTGGCTTTCCGGGTTACAACTGCCCCAACTAACTGTTCCGGGGTGAACACAGACTCCTGTACTTCGACCCTCTTAGAAAAATGTTGGGGAAGGCGGGAGAGAGCGTCCGCTAGATGATTGGCTTTCCCTGGGAAATGGTGAAGGGTAAATTGAAATTTGGAAAAAAATTCAGCCCACCTGAATTGTTTAGCATTCAGATTCCGCGGTTTTCGCAATACCTCAAGATTTTTGTGATCAGTCCAGATTTCAAAAGGTATTTGGGACCCTTCTAACCAGTGTCTCCATGTGATCAATGCTAAACGTACAGACGCAGCTTCCTTATCCCAAATGGGCCAAAATCTTTCTGTATCGTTAAATTTTCTTGACACATAAGCAAGGGGTTGTAGCTGTTTCTGAGCATTCTCTTGCAAAATCACCCCACCCATAGCAGTGTCCGATGCGTCTACTTGGACTACAAATTTCTTTGTCTCATCAGGGTGTGCAAGTATGGGTTCAGACGTGAACAACCGTTTTAGTTGTTCAAACGCTTGCTGACACTGCGAGGTCCAATTCAAAGGGGCCCCTGGCGCCGAAGCCTTAGATCCCTTCCCCTTAGTCTTTAGCAGTTCCGTGAGGGGAAGGGCTACTTGGGCAAAGTGTGGCAAGAATTGACGGTAAAAGTTGGCGAAGCCGAGAAAACTTTGGAGCTGTCGCCTGGTTTTGGGGGGCTCCCACATTAATACATCCTGGACCTTTTTTGGGTCCATCTCTAACCCCGCAGAGGATATGCGGTATCCCAAAAAGTCAATGCACTCTTGGTGAAATTCACATTTTGACAGTTTAACAAACAGTTTGTGCTCTAAGAGCTTTTCCAGTACTTTACGCATAAGGTTAGTGTGGGATTCCTGATCCGGGGTATAGACCAAGATATCATCTAAATAAACAACCACCCCCTTGAATAGATAGGGGTGTAACACTTCATTGATTAAGTTCATGAAGACCCCTGGTGCCCCCTGTAACCCGAAGGGCATCACCCTGTATTCAAATTGCCCCAGCGGGGTATTAAATGCAGTCTTGTATTCATCCCCCTCTCTGATGCGAACCCGAAAGTAGGCATCTCTTAAATCCAGTTTCGAAAACACTTTCCCTTTAGCCACCTCTGCCAGTAAGTCTTTGATGAGGGGCATTGGGTAGGCATTAGTTGCAGACACTGCGTTAAGTCCCCGGTAATCCGTGCAGAGTCTGAGCCCCCCATCCTTCTTTTTGCAAAACAATACAGGTGCTGCAAAAGGAGATGATGCTGGTCTAATGAATCCACGGGCCAGATTTTTATCAATGAAACGGCGCAGTTCTTCCTTTTCACTTGGGCTCATGGCATAAATTTTCCCTTTTGGTAACTTCTGGCCCGGAAGAATCTCAATGGCACAGTCGGAGTTACGATGGGGGGGTAATTCATCAGCTTCCTCCTCCTCAAAAACCCTTGTTATATACTGGTAATCCTCAGGGATGCGGTTAAGATCCTCCGTTGCTAAACAAGCTCGAGGAGGTTCATTGCATGGGGGATTTCCCCACCCTGGGTCCCATTTGTGTCCCGTACATTTTGGGGAGATAAATTGTACATCCCCTTCTTCCCATAGAATGTAAGGGTTATGTCCATGTAACCAGGGACTACCCAACACTAAGGGAAATTGGGCTTGCGGGGCTATCACGAACGAGCGTAGCTCCCAGTGGTCACCAATGCCTATTCTTAAAGGAACAGTCTCAAATCGGCATGGTTCTTTCATTGGAGACCCATCCATCTGCGTGAAAGTTATTGGGTCTTTCAAGTGGACCACGGCTGCCTCCAACCCCATAACCATAGACGGGTTTATGAGATCCCTCCCGCACCCTGAGTCAATGAGGGCCCGAACCCGAATGTGGGTCATCATTGCGGGATTCATCACCAGAACAGTCACAAAGAAGAGAGAGGGGTAATTGCTCACCAGTTTAGGCGCCTCAGGTGCTGGGTCCTGCTGTGTAGCGCCATTCACAAACAGGACCATTTCATTTCCCTGCATCTCGCTCTCCTCCTCTAGCATCAAAGCATCCGCTTGGTCGGGTCTAGCAAAAAGAGCCCGCGTGTTGCGTGGTTTTGCTGTACCTTTCCTCGGGGTAGGGGTTGTCCACCTTCTGGGCTCTTCTTGTGGTGGGGCTCTATTGGGATCCCCTCTCGGGCAGGCTGCAGCGAAATGCCCTTTCTCCCCACACCGCAGGCAGAGCCCCTGTCGCATACGCTGATCCCTCATTCCACTTGGGGTGGACATTTGTTTGGGTCTGGCCTGGCCTGCCGCAGTACTTGGACGGTTGTTACCCAAAGATAGATCCAGTTTCATCATGCGTAAGCGACTCTCGGCCTTCTCGGCTTCCTCCATCCAACCCTGGAGGGTGCGGGGTTGCTGAGAGCTGAGGACATTATTGCGGACATCTACGGCTAGTCCCATTCGATATTGTTGGGCCAAGACCGCATCTGTCCAGTCTCGAATCTTCACGGCATGCCTTTGAAACTCCCGTGAGTACTCCCGCACTGAGAGTTTGCCTTGTCTGAATGTGCGGAGGAAGGCTTCAGCTTTTTCGGCCGCCCCGGATCCTCAAAACGATTTCTCAAGGCCCACATGAAGTCATCTACATTCCCCAACTCCGCTGCCTCCAGATCATGAAGGGCTACATACCAGCTAGTCGCACTCCCCCGGAACCTGGATGCGATAAACTCCACCTGTTGTTCTTCGTCTGGGAATACATAGCCCCATCTTTGCACAAATTTTCCAACTTGCAAAATGAAAAAGGATACAGTCTCTGGATCTCCATCAAATGTGATTTCAAGCATGTCCTTGGGGCGGATTACCGGGGGGGCCGGCGCCATGATCGGTACTGGGACCGGCTGCATGAGGGGTGCTGGAGCAGGGGGTTGAGGCGGAGGTAAAACTGGCGGCTGGATAGGTCCTGGTTGCCCCGGCCCAGGTCCTGGCGCTGGGACAACCAATGGAGGTGGGGCTGGCGCTGGCTGGCCCGGCCCCGGCCCTGGGGGAGCTGGCTGGCCCGGCCCTGGACCCGGTGGTACTGGTTGGCCCGGCCCCGGGCCTGGAGGAGCAGGAGGTGGCCGCCCCGGTATCAACGGTGGTGCCGCGGCTGGTGCCGGTCTAGGTTGTGTCAGCGGATGGGCCCGAATGGCTTGGTCCATCATCTGGGGTAGGGACTGCATTAGTTTGCTCATATCCCTTACCAGCCGTCGGGTATCCTCTTGAATAGAGTCCATGCGGGCATCAGTATCTTGGCTGGACCCCGTTCTGGGGGATCCCCGAGACACCCGCCCTTGGGGAAGACCAAAACTACCTCTGGGATCCAAAAGACTGTCCCGGCTCTGGCTTCCCGGCATAGTCCAGGTGGTCTGGGTAGTGTCCAACAAGTTCTTAGTCCAATCGCGTGATCTGCGATAAGTCACCCCTTTATCCCAGGGTGTTGGGACTCCTGGCACATAGGTTCGTGGAACCGCACCTCCCTGACTTTGTATAGGCCCGGCCGGGCTGTAGATCGGGAGTGTGTACGCGGCTCCAATTGTGCCAATCGATGGTGGGGTAGCCAACCCGGCTGCTGAGTAGACTGCCGGTGCTGCCAAAACTGTAGTTGTAGTCACCGGAACAACGATGGTGGTCGGGATAGTGACCACTGGAGCTGCCACCGTAGTGACGGGAACCGTGGCTCCTGACGCAGTAGTCACTGGAACGGCGCCCGTGGCTCCCGCAGTAGTGATCGCTGGAGCTGCGCCGGAGGCTCCCGAAGTAGTAATCAACGGGGCTGTGCCCGTGGCTCCCTTCCCCGCTCCGCTCATCGTGGTAGATGGCGGAAACTGACGGTGAGGGAATGATGGTGGATTCCTGACAATTTCTGTCAGGTTTAAAATCAAGTAGATCCAGTCATTCTTGCACAAAGAAAGGTTTATTGGATTATCTTGCTAAAACCCACAGTAGGAGGTCATTGTCAGGAATGGGGGGCAAAGCAGAGCAAGCTAACTTATAGTGTGATGCAATGAAGCGCCTAGCGAATAAAACTTGAGCACTCGCGCGGGAACTCCCGGCGGGAGAAATACTTCATGAGCGGGAGACTACTCCCCCCCTCCCCTTGCCTTCCCAGGACTGGAAAATTCTCAGCTAAACAAGAACAGTCCAAAGCCTACATTCAAGGCCACCGTGATAAGGAAAAGCGGCAGGGAAGAAGCTCCCACGTTTCTGCCTGCATAGCTACGCAAGCGCAAAGCAGGGTAGGGAACATAAAACAATGGATTCAGTGAGAAACATCAAAGGCATCTTTTCTGACAATGGGTCAGGTTTCCTTAAGATAGAGCCATGTGTTCTCAGCTTCCCCAAAGCCTATTTCCCAGCTATTGACTCTGGCAAGCACCGCAGCAAAGTAGCCACACATGGTGTAGTGGTTAGCGTGTCAGACTAGGATCCAGGAGAACCAGATTCGAATCCCCACTCTGCCAGGGAAGCTTCCTGAGTGACCTTGAACCATTCACACACTCTCAAGCTAACCTACCTCACAAGGTTGTTGTTGTGAGGATAAAATGGAGATGAGAATTATGTAAGCCGCCTTGGGTCCCCTACTGAGTAGAAAGTAAGTAAGCAAATAAAAAAATATAGCTGTAGCTAATGTGCAGTTTGGAATGTATTGCATATGTTTTCTGTGGGCCAAAACTGAGCACTTAGAACGTGCCACTAATTTCAATGGGACTTCAGCATGATCCAGCCTCTTCCACACAATGAAATGTGAACATTTCATAAACATCCTATAAGATAATCCATCTTAAGAGCTCCACTAAAATATATATACAGACATAGGAAGCTGCCTTGTATGGAACCAGAGCACTGGTCTCTCTAGCTCAGATACTTTGTAGAGGCTCTCTAAGGCAGGGAAAGTCTTTCCTACTCCTGCCATCTGTGGTCCTTCAATGGGAAGGCCAAATCTTCATGTCCACTTGTAGCCAGAAGGTAGTTGCTTCCCCCCACCCCCAGCCTTGACTGCAGTTTGAAAACAAGGCTTTTATTTACGTCTGATAAAGGGGATGGTAGCTTTGGAGTACCTTCTCTCCAGGTTCTATTCATGACTTCCTGAGGGCGTCTCTCCTTCTGGGGCTAACCCAAGAAGGAAGCATTTCCCCAGCAGAATGGCAGTTGATCTGGTGTGTGTACAGAGGCCACAGCGGCTCTAGGGTCCACGCAACCTTCCCAGTCATCATGGTTTCAACTTACAATTCCATGATCCAGAACATGCGTGCAGTGTGATTGCTTCCGTGGGAAGAAATACAAGTGGAGTGAACTACATGAGCAACCCCAAGCTTCCTATTCAAAAGACATGAGGTCATTCAAGAAAGAAGGAGTGAAATCTACTTGTGGGATATCTCAGGCTCTGTTGCAGAGGCAGGAAAAGCAAAGAAAGAAACTCCTCCCTACTAAAAACAGAATTATAACCGATGGAGCACGTTTTGCTGCAGTGGAAAGCAACCATGACTGGAGGGTGTAGAAGGATTCTCTAATCCCATCAACTCAGTTAACCCCATCCAAAACGTGCCCTGCCGGGCTTCCCAACTGATACGCTTCAAGGATGTGCCTGCGTGCATTGCAGACTGGTTTACCTTAAAGACACTGCAGCATCTTTGGTGGGCAGTTTTTCCTGCTAGGCTTCTTTGGTTTTACCTTTGACCCACATTTTACCCTTCTATCCCACAACATCTGACAGTTTGGTAAGGCTCTCTGCGGCCTCTACTGGCACAGATGCTTTATAATTCTCTTTGAGTGACTGTTTAGGAGTCCAGGAATTTTTATACATATGAGAGAGAAAGAGAGCAGAAGGGCAAACATCTTTGAGCAATACTCCTGCCTCCACTCTCATCCCCCCCCCCGCGGGCTGAGGTCACTGCACAAGCGAGGTCTGAGGAGTCCCTCTCCTTGTGGCTGAGGAAGGCTGTCAGTCATCAATATTCTAAGCTGTGCCAGAGGGCATCACCTCCCTCCTTCTCTTTGCACGTGCTGACAATGGAGAAGAGGGACATGGGTAAAAGAAGGTACGGAAAGACCTCAAATCATGGCCAGAAGAAGAAGAGCGCAAGGATGAAAAGAAATGGGCTGGTGGAGAATAGCTGCGGCATTCACTGTTGTGTATGACCAAGAAGCTGATGCAAAAGTGGAAACAACGCCCACTCCCTCCCCCTCCCTCCCTCCCTCCTCCCCCAAGACGCCTGGAGATACTTATTGTGAGAATCTCTTTCCTTTGGTTGCATTATTCAGCAGAGCAAGTTTCCCTCCAAAGAGAGAACTGACTGCACCATTAATGTTTAGGGCAATGGAAAGAAGAGAAGAGAAATATCCTTTTCATCAGTCATGATGCTCTAAAGCCTTCTGCCACTGGAAGAGGGGGAGGCGGGAGGGGAAAAAGAGACCACCCTCAAGTTTCGGTCCTGAACCTGCCTTTCCTCCCCCAGGAGGGTCTCTCTCCTCAGGCTGCCCTCGCTATGAAAAGCAGGATGTTTGCCGCATCAGTTGCTTTTTAATTCACAGAAACCTTTGGATTTAATAATGCAGCGTTACGCTGCAGCCCGCTCTTGTATGTTACATAATTAAGGGCATAGAGACTGCCATCAGAGGATCCATAAATAACTGGGAGAAATCTGAGCTAGAAAGGATCGAAAAGGACAGTGCCAATGATGTTTTCCTACAATTATTAATCTTTCAGTGAATTTAATATTGTTGGAAAGTGTCAAAAAAGGACACCTTAGAGAATGCAAAGCTAGAAAAGGAACTTGTTTTGATTAGAACAAATGCCACTGATTTAGACAGGGCTTCAAAGCTGCTTTTCAGATGGAACTGGCTGAGATTAAAGGTAACTCTATTACTTACATCTCACGCAAGGCTGGTCAGAAACAGAACCACTGCGATCACTGGTGGCAGAAGAGGGTCCAGAGCAGGGTTGCGACACATCGTTTATTACTGGCCTTGGAAAGCTAATCTACAGGGGAGCCTGGATGAATGATGCCATCAGCTATGCTGTACTGCTTTTGTAGGCACTCTGACACTGATTGTCGGAACTGATGTGGAAAGTTCCATCGCTAGGGGACTAAGGAGTTTGACGTCCAGATACTGTGAGGGAAGGGAAAGTTATCAATTTGGTTGGGATTAAAAGGTCATATGGGAGCACGCGGAATATGGGGAAGAAGTCCCAGGACAAAAGTAGTGGGCTAGGAAAGAGAAGACAGAAAGAAATTGGAGGTGGCGTAGGAGCCTGGAGGAAAAGCACGGGGGAAACAAATATTAAAGCAAGAAGGGACAAATTGTAGCAGAGACCTAAAGGAACCTGCAACAATTCTAGAGAGGCTGCATAGTGAGGGACCTGGGCAAGACAGTGACGTTGGTCATTATTCAGGGAACATAAGATGCTGAACTGCAGCCTAGAAGGTCGGTAGTTCAGCAGTTCGAGACCCAAGTGCCACATGACGGAGGGAGCTCCCGTCTCTGGTTCCAGCTCCTGTCAACCTAGCAGTTTGAACGCAAGAAATTGCAAGTAGATAAATAGGTACTGCTTCGGTGGGAAGGTAACAGCATTCCATGCATCTCGGTGTCTAGTCATGCCGGCCACATGACCACGGAAATATCTTCGGACAGCGCTGGCTCTTCGGCTTGGAAACGGAGATGAGCACCGCAACCCTAGAGTCGGATTTGACTGGCTTTCGAGCAAGGGAACCTTTACTTTTACCTCATGGCACCAAGCAAAGGAGAAGCCAAAGAGAAAGCAGCACTCAGGAAAATCTAGAGTGTGTTACTGCATGGTCTGTACTCAAATGGAAGACGGGAAGTGGATGGGCCAGGGACAACTGTAGCTCTGGGAGCTGAAAGGGAGGCAGTCGCTAGGCCTGGGCTCCAGGCTCTGATGGAGGAATCCGGCTGGCTCCTATGATCAAGGCAGTACTGTGTCAACTGGGAACCAGGGCCCAAGAGCAATGCGGTTGAGTTGAATTCCACATGTTGATTTGACTTAAAAACCCAGTTCTTGGGCTTCTGGCATCTAGTTTTTAACCATACCTTTAACAACAACATTAAAAATAATAAGGTATAAAAAGTCTGAAATTCTGAAAAGCAAATACATTATCTGGATGGTACAAATTAGGTTATGCCCTAGTTGTTAGAAACTGATTGTTCTGACTTCCCGTTCTTGAATTTTTCATTCTTCATCCAGGAAAGCCACAAAAGGCAGAAAAAAAGGGGAAAGGAAAGGCATAGGAGCAAGAAAGGAGTTATTTTTGCATGGAAACTGGTCAGGCAGCAAAATGGTGTGTTGCCCACAATGGCTAGCGTAACAGGGACACTAAGGTCACACTGGCACATTCCTAACCAATGGAGCTGGTTGTCAAAACACTCCAAAAAGGCATCCCATATGCCATTGAATTTATATATGGTATTCTTTTGCATAAACATTTCATGGTTCTAGGGTACAAACTGCAGTTCTACTACCCAGTCACCAATGTCGATGCAAGTTATTTCTTGCACTCCTGTCTGAGGTACAGTTTGAAACATTATGTTACAATACAAAAAACCCCTCAGATTGAAGCAAATTTTTTAAAAATCAAAATATGTCTGCAATATGAAAGAGCTGCTCTTGGGAGAATAGGAAACTGGCACTTGCTGTGTCGAGGTAGTCCCTTAAACAAATCCTTACACTATTTCCCAGAGGTTTTTTTTGTGTGCGGATACCTATTTCCACCAACAGAGGGCTCACTCTCCCCCAACAGCTTTTCCTACATAGTCAGGAAACTTCCTGGATCTACAAAAAAATCCAAAAATTCCCCCCAAAACCTTTTGAAATGGCACCTGCAGGGACCTAACTACAGGCATCAACGGTGAGAGATTAGAATGTTTTTTGGGGGGAAGGGTTCTGACTGGCTCTGTCAGTAAAAGGGTGGGGGAAGGGCCCTTTCCAAGCCTCTTTCAGCCTTGGAGGGAGGGAGGGAGCCTTGGGAATTCCTAGAGGTTTTGTGGTGGACTCTAAGGAGGGCAGGATTTGGGGAAGGGAGAGGCCTCAGCTGGGTATCATGCCACAGAATCCACCCTCCAAAGCAGCCATTTTCTCCAGGGAGACAGATCTCTGTTGTCTAGAGTTCACTCTCCAGGCCCCACTTGGAGGTTGCCAACCCTAGGCCTGGCAGCAGTCTAGGGTTGCCAGGTCCCCCCATGGGCACTGGCAGGGGATGGGGGTGGTGGGGTTGCCAGCTCCAGGTCTGGAAACTCCTGGAGATTTGGGGACGGAGCCTGGGGAGGATAAGGACCTCAGTGGGGTACAATGCCCTAGAGTCCACTCTCCAAAGCATCCATTTTCTCCAGGGGAAGTTATCTCAGTAGTCTGGAGCTGAGCAGTAATTCCAGGGGATCCCCAGATCCCACCTGGAGGCTGGCATCCCTAGGCAGCACCCTCTGGGTGACTTGATACCACCTAATTTGCATGACTCAACTTGGCCTGGCTGCTTGCTGCTGTTCAGCAGCCACCCTGTGAAAGCCAGCAGTGGTGCAACAGTTAGAGCTTCAGAGTAGGGTCTGCAAGACCCAGGTTCAGATCCCCATATTGCGGTGGAAGCTGACTGGGTGATTTTGGACCAGTCACATACTTTCAGCCTAACCAACCTCACAGGGTTGTTGTGCAGATAAAAAGGAGGTGAGAATAATATAAGCTGCTTTGGTCCCCTCTGTGGAGAAAGACTATAATTTCCCTTGGTAGAAGCTGTGGGGGAGGGGGGTGGAGACGAAAAACTGAAGACAAATAAAGGCAGATAAAGGTTAAGTTGGCTGCTGAGTGGGAAGGAAATAGGATTCCCAGCTCCAGATTGGGAAACTCCTGGACATTTGAGGGGTGGATCCTGGGGAGGGTGGGGTTTGAGTAGGGGAGGAACTTCAGACCAGTATAATGCCATAGTCTCCACCCTCCAAACCAGTCCTTTCCTCCATGAGAACTACCATTGCCAGCCTCTGGGTGAGGGCTGGGGATCACCCAGAATTACAACTGTTGTCCAAGTGACAGAGATCAGTTCCCCTGGATAAAATGGCTGCTTTGGAGGGTTGAGTCTATGGCTCCACCCACAGAAGGGAGAAAGAGTGTGAGATAGGTAAGGGTACAGGGGAGGAAGCAAAGGTGTGAGGAATGGGATGACCATCCCGCAAGTTTCTTGTGGGTCCCCACTTGTGCCCTCTAACTGCATTCCATTGCCTCACACAGCTTCTTTTGGAGGGACTGAACCACTGAAAGGGAAATGGAGAACCAGCTCCCAAACTGCCTGGACTGCTAGTTTATGCACAGGAGGCTGACAGGTTCCTTATGCAACTTGCTCCTCTACTGGGGTTGTAGCTGTGACAATACAAGCAGTCCACAACACTTACAGTCTGGGGCAGGTGATGCACTCTGTTCTTGGTGCTGGAGGGGGCAGCAGTGGGAGATCTTCTAGTGTCCTGGCCTCACTGCTGGACCTCCTGATGGCACCTGGTATATTTTGGCCGCTGTGTAACAGAGTGTTAGACTAGATGGGCCATTGGCCTGATTCAACATTGGCTTCTCTTATGTTCTTATTCTCACTGGGAAGTCCAACAAGGCAACCCTAGCTCTCCAAGGACTGCAACTGTATAGGCACTTTCAGACACTTGCCCTTCACATTATTTCTGATTTTTAGGTATGCCCTTAAAAAATCTTAGGTGTACTGTAAAAAATGTAGTGTGTGCAGCAGCCCTTGGAGTGTGTTAGGACAACCACATTCTAGTTTGTGGCTCTGTCATTGAACTGCGCATACAGGTAGACTGCTTGTGTATGTAGTGAGGTGTGGCAGTCACTTTAGCTTTGTCATTTTGTTCCAACTGATAACCATCTGGCTCTGTCCTCAAGAAGACCTTTGGTGTTTAAAAGGGCACTCTGTTGACTTGGAACACATTTTAAATTGCTTTCTGCTTTAATTTAATGGGGCTGTTGTTTTCTCAATTATTTTCGTGTCATTTTGACTGTCGCTAGCTATTTTGTAGTATTCTCAATTGTTGTTTTTATGGCTGTGTGGGTTAAATGGAAGATTGTTAGTAGCTGGCTTTTAAACCTTTTTATGGTTTTGGGGGTTTTGATGTATGTTTTCAAGATGTTGTAAGCTACTCTGAGGATCCAAGAAGATGGAAGGTATAACAAGCAAATGTAGGCCACTTGCGGGAGGCACTGAAGGAAAATTTTGGTAGTCTGATGATTTTGCCTGAATGCTGGTTATTTGTATGAGTTCTTTGATTCATGGGCTGAAACTTTTCCTGCAGAACTCACAGATGGATTTTTACTGTAAAAACTAATCCTGGTTGATCATGGCTAAATATAAAAACAGCTCCTTTTCCCTGGGGAATTACTGTTGGGATATTCGGTTAATGGAGCAAGTTTTGTCCAGTCACAGAAGCATGATCCTGAGTGCAGTAAATAAATTTCTCAAGATATATATTGCAAAAAAGAGATACACTTACATTTATTCAAGTAGATCCAGTTGACATTCAGGTTGCAGTCAAAAGAAGAGAGAGAAGCCTAATCCAAAGAGTCTTTTCCCTGTCACAGGTGGCCAGCTTGTCCGGCATCATGTGTGTGGGAGCAGGAGGGCACTGTCTGCCCAGGAGAGGCCTGCAGAGACATGTGTCTCCATGGAAGGCCACATAGAGAGAGGGAGAGGACAAAGGGAGAGAAAGGAGGGGCCAGCTTAAGACAAAGGGAGGCACCCTATTCAAGGAGATAACACCAACACTCACTGAGTGATCTAGCGCCCCCCAACGTCCAGGCATGCTGAGTCACTCACTCCAACAGTCACTTTGCTGGCTGATCATTCCTTTGTCATGCTGATGACTCAAAATGTTTGTCTGAGGTCTCCTCTATGGGCATTAATTATTAGGAGACAATCCCCTGACCTTTCAGAGGTTTCAGGAAGATAAAAAGGATTGTTTGTCTGTCCTCCTGTAGCTACTTCCTATGTAACAGATCCTCCTTCCGATGAAGGAAGCTGCAGACATACATGTAATTTTTTCCAAAAAAGCTAGACATTAATTATACAATAGTCAACACATTTTACACCAAATACTAAAAAGATGTTAAAAATGGCAGATATAAAAAAAGCCATTAGCTATAAAGCTAAAATTGAATTTCAAAAAGAATTAAGATAGGAAGAATTTGGAGTCCTCAAATACAAGCGAATTTCCAAAGACATACAGTGTCAAGAACTAGCCCCTCAGTTTATAGATGGAACATTTATACTCGGTTCATTATATTTCATCCTAGGCCAAAAATTTTACCAAGTTTGTGCATTCCTAATCAACTCTTAAAATGCTGCTGTAAGCACACTTTCTAGGAGGTAAGTCTGATTGATAGCAGCATTACTCACTTTGCAGTAAACATGTTTTATGGGTCCTTTGATTATCTGAGATTTTTTAAACCAGTTCCCTCATGTCTTTATAGCCATTAGCAGCTTACTGTACGTTTTGATAAAACTATCCAATAAAATCTCATAAAAATAAATTGAGGGGAGGAGGAAAGAAAGCTAAAATGGATTTGAACGAAATTTCTGAAGAAAAAAACCCACTAGCTAGTTAACCTGTAAGCATCTCTTTTTAAATTTAATGCTGACCCCCATATTCAACCTTCAAACCACAAGAGTAATGAAGTAACCTTGAGGGCCAAACAGGATATAACTACTGAACTGACACAAGATGAAAGTCCTGCCTGTTTTTCCTCTTTTTTTGCATTCATCCATGGACATGAAACTGCAGTTTTGGGGGAATCCCCAAATGTGGAATTGTGTTGACCCATCTAGACAGCAGAATTGCAGGCATGTTGTGGGTTCTGCTCCTGGGCTTCTAACAGACACTGGACATAAAGACATTAAGCAGGAGGTGGGGGGGGGTCTGTCCCCCATTGTCTCACCAGCTTACATTTCTGCCAAGGCAAGGGCAGGTCTGAGACTGGCTGGATCTGAATTCAGACCTTTGCATTCTCTAATCCAGAGGCCACTTGAAGAAACGAGAAGCTTCAGCTGGAACTGGGGGACCTGAAGCCTGAACTCCACTAGCTCTGTCGGCCAATCAAAAGCAGGTAAGGCTCCCAAGCAGAGGGAGGAGCTAAGAAATTTATTTTTCTATTCTTGTTGCTGGAAAGATGTTTGGTGATGGGCAAGATAGAGGGAGGGGGAAGAAGTCCAGACATGTGTTGGTTTGTTTATTTTTAATCTGCACTGTGTTTTGTGGCTCTGCAGTCTGTAATTGGGACTTCATTCGGGCCCCTTTTGGGCTGCTGTGGGTTGATTCAAATTTGGTGGCAATTTGGCCCCATTATATCCTATGGGCCATTGAAGTCAATGGCAAAAACATAGGGTATATTCTGGGGACTGCAATCCACTCCAGCATCTTTGCCAAGAAAACCCCACGGACAGTAACAAAAGGCTAAAAGATATGATGCCAGAAGGTGAGCCCCTCAGGTCAGAAGGTGTCCAATATGTTACTGGGGAAGAGCAGAGGGCAAGTACAAGTAACCCCAGAAAGAATGAAGTGGCTGGGCCAAAACCAAAAGGACGCTCAACTGTGGATGGTTGTCTGATGGTGAAAGGTAAGTCTGATGCTACAAAGAACAATAGTGCATAGGAACCTGGAATGTAAGATCTATGAATCAAAGTATGCTTGATGTGGTAAAAAATGAGATGGCAAGACTGAACATCAACATCTTGGGAATCAGAGAACTAAAGTGGACAGGAATGGGTGAATTTAATTCAGAAGACCATTATATCTTCTACTGTGGCCAAGAATCCCACAGAAAAAATGGTGTGGCCTTTATAGTCAACAAGAGAGTGAGAAAGGCAGTAATGGGACAATTTCAAAAACGACAGAATGATCTCAGTCCGAATCCAAGGCAAACCATTCAACATCACAGTAATCCAAGTCTATGCCCCAACCACTGACGCAGAAGAGGCTATAAAGACCTACAACACCTCCTAGAACTAACACCAAAAAAAGATGTCCTCCTCATCATAGGGGACTGGAATGTTAAAGTAGGAAGTCAAAAGGTAACTGGAATAATGGACAAGTTTGGCCTTGGAGAACAAAATGAAGCCGGGCAAAGGCTAACAGAGTTTTGTCAAGAGAACATGCTGGTCATAGCGAACATCCTCTTCCAACAACCTAAGAGGTGACTATACACATGGACATCACCAGATGGGCAACACTGAAATCAGACTGATTATATCATTTGCAGTCAAAGATGGAGAAGCTCTATACAGTCAGTAAAAAGAAAACCTGGAGCTGACTGTGGCGCAGATCATGAGCTACTCATTGCAAAATTCAGATTTAAACTGAAGAAAGATGGGAAAACCACTAGGCCATTCAGGTTTGACCTAGATCACATCCCTGATGAATATACAGTGGAGGTGAAGAATAGGTTTAAGGGACTAGATTTGATAGAGTGCCTGAACAACTATGGATGGAGGTTCGTGACATTGTACAGGAGGCAGCAATCACTGCCATCCCAAAGAAAAAGAAATGCAAGAAAGCAAAGCTGCTGTCTGATGAGGCTTTACAAATAGCAGAGGAAAGAAGGAAAGCAAAAGGCAAAGGTGAAAAGGAAAAATTTACCCAACTGAATGCAGATTTCCAGAGAACAGCAAGGAGAGATAAGGAGGCTTTCCTGAATGAACAACACAAAGTAATAGAGGAAAACAATAGAATGGGAAGGACTAGAGATCTCTTCAAGAAAATTGGAGAAATCAAGGGAACGTTCCATGCAAAGCTGGCCATGATAAAGGACAAAAACAGTAGGGACCTAGCAGAAGCAGAAGAGATTAGGAAAAGGTGGCAAGAATATACAGAACTATACAAAAAGGACCTCAATGTCCTTGACCACCATGATGGTGTAATCACTGACCTCAAGCCAGACATTCTGGAATGCAAAGTCAAATGGGCCTTAAAAAGCATTACTAACAACAAAGCTAGCGGAGGTGATGGTATCCCAGCTGAACTATTCAAAGTCTTAAAAGAAGAGAAGAAGAAGAGATTGGATTTATACCCTGCCCTTCACTACCCAAAGGTGCCTCAGAGCGGCTTACAAACTCCTTTCCCTTCCCCTCCCCACAACAGACACCCTGTGAGGTAGGTGGGGCTGAGAGAGCTCTTGACAGAAACTGCTCTTTTTTCAAGAACAGCTCTTATCAGAACTATGGCTTGCCCAAGGTCATCCAGCCAAGTGCAAGTGGAAGAGTGGGGAATCAAACCCGGTTCTCCCAGATTAGAGTCCACGCATTTAACCACTACACCAAACTGGCTCACAAGAAGATGCTGTTAAAGTGCTGCACTCAATTTGCCAACAAATTTGGAAAACACAACAGTGGCCACAGGATTGGAAAAGGTCAGTATACATTCCAATCCCAAAGAAGGGCAATGCCAAGGAATGTTCAAACTATTGCACCATTGCACTCATTTCACATGCTAGCAAGGTCATGCTCAAAATCCTACAATACAAGCTAGGCTTCAGCAGTATGTGGATAGAGAACTGACAGAAGTACAAGCTGGGTTTCGAAGAGGTAGAGGAACGAGAGATCAAATTGCCAACATTCACTGGATTATGGAGAAAGCAAGACAGTACCAGAAAAACATCTACTTCTGCTTCATTGACTAAGCTAAAACCTTTGATTGTGTGAATCACAACAAACTATGGCAGGTCCTTAAAGAGATGGGAGTATCAGACCACCTCACATGTCTCCTAAGAAACATGTATAAGAGTCAAGAAGCAACAATTAGAACCGGATATAGAACAATTGATTGGTTTAGCATTGGAAAAGGAGTACAACAAGGATGTATATTGTCACCTTGCTTATTTAATTTATATGCAGAGTACATCATGCAAAATGCCAGCCTGGATGAATCACAAGCTGGAATTAAGATTCCCGGGGAAAACATCAATAACCTCAGATATGCAGGCGATACCACTCTAATGACAGAAAGTGAAGAAGACCTCAAGAGCCTCTTACTCAGAGTGGAAGAGGAGAGTGCAAAAGTTGGCTTGAAACTCAACATCCAAAAAACTAAGATCATGGCATCTGGCCCCATCACTCCTTGGCAAATAGAAGGGGAAGTCGTAGAAGTAGTGACAGACTTCACGTTCCTGGGATCCCAGATCACTGCAGACAGTGACTGCAGCCATGAAATTAAAAGACACCTGCTCCTTGGGAGGAAAACGATGGCAAACCTAGACAGCATAATAAACAGTAAAGACATCACCCTGCCAACAAAAGTCCACTGCCAACAAAAGTCTGCATGGTCAAAGCAATGGTATTCCCAGTAGTAATGTATGGCTTCAAGAGTTGGACTATAAGGAAGGCCGAGCGCCGAAGAATAGATTCTTTTGAACTGTGGTGTCGGAGAAGACCCTTGAGAGTCCCTTGGACTGCAAGGAGATCAAATCAGTCAATCCTAAAAGAAATCAACCCTGACTGTCTCCTGGAAGGCCAGATACTGAAGCTGAAGCTCAAATACTTTGGCCACCAAATGAAAAGGGAGTGCTCACTGGAGAAGACCCTGATGCTGGGAAAGACTGAAGGTAACAGAAGAAGGGGATGGAAAAGGATGAGATGGTTAGACAAAGTTATCGATGCAATGGTCATGAAATTGAGCAAACCCTGGAGGACAGCAGGGCTTGGTATGAAGTGGTCTATGGGGTCACAAAGAGTTGGACTCGACTGTACGACTGAATAACAACAACAATCTGTAACCCACTTTGAACAGAACTCCCCCCCCCCAAGAAATGACACAGAAAACCCTTAAATAAAGTTCTTAGTACTTATACTAGGGGCATCCAAACTGTGCGGCGGGGGAGGGGGGGAGGTCTGCCCCATTTCTGTATCACATGTTTCCCCCCTGCTCTAGGCTCTGTAAAAGGTGGGGGGTAGACTCTCCCCTTTATAGGTAAAAGTCTGGGGCATGTGCGCCTCTGGCTTCACATTACTTCAGGTGCACCCTTGTTTACTTCAAAGCATGTTGTTGGAGGCATGGAACTGATGTGAGAACTCAGCAACAGAATGCTGGATGAAAAGGGGCCACAGGCCAGTGTTGGCACACAGGTCATAGTGTGGATGCCCCTGACTTACACCACAACCAATCTGGCAACTCCATGTTCCTGGCTGACCACACTAACTGAAGGCGCCCACCCCTGTTTACACATGCACCTCAAATGAGCTCTGACACCTAAGAATACCTGGGGCTCATTGTGCTAGATTCCTGGGCTCAGAACCTGAAGGCTCTTCGTATCATTCTTAGGCTGTTCTTTCAGATTCCTTCCCCATGGACTCCCTGCCCTTTAGCCTCCCTATGTCCCAGGACCTCTTCCTAGTCTTCCACCTGCCACTGATAAGGTTTCACTCTCAGGCAAACGGACAACTTTCCCTTCCCTCACAGAAGTGGCACTGCGAACTGTTAAGTCTTCTCATCAACAGGCCACACCAGCACATCAGGTTGACCAATCCGTGGCAGAGGATTTACTGCCACAAAGGCAACAAAATATGAATACCTTGTTCTCTGAATGGCCATTAAGCTTGGAACTAACCAACTCCTTTTCATAATACTACAGAGAAAAAATGACAGTGCTGCTTTTAATGGTGCAGTCTCCTTACTGATCAGGAAAATTAATGCTAAAAAAAATCCCCAAGGGGAAGAGTTGGCTGTTGGCCACAGCTTGCTTAGAATGAATGTCTCAAGGTATTATCGGTGACAGGATGGAAACAGTTGTCTTATCGATCCAACCCAGAGGTCACCTTGGCCTTCCACCCACACACGAACACTGAGCCTCTTGAAGCTGATCTGTTCTTAATTTGGGTTTACTTACTGTCAAGGCAGCCTTACAAATAAGTCACATTAGCCCACTGGAAGTAAAGCCAGGAAGGCACATCTGATGATCTTCCACCCCCAGGAACTGCACACAGACACAAGCAATAATCTATCACCACAAAGCAGCCTGGTTGGAGGGGGGAGGGGGGGGCTTTTGCTCTCCAGCTATGCACCTGCCCTTCGTTACTGGTAGTCTAAAAATTCAGTGTGCGTGAGTTTGTGTGCACAGGGCAGGGGGAGAGTTCACTGCTAAACCCATCTAAAAATGGTCTTTCTTCTCCTGTTCACCCCTACTCTGTATTAACTAGCAAGGAGCAAGTGTGTCTCCACCCCGCCACTGTAGTTTCTTGGATCCTAGTTGACAGTCCAGACAAAATCATCTACCTCTTATCTGGTGATGATAGTTAAGTCACCTATATGACATCACTGTATGCACTGGCTGCCAAGAAGATTTGTGCAAAACTTTCACCCTGACGTTCATGTTCAACATACTGTATTCTCTGCTATGTCCTGGTCCTGACAATTTTAACATTGTTTTTAACTCTTTTGTGTTTTTACTGTAATTTTTATTACTGCTTGGGCAGCTATTATTATATTGTTATGGCTCATGAAATAAAATTCTACCTACCTACCTACCTAGTTAGTAGTGTTATAGTTCCATAATGGGCTGCAGAGAAGAATTAAGAACAATTTTGAGACTCTTGGTGCTACTTTGAGGGAATCTGCATCAAACAAGCATATATAACTGAACCTGTCTCTCTACCTCCCCCCCCCAAACAACTTCCCCCTTCTCCCAGAAACTTGTAAAATGGCCATATCCATTGCTTTTCATCAGGTTTACAAGGAACAGCCATGATTAAACCAGCTGGTGTCTATTTTCAATACCACTGCTGTTTAAGACAACTTGACTACTAGAACTGTTTCCCTCTGGATAAAGGGTCTGATTTGGAATAAGCAGCTTCTTAAAAGAAAAAATAAAATAAAAGGCTCTTTTATTAGTTATGGAGGCTTCACGATGGTGGAAAGTGCCATCAAGGCAAGAGACGAATAGAGGTCGTCTGGTCACTGCCTGCCTCTGCCCAGCAACCCTGGACTCTCCTTGGTGGCCTCCCCTCCACACATTGGCCAGGACCAGCCCTGCTTCGCTTCTGAGATCTGATGAGAACAGGGCTAGCCTGGGCCATCCAGGGCAGGGCTACAGAGACTTACTAATCAAATTTTTTCAAACTAGCAAGCAAATGAATAATAATTTCAGTCCCCCATGTGCCAGATAGCTCCCATCATGTATTTTAGTGGGAACAGCCTTGATGAAGAGCCAATGGGATTGAAACTGACATGCATTTATTCTGTCTTGATAAAGCACTATTTGCATCCTGTTCTGCATTTTATTTTTGCATGACATGCTGATTTTTGCAGTTTATTTTAATTCCAAAATATCCTACCTGGCCATGTCAGCTTGGCCCCTGGAAGCAACACAGGTTTTCGATGAGGTAATTGAAATTCGAAATTAGGCAGGTCTGAATCTGCACGATTTTCAACTAATTTCTGAAACAAAACTACCTTGGCCAATGTGCACATTCCCCCCCCCCCAGTGCTGTCTGCTGCCTTTTTGTCCCTCTAGCTGCTGCTAGAGCTTTTCACATGCTTTTAAACTGACCTCCTTCTTTACCCTGACCGTCTGTTACCTCAGTCGCCCACACTTCTGTTAGTTCGAATGGCTGTAGCAACACACATTACTTTGTAGACAGCTATCCTTGACCGTAACAATCTCATTACATCAAAAATTAACAGGAGAATAGGGCTTGAGTCAGACAAGGCCTAAAACTTCTCAGAAATAGATATGGATATTTTCTGACATCCTCATACAGTAGATGTGCCTGATTCCAGGATTCAGACAGAGGTTCTCCAGAACCAAGATCCACCAATGGGACACTCTGCGGTGTGAATCTGGGATCTGGTAAGATCCATCTCCCCTTCACATATCTGAAGAGGGGATCCGTGACTCACAAAAGCTCAGGTTGAAATAAAGGTTGTTAGACTAAGGTGCTATTGGACATTTGGTTTATTTGGCTACAACAGACTAACCTGGCCACCCCTTGGTAATTTTACCACTTGACCCATGAGGGGTCCCATGCAAAACCAAACCAAACCAGAACAAACCAAAAACACAACATTCATCGCTGAGAAAATAAGAGAACTGATCTGACTGGAAGTACCATATTGAAGAAGTTGTATATTGTGGGCAACGTACCTCCCAATCCAGAACTGAGGCCTGCCACTGTGCAATCTTGTCAATGTTTTCTAGCCTTCTTTTCCTCTCGTTTATCTGCTGAGTCACGTTCCTCATGACCGCCAGGGCTGCAGCCACATATCTGTAGTCACTGTTGGGGGGGAAAGGCAATTTTTGAGATTACGTGGGATACACAGTGGAAATTTCAGCAGATACCTTCTGCATTCCTTAGTATTCCAGACTGGTTAACATAAGAACATAAGAACATAAGAGAAGCCAATGATGGATCAGGCCAATGGCCCATCCAACACTCTGTCACACAGTGGCCAAAAATACCAGGTGCCCTCAGGAGGTCCAGCAGTGGGGCCAGGACACTAGAAGCCCTCTCACTGTTGCCCCCCCCCAGACCAAGAATACAGAGCATCACTTGCCCCAGCCTGAAAGTCCCTATCTATACCTTGTGGCTAATAGCCACTGATGGACTTCTGCTCTATATGCTTATCTAATTCCCTCTTGAAGCTGTCCATGCTTGTAGCCGTCACCACCTCCTGTGGCAGTGAATTCCATGCGTTAATCACTCGTTGGGTGAAGAAGTACTTCCTTTTATCCATTCTAACCCGACTGCTCAGCAATTTCATGGAGTGCCCACAGGTTCTTGCATTGTGAGAAAGGGAGAAAAGTACTTCTTTCTCTACCTGCTCTATCCCATGCATAATCTTATAAACTTCAATCATGTCACCCCTCAGCCGTCGTTCCTCCAAGCTAAAGAGCCCCAAGCGTTTTAACCTTTCTTCTTAGGGAAAGTGTTCCAACCCTTTTATCATTCTAGTTGCCCTTTTCTGCACTTTTTCCAATGCTATAATATCCTTTTTAAGGTGTGGTGACCAGAACTGTACACAGTACTCCAAATGAGGGGCATGATGATACTGGCTGATTTGTTTTCAATTCCCTTCCTAATAATCCCCAGCATAGCGTTGGCCTTTCTTATTGCAGTTGCACACTGTCTAGACATTTTCATTGAGTTATCTACTGCAACTCCAAGATCTCTCTCTTGGTCGGTCTCTGCAAGTTCGGACCCCATCAATGTGTATTTATAGTTAGGATTTTTGGCTCCAATGTGCATCACTTTGCACTTGGCCACACTGAACCCCATTTGCCACATTGACACCCACTCACCCATCCTCGACAGATCCCTTTGGAGTTCCTCACAATCCTCCCTGGTTCTCATCACTCTGAACAACTTTGAGTCATCTGCAAATTTAGCCACTTCACTGCTTACTCCCAACTCCAAATCATTAATAAACAAGTTAAAAAGCATCGGACCGAGTACTGATCCCCACTGCTTACCACCCTCCACTGAGAAAATTGCCCATTTATACTCGCTCTCTGTTTCCTATTAATTAGCCAGTTTTTGACCCTCAAGAGGACTTGTCCTTTTATCCTGTGACTATTGAGCTTCCTTAGGAGCCTTTGATAAGGAACTGTATCAAAAGCTTTCTGGAAGTCAAGGGAAACAACATCTATTGGGTCCCTCTTGTCCACATGTTTATTTATTCCCTCAAAAAACACTAACAGGTTAGTGAGACAAGATCTTCCCTTCCGCTACCTTCACACCAGGCAGGCAAGTCACCATACGGTCAGTAGGCGGGTTCGCCACCCAGCTGTCTACCTGCCTAAGGATCAAATCACCAACTACCAAGAGCCCCCCTCCCTGCCCAGGGGTGGTTCCTTGGTGTGAAAGGATACCCATTCACCAGCTGAAGAAGAGGTCCCTTCTTAGGGTGCGTTCCCCTTATCCGCAGCATGGTGCCCTGTTTCCCCTTGACCCTCATGCTCCCTGACAGTGACAGGGCTGTCAGATCCAGAGTGGGACATATCTAAAAAGTCCCTGAGAGTCTTCTCCGTGCGCCTGACTGTCTCTGCTTCTCCAGGTCAGCCACCTTAGCCTCAAGGGAGCAAACTCGTTCCCTGAGAACCAGGAGCTCCTTGCACCGAGCACACGCCCAAGACTTCTGTCCAGTGGGCAGACAGTCATGCATGTGACACTCCATGCAAAACACTGGATAGCCCCCAACCCCCTGCTGGCATTGTGGTTTCATGATTGCTTTTAAAATAATAATTTTATATAATCCCCCTTTTAAAAACCCTTTGAATTTATGTGGTTCTCCTTGTAGAAGTCTACTTACCTTACTGGGAACTCAAGGAGACTAGGGCCCTGGCTTTCTGGCTCTTCCTGGGCTTCTTACAGAGCCCCTAGTCACAGGCCAAAAGCCCTAACCCTTCAGCTCGTGCCTTTGGCAAGGTGCTGCCTTAAATAGAAGCTTCCCCCAGCAGAGGACGTGGCCAGCAGCTATTCAAATTCATCCAGGCACTCAATTACAGTCAAACAATGACCCTTTCACAACCTATCTCAAGCGGCCAGGACTCTGCAACAATTCACCACTCACCCACACACTCCCAAACACAAGCCCTGTCAGCTAAATCACCTCAGCTGGAAGTAAGTAAAAAAACACTCAGCCCTCTAGCAGCTCTATCTCCTGCTCCTTCTCAGAGCTCAGCTGGTTGGCACCAACACCCTTCTCATAATATCTGTAGTGGATGGTTCGCCATTTTTACCAGATCGTATTTTGCTACAGAAGCCTCTGGCCCTGTTCAAAGGGGTTTTCTTCTACACTGGGACAATATTGGCCACACACATACACCCCGTACAGATTTATGCAGAGCACTGGAACGCGCACATTGGATGGTTGTGACAAGGGTTGGAAGCAGTTGGGACTGTGGCACTGGGAGAGAGGGCTTCTCTGATGTTGGGGATTACTATCAACTAGATGACCCACAACAGCCCAGTTCCACAAGGGGAAATGTGTAAGTTTGTAGGAGGTCTGGATAAAATACTTCTCATATAAGCCTCCCATCTATAAACCGGATATGTTAACAGCATGTCGACTAAGACTGAAAGTCCCTAGTCAGATCTCAACTCAGTCACCATGTGGTCTTAGGCAAGCCACTATTATCTGGTGGTGGAAAGTACTGTCAAGTCACGGCTAACTTATGGTGGTCCCCTCATGTGTGTGTGGGGGAGGAGAGGAACAAAGGTGGCTTGGCCATTGCCTGCCTCTGCATAGCATTCCCGGACTTCCCTGGTGGCCTCCTATCCAAGTACCGACCAGGGCAGACCCTGCTTAGCTTCTGAGATCTGACGAGATCGGGCTAGCCTGGGCCATCTCACACTATTAGCCTTAGCCAAACCTGCAGTTTGAGGGGAATAAAACTGGCTTGCCTTACAGGGGTGGCTCTACAAATTACTGAGATAGTGTAAGCAGAATAATTTGACTGTTTAAACAGGCGGTATAAATATGTATATTTGATTTATTTAAAGTTCTTCTCTCCTGCCTTTGTACCAAGACTGAAGATGCACCACAGCTGCTAACAGTAATTTTTGAAGTTTTTCAGAAGTGACATAAATGCCTTTCATTTGTATCAATTTTTCAGCTCTCCTTTTGAAAATGTTTGCTTATATTGACCTGGATTTCTCACTGCTGCACGCAGTCAAGAAACTTAATCCATGGGACTTCTGAGGAGCATTTAAGACTGAGTTTGCACTCCACCCTCATTTTCTCCCTGCCACAAAAAGCACCCCAGTTATAGGGTCAAATCAGGGTTTCCCCAACATGGTGCCCCTGGGTACCATGGCGCCCACCAACACCTCACTTGGTGGCCAAGGGCAATCGCTGTCTGACTGAAGGGAAGCTGCAGCAGCCATTTTGTGACTGGCTTTGCCTCTGGCAGCCATTTTGTGGCTGCGCCAGGCCCGTAGCCAGGATTTTGTAATTCAGGGGGCTTTTAAATAAGTCAGGGGGCACTGACATCACAAAATAAAAAAAAATTAAAAAACTAACTTTTGTACCATTCGCACTCTGCTTGCCTACATGGAGAAGCAAGCCACCCTTGGTGAAGGGGAAGGGGCAGTGGTGGGGAGTCCTCCAGGTGGCCCAGAGAGTTGGAAGTCCTCTGGGTGGCCCAGAGAGCCGGGGGCCTGGATGGAAGTCAAGGGGCCTTGGCAGGAAGTCAGGGGGCCAGGCCCCGAAATGCCCCACTGTAACTATGGTCCTGGGCTGCGCCCACCATGCTGTGTCAGAATTCCAAAGGTGCCGGCAGGCTCAAAAAGTTTGGAAGGTCCCCAGGTTGACTGGAAGCAGAAAGCAACACAAACGGAGACATTGGGTTAGATTCACTCAGCTGGCAAGTTCCACCGATGCCTCCTTTCTGTGCAGACTCCCCCACCATGACATTCTTCAGGGTCCTCTAACCCCTTAGAAGCAGCATTTTGTGCAGATTGGGGGGCTGAAGGGGGGCGGGGATGCAGGAAAGTTCCATTCTGCCACTGGAAAATTTAGTCTGGATACAACCCTTGGTGACATGTCTATTCAGAGTCCAGTGCTATAGGAAATCTGGACTAGCTATCCTTGCAAGGTGGACAAAAAAGGATGCATTCTGATCAGATACTGAGCAGGTATTTCCCATTAGTTTACTTTCAACGCCTGGGAAATTATATGCCGCCTATTTTAAACTGTGTCACTGGATGAGAAATTTTTCTGTAATTAGCCCAGAACAAATTGGTTTTCAGGAAGGTTTCTCTACGCTCCTTCATGCTTATACTCTTTCCTTTTGGGCAGATAAACATATTTCTCTTAGTAGAAAGCTACATGCCACTTTCATTGATTTGTGTGCTGCATTCGATTCAATTTCTCACTCACGTCTATGGAGCAAATTGGAACAGTTATATATGCCACCAAGACTATTTTTAATTAAATCTCTATTTTCCATTTTTTGTTCAGGTTAGATGCCTATTATTGGAACCTATTCAGGGCTGTCAGATCTTACCTGGCTGCTGGCAGAGGGGAGGGGTCCTGGTCCGTCTCCAGGGCTTCTTTGGAAGTGACCCGGTGGTGATGTCATCATGCAGGGCATGTTGTAGGGGACACTCTATCATTCAAGGAAAAACTCTATGGTAAACAGAGAATTTTTTCTTGAGTGATAGAGGATACCCCACAACATGCTCTGCATGATGACGTCACCTCTGGGTGATGTCATTGAGCTGGATGCATTGGCAGGGACAGGGTGCTTTGGGGGTGGGGATCCCCCTACCGGCTGGATTGGGGCTGGCGGATCTGGGGACCCGAAAGCGGGCAAACCCCCACCCCCGCCAGGGGAATGGCAGCCCTAAATCTATTCCAATCTAATTCCAGTAACGAAAGGAGTCCGAGAGGGCTGTATTTTGGCCCCAGATCTTTTAACTCTGTATTTACACTATCTCCCTCTCAAGTGAAATCACAGTTAACTTCCATCTTCCTAAGCTGAATGCTCATCATCTGCCAATTTTATTGAATGCCGATGACGCTGTGCTATTATTTTGTACAAGAGTAGGGTTGGACCGTATACTTTGTGCTATGGCAATTTTTTGCCATGATAACCAGTTGGCTATTAAATATAGTAAATCAAAGATTTTAGTTTTCCAGAAAGAAGGTACATATCGAAAAGACAGTCAGCCTTGGATAATTAAAGGGCATTTGACTGAGCAAATGCATTCATTTTACAGCTTCCAATTCCAGGTCTACTCAGGACTTCCATGTGTTATACCTTTTGGCTGGCAATGACCGGCAAGTTACTTTGTCTGTGGTAAAGTTTATCTTTTGCGCCCTTAGAAACAGACAGGCACATGTTAAAAATATCTCTGAGGCTGTTCTATTAGTTTCGCCAAGGTACTTTGGGGCACATAGGTGCTGTGATTTTAAAACAGGAACAGATATTCCCCAAATGGAAGCCCCTCATAAATTCTTCTAAGCCTCTGCTTGGGCAGCAGCCTGGTCCGCGGGCTCTCCTGGTCCTTTATGACCTGCCCCTCCTTGTCTTCTCTGCTCCTCCCGGGCTCCCTGCTAGGAGTTCCCAGCCTCTCTTTCTGAACTCCACTCCCCCTTCTCCGGGACACAAAGTGTTGCATTGGGTCTGGGAAATCCAGGTTTGAATCCCCACTTGTGCCATGGATACCTGTTGGGGGACCTTGGGCCAGTCACACATTCTTTTTTTTTTTAGAAGAAATTTTTATTGGTTTCATAGAGAAAACAGACAGAAAAAAATAAATAAGATAAAGAAACAGAAAACAGAATCTATACTCATATAACAATTTGGTTAACATAGATCCATAGAATCAGGGCCTTTTAGGCCGTCTATACAGATTGTATCTTATGACTTAAGTTCTCCTAAATAGATTTTAGGATCTCGCCCATTTTCTATCAAAGTCAATCTCTGGTTTTTCATGTAATTGTAAGGTTAATTTGTCCATCTCTGCTGCATCCAAAAGTCTGAAAATTAATTCTTCCTTTGTGGGTATCTCTTCCTTAATACAAACAAAGCAAGGCTTCACTGGCTCCTATTAGATAAGAATGCAGAGATTACACATTCAGTTGCTGAGTTTTGTGCATTAATTCTTAGACTGTGGGAATTGCATTTTAAAAGTTCTTAAATTCAGATTTCTATTTTTGTATATTATGACTGTTTTTTCTCTCCCTCACATATTATGCTTACTCTGTATGTTGGTCTTAAGACTGTAATAATATGGACAGAGGTTTGTGACATTGTACAGGAGGCAGCAAACACCGCCATCCCAAAGAAAAAGAAATGCAAGAAAGCAAAGTGGCTGTCTGATGAGGCTTTACACATAGAAAGAAGGAAAGCAAAAGTCAAAGGTGAAAAGGAAAGATTTACCCAACTGAATGCAGATTTCCAGAGAACAGCAAGGAGAGATAAGGAGGCTTTCCTGAATGATCAATGCAAAGTAATAGAGGAAAACAATAGATTGGGAAGGACTAGAGATCTCTTCAAGAAAATTGGAGAAATCAAGGGAACGTTCCATGCAAAGCTGGCCATGATAAAGAACAAAAATGGTAGGGACCTAACAGAAGCAGAAGAGATTAGGAAAAGATGGCAAGAATACACAGAAGAACTATACAAGAAGGACCTCAATGTCCTTGACCACCACGACGGTGTAATCACTGACCTTGAGCCAGACATCCTGGAAAGCGAAGTTAAATGGCCTTAGAAAGCATTACTAACAACAAAGCTAGCGGAGGTGATGGTAACCCAGCTGAACTATTCAAAGCCTTAAAAGAAGATGCTGTTAAAGTGCTGCACTCAATTTGCCAACAAATTTGGAAAACACAACAGTGGCCACAGGATTGGAAAAGGTCAGTATACATTCCAATCCCAAAGAAGGGCAATGTCAAGGAATGTTCAAACTATCGCACAATTGCACTCATTTCACACGCTAGCAAGGTCATGCTAAAGATCCTACAAGCTAGGCTCCAACAGTACGTGGATAGAGAACTGCCAGAAGTACAAGCTGGGTTTCGAAGAGGTAGAGGAATGAGAGATCAAATTGCCAACATTCGCTGGATTATGGAGAAAGCAAGACAGTACCAGAAAAACATCTACTTCTGCTTCATTGACTATGTTAAAGCCTTTGATTGTGTGGATCACAACAAACTATGGCAGGTTCTTAAAGAGATGGGAGTACCAGACCACCTCACTTGTCTCCTGAGAAACCTATATAAGGGTCAAGAAGCAATAGTTAGAACTGGATATGGAACAACTGATTGGTTTAGCATAGGAAAAGTAGTACGACAAGGATATATATTGTCACTTTGCTTATTTAATTTATATGCAGAGTACATCGTGCAAAATGCTGCCCTGGATGAATCACAAGATGGAGTTAAGATTGCTGGGGAAAAGATCAATAACCTCAGATATGCAGATGATACCACTCTGATGGCAGAAAGTGAAGAGGACCTCAAGAGCCTCTTGCTCAGGGTCAAAGAGGAGAGCACAAAAGTGGGCTTGAAGCTCAACATCAAAAAAACTAAGATCATAGCATCTGGCCCCATCACTCCTTGGCAAATAGAAGGGGAAGTCGTAGAAGTAGAGACAGACTTCACGTTCCTGGGATCCCAGATCACTGCAGACGGTGACTGCAGCCATGAAATTAAAAGATGCCTGCTCCTTGGGAGGAAAGTGATGGCAAACCTAAACAGCATGATAAAAAGCAGAGACTTCACCCTGCCAACAAAAGTCTGCATGGTCAAAGCAATGTTATTCCCAGTAGTAATGTATGGCTTTGAGAGTTGGACTATAAGGAAGGCCGAGCGCTGAAGAATAGATTCTTTTGAACTATGGTGCTGGAGAAGACTCTTGAGAGTCCCTTGGACTGCAAGGAGATCAGATCATTCAATCCTAAAAAGAAATCAACCCTGACTGTTCCCTGGAAGGCCAGATCCTGAAGATGAAGCTCAAATACTTTGGCCACCAAATGAGAAGGGAGCACTCACTGGAGAAGACCCTGATGATGGGAAAGATTGAAGGTCAAAGAAGAAGGAGACGTCAAAGGATGAGATGGTTAGACAGTGTCATCGATGCAACGAACATGAAATTGAGCAAACTTCAGAGGACAGCGGAAGACAGGAGGGCCCAGCGTGATCTGGTCCATGGGGATTGTGAAGAGTTGGACTCGACTGTGCGACTGTACAACAACAATAAACTATACTATACTATACTATACTATACTATACTATACTATACTATACTATACTATACTATACTATACTATACTATACTATGCTACACAGACATGTTGAATTGGATCTTGACATTCTGGATGGAGCTGCTACAACTGGCAACTCTAAGCAGCACTGGGGTGTGAGCACTGGGGTTTACCCAATCCCAGGTTTAAGAAAGCACTTGATGCGTCTGTGCAGATATAGGCTATATGTTCCCTTGTAGCCCGCCCTTATTATTCAGTGCAAAGGAAGGTACTGAGCTGCACTGTCTATCAAGTTGTGCTCTCGTAACAGATTAGAATAGCAGATCAAACTCATGGCTGGAACCAGCAACAACAAGTAACTGATCTGGCAGCCCTGAAGAGATCCAGACAGAGCCCACCTGTGCTGCGACCCTCCTGTTTGGGGCTGCAGAAGGATCCAAAGAGAGCCACCCCTGATTTTCACTCCTGCTGCGGATCAAGGCAAAGCCGTGTTTTCGGCTTCCTGGATGTGGGTGAGCATAACAGAACAAAGTGAAAATAGCCTCCTGTCGGGACCAGCCAGGACAATGATCAGTCTTTTGAAAAAGTGATGCTGGAATCAATGCTATTGATTTCCGCCTTATGCTTTACTTTCCGTTCCAAGACACCGTGATGTGTATTTCAACCAGGGAGACAGGCAGTGCTGCCTGACACAGTGACATTGGAATTTATGATTAACTCGAGGCTTGCTATTGACTGTTGACTAATGAGATCAACGCAGAATGTCGCTGAGCAGAGGCTCTCTCGTCCCCGTCCCCCCCCCCGTTTCACAGCTCCTTGTTTCCTCAACAGTTCCCAGAGCGGCCACTACAAGAGAAGTCCCTGGAGCCTTCAGGGCTGCACCCAGACCTTGCACCAAAATGAGATTAGCTGCTACAGGAACATGTCTCTGGAGTCTCTAAGCTATCCCTCCTGCTCTTGTGGGCAGCTCACAAATTGAAGAATTTCTGGTTCTCAGCAAACCAGTGGGATGGGATGGGAAGTGATGGTTTGCTGTCCTGCCTACAAACTTTGGTCTTATGCTGGTTTGGCTACCTGACTTGCAGGCAAGAGAACAAATGGCAGTTTTCCTTTTATTCAGTTGGGATGTCATGGAAAATGGTGGTCTTTTGGGATCTAGGGAGCACTCCATCTTGAAGCTGCACACAAAAGAAGGAGAGGGCATGATCCTGAGAACTTCCTATTGCTCCTTCCATAATGGCAAACCAGGGCTTCCTGGTATAGCTGAACACAGTCACTGATTTAGTAAGAGCTGCTCACAAGTATCAAAACTAAGCCAGGTACAGGAGGAATGTGAGAGCTCCCAGACTAGCTGTAAAGCAGTGCCAGCACCACTTTCCCCCCCAGCCAGCAGGCCACAGCCCTGTTAACAATCTGTTGCCTCTTTTTTACTAGATGGTAAGCTCCTTTCCTGGCTCTACTGCAGTGCCCAGTTTATTAGTCCCTGTGGCACACATGGACTTGGCATGTTTTCTTTAAGTACAAGATAAACTTGATAGAGTGGTGCTGTAGAAACAACACAGCCGGTCTGTGGTAGCTCTGCATTAGCGAAGCTCTTTAAATCACACTCAACTCAGAGCTCTCTTACGAGATGCTGCCAGTCCTGCTGCAAGTCTGAAGCTAGTGAAGCTGACTACATGTTGGAGGTTGATGTCCGATTTTGTATTGAATTGTTGCGAGTAGCTGCAAGTAATGCTTTTAGCAATGTTATACTTACTTACATTGTGTTTACACTGTATGACTTGTATTTTCTGTTGATACAGACTGTTCCCAATGCATGTTAGTAAGAGTATGAAAACCATAGCAGCTTAAAGGGGTAAGCTGTTGGTTAGATTTACACATTGACCTTGCGATTTCTTTGTATGGCTTTCCTTTTCTTAATATGTATTTTATTATAGAACACCCTGATGAAGGATGAACTTTGAAACGTTGTTATCAAACATCTGGACACAACATTGAATTATTTAGCAGTTCTCCATTGTTGTATCATTTAGTAGTTCTCCATTGTTCATACATTGTAGCACATACCAGTTCTCTATTGGTTACATGTACTTTTTCATTGTAGCTACTTTGTATACATTATTCTCTATTAGATGCTCTTCAGCTTTTTGGCAAGTTGTAGCTGGTGTGTTTGTTAACTACACTTGTTTTTGCCTTTTATTATCATTATATAATAGTGTAGTGAACATTATTATTGAAGACATGTAAATTAGGGCATGGTACCAGACCGAGAATGACTCCCTCAGGCCTCTGCCAGGGGAACCAGCTGAACAGCACCAATATGTTGCCGATGATGATGGTGGTGGTGGTGGTGGTGGTGGTGCTGTGTGTGTTTTTTTAACCACTGTTCCTCTGGAGAGACGAATTCTGGGCTTCTCCTGAACCATTCTTAACGGGTGGGAAGGTTGGAGCGAACTGCTGCCAAGCCAGGCCTACTTCAGGACAAGACAGTCCCACCAGTGGCTCTCTTCCCGCCTCTTCCCCCCTACAGGACCATGCTCCCCACTGTCATTTCCATGTTGAAGTCTTCCACCAAACATCTAGTGTGGCCCACGGAAAGTCTCCTTTGCCGCCTAATACAAATAAACGTGAAGAATCCCACCACACGTCTAGGGATGGCGGTGGGCCACAGATCATCAACTCTCACGACTAGTGCAACGTGCCCCAGATTTCTTGCCCTCCAGGCCCCAGTTCGGAGGAGTCCTGTAAAAGCACTCCAGGGTTTCCTCCACGTGGAAACAGTTTAACCCTTATTAAGCTAAAAGGCGTATGCTCCAAAATGCTAAGGCTGGGCCTAGACGTCCTGAAGGACATATGGCTGCTGCCCTCTCTCCCCTATAATGTCTAGCAATAAATAATCTGTGACAAGATCTCACTGTGCACCAAGTTTCCTCCTCTGTTAGGACTCCATCCCGTGGGAGACCTTACTTAGAGGCCATCAGAGCATGGTTAGATTGTTTCCCCTCAACAAAGATGGTGTCCCAGCCTTAGCCAATAAGCCCCGTTCCTGCCTAGCACCAGCACTGAGTCATACAGGAACAAGACTGGGCCTTGGAACACAACTAAACTGTGAACTTGAATCTGAACAGGGAGGGCAATCCCCCTCGAACACAGTGAGCCGATTCCACCGATTGCTGATCAGCACTTGCTGCCTCTCCGCTGAACTGAATTTCAGTTTGCCCTCAACCCGCTTATCATTGATTCCAGACGTTCCTTTTCATAACTTAATTCTATAGCCTCCCTAGAATTAGATGAAAAGGAGGGACAGCGTTGGGTACCACCAGCATATGGATGGCACCTCATTCCCAAATCTACGGTGGTAGCTGGAGATCTCCTGCGATTACAAGTGGCTGCTTTGGAAGGTGGACTCTAGGGCATTATACCCTGCTGAGGTCCCTCCCCTCCCCTCCCCTCCCCAAACCCCACCCTCCTCAGGCTCTATCCCCAAACTCTCCAGGAATTTCCCAACCCAGAGCTGGCAGCCCTATTTGAAGTGCAAGGGGCAAGGCAATCTAACCACTGGGCTGGATCCTACAGAGGATCTCTGTGGATTGAACTGGGGGGGATTGATTCCTCCTCCTACAGGAGACCCCTGTTCCTGGGTATCCCCTTTCTCTCAGAAGCAGTATGGGGGGGGCTGCCACACTGGGGAGTGGCAAAGGAGTTGTGTGTCTTGAACTGAAAGGCCATCTGTCTGTGGAAATCCTCCATGGGGTCCGACTAGAGATATGAAGGCTTGGGGGGGAAATGAATGAAATGTTAAAAAGCGCTTTCCCCATAAGCTCTTACAGAAAATGAACGTATTTATACTTTTACATTCCATAAATATGCCAGATAGTACAATTTTATATACTGAGCTATAAATTATGCATTTTTTTGTTGCTCAATCAGTAAAAGAAATTTTGGTTTGATACGAAAGTATTGCATATATTTCAATTTCCCCCCAAATTTCCACAAAACCAAACCAAGCCAAACTCATGGATTCAAAATTTCTGGACGTTTCACATCTCTAGATCCAACCCACTGCAAAGAGCCCTTTCCCCTTCCTCACAGATCCAAGTTGTTTTACAGTGGCTGGGACCCAGGGATATGCCAGCGGAAACATGAACAGACTTTGTGTTGATCCACATGTGCAAGACCTGGGGTGGCATGTTAATGCTTTCTTCCCTATACATTCAGGTTCCCAGAAACTGGTTGTACAACATCACATGCAAGGGGAAATGCAAGTGGAGATACAGTAAGTCTGACTTCGCATAAGCAGCCACCATGGTCTTTTCCTTGGGTTTCCACTTGGGAAAACAGAAATCACATGAAGCTGCCTTATAGTGTATCAGACCATTCATCCACCAAAGTCAGTATTGCCTCCTCAACCTGGCAGCAGCTCTCCAAGGTCTCAGGCTGAGGTCTTTCACATCACCTCATGCTGGGTCCTTCCAACTGGAGGTGCCAAGGATTGAACCCGGGACCTTCTGCAGGCTGCTCTGCCACTGAGCTGCAGGCCCTCCATGGCTCAGCCCTATATCTTGGTTGCTTGGCCTCTTCAAGCCTCTTGGACAGTGAAGGTCTCCTTGCACGCAAGGAAAATGCCACCCTTAACAGAATGGGTCTACAGAATCCAAACCCAATAAAGAGAAAACAAACTATTTTGGTGTCGACAACGCACACATTTCTCAGGAGGCAGTGGCCTAGATGAAGCTGTGTTTTTTGTAAGTACTTCTATCAATTTTTTTAAAATGCTAGAACTTTTATTTGTGTATTTTATTTAAAGTTAATCAAAAAGCTGCTGTCTGATTCATCAAGGAACTTTAGAGTCATTCAAAATGATTTAAATGGATTCATCTAGCCAAACAATGCAGCCCTTAATAATAGGAAAGTCTTTAGCAGAACAAAATCTAACTAAGCAGATAAAAGCAAGAAGCATTCCCCGCCGCCCTCAGCCGGCTAAGTAGGGCAGCCCTGATTACGAAGGCTTTCACAGCATTCCCGAAAGACCCTTCACCCGGGGGATGAAGAAGGTCCATGCAGTCTGGCAGCAGAGAATGATGGATTAGGACTGAGAAGGCCCTTCAACTCCCACCTCTGTTATAAAGCTCACCGTGTAAGTATTTCTTTGTTTATTTAAAACATTTATTAG
This sequence comes from Gekko gecko, assembly GCA_029375565.1. Taxonomy (NCBI): domain Eukaryota; kingdom Metazoa; phylum Chordata; class Lepidosauria; order Squamata; family Gekkonidae; genus Gekko; species Gekko gecko. The sequence goes on along the minus strand of JAPDNY010000012.1, from coordinate 1,380,297 downwards.
CCACCTTTCTTCTTTCAAGACAGCTTATAGTATAGATAAAAACATAAAAACAAAACCCGAAATTTAAAATCACAATTTAGGACTGCTAGTAACTTAATCTAATGCAGTCCTAAATTTGCCTCCTGAAGATCAACAGTGAGGGCACCAGGCACACCTCCCAGAGGAAGCTGTTCCATAATTGTGGGGCTGCCACTAACAAGGTCTGTCAGATGAGATCTTAATTCCCAGGCAAGAATGTCTGGGGCAAGACAGTAACCTTGGGCTACTTGTCCTCTCTGAGGGTTGTGGAGAGCACAAAACGGATCTGGTGGAAAACCTGAGCTCCTTACAGCAAAGGCCAGAGAGAGTTCAAGAGATTTCCCTCCCTTTCACATTCCATTAATGTGGGGCTGCTGGGCTCTGAGAACACCTGCCCCATGTGCAAGCAACCCCTCCCCACGAGACGCCCAAGTACCTGTGGTCCTGGGCAGTGTACTTCAGCAGTTCTGCCAACTGTAAGGGATATTTGCAGATCTTCTGCACAGGGGTCAGAAGGAACCCATCAATGGCGATGTCAATCATCTGCTGCAAGAGACGGCACGCTTCAAAGAAGTGCTGGTACCGGCCATCTTTCATCAGCTTGGAGAGTTCCATGCAAGCATCCAAGTGATTGTTACAGTACTCGGAATAGATCCAGAAGCCGTCTTGCTGCAAGGGGGGGTAAGTCAGAAGGGGCAGAGAGAGAAAGAGAAAGAGCACATGTGACACAAGCCATGAAGCACCAGCAGCCCAGCTCTGTAGCACCACCAAGGAATCAAACAGCTGCCTCTGTATAGGGGACGGCCTCTGAAAAGGTTCCGGAGGCTTCAACTGCTCTACAGTGCAGTGGCCAGGCTACTGTTGGTGACAGGACGCAAAGATCTGAGCTGGCTCCCCCTGAAGAGGAGCCATGGCGCAGTGGTAGAGCACCTGCCTGGCATGCAGAAGGTCCCAGGTTCAATCCCTGGCATTTCCAGATAAATGGACCAGACAGTAGGTGACGGGAAAGACCTCTGCCTGAGACCCCGGAGAGCTGCTGCCAGTCTGAACAGACAATCCTGACCGAGGGTCTCATACAGTTTAAGGCAGATTCACGTGTTCCATCTATTGCTTCTGGGAACAATTCAAGTATCTGGTTCTGAGCTTTAAAGCCCTAAATGACTTGCAGCCAGAGGACTCGAAGGATCACCAGTTAAGACACTCGTCCTCACAAGCCCTGCTGTCTGCGCCCTCCTCTGTAGGGGTCAGATGGGCGGAAACCAGAGACAGGGAATTTTTAGTGCAGGCAACTCAAGTTTCAAAAGCCCTCCAACTTGAGGACTGCCCAGCATCTGCCTTACTGTCTCTCAGGCACCAGGCCCAAACAATTCATTTCACCCTAGCTTTTAACTCAGGGGTACAGTCGGCTTCTAAGCCTGAGGGTAATTTATGGTTTTTATGTTTTTTTTAAAAAAAACTATAATTATTTAGTTATTGCTTTTATGATTTCATTGTATTATTTTACCTTGGGTACTTCAAGTAGATCTCAAGAGATGGCATAAAAATGTTCTAAATATAAGCTAAAACTGGAGACAGTGTGGATTACGCTCACACACCTGCCTTCCAGGGATATGGCCAATCTGATCCTTTAAATAAGGTTAGAGGACACAATCACATTTTATGGCAGTAAATTCCACTACATTGTGCTAGGTAAAGAAGAGAATTTCACTTGGGAAATTTCAGGCATTTCTGCCAGTGCTGAAGAGATCAAAGCATGTAAGCAACTGAAACAAGGAAGTTATTTCCAGAATGTCTTCTTTTACAACACAATGATACATAACTCTAGTGTGTTTCCTGTGACTTGGTAGCAATACTTTAAAATAAAACCCCTTGAATTTTCCCCTGCATTCTAGAGTGCCAGATTACTTTGCCCATATTTCCAAAATGGAATTGAGGCATCAGGAATCCCCTTTTTTAATTTCTGGGTTTTGAGCAGGGCACTGTGCCAGTGAGGTTTTCCACAACTACCTGTTCATTCAGGTCCTTTGTGTCTTTTTTGCCTTCTCTCCACTTCCAATATCCATGTTCTCACTGACTGAACACTGCTAAACAAACAATCTTGCTGGGATTATACACTGGATTTGTTTTGTGCAGTGTGTAGAAGAGCATGCACGGATTGGTAAAACACAAGAATCTGCATGCGATTGTACATACAATCTCATCTGTTTTTAATCAATATTAATTGATCAATTAATTATTAATTGATCGATCAATTAATTAATTTATCAAAATTAATTTATCCCATATTAATTTTAGAACTTCCCCATGTTAAACTGGAATTGAGGGGTAGAATGCAGGGAGGGGTATTAAAGAGTAGGAATCAATTGACAGTTCTCACAATGGAGGGAAGTAAGCTGTGGGGTCCCACAATGATTGGTATCGGGGCTGGTACTATTTAATTTATCAGTGATCTGGACCTGGGGATGAGTAGCATAGTGGCCAACTTTGCAGATGACCCAGTTATTCAGGATGGTGAAAATCAAGTATGTCTATGAAGAGTTTCACAAGGACCTCCATAAACTGGATGAGTGGGCAACAATGTGGTAAATGAAGTTCAGTGTTGGTAAACGTAAGGTGACACACATTACGACAAAAATCCCAACTTCAAGGATAGGCTAATGGGGGTCTGAACTTGTTGAGGCTGAGAGGGAGAAAGATCTTGGGGTCATAGAGGATAGTTCAATGAAAGTCTCAACCCAGTGTGCAATGAAAAAGGCAAATGCTATGTTAGGGATTATTAGGAAAGGGATTGAAAATACAATGGCTGATTATTTTTTTTTTGCATGTGTGTGTGTGTGTCTGCACCTGGAAGTCATGTCGACTTTTGGTGGCTGACCCCTATTGGGGGCCTGGAGGATATTCAGAGAGGTGGCTGAACAAAGCCTGCTCTTGTCTTCCCAACTAGGTATTCCACAGAAGTCTCCCATCCAAGTATTAACCAGAGTTGGCCCTGCTTAGCTTCTGAGATCTGATGAGATCAGGCTTGCCTGGACTATCCAGGTCAGGGCAAACTGGCTCAAATTGTAATGCCCCTGTATAGATCTACAGTGTGGCCTCATTTGGAATACTGTGGTCACTGTATCGCTCTCTCTTTTTAAATAACATTTTATGTTTAACTAAGACAAACAAACATACACAAGTCAGGGGTTCTATTTCATCAATAAAGTATCTAGTTAAGTATCTCATACAATGTCTAAATATCTACTTTCTATACTCCACCTTATTTTTATGTATATTCTTTTGCAATTGATTTAAAATAAAGTTCCTGTTCCTTTCAAATTGGTTATATGTCAGTCTAATTTATAGGATCTTAAAAATTTGTATAGTCTCTCTTGTCCAAAGGATGTTGACCTTCCTTTCTTGGAAAGAAGTGCAATCTCACATATCCAGAAACTTTTAACCATTTTTGTAGGATTTCCTCTTCTTCATTCTCTGGTTTCTCCTCTTAAGTTTTAAAGTCTTAATTCTGTGTCTTTTCCCCTTGGATGTAAGGAAAATAACTTCTGAAAGCAGCCCTCAATAGTCAATTCTTTGAATTTATTTATTTATTTACTATTTATTTGATTTTTACCCTGCCCTCCCCGCCGAAACAGGCTCAGGACGACTTACACAAGGTAATGGTTTGAGGTTCTATATATTCTTTATTCTCCTCTCTCTGAAGGAAAATTTCATTTTCTGCTGTAAGGATTTCATCTCTTGTCATTCTTTCATATAATCTCACATTCAGTTCTCCAAGCATTTTGTTTCTTTTTGTATACGCTGAGTTCATTCTGTAGGCCATGTCATTTTGCTTGCAGACTTCATCTGTATTTTCTGTATCCCTCTCGCTCACAAAGATGTATGCCCTGTCAGTTTGTTCTTTCAGCTGGTTGATCTTCTGCTGTAGAAGCAAGTCTATCTTAGATTGCAGAGAGTCCAGAGCCATTTCCACAGCTTTTTCTACTATTGGAGTGACTGTTTCTTGTAAAAAATTTGGAGATTGGAGCAACCATTACTGTTAGAACATTTTTTCCTTCTTCTACTCCAGCCACTTTAAAATACTGAGTTAAAAACAGAGAATCTCTCCAGCTCTTTGTCAATAAAATCTCTACAATCACAGAGCTTTCTATGCTTACCCAATTACATTAAAAACACGAAGGTTCCCAGGCAAGGCAGACAGTCTTACCATTTAGTTGTAATACAGACTCATCAGTTGTTTACAAGGAACTCAGAACATAATATACTTTACAATTTTCAACAAACAGCAAAAGTGCACACAATAAAGAAATTACGTAGTGGAAGTTAAACATATATGCTTAATAATTCATTAATTCTTCCTTCTTGATTTTAGTTTATGGTCCAGATAACAAGATGTAGATATTTATAATCCAAATTACATGTCTTTCTATGAATCCTTATGGCTCAGTTATAATTCCAGGGAAAATAGGTTTCTATTTCAATAGTATAGAGTCTGATGCTTGTTACAGTATTCCAAAGATTTATAATCCACGATATGGTTTTGTAATCCAAAATATAATAATATCACATTTATAACTCTGTTTCACAGTTTTCTTCAGACATCGTCCTTTTCTTCTTTAGCTCAGTAGAATTATTAAGAAAGTCCCTTTCTCTTCTTTTGATAGCTGCTTTCGAGAAGTGGGGGGGGGAGGAAGATTCTTCACCCCTCCCTTTCTTTTCCTCCTTACAAACGATTTAAAGGACTTAATCAGTGGAAAAGTTCCTAGTAATGTTGCAGTTAAGGTTACTTATGGTGATTTATCTTCTTGTATTGTTATGTTGAGATGTTCTGTTTCCCCCTTGCCCCAGGAGTCACAACTTCACATCCATGCCTGCCATGGATGCTCTCACTGAGATCTTGCTGGAGGCGGTCTCGGACTTCCATCTGCTTGCTGCGGCTCGCAGGGAGTCTGAGTCAAGCCCCTTGCCATGAGCTCCTCTTTGGAGAGCTCATTGGCGTTCGGGAGCCCCCAAACTCCTCTTAAGGATCCAGTGACCCAGTGGCTTCACGAGAGCAAGTCCCTGAGCTGACCATTCTCATCACGCCGAAAACTGGAAGACATCACCGTATCTCAAAAAGGATATCGCAGAGCTGGAAAAAGTAGAGAGGAGGGCAGCTGAGATGACTGGGGGTAGAAGTGTCTTCCCTCTGAGGAAAGGCTGAAGAGCCTGGGACTTTCCAGTTTGGGACAGGGACCACTAAGGAGGGAGGGACAGGATAAGAGGCTTATAAATTATGCACGGAGTAGAGCGAGTTGACAAAGAGAACTCATGGGCATCCAATGAAGCTGATGGGTGGTAGGTTCAGGACAGACAAAAAGAAATACAACTTTACACTGAGAGTGATTGAAATGTGGAACTCATAGCCAGAGGATGTAATGATAGTCACAGGAATAAACAGCTTTAAAAGAGGATTAGATACTCATGGAGGATAAGTCTATCAGTGGCTACTGGCTATGGTAACTAAAGGGAACCTCCATATTCAGAGGCAGGCAACCTCTGAATCCCAGAGCCAGGAGGGGAAGACCTCAGCCTCTATGCCGTGTTGTTGGCCCTCCAGAAGAACTGGTTGGCCACAGTGTGAGGCAAGATGCTTGACTAGATGAACCCTTGGGTTGATCCAGCAGGACTCTCCTTTTGTTCTTAAAAGGACTGAATGAGGACAACATACTCAACTGTAAAGTTTAGTCACATGGAGAGGAGTCTTTGATATAATCAGTGTGAGTTTGATCTTGTCTCTAAGCACAAGTTAAAGGCCCTTGGAGACCAATAGGATGAAAAGAAATGGTGGCTCTAGTCCTTTCCCCAACGCTGTTTTTCTCCCCACCTTCACAACAATCATGGGCACCATCTCTGCCGGTGGGTTGGGATAACACTGCTTTTCCAGAACTGGCTCCAGATCCCCCACGGCCTCTAAGCCTGGAGAAGAAAGCAAGGGATACTTCTTCTTCTCCGACCCCAGAAGCTGCAGCAACGGAAACAGGTGGAGAATGTGGGCCAGTTTAAGCCCTGTAATATCCTGGAGAGGAGAACGCGGGGCAGGGGGGAATGCAGCAGTCATTTAGATCCTTTCCATAATTCCTCACAGGTCCCCACCACCACCACCACCACCACCGTTTCAGAGGGAAGACATGTTGGTCTGCAGTAGAACAGCTAGACTGAGGGCCAGTTTGCTGTAGCGGTTAGGAGCGCAGACTGTGATCTGGAAGAACTGGGTTTGATTCCCCACTCCTCCATTTGCAGCTGCTGGTGTGGCCTTGGGTCAGTCATAAATTCTTTCAGAGCTGTTCTCACAAGGGCAGTTCTCAAGAGAGCTCTCAACCCCTCCGACCTCACAGGGTGTCTGTTGTGGGGAGGAGAAGGGAAGGGAAAGGAGATTGATTTGTAAGCTGCTCTGAGACTCCTTCAGGTAGTGAAGGGTGGGTTATAAATCCAGTCTCTTCCTCCTCCTCCTCCTCTTCTCCTTCTCCTTCAGTAGCACCTTAAAGATCGATAAGAGTTTATGGGTATGAGCTTTTGAGAGTATCTGGTGAAAGGAGTGTCGACTCTTGGAAGCTCCTGCCCCGAAGGTGCTCCCAGACTTGAATTGTCGTCATTGTCGTCTCTTGTTTCAACATGAAAACTGATGGGAGCTTGCATGAAGTCCCCAGCTGGGCCTCCTCCATGCACCGATCAGACCCACCAATGTCCCAAGTCTATTTTCCGTGCAATCTAAATGGTAAACTCTCACTGGAAAAGTGAGGCTCTCTCTTTGGACAACAGGAGGATTATCTGGCTGACCTTTCAAAACACTCCGACCCGGTGGCGGCGGCGGCGGCAGCACGAGACCTGCCCTTCTGTTACCCCTGTAGCTTCCCTTCCCTCCCCCCACCCCACTTTTTTTCCTTAGGTAATTCTGCAGAGAACATTTCTGTACCCTGTTATTCTGAAAACTGACAGCTGAAATTTAACTTCCTGACCTTTGTGGCACCAGCCCAGCTTGGAGCAAAGCCATCGCATCCCAGATGGATGATGACAGGTCCCAGTTCTGTTTGTTTCTTCTGCATTTTGAAAAGACTGCTCTCATCACTACGGCCTGAGCTATTCTATAGACAGGGGAGGAACGCCGCTATTAGGATCTTCAACCTTAAACAGAGACGCACCAAACAACAGGGAGCAGCGGATCCCAGGCACTCAGAGAGAAGCTGCTGTCAGTGGTTCTAATGGTGTCCTCTTCTGTTGAAGTTTCATTAGCATCCACAATGTGATTCTCTAATAGCAGCTGAAGTGTTGCCGGTGTGAAACGTAGCTCAGCCGAGCAGCAATTGAAAGTAATGTAGTTATGCATAAAAGGAGCCGGCATCCTAGAGAGCGGCTTCCTCTTACATAAGTGCCAAGATAGTATTTTATTCTCCCTCAAGGCAAAGCTAAAAAAGCAAGGCTGCCTGATTTTCTTGGCATCTCCTGATGTATTTACGACACTGGCCAATTCATCAGCTCCAGTGCCCTGTGGGTTATGTAACAGGCAAAGAGGGGCAGGCTGAAGAGGGATCACTATCAGCGCAAACATCTTGCACACGGTGTATCAGTGTACAGCCAGTGGCATGGCTGGTCATGGCTACGCCTGGGGCAAGAATCCCGTCCTATATGCACCCCCTGCGACTGGCGAGCTGGTCCCCATGAGCCCTGAGCAGCAGCAGCAGCAGCAGCTGGGCCCCTCTCCCGGCCGGACAGGGGAAAAGACGACTGGGCCAGAAGTGATGTGCTGCCAGTGTCCAGAGGGCGGAAAGGGGCCAGCCAGTCAAGGGAGTGACAGGCCGGGGGCTAGGAATGTGAAGGGGGTTGAAGGAAGAAAAGAAAAGAGATTGGATTCACTCCCCGAAGGAGTCTCAGAGGAGCTTACCATCTCCTTTCCCTTCCCCTCCACACAACGGATACCCTGTGAGGCAGGTGGGGCTGAGTGAGCCCTTTCAAGAACTGCCCTTTCAAGAACAGCTCTGAGAAAACCTGTGACTGACCCAAGGTCACACCAGCAGCTGCATGTGGAGGACTGGGGGATCAAACCCAGTTCTCCCAGATTAGAGTCTGTGTTCCTAACCACTACACCAACCTGGCTCTTGGGCACCTTGGCAGTAGCTGGGGACGATGCCAGAACAAGGAGGGAGGCAGGACAGGTGGCAGGGGCCTAGGGAGGGCCAGAAGCAGATCTGGAGGCATGGGGGTTGCTGGAGAGGGGAGGCAGCTGGGCGACAGGGGAGCTCCAGGACTGCCTGCTAGCTGTGCTGTTAAGAGCCGGGGATGGGGGGGTGCTTGACAAAGCCCTGAGGCAATAGAACCCCCTGAGAGGGGAAAGGGAGCCCCTGGGTCCGTGGGGGAACATTGGGAGTCAGAGGGAACCTCATACGATAATCGTAAGTGGCTACATATCATGGGAAGGAACGGTGCACTGAAGGCTTCCTGCCCTGTGTCTTGTACAAAGGCATTTAATATAAATAAATGGCCAAGGAGCAGCCTGGGAGGGTCACCCAGTGTGTAACGACCAGGGATGCTAGTCTGAGGCCACACCTATAAGTGACACAACCATTTACAAGGACACAAACACTGTTGTTCACCCCAACCTCAATCTCCACCAACATGAAGTTCCCTAATCCAGGGGTGTTGAACTCACTTGTTATGAGGGCCGGATCTGACGTAAATGAGACCTTGCTGGGCCGGGGCCACGTGTGTCATAGAATGTAATGCCAGGGAGCGGAGATATAAACTTTATAAAGGACACAAACACAAAGGGTTTTTTTTAACTTAAAACAAAAACATGCTTAAAACATCAGCACTCTTGCAATATTTTGTTTATTTAACAGTGTCTGATAACTGACGCCTCTTGCTCTGAATTGCTGCATCAAAATGCCTGTGCGGTTGCAATCCTGAGTCTGCTGTTCAGGTGTGTATCTGTAAGCTGCAAAGCTACGATGATGCAGCAGCAGCAGAAGACAGCCAGTTCCACTGCGGGCCTGATAGAAGCCCTCTGGGGGCCTGATCTGGCCCCCGGGCCACATGTTTGACACCCCTGCCCTAATCCTTTTCCTACTCCTCCAGCTAGAAAATCTACAGCTTCCTGAGGAGGCGGGACTCTGGGCTAGTGATCCCACAGGCCGGTATTCTCAGGTGAATTGTGGAGCCCCTCCTGTTGGGTTGCAAACCCCTATGGAGCTGCCCCTTTTTGGGCTGCGCTTTTGGGAGGACCTTGTGCACAGAGGGCAAGGGCACAATTCCTCCTTGCCTCTCTTTACAGGCACGCTGAGAGGAGCAGCAGACCAGCAAAGATAAGTCACTGGGTGGGGAGAGGATTCTTCCAGGGTGCTCCCTAGTACTTGTCATGTGACTCCTAACCTCTCACTTGCTGGGTCTGCTGTCCATGGTCCCAGCCTGGACACCAGTGAAGTCATAACTCTGGCTTCTGCTCTTCCCGTCACATGACTCTGATGTCACTGGACTTCAGGCAACCTGGCTTCCAGGTCTGCAAGGGGTTGAAGACCACTGCTGTGCCATGTGGGAGGTCTATTTTTGGAATGTGCCCCCACATACAAGTCTCCCTGCATGAAGTATCTGGGAGTGGGCTATGCTTTACTTTTCTTCCTGGTGTTCAGGGGCGCTGTTTTAAAAAATAAATGTCCCAGAGCACTACAGTCTACAATGCTACAGCTGCAGTCCAAAGTTTTCTCGACTGGCATGCTGTCTTATTCTCTGTCACGCGTGGATCTACTGGAATGCTTATGTTTCAGCCAAGTTATCAGGGTCCAAGCTAGATGAAATATTGGGAGATCCAAGAAGGCAGAGAACAAAACAAAGAGGGCAAAACCTGGCAAAAGTAGGAGAAATGTTATGGTTCCATACATCAGTTTGGGGGATAGGGAAAAGGACCCCATTCTGATGTGGAACCTCAAATACAGCACCGAAGGAAAGGAGGTGGAGAGCTATTTAGCTATTGAAATATTTTAGCCCAATTTCCCTACATCTGCCAATATTTCACATTTGCACTGCCTTCTCAGGTGAACAAATCCATTCTCAGCTGAGATTACTGTGAAAGGTCCACTCCACTGGTGAGCAATCAGAGAGGCCCATCATTCACCGCTCTAATCACACAACGATGGCTGGTCTTCCACATGGCTCTGAAAGCACTTGACAGTTATTTTTACAATAATTCTTTGATTGCAAAAATTACAGCACATGGACACAGGGCTGCCCCGATTCGAACTTGACAGGGCTTATGCCATTGTGGGAGCTGGAGAAAGGTCCCTTCCAAAGTGCAAGGGCTATCAGTCCACACTGCTCCCCAACTGGACTTGCCAGGACACACAGCCAACACCTCTACATGACACTTACAAGGCTGTTGAGTCCACTGGTAGCTCTTGCAGGGTTCAAGAAGGCTACAAAGAACGAGGCCACAAAGAGAAGGGATGGTGCCTGGTTGATAAGGGGGTGGAAACTAGTGGGAAATGAGCAGAATAGACTGGCACTTGATGGATGCCAGGTGGCCAATCAAGAGAAGAGTCTGGCCACGTCCAGGGCTTCAGGGGTGGAGCCTGAGAGAAAGGGGATGGAGTTCATGGTAAAGCAACAAATGGTTGTTCCCGTCCCCCCATTCTGAACTCTCATCCTAACAATTTCTTCATCCCCCTGAATACACCTGCTGAAACTTCATAACGAACTCTGACAGCAAGTAACATTGTAAATATCAGTGTCAGCTAATTTTTTTTTTTGGCAACTGTGCTGCAAATGAAATTCAAAGTCGGAGATAGTGGCACCACCTGGATGCACACAATGGCTTTTGTGTATATGTGCAACATGGAACTCCAGCCTATGCCAAGGTTGCTGAGCAGCAAGCAGCCAACAAGCAGACACTTGATGGAAAAGAGGCAGGCAGGAGAGCCAGCCTGATTCCATGCCATGGGCATCATGGGCTCAGGTATTCCTGGCTACCTGGCTGCCAGGTATGGTATCCAGGCTGCAAATCCTTGGCCTCTATTATTTCAGGTCCTGTTTTTAAAAATAACATTCAATGACCCATTCAATACATTCTCTCATTACAGGAAACCCACATGGATGTTTTCCTTATTTTAGTTTCCTGGCTGGCTGTGATGCACACGAGTGTGTGTGTGTGTGTGTGAGAGAGAGAGGGGACAGACATACGATTCCCTCAAGATGAAGGAAATGGATGGTTTGGGGGCACAGACAGTGAGAAACAGCTCTGTCTGGGAACCACATTTTCAGCGTTTGGGCCAAAACATGCTGGCTTCCATATTCTTCTTAAGACAATAAAAGCAGCAGTCCAAAGCAGAGTTTACACCTTTCTAAGTCAATCGAAATCAATGGGTTTAGAAGGGCATAACTCTGCTTAGGGCTCCACTGCAAGAGCTGAAAAGCTATACAAGCATTAGCCTGGATTCAAGGCACTGAGCCTTCCAGGGCCTGAAACAGAATCTGTTTGGGCTCATCCAGTAAGTTTTGCCCTGGCCCCTTTCTGGAGCAAAAAGCTAAGTGAGTGACCTGAACCTCATTTGGATCTTGACCTGTACACACCTACACACCACTGCAGCGTGGGTTGCAATGCAAGGGAGCTGTTCTCATGGGCGCATGTTTGCACTGAGATTGATCGCCCCATGCCACAAAAACAATGAAGAAAGAGGCAGGATTGGACAGGTCCATTTTACACCTTGTCCCCCCCACACACCCGAAACACTTACGTGCTCCAAGAAGCACGGCCCAATTTCACTGAGATGCGGGTCCTCATTATTGTACTGCTTCTCCAAGTCCCTTACAAAGCCCATCTGAAACCTGTAGATGTCCTCAATGTTGCCGAAGATGATCTTCAACTGTTCATCACTGAACATATCTCTTCTCTTCCGACACTGCTTCAAATAACCCTGGAGGAGAGAGAGAGAGAGAAGGTTATGGTGAAAATATGATGCACACACAGTTCAGTTTACAAGAGGGCAGAAATGTATGAACTTTGGGGTTTGTTTTGAGAAAGACATGGTCACATGATGGTGCTTTCCCGTCTCTGTCTTCCAGTGGTTTTATCCCCCCTGTATTGTCCTACAAAGAGACTCACATACCAAACTCAGCCCTTCACTTCCTGGCCCGCGGCTTCTGGGTTTTGTCCTTGCTCAATGCACACCTCTTGCGAGCTGAAAGCCAGTCAGAGCGGGGCAAGCTCCTCCCACCTATTCCAAGGACTACCTTGCTGCTCCCTGTGAGGACGTGACAACTTCCTCCATGACTGGCAGGGCTGAGGAGACAGATGGCTAACTGAGAAGGCTGGAAGTGGTTGCGGGGACTGCTGGGGAGGAATCATGACTTTAAGAACCCAAAAGTTAAGGAAATCAGAATATAAGGATCCCATAGTTCTGTGTCTAAAACTGAAATATCAATATTATCAAATATACATGAATACACATGTATTTATTACAAATTCAGTAACAACAAATAGATGTCCAAGTGCCACGGGCAGTAGCTAGAACAGCTCTCTCATGGCTGCCACCACTCTGGCATGGGTCTCCTCAGGAGGGCCTAGAGAACCCACCTGATCCCTTTATACACTTCCTTTTCCAGCAGGTATCCCCTTATAAGTGGCGGAATGAGGCGTGAAGACCCAGACAGAGTAACAAACTGTTTCTATTAAAGAGAATTAATAACAACTATAATCCATTAACATATAGGGAAAATGAGCACAGTCAACCACAGTAGGTAAACCAGCAGAATAAGAAACCCTAAAGCGTCTGGCTATACCGTCCCCAGCCTTCTCTAGGTCTTTTGCCTCAGGCTGACTCAACCCCTATGGCTGAGGGACCCCTCCATCGGCAGCCGCTTCACACTGGCTCTGCTCCCTAGGTGTGAGCCCCCTCCCCCTTTGGGCAAGGCCTTTTATCTCTTCTTCTGAGGCACTACCCTCTACTATTCTACTGGTGTACGTTTTCCCGCCAAATCCCCTCTTAGCCAATCACAGGGTCCAAAGGTTGACCTGGGGAATGCAGGCCCTGATAGCTACTCTAGTACAGGCTTCCCTGGAAGCACTAGTCCTCCCTAGAGCCTGCAGGCCACACTGCTATAGGCCTAGGATCATGACACCAAGTAATAGTAGGGTTGCCAGCCTCCAGGTGGGGCCTAGAGATCTCCCGCTTTTACCACTGATCTCCAGCTGACAGAGATCAGCTCCCCGGAGAAAGTGGCTGCTTTGGAGGGTGGGCTCTATGGCATTCGACCCTGCTGAGGTGCCTCCCTTCCCCAAACCCCATTCTCTCCCAGATCCACCCCCAAAGTCTCCAGGTATTTTTCACCCCAGAGCTGACAACCTGAAGTAATAGCCTCAACTCAGATTAAAATCACACATTAATCCAAAAGATAGACACCACTGAGGAAGGCCAATTGGCTGAAATGCATTTGGTCAAAGTCAATAATGGCCTATCTTCTCTGAGGGAAAAGTTCGTCCCACAGGAACCAAAAAAGAGAAGTGTCTTCATCAAGAGAGACGGCCATTTTGGCAGTTTATTCTGTCAGGGATGTGGCCAGGCTGGCAGTGGGTGGGAAAGAGGAGCACACAAGTACTTTTGGGTGGTGGTTGATAGGCCAATGGCTGATGGAGCGCACAGCCAGTGGGAGAGCTGGAAAGTGCCAATATGTTAGGGCTTTTTTATGTATCAGATAAGCCATTTTCCCTTCCCTAAACTTAGTGGCAAGCTTCATCCTGGAGTGCTCTTTCCCCTGGCTGACAGAAGGGGCTATTTGCTATGGGATTTAGGCTGCAGTCCATCATTTTTGAGGTCTTTTAGCCACAGTAAATGCCTGTTGGGGAGGCTCACATTCCATATCACAGTGAGGATGCTTTTGCTAGTTTCTGATGCCTCACTTTTCCCTACTGCTCTCTGAAAGCTGAGCAGTTTCTGCAGGTTTTCCCCACTCCTTCTGAAACTGGCTCCACCTCAGTTTTGGTTAGAATCATAGCAGAGTTCTGTATTGATGGGGCCCACAAAGATATGGGGAGGAGAAGAATAAGTGCAGAACAGTATGGACCTAAAACAGGTGCTTAAAGTTATTTACTTGTGATAAATGTAAATGGTATTTAAGCTGCAAAGGGGATCCACACTAACAGCTGTCTGCTGCTCATGGATCCCCCGTGGTACAAACAAACAGCAGTGGTTTATAGCACTTCTGGGCAGGAACAGCAGGGCCTATGGGACTAGCTATGGCAGGGGTCCCCGACCTTTCAGAGCCTGTGGGCACCTTTGGAATCTTGAGAAGGATAGTGACAGCTACCCCAAAATGGCTGCCAGACCTTCCTCCTCACTCCTTCTGGGAAGAAAGAATGTCAGAGAGGGGATGGAACCACACACCGACTAAGGAAAGATCAGTCCTTGGTTGGAAACCCATATGTATATGTGTGTGAAGTGTTGTTGAGGTGCAGTCAACTTATGGTGACATCAGAAAAGGGCTTTCAAGGTCAGTGAGAAGCAGAGGTTTGTTGCCTTCCTCTGCACAGTCTTCTTTAGTGAACTCCCTTCCCAGTACTGACCCTGCTTAGCTTCTAAGATCTGACAAGATTGGGTTACACCATGCCGCCTTCCCTCCCCACATACATACATGGAGCTGCCTTATACTGAATGAACATTAGTCCACCACAGTCAGTACTGATTATTCACTTAGTAGCTCTCCAGGGTCTTGGGCAGAGGTCTTTGAACCCAGGACCTTCTGCGTGCAAAACAGAGGTTCTACCACTGATCCACAACCCCTCCCTTTTCACTGGAATGAGGGTATCCAACAACAAACCCTGCTAGGGTTGCCAGTCTCCAGGTAGTGGCTGGCGATCTCCCATTATTACAACTGGTCTCCAGGTTACAGAGATCAGTTTCCCTGGAGAAAATGGCTGTTTTGGAAGGTGGAGTCAAGGAGAACTATGTAAGCTCCTTTGGGTTCGTTTGGGGTGGGGGGGAGGCAAGGTGTAGATGAAGTAAACAAATTCCCAAGGGCCAAGTCTTTACATCTTGGCTCATTTTCAAGTGACCTTGGCTAATTTTAGTAGAAAAGAGCAAGAGTCCAGGGGCACCTTAAAGACTAACAAAATTTGTGGCCGGGGAGGAGCTGAAGAAGTGACTGCCGTGACTCATGAGAGCTCCTCCTCTGCCACAAATTTTGTTAGTCTTGAAGGTGCTCCCGGACGCTTGCTCTTGTCTACTGCTACAGATAGACTAACAGGGCTCCCCATCTTGGGTAATTTTATATTTTTATTTTATGTTATGTCATTGTAAAAAAAAAACCAACAACCACAACAAACAAGAAAGAATTCCCCCCCCTAAAAACACACACACAAAGCCAAAACCCAGGCCCTTTCAGAAAGTCAGTCCTGATGATGTCCTTGGGGGAGCAAAATCCCAAACCAAGGAAGTGTCATCCTCAGGAGGCGAAATATCTCTGCATTTGCAAGGGAATCCACAAAATTTTGGAGAAGGGCAGCAAGGTTTCTGATAAGGCTGGGGAGCCGGGCAATTTGCTAAGAAAGACAACCAGGCCCCTCACCTTTTCTGGTTACTCTTTGCCATCATGAGAGGCTAGATCAATCTGGTTTCTCAGATCCATTTCAGCACAAAGAGGAGTCAACCTATTTAGAGGGAGCCTGGGGTGATTAAGCTGTCTTCTCCAGCTCTCGGTGGGGAGGGAGGGGAGCCACATTGCTCAGATTGTGTTCACTTAATTTGGGCAAAATGAGTTTTTCTGAACCAGCAGCCGGCCCCGTCGCTTTGCAAATGGCAATGCTCGTTTCCAGTCTTCTCTGCTTTACAAAGACATCTGAAAAGATTTGCTGGCATTCCACCTTCTGGCAAGATTTCTCATTCGATTCCATTTGGGATAATAAAGAGCCTAGTAAGAAACTCCAGCAATACTGTGCAGGCTGGGGGAAACCGCAGCCCTTCCTTGTCATCAAACTCACTGAGATGGCCCTGGAGAGCCAGTTAAAAGAGCAGGTATGTCGGCCTGGTGCATTCCGACTTTCTCTTTACTATTAGGGGGGAAAAGTCATGAGTTGGAAAGGGAAAAGAGCCAACCGTGGTGGGACGCAGGTTCTTCTGTAGCACAGACCCTTGTGATTCAAATGACAAAGGCAAAAATTTAAACTGATTTGCTGATGTGCTGAAATCACCAGCCCCCACCTAGACATGGAAAAGGGGGGCTGAGCCCCCTCCCATTTCCTGCCCCTGGATCTTGCTTCTCAACAAAAGAAGACCACCCCTCATGGTATTGATTCTGCAGTGGATGCAAACAGGGTTGTGGATTTTTAAAGGAACTGGGGCAGAAGTTCTGAGCTGTGGTCTTTGAATTTGGACCCCATATGAAGAAGAGAAGCTCTGCCCTGAAGAGAAGGGATGAAGAGAAAGAGCTTCCAGGACCCAGCAAAGAAAAAAAAGAACTGCCCTCTTTCTCTTGGCAGTTCCTGAGGCCAAGCAGTTGCATCTGAAGACAGTGGCACAGACGCAGCTGTTTCAGTGGCCCAGCCAGAGACAAGAAGTGGCTGCATAAGAGGGAATCGGGGCTATGAATCAGGAAAATCAGGGCCTGGGCCTAGTTTTGTGAGTGACCATGGATTGCATATAAATAATAATTAAATGCCATCAAGTTGCAACCGACTTATGGCAAGTCCTCGTAGGGTTTTCAGAGCAGGAGATGGACAGGGGTGGTCTGGCCATTGCCTGCGTAGCAACCCTGGGCTCCCATGGTGGTCTCCCATCCCAGTGCTGACCACGGCCAACCCTGGGGTTGCCAGGACCTTCCTAGTCCCCAGTGGAGAACTTTGGGGGGTGTTTCTGGAGGGGGTGGGGACCGGTGCCCTGCATGCCTGTCCTCCAAGCAGGGAATTCACTGCCTGGAGTGCAGTCGCATGCCCTCTCCCCACTTCTTGCCAAAAGCATTCAAAGGGGCGCTTTTGGCAAGAAGCCGAGCCCATACGGGACTACACTCCAAGTGGCAAATTCATCACTTGGAATTCAGGAGCAACCTCCCCCACTTTGGCAAGAAGTAGGCGAGGGGGACCGAACTCCAAGCAGCAAATTCGGCACTTGGAGTTCAGGAGTGTGGCCAGCAGCTGCCCCTCTCCCCTGCTGCAAGATTTAAAGGGCCCTCTAGCTGGTTGGAGGGAAGGGAAATGGGTGGCCATTGGTGGTCGCTGTTGGGGGCAGGGCTTAGGGGGGCTTCCCCTGCTGGCCAGCTGGCCGACGGTGGGCAGGAGACCACCAAATCAGGGGATCTCCCACCCCCACCTCCACCTGGGTACTGGCATCCCTAGCTAACCTTGCTTAGCTTCCAAATGCTGACAAGCCCAAGCTAGTAAGGGCTAATCGAGCGGCTACATACTGCATACACCAGGAACCCATTCCCGGCACAGAAGGAAAGAAGCTTGTGCAGACTTGACCAGGATTACAATGCCTCTGGATTGATCCAGTATGGTAGAATTGCTGGAAGCCATTCTGATTTTTACCTTCCCAGCCCTCCAGTCCTTTTATCCAGTCCGCTGTTCTTGAACTGCAGCTGTTTAGGGCCTCAGCTTGCCCAGAAGCTGTAGCCAGATGTGGTGGATCCCCCACATCAGGGGTGTGCAAATGGCCCCATTCCACCACCATCCCTGCATTTTCCCACCTTTCTATACTTCAGCATTGCAAGTCTTGGATCATTTGCCTACCCAGAGTCTTGCTAACCCGCCAACTGACTATTTTCGGTTCCCCATTTCAAGCCCGTATCTGGCGAGCTGCTCTGTAATGAGATCAACTACTATATTTTAAGTCCCTATTGGAAAGACGGGCCAGTCTATTTCCCGTGCCTCATGCCAGGCTACTGCTGACATTTCCCCATTCACAGGGCAGGTCTGGCACCGGGCTAGGCTCTGTGGGCTTTGCGGGTTGTTCTTGTGAGCCTCTGCACTTCATCCACTTCATCTGATGGGGATCTGGGCTTCTTTGTTCGTCCCTGCGATGCCATTTCACGTCCATTTTTATGCCATTGCAACTGATGCCAAAATAACATTATAAACATTATATAAACAGGAACATTTCAGAAAATGGCTTGAAAGGAAAGGCTCATGCATTTGACTCGCGTAAGACAGAGACAAAAACAGAAACAGGGATTTTTGAGCCGAATCAGTCAGACGGCAACATTTGGCAGCATCAAGCCAGGGTCTCACGAGTATTTTCCAGACAAAGGAAAGACCAGCCAGCTAGAGAGCTTCATGCCCGGCAATTGCTCATTGTTGCATGTTCAGACACTCATCCGCAATGACAGTGGACGTGCAACTGTCGCTAGGGAAGTGGGAAATCACAAACATCTTCCCCAAAACAGGCTGGACTCCCTGAGCCATTCTGGGAGCACTTTCCTGGGAGTCAGGCCGCCCGAACAGACCTGAGTGGGATGCTGGGGATGCCCGCGGAGGATTTGCTCTTGAGGCCTGTGCTTGGCCTTTGACATCCCCCTGCGACTGTCCAAAAAGCAGAGGCTGCACAGCCAGTGGGGCCCTGGACGGCCTGATGCAGCTGGAGATCAGGGGAGGTTTCTCCCATGACCACCAAGCACTGCTGTGACGGAGAAAAGAGGCCTTCCCCAGCTGCTTTTCCCAACCCGAGATCCCCTTCAGTCCCAGCCTGGAGAAAGGGGGGAGGCACTTTTATTTTTTCTTACTTACTCCATCTTGGTTTTACCCCTCCTCTTCATCCTCCTCCTTTCAACAACCAACTCCCCCCAAACAACACAGGAGTAGGTGCAGGAGTTGAAAGATGGCAATAGTAGCACTGTTGGCGTGACCCACCTTGGGACGAAGAGGACCACCCAGGCCCACCGACTGGAGATCCGATTCCCACAACTCCTGTCCCTGCTGTTCACCACGCCGCCTCTTAGTTCCACCAGAAGCAGTTCCTGACAGCATGGCAGAGGGGTGCCCCTGTCATCCTCTCTTTCCCTACCATTACGGGGATTCCTTGGCCTGAATACGGGCCACATTTCAATCCTGAAACTTCTTTCTGGACCATCCACTGGGGTTTAGGTGGCTGCCTGAAGTGGACAGCAGCAGAGGTTTTTATGCTCGCTACATTTCTTTTCAGTTGGCTTCTTGGATATTGTTTTGTGTCCCTGTGTCATGGGCCTGCCCGCCCACTTCTCCTTGGATGAGGAAGAGCGGGAGGAGGCTGGGCCCCGCCCGCAGATGCTGCAGGAAGAAGACCCACCAGACAAGGCGGAGATTCCATCAGGTGCAGACAGGGAGTCTCAGACTGCAGGCAGCGCGCCACACCCTCCGGCCTGCAGCCCAGGATTGGAAGCTGAAGCATAGGGCCTGCAGCCGCCAACCTCACCCCCCGGGTTGCCAGAGTGCTTGGAATGCCGGAGAAGGCAGGCCTGGATGGAGGCTCATGAGTGACACCACAGTGGACAGTTGGTAGCCCAGCACCAGACAACCTCTGCCCGCGAGCTGGAGTCTCAGTAGGCTTGCAGCCTTGTAGGCTACTCAGTCACTGAGGACTTGCACCTGTCCCTGGATGATATCATCAGGTTGGGGAGTTGCACCTGGCCTTGAACAACTCCTGATAAAAGCAGCCAGAAAAGGGCCAGCCAGTGTGGAAGTAGATTGTCCACAACTTTTGTGCACTTTGACTTTCTGGACTGTGACCTGACTTGAGCTCTTTGGACCTGCCCTTCTGGTTTGATGCTTGGACTTTGACTGGCTGTGCTTTGACCCTGGACTGTTTTTGGATTGTGCCCTCTTGCCCCAGGTCATCCTGGGTCTTAAGAGCAGGTGGGTTAAGACTATCTACATATACATAATTAGTAGTTGTGGCCATATTGAGGGTTTTAATATGTTTTTATTTACCTCAAGATAAGGAGATGGGGCATGTTAGAGATTAAAATGTATTTGCACAGAAGGATTCCTAGTTCTGGAAAAATATAAAACACTAATAGTGCCATCTTAACCCAAGTCCACAAATGGGCTTTTAAAAGGACATAACTCTGATTAAGACCGCTTACAAGGGCCAGCGTGGCACGTGGCTGGCCTAAGACCTGGGAGACCCAGGCTCCATTCTCCATTCTGCCACAGGGGCCAGATGGATGACCTTACGGCAGCCACACGCTCCTCGTCTAACTAAAAATGCCCAACAGAGAGGAGAACGGTGTCAGCCACTTCACGTGGGCTATAAGCGAAGTGAATAAACCACAACTGCAGCTGGATACCTGGCCAAAGTTAGGAATAGTATGACTATGACTGCGGGATCTATTGTATCATGAGCTCTCAACTGGATGGCCCAGGCAAGACTTATCTTGTCAGATCCTGGAAGCTAAGCAAGGTTGACCCCGGCAAATACTTGGATGGGAGACTGCCAGGGAAGTCCAGGGGCAGTAAGCAGAGGCAGGCAATGGAAAACCACCTCTGTTTGTCTGTTCTGACCTGGATGGCCCAGGCTAGCCCGATCTCACCAGATCTTGGAAACTAAGCAGGGTCAGTCCTGGGCTGCGGTCACACACACCAAATAATCCACTTTCAATCCACTTTCAATGCACTTTCCGACTGGACTTTGCCAGTTTACACAGTAAAAATCCAGTTGCAAAGTGCACTGAAAGTGGATTGAAATTGGATTATTTAGCATGTGTGACTGCAGCCCTGGTTAGGACTTGGGTGGGAGACCGGCAGGGAAGCCCAGGGTTGCTGCGCAGAGCCAGGCAACGCTGAAACAATCAGGGCTTACAGTGTGTAGAGAATGAAAAAACAAAGAAAAACACTGTAGTGTCTTACTGCAAGTACAAATAAATTTACCAATTCCAATGTGAACAAAATTTATAAAGGATCACAATTTGTTCAAGGCATTTACAAAGCTGCGGGCAATTGCATGTTTCAGTAAGAACTTGTAGATTTAAGGAAGAGGAATAAACTCGGCAATGAGAGCCTACCTGCCTACAAAATCGATGAACAGCTTTCTGCATGTGAAATACTGATAAGAGCATCGGCTCCTCATTATAAGGCAACCTTGAGGAAGGATTTCTAATTTGAAATGGTCTTCCAGGATGTGTCCGTTGTTGTATTACACAGCTACATGCTTTCCATGAAGAATTTATTTCTGCTGTAAAATCAACAATGGGAACTGTATATTGATCTCCTCATTTGATGGACTTTGCAAATGCCTTAAACAAACTGTGATCCTTTATCAATTTTGTTCACATTGGAGCTAGTGAATTTATTTGTACTTGCAATAAGACATTACAGTGTTTTTCTTTGTTCTTTCAGAGCCAGGCAATGGTAAACCACCTCTAAACGTCTCTTGCCTTGGAAACCCTGTGGGGTTGCCGTAAGTCAGCTGGGACTTGACAACACTTTCCATCACCACATTGTATATGTGCATAACTCTTCTACAGCTCTAGGGGAAAGTCTCGACAACAAGCTACTTCACTGTCCAGTGCCAGAAGCGTCATCAGAAACATCTGGACCCCCTGAGCTTAGAAGACCTGCTTCAGATGCCCCGCTCTGTGTATCCTTGCTTGCAGGTATGTGTTAGCCTTTTCAGTTGCGGTACTTCAACTGCCAACCTGCTTTGCCCCAGTGATTCTCCTGGAGCCTGGCTTGCCATAGGTGAAAGCTTTGTTTTCACAGGCCTTTTACCCAGCTTTTCCGGGGCCTTTCAACCTGGACACCCACCCTTGGCAACCATTTGTTCTTTTGCAAAATTTAAGGTGACATGAGTTATACTGCAGATATCCTAATTTCCTGGCATTGTTTCAATCCCTGAGCTTTCAAAGCAAATCCAAGCATACCGTTTTATATCAAAATGGTGACTCTTTATGCATCCAAGCAGGGAACTCTGGGTGATACACAAGGGATTATCCTGGTTGAGTCTCACAACAGCCCGGTCCAATAGATTTGGACAGCCACCCAGGGAGCTTTACCGATGAGCAAGATTTTGAACCTAGTTTCTTCCAGCCTAAGTTTATTCCTTATGGCTCACAGGTAACCTCTGGCACTTTCCCCTTAATCAAGGAAATGGCCACGTACCTCACAAATATCTTTCAGATGTTTGATATAATGGCGTTCAGTGCTCATGATTTCATTGATGACATTGGCTCTCATCTGGTCTCGGTTCTGAAGAGTTCTACCGAGACAGAGGCAGTCGGCGGCATTTGGGTCCAAGTGCCCATTCTGTACTTCGCTAGTTCCTTCCTCGACACCATCTTCTTGGTTCACCCATAGCTGTGGGGAAAGAAGGAAGGCTGAGGATTATTTATTTATTTTACTTATACCCCGTCCTCCCCACCAAGGCAGGCTCGGGGCGGCTCACAGATATTTCATAAAAGTACAATTAAAACCTATCATAGCAGTCACACATGCTAAATAAACACAAAATACCAATCATTTAAAATACAACTAAAATGCTGGAACATTATTAAGTAAACAGGAGCAAAGATTATTTATAATATGACTTAGGTGACCATATAATTCCCATAACTTCACACCAGCTCAGTTCGGTCACTTGTTTGCAGCAGGTACAGGCTGAAGATAGCGATGGTAGAGCCAGGATGCAGGCTGGCGAAGGTGGTAAAGCCAGGGCACAGGGACTTTATGATGGCTTATTTGGCTACTCTTGCAGTCAGAAAATTCTTCCTTCCAAAGCAAAGCTTTCCTGGCCCCTCCCTTGGTGTAAGAAGACTGGCCAGGCCAAGAGGAGGAAGATATGGAAATGCTGAATAACTCTGGCCACTTAATCTGGGGCACGAGAGTCCAAGAGACAGGCACCCTCTTCAGCCTGGGCCTGAGCCTAAGCCCTACTATGGGGCCCCCATAAAGGTGGGCGCCGTCCACCTCCAGGCTGAAGGGCGTGATTTGTAAACCAGCAGATGTCCCAAGACCACGGTGTCCACATCGATCTCTCCTGGCCCAGAAGCATAGCCTGAAGCTGCAGCTCTGAGGCGTCCTGACACCCAGGGCACTGCGCATGAAACACCCCGCGGCTTGTATGACTTCAATAAAGAATGTGCACAAACACCAGGTTATTCTGCACATTCACATAAAGGGCCAGAGAATGTACAGAAACCAGCAGGGGTGTGTGCTCCTTTTACTTAAAGCAGAACAGCTTAAAAATATGCCACTGCCTGGTGTGGGGGGGAGAGGAGAAACAGGAGAACCAGCCAGCCAGGCACTCTCAGCCTGAGCCACCCCACGGGGCTGCCCTGTGGATAAAACGGAGGGGAGGAGAACTCAAGGAGCTGCTTTGGATCCTCGTTGGGGGAAAACATGGGGTGTAAATAAAGTAAATTAATTAATCAACAGACGAGTATCAAAGCCAGCAAATAAATGGATGTGTCAGAAGAGATGCGGGGGAGAGAAGGGCAGACTGAAAAAACAGAATTTAAGAAAATGACACACACACCCCAAAAAGAAAGTTTTGGAGAAAAAAATCTTGCTCCCAAATGAAGATGTGGAAGAGTCCAGCAGAGGAAGGAGCAGGCACAGGATTCGCAAAGTCACGTTCGTTGTGAGCGCACCATGTACTACTTCTAGATGCTATTTATCCACACCATGCATGTCATTTCTAGTGTATACCACTGACTTGCAGAGGCACATCAAACACTGATGGATACAGTTGGGAAAATTCAGTTGGAGGAACGGCACAAAGAGTCGCCAGTCCGATTTATACAACAGAAAAGTGAAAGTGACCCGGGGAGGGGGGGGTGATTTCCGGGTCAAAAGGGCAAAGATGAGAAATTCCGCCATCCTACGTGGACCCTCTCTCCTCTCCTTGCGAAGACTCCTTCTCCAAGTCTGACCCCACCCGGCCATTACCCATTTCTGAAGGCTCTGCTCCATATGCTGCACTCATTTCCTTTGCCATAATCCAGTCCTCCACTGACTGAAAGCCAAAAGGTGTTTGTTCTTTTGCCTAAAGATGTCCTAGAAAATGCGAGCTGTCTTGCAATCTGTTTTCATCCATTCAAAATATACCTCAGCAGCTGCAGCATCTGAAACAGCAGGCTGGGGCGCTGCATGGCGCCTTCATATTCATGGGCACGCATTCCTATGTGCCGATGATCGTGATGCATCCACCCCCGCACAGAGACTGAACCACCAGAAACTCAGCAAAGGGCTGAGCCCTAATGAATGACAGCTCAGGGCATGCTAACAATGTTTGGGAAGGCAAAAAACAAGGATCATGATTTCCCAGAGGCAAGGGAGAGAAAACTGAGTAAGAAAGGATCTCTGAGGCTGCTTTGGGTTTAAAAAAAATATAGGGGGGGGGAATCATAGATCTCTGTGATACAGGTCTCAGATCTCCTTGGTTTCCACCAGGACAGAAGCACAGCAAACTTCTTCCGAAGCAGGGCCTGACTTTAGAAATTCTCCCCCCCCTCCCAACCCAGCCCTACAGAAAAGGAGCAGGAGGCAAGGTCAGCTCCAGAGGGAATGCAGCGTATCTTGAAAACTCTCTCTCTTGTTTTTGAAAGGTAGACCCAGCAGGTGGGGGAGGAAAGGAACAAAAACATTCTCGAAAGTACAGAGTGCGAGACAGCTTTCAATTGCAAGCTTCCTTTCTGTTGATTGCAGCAAATGTAATCCCCCCCCAACTCTTCATTAGCATTCACAGCCCAAGTTGCAAGAAGAACAATGAATAAGAAAAGTACATAAATTATACTCTGCATTGAAATGTATTTTAAGAAGCGTTCAACTTTCATAACTAAAATTATTATAAGCAAGAAACTGGTGCTGCATTTATTTCTAAGGTGTACCTTTGGGAACGGCTGCGTCCTTTTAATTCGCAAAAGGCTCCATCAATCTCTCTTTTCTACAATGTGTGTTCGGCTGCTTTTCCAGCTGATGATTATATTTTGCTAAACAACATTCCTTTTATTACTGTGCCAGTGTTTTCCCTTCCTACAGAGAGTTTTAAAGGTCAAGAAATTGGAGATTTCAGACCCAGCCCACCTATTTTCTGAACAGTGGATTTAAAGAAGCAGCGAACAGAAAAGAGCCTATTTTCAAAATTAAGCAGAAAAGCTACACAACGGTTCTTTCAGCCTTCAGGCTAGGCCAAGGAGACCTTCGTCACTTGTGGAAAATCTTCATAAGTACAGAGAAAAAATAGCTCAGTGCAAAAATCCACAGGGTAGCTAAGGAGGCAGAAACGTGCCTTGAGAGATCTTTGTTTCCTGTACATATTTCTGGGATTCATTGCACATTTCATACATGGTCCAAAGTAAACTTGGATTTGACATCAAGTGGCAGGGAACTGGAGCCAATTCCACCTGTGAGTATGCTTGTACCATGTACATTGCAAACATATATTGATTACATTTTCAAGGTGGATGTGAAATGCCCTTCATTGGTTCATGCCAGGTGGTTTATAAAGCAGAAAGTGGCCATTGCACAGATATTTCCCCCAATGTCCCTTTCTTTTAACCCCAAGCAGCCCGAAGAGGCCAGGAGTGTCAGTGGAGAAGGCAAATGCATGGCCCTTTTTCATTTATGTATCTTCCCACTCGG
This sequence comes from Gekko gecko, assembly GCA_029375565.1. NCBI lineage: Eukaryota > Metazoa > Chordata > Lepidosauria > Squamata > Gekkonidae > Gekko > Gekko gecko. Next base: position 1,354,721 of record JAPDNY010000012.1, on the reverse strand, counting down.
AATGGCTCCTGGGGGAAAGAACAGAGGCTCTCATTTATTTCCTCCCAGGGAGAAAAGCAGATGTGGGGGCGGACGGGCCTCTGGTCACGACAGCATCTAGAGGGGAAAGGGTTAAACAGCATCTTGCCCCACCCCCAGTTCTGTCCTTAAACTTACAGCCTTCTCCAGCACTGCTTTGGGTTGTGAGCAATTCTGTGTCTTTTTAGGTTTTTCTCTTTTTCTTAATGTGTTTTTCTCCCCACGGAAAGAATGGAAGAAGGGTTGCCAGGTCCCCTGGCTGCTGACGGGAGGGGGTGGGGGTGGGGGTGGGGTTGCCAGATCCAAGTTGGGAAATTCCCAGATATTTGGGGGAGGAGCCTGGGGAGGGCAGGGACCCCAGTAGGGTGCAGGGTCACAGTGTCCACCTGCAAAACACCCATTTTCCCCAAGGGAACCGATCTTTGCCGTCTGGAGATGACCTGTAATTTTGGGGGATCCCCAGGCCCCACTTGGAAGCTGGCACCCCTAAATCATGGAACACACAGAAGGACACAACCCTGGACCCCCTGTTTCATCTTCCCAGCAACCCGGTAAGCTCGGGTGAGGGTTGTGAGAGAGTGCCTGGCCCAAAGTCATCCGGTGACCTTTGCTGCTATGTGGGGAGCTGAACATGAGCCTCCCCAGCCCAAGCCAAACCCGCTAGTCAAGACACGAGGCCTACCCCACTGGTTTACCATCAGCTAGCACAAGGTGGTAGTTAATGCCAGAGCAGGTGATGGCCAAGGGTCTCCATGGGAAGGGAGCCCCCTGGCCCCCGAGGCAGCCCTCTTGCCCCAAGAAAACTTGCTGGCACTGGAAGTGGGTGGTTGGCCAGCTTCCCCGCTGTGCCCAAGCAAAAAGCCCCACTCTCCAAGTCCACTGAAGCAAACGGGCTGAGAAGGCGGGCCCCCCTGCCTCAGGGGGCCTCGCAAGCCGGCAACACTTGCTGCGGATTCCAAGGACACGGAGGGGCTGTGAAGTGGCTCCCCCTGGTTGGAGGCTGGTCCGAGGCATCTTGATGGGACACCACGGGGTGGGTCCAGGCACCCAGAAGCAGCAGCAGTGGCCTGGGCCCAAGAGGCAGGGTTGCCAACCACCTCCAGCTGGGGCCTGCAGATCTCCTAGAACTACACCTGGTCTTCAGATGACAGAGATCAATTTCCCCCGAAAAAATAGCTGCTCTGGAGGGTGCACTGTACCCCAGTGAGGTCTCTTCCCTCCCCAAACCCCTCCTTCTCCAGGCCCCAACCCCAAATATCCAGAAATTTCCCAACTTGGAGTTGGCAACCCTACCAGGAAGTGATGCCTTCCCTTCCCACTGATGGCAGGAAGTGAGCTAAGTCTCCCCCCCCCGAGCATCTGCCTCCTCCCTGCTGCACTGCCCTGAGCCACCATGGGCAGAGAACTGCTTGGCTCTGTCCCAGAATGACATAGCTGGTGCCGCAGCACTGCTGGTGTGATGCACAGGTACAGCCACCCCCTTGCCAGGATGCTTTCGGGTTTCACATCCCTCCAGAAATTCCAGTTGTTGAGCTTGTATTCCCTTATAGAGAGCAAGTCTGCAATGCTGTGCACCATTTTCTGCTCTGCTTATAAGAGCATGCATTTCGACAGTATTTGTCCATGAATGAATTATACATTTCTAGGTATAAATAATGTACATTGTACATAATAATACCGTATAAACTGTGTACAAAAAAGACACAACGTGCATACAAAATAAACTGAGTCTCCAAAAGCGACACTACAAGGCAGAGATCCCAAGCCACTGAAGAATAAAAGGCAAATGACTTTTAAAAAGAAATGGAATAAGAGGCATTCATTCCAAGCTAGACATTTGGACGGGAGGCCCATGAAGCACCAGGGAGGAGCAGGATCAAAGCACAACAGTAAAAGCTGGTACTTGCTTCACTGGACCGCTTGGTTAACCGGCATGCTGGCTGAGTGACTCAGGACACTGTAGTTACTTGCCCACAAACTGGGCAAAAGCTTTCTTAACGGGCATCCAACTAGCAAGCTCATGGCTGCTTGTTAATTTTTTTAAATCCTCAGATCTTTTGTCTGAAGAGTAACTTTCAAACTGATCTGCACTTCAAACAGAAACTTGGGGAGAACGAAGGGAAATGCAGATCCTGTTCCCTCGAGAAATTAAATCAGACTTTCTGCTGGAATTCTTCCATCTTCACCTGAAATGTGATGGATAAGAAGTCACTAACAGCGCAATTCTAAGCAAAGCTCCTCAGAATCCGACTGAAGTCTAGCTCCTTGGGTGGCCCTGTAAATAAGCTTCACATTTTTCTTTAAGTGAAATTTTATTGGGTATGTTGTATATTAATGTTCACCATTCATATGCTCCTTTTTCCTTGGCATCTGAAAAGCAGCTTACAACACTGACCAATAGGACAGGGAATCAAGTTATCACTGGAAGTAAGTTATACCAACTAACAGCGCAGCCCTAAATTAGAGTTACATCCATCTACGCCAGTTTATTTCAATGGACTTGGATTGCAATGTAAGTAGCCATGAAAAAGACAGGGCCTCTTCTGCTGTGGCACCTCCCCACAGCTGTGCCCCCGGTGCCAAGCTCAAAGAATTTGCACTGTTCAGCAAAAACATTTTCTTTTTCACCCGCTCTCTGTGATCCATTGTGCTGCCTCGCTGTAGTTTTGCTGCTTCGATCCATGCTGCCATTTTATGATAGCAATTGTCACGCTGTTTTTATTGCCGGCCACATCATGACGATCAGTTTTATTCTTCTAGCTGGCTAAGACTGGAAGCTGCCTCCATAGCCAGTCTAATTTTAGAAAGGATGGGGTGTGACTATTTTAAATAAATACCGTAAATATAAATAAGCAAATTTAAATTAGCTGGCTCAGAAAAACAATCCCTCTCAGGAGAAATCCCAGCAGCATGACAAAAGAGAAGGTCTCCCTAAACTGGAAACACTTTTTAAAATTTTTCACATCAGAGGAGTAAACGCCTCCCGTTTCAAGCCCCCTGTGCTTCCTTTTCCACCCTTGCTCGACCCCAGCATTCCTCCCATACCTGTGGCAGAGACACCCCCCAATAAAAATATCATTATCAGCACTTTACTCACAGAAAAAAACAATCCAAGAAAAAGAGAGAGTCAAAGGGGTTCTCAGTGCCAGGAAAACGAAGAAAGAAACTGGAGAGAAAGCAAATGTTAGGCTTGCCCCCTTCCACCAGCCCCACAGACGGCAGCAATGGTGCACCCAAGAGCCCCGGAGGGAAGGAGGAGACCTCCTGAGGGCCTGTTTCAGTTCTCCAGTCTCCTGGGCCAGCGTCTGCTCAGAGGAGCACAGGCCTCAGGCTCTCCTGCTGTTCCCTAGACCTTGCAATAGGGCGGCTAACCTCCAGGTGGTTGCTGGAGACCTCTTGCATGGCAAGGTGAAGTCCCTCCCCTCTCCAAACCCCGCCCTCCTCAGGCTCCACCCCCAGAATCTCCAGGTATTTCCCCACCCAGAGCTGGCAACCCTGCCTTGCAACCTCAGGTTGGCCTGTGTCCTGGGTACCCCAAGATCCCAGCTGAGCGGGAGAGGATCCGACTCAGCATCGATTGCCCATTCCTGGACTTTGCCTTGCAACTCATCCAGCACTAGGGCTGCCAGCCAACCTCCAGGTGCAGCCTAGAGGTCTCCTGGAATTACAACTGATCACAAACAAGGGCCCCCTAAATTGCTGAGTGTGGATGTCTCCTTCTTTCTGTCACCTGAAAAGGGTTAGATTTGGACTGTGCAAAAGCAAGAATTAGCCACCCTCATACATTTCTCCATGAGTCGCTCTTTTGAGCAAGGCCTTGCAAATGGAAGTGGGCTTGCAGAGAAACAACACGAGGCCTCTTCTGAGGTATGTCACTGTGCTGTGCTTTTGTACTGGAAGTGACTGAATGTCAGGGGTCCCAACCCTTTCTGAGCTTGTGGACACCGTTGGAATTCTGAGACGGAATGCAACCACACAATGGCCGCCGTGGATGGTGGAGCCGCACGCATGCACATGTACACACACACACACACACACAGAGAGGAAGCCCAAGGGCAGGGGACAAGAGGATCCATTTTAAAAAGTACACTTGGAAAGAGGAGTAAGGGAAGAGAACGGAACCAGCACTGCGGAGAGAGCTGTCACCAAAACGACATCATCTGAATCTGCACAGCCAATCAGATCTCCAGTAGCCAATCAGAAGCCCCACTGGCAGGAGACCCAACCAGACAAGTTGCCTTCTAAAGACACTTGGTGGGTTTGTGGGCACCAGGGAGGCCGTGGGCACAATGCTGGGGACCCCTACTCTCATCCCATCCACTATAGGAGATGAAAACCATGGTCAAATTAATATCATAAATAACAGACATAAAAAGACTATGAATTTGATGTAATACAACAATTTGTGATGTAATACAACAATATTGCCCAATTGCATACAGAATTATTGCACATATGTTATACATAAACATATTATCCATAATCCAGTCCAGAATATAAGTGATATGAACAAGGAAGCCAAAGAAGGCATCGATGTTAAATGTCTCTGGGTCCACCTTGACCAAGAAAAACTGGAATAAGAGTCCTCATGCTGGGCTGCATAAGTAATAAATCTCAGCCCTCTCCAGGTGAACCCTCCTGTTGTAGCGTTGATGCCTTCTTTGCCTATTATTCACATTGCTTATATTCTGAATTGGATTATGTATAATATGTTTATGTATAGCACGTGTGCAATAATTCTGTATGTAACTGGGTAATAACAGACTCCCAAATTGTTGTATTTCATCAAATTAATAGTTTTTAAATGTTCATTATTCATGATATTAATTTATTCATGGTTTTCACCTCCTTTTCTTATACTGATCTCTGCCGTGAGTGATTCCAGTTGTCATTTTGCTAATCATATCCAATGCAGAAGCACGTCAGAATGATTTGTCCCAGAGGTGAATGACTGGAAGATCAGAAATGTGGAGGAGTGAATCATACAGAGTTGTGGCAGGCAGCCTCTTCTGTGGGTGGCTGTTTTGGGCTCATAGGAGCCTTTCATTATTTAATCCATTCATTTCTTGCACCAGACTAATGGCATGTGAATGACTGCTGTATGCACTTTCTCGTTACACATACAAGGACGCATATAGGACCGTTGCGGGGTTTACTGGCCTTGATTTCTGGCATTGTGAGCATGTCAAATCTGAACCAGAACAAGCAGGAGTTTTAGAGCAACAAACAAATGAATAAAAATCCCCAGAAACGAAACCCTTGTTCTCCCCCCACCTTTGCACCCAGTTATATAAGGACTCCATCTACTAACACTTTGTTCTTTTCCTAGGATAGTACAGCTGAGAGTCAGTTTAATGTCTTGTGTGCCGAAGCAGAAATAAAACACGGAGAAATCTACCTGTCAGCTCCTGTTCTTTTATATCCTGGTGCATCGAAGGTGGAACAGGGGAGTCAGGTGGCCAAGCCCTGTGCCTGCTTCCTCAACAGCACTGAGCCTACCCGTGGCAAAGCCAGGGACAGAGAGGACGTCCGTTGTTAAGGGCGCACAAAGGGGTTTTGCCTGGCTGGCTCTGGGCAAGCTCTTCTAAGCCTAGTGGCAAGGTGAGCGACAAAGAACGAAACAGGATTTCCTGAGAAAGGGAAGCACGACTGCCTGGGAGGCACCGGGAAGTAACACCTCTGGGCTTAATCTGAGCCAGGCTTTGTGCAGGTCTAGCCCAGAGACTGGTTTTTGATTTGACAGTGTACTGGACTAGCTGGACTAGTTTGGTGTAGTGGTTAAGTGTGTGGACTCTAATCTGGGAGAACTGGGTTTGACTCCCCAAGCTTCCACTTGCAGCTGCTGGCTGACCTTGGGCAAGTCATAGTTCTTTCAGAGCTGTTCTCTCAAGGGCAGTCCTCGAAAGAGCGCTCTCAGCCCCACTGACCTCACAGGGTGTCTGTTGTGGGGAGGGGAAGGGAAAGTTGGGTATGTTTAGCCTGGGAAAGAGAAGACTTAGAGGGGACATGATTGCAGTCTTCAAGTATTTGAAGGGCTGTCATGTAAAAGATGGAGCAGGTCTATTCTCCCTTGCTCCGGATTGCAAGACTAGATCTAATGGGTGGAAATTATGAGGGAGTCGATACCGGCTAGATATCAGGAGAAACTTCCTAACTGTAAGAGTGGTTGAGCAATGGAAAGCTCCTTCCTTGGACGTTTTCAAGTGGAGGCTGGACGACCATCTTTTGGGTGTGTTGTAGGTGTGTTGTAGATATGTAGGGCTATCTTTCAGCTCTGCTCCTGCAGAGTGCAAGGGGTTGGATTAGATGACCTGCAAGGTTCCTTCCAACTCTAACATTCTATGATTCTAAGGTGTTTGTAAGCCGCTCTGAGACTCCAAGTGGAAGGGGGGGTATAAATCCAATCTCCTCCTCCTCCTCCTCTTCTGTTCTTATGCTGTCTGAACCTCCTTTCTTATCACTTTATGCATTCTAGAATCAAAAACTGAAGACAGCACAAGAATGTAAGAGGAGCCATGCTGGATCAAACCAATGGTCCAGCTAGTCCAGCACAATGTATTTACACAGTGGCCCAATCAGTGGCCCCAGAGGGCCAAACAAACAGGGCGAGAACTTCCTCTGGTGCAGGCTCCCCAGCACTTGTGGTTTGCTGCCTCTGTAGATGGAGGTTCCTTTTACTCACCATGGCCATTGATGGACGCCTTCTCCTTGACTCTGTCTAACCTCCTATTCATGCTTGTGACCATCACTGGCAGTGAATTCCACAGTTTAATTTCTCATTGAGTGAAGAAGTATTTCCTTTTGTCTGTCCTGAATGTATGACCCATCAGCTTCATTCCTTTAGCACGCCAAACCATGATTTGCTCTAACCGTGGCTGATGAATGAAAATGTGGTTTGAATTTCCAAATGGACAAGAGACAAACCACGGTTTAGTTCAGCTTGCTTGCTTTTCTGGCCCTCTCAATATTTTGCATCATCATCTCCATGGTGTGTCAGCTGCTGGAGGCAGAATGGCGGCTGCAGCCACACGTTGATGATCCAGATATGACGATTTAGTTCAGATGTCATACCAAACCATGGTTAGCCATGCACAAGAAGGGGGTGCTTTAATTTTCCCACCCCTGGATGCTTTTGCCTACTGAAACTGCCCTCCCCACACTATTACTAGTCTTTGAAGAAAAATGGAAAAGGGCACTCATCTGTTTTTATCTTCCAAGGGTAACTGAGGTCTTGGGAAGGAAGGGACAGAGAATTAAATCTCCTCTCCCTTTCCTGCCTGGCCAGTCCAACTACCACTTAGTTCAGGGGTCCCCAATATTTCTGGACCTGTGGGCACCTCTAGAATTCTGACACAGCATGGTGGGTGCATCTACAACACGGCTGCCACAGGGGGTGGAGCCAATCGTCCAGTGAAGGTACTTATGTTGTAGTGGCAGCTGCTACCAAAGCAATGTTTCTTAAAAAAAACCCAAAAACCACCCGTACAGCCAATCAAATCTCCAATAGCCAATCAGAAGCTTTGCTGGGCAAAAGCCCCTCTTAGAATCACAGAATTATAAAAGCTGGAAGGGATCTCCAGGGTCATCTAGTCCACCCCCCTGCACATTGCAGGAAATTCACAGCTACCTCCCCCCCCCACACCCCAGTGACCCATTCCACACCCAGAAGATGACAAAAAGCCTCCAGGATCCCCGGGACAAACTGGCCTAGAGAAAAATTGCTGCCTGACCTCAAAGTGGCGATCAGCATTTCCCTGGGAGTGGAAGAAAGGGTCACAAGAACTAAGCACTGTTGCAACCCTCCCTGCCCTCCCTCTCATGATCTGCCCAAGTTCAGAGAGTCGGCATGAATGTCAGAGGGCCACCTAGCCTCTGTTTGAAAACCTCCAAAGAAGGAGAGCCCACTACCACCTCCCAAGGAAGCCTGTTTTGCTGAGGAACTGCTCAGTCAGGAAGTTCTTCCTAATCTTTAGCTGAAAACTCTTTTGATTTAATTTCAATCCATTGGTTCTGGTCCAATCTTCTGGGGCAACAGAAAACAACTCTGCACCATCCTCTATATGACAATCCTTCAAGTACTTGGAGATGGTTATCATATCACCTCTCAGTTGTCTCCTCTCCGGGCTAAACATACCCAGCTCCTTCAACCTTTTCTCACAGGACTTGATCTCCAGTTCTCCCCACATCTTCGTTGCCCTCCTCTGGACACGTTCAGAGGATCTTGATCCACCCCCTTTCCAAAAACACTCAGTGGGCACCAGGAATAGTGACAGTGGGCAGCCTGTTGGGGACCCTGGTTCAGTTCCTTATATGCTGGGGACAGCCAGTCACAGATCTCCCAGGGTCTGTTTTGACTCCGAATTAAGTCATAGAGTACTTGGCCACGTGCAGAGACCCTTTCATCACTACAGATGCTCATGACCAGCCAGCCTCCCACTGAGACTACGAAGCAGTGTCTTGGGCCAGCCTCCCACTCTCTCACCCATCAGCCGGTACAATGAGCCAATGTTCACACCCGCATGCACCAATATCCAAAGGGCAGCTGGGTTCCTCTGTGGTATCAAAACCAGCAAGGGGTCCTGGGGCACAGCAGCAGTGGGGTGGATCCTGCCCCGTCCCACCTCTCCTCTGTGCAGATCTTAGAGTTCCCCTCCCTCTTACGTCACTCTTTTGTTGAAGGGAGAGCCATTGCCTAAGTTGGAGGGAGTTTCCTTGGGATGGAGGGAGGCTCCTCGAAGGATGGTTGGAACTACCCCATTGCTACCTTGACAGATGAAAGGAAACATTTCTTAATGAATAACTCAAGTGTGGAATTCACTGCTGGCAGATACAGAGATGGCTATGAGCACAGATGGTTTTAAAAGCAAGTTAGACGGTTTCATAGATGAGAGGCTCATCAGTATTTACTAGTCATGGTGACTACAGGGCACCTCCACGTTTAGAGGAAGTCAGCCTTGGAATATCAGTGCTAGGAGGCAACATCAGGAGAAGGCCTCAGCTTCTACGCCCTGTTGTTGGCTCTATGGAGGAACTGGTCAGCCACTGTGTGAGACAGGAGGCTGGACTGGATGGACCACTGGTCTGATCCAGCAGGGCTCTTCTGATGTTTTGATCAGGGGAAGGCCTTGGCCTCTCTGCCCTGTTGCTGGCCCTCCAGAGGAACTGGTCGGCCACTGTGTGAGACAGGATCCTGGACTGGATGGACCACTGGATGTTATGTCCTCTGAAGCTGCTATAGGATTCTTGCTTGTTAATGCACAAATACAAACCACACCCTTAAGACCTTGTGCATTGCGAAGAGGTGCTGCATAGCAGCCAAGAGAGTGAGCTGTGAAATGCTCAGCCCAGATCTCACCACAGGAACAAACCTGACCTGATGCATGCTACTGCTGCTTCCTTCTCAGCCCTCTGTCCGGAGCACGCGGGTCCTACTTTACCTGATGGGTTGTCTTAATCGTTATTAGTGAGATATGGCTGGATGGGCCAGGAAGACCTCAAAAGCAGGTGCACAATTAGTGACGGTGAAAAGCACTAGGGTTGGAGACTCAGCATGGTGAAATCAGCTCAAGTTTATTTGGGTACATCAGAACGAAGATAAAACTAGCCAGTCCACAGTCGGCTTATATTCGTGTCTGCACACACACCCAACACACACCCAACACCTGTGATAGGTTCTATATACATGGCCCTCGTAACTATAGTTTCCCTGCAGGATCCTGGTGCTCCGATTGGTCTGTGCCTAGGATCTGCAGTGTTTATTGTTCTAGGACCGAAGGTCTGTAGGTCCGTTTGGCCACATGGCCAAGTGCATGCGGTCACAGCCATCTTAATACATAATACCCCTCCCCCCTTAGTTCCAAAGTACTAGCACACATAGTCCCGCAAGTACTCCAGGCGCTGTCGTTCTCTTGTGGAATGGCATGGCTCTGTCGGGGTGCTGTTAGGCACGGTTGGCCTGGTTTGCGGCTCAGAAACAGCGGTCAGCAAATAGGGCTCTGGTGTGGAATGTGGGGCAGGAATTGTGGCCATGTTGGACTCTGCTGGTCCCAACGCTGGTTTCTCCAGGTCCAGCTCCTCATCGCTGTCCTCGGCATCCTGTACCTCTGGGTCGTTTAGGGGCAGCAGGCGATGTGTAGTTGGTCTACTTGCCTCTGGAGGAGCCAGTCTTCTGTCGAGACCTCGTATGAGAGAGGCCCAGTTACTCTCATCACCTGGGCCGGGATCCATGGTTTGCCTCGTGCATAGTTTTGGGCATATACTGGATCCTCTGGAAAGAACACCCGAGGTGGACCCAGGCTGTGGTCGGGTGCCCTGTCCGGGTGAAGCTGGTCCAGTCTGGTCATTAGGCACCGGCCCATTAAGAGTTCTGTGGGGCAACGTCCTGTGGATGTGTGTGGGGTCATTCATTGGCTGAACAAGAAGGTGGCTAACTTGTAGTCCCAGTCCCCTTGGGTGAGCCGGCACAGCGCTTCCTTGGTTGTGTGTACCATCCATTCTGCCTGTCCATTGGTTGCCGGGTGGAAGGAAGCAGAGCGGACGTGCCAAATCCCATAGTACTGCACAAATTCCAGGAATTCTGCTGATGTAAATGCAGTCCCGTTGTCCAATACCAGGGGGTCGGGGATGCCATAGGTGCTGAAGATCTTCCACATGGCTTTGATCACTGCTCTCAATGACATAGAGGAGACGGGGACCACCTCGAGGCACTTAGAATAGGAATCCACGAGAATGAAAAACGTCTGTCCCTGGAATGGGTCTGCAAAATCCAGGTGGAGGCGGGCCCATGGTTTGTGCGAGGATTCCCATTGTCGCACTGGGGCCCCAGGAGGGGCCGGCCATGTTTCCTGGCATGTCTGGCAGAGTTTAACCAGGTCCTCTATCTCCCCATCCATGCCAGGCCATCATACATAGCTGCGTACTAAGGCTTTCATGTGCATGATTCCTGGGTGGGTCTCATGCAGTGCAGCAAGTATGCGTTTGCGTAGGGGCTAGGGATGGCTACCCGGCTACTCCACAAGATATAGCCTTTGTGGGTGGACAGTTCATCCTGGCAGGATGAGAATGCTGCAAACTCAGGGCCCATGCTCCCTATGGGCCAGCCCCTCCCCATCCAGTCCCGAACACAGTAGAGGATGCGGTCCTTACTGGTGTGTTTGGAGGCATCTGGCACCTGTACTGGATGGTTGGGGAGGTCTTCCAGCAACAGGATCTGGTGTGCAGGAGCCAGGTCCAGGTCGCAGACGGGTAGGGGAAGGCAGCTGAGGGCGTTGGCATGTCCCATTGCCTTGCCTGGCTGATGTAGCAGGGTGTACGTGTAACCTGTGAGAAAGATAGACCACCACAACACCTGGGGAGACAGCATCTGGGGTGTCTGGCAGTCTGGGGCCAATAGGCCCAGCAGCGGCTCGTGGTCCGTGAAAATGGTGAAAGGGCAGCCATACAGGTAGTTGTGGAACTTACGCACCCCCACCACAATCGCCAGCACCTCCTTGTCGATTTGAGCATAGTTCCGCTCCGCCGCAGACAAGGTGTGTGAGTAATAGTCTCCCGGGACCTCGTGGCTATCGGCTAGCCTATGACCCAGGACCGCCCCCACCTCGTAGGGTGATGCATCGCATGTGAGCACTACGGAGAGGGAGTCATCAAAATGGGCCAGGACAGCATTGGAGGTCAGAAGGTCCTTTACAGCCCAGAAAGCCGCAGCCTGTGGTGGCCCCCACTTCCAATGCGTGTGTTTGTCCAAGAGGTGGTGCAGGGGCTCAGCCACGGCCGCTTTGTGTGGGAGGAATGTGTGATAAAAATTCAGCAGGTCAAGGAAAGCCTGCAGCTCAGGTTTGGAGGAGGGTGTCGGTGTGTCGATGATGGCTGCGATCTTGTCTGGCGTGGGGTGGATGCCACGGGCATCAACTTTGAATCCCAGGAACCCGATGCTGGGGACACCTAGAAGACACTTTTCTTTCTTTAAGCCCGGCCGCATTGAAGTGCTGCAGGATGGCTCGCAGATAGTCGGAGAAGGCTTCGGGAGATGACACTGCAATCAGAACATCGTTGAAAAAGGGTTGCACTCCGGGGATCCCTTTCAGTAAACAGTCCATTAGATTCTGGAAAATCCCCGGAGCTACAGTGACCCTGAACTGTAGACGCTTGACTTTAAATGCCCCCCTGTGAGTTACAATTGTCTGCGCTTCCGCTGTTGCATCATCAACTGGCAGTTGCTGGTAGGCCTGTGCCAAGTCCAGTTTACTGAAGATTTTGGCCCCGGCCAGGGACGCTAAGACGTGGCTCACCACAGGAACGGGATATGCGTGGTCTTGGAGGGCCTTGTTGATAGTGCACTTGTAGTCTGCACAAATCCTGACATCCCCTTTGGGCTCGACTGGGATTATGATCGAGCTCTCCCACTTTACATAAGAACATAAGAGAAGCCAATGTTGAATCAGGCCAATGGCCCATCTAGTCCAACACTCTGTCACACAGCGGCCAAAATATACCAGGTGCCATCAGGAGGTCCAGCAGTGGGGCCAGGACACTAGAAGCCCTCCCACTGCTGCCCCCTCCAGCACCAAGAATAGAGTGCATCACCTGCCCCAGACCGAGAGTTCCCATCTATACCCTGTGGCCAATAGCCACTGATGGACTTCTGCTCCATATGTTTATTTAATTCCCTCTTGAAACTGCCCATGCTTGTAGCTGCCACCACCTCCTGTGGCAGTGAATTCCATATGTTAATCACTCTTTGGGTGAAGAAGTACTTCCTTTTATCTGTTCTAACCCGACTGCTCAGCAATTTCATGGAGTGCCCACGAGTTCTTGTATTGTGAGAAAGGGAGAAAAGTACTTCTTTCTCAACCTGCTCAATCCCATTCATAATCTTATAAACCTCGATCTTTGCGTGGGGTACTGGCTCCAGTACCCCTGGCTGACCAGGTGGTCGAGTTCAGCCTCAATTTTGGGCCGAAGTGTGAATGGGGGCCATTGGGTTTTCAGACAGTGTGTGCAAACCGCAGGATCGAGGGTCAGGGCAACTGGAGGACCCATATAGCGGCCAAGAGATCCATCAAATACTGTCTGGAACTCGTTGCACACTTTACTGAAGTTCCCTGACTGCAGATTTTGTATCCCAGTGATGGCTAGACTCAAAGCATCGAAGCAGGCTAGCCCCAGTAAGCTGATGAGATGGCCCTTGACCACGACCAGTTCCAATGGACCTTCGAATGCTTTGTATTTTACGTGGAACTGGCCCACCCCTTTAATGGCTACCAAGTTCAAAATGTACCTGGTTGCTATATACTGAGGTGCTGTGGAGTTCTGCTGTTTCCTGGTGGGTTGTGACACAATGCTGGTGTCCTTTGGATCGACAGGCCCAGGCGATGTGGCCTTGCTCCCCACAGAAATGGCAGACAGTGTCACAGAACTGGCAGGCCCTTCGCTTGTGTGCATCCCCGCAGCTGGCACAGGAGGCTGATGTTATTGGCTTCTCAGGATGCGATGATGCTGAAGTCGTAGGTCGTGGATTCCGCCAAGCCAGTTGGTGTACCTGCAAGACTTCCTCCTCGTCCAATGCGTCTGAGGCTGGAGATGCGCTTGTTTGATGAACTGCACAGCTGCGGTGCTCTTAGTGCAACTTCTCATACGCTGTGGCTTCTTTTAAGGCCTTGTCCAGGCTCAGATCATCGTGGCTCGTGACCTTGCGGCGTAGCTTGGGTTCCCAGAGTGGTTCAACAGTGTGTCACTGGGGCTGGGGAACTCACACCAGGTGGCTGCTCGGCGGAGGCCTGTTAGGAAGTCATTTGTGGTTTCGGTGGAGCCCTGAAGGTGCACAAAGAAGTCGATACGCTCGGCTATTTTTGCCAGTTTTGGCGCAAAGTGATCCATGAGCGCCTTCTCGATTTCGGCATAGGTTGCTTCTTTCGGGGATTTTGGCGCTATCAGGTCCTTCAGTAGCCTGAGCGTCTCAAGCAGTATGTTACTGGACTAAGATCCACAATGAGATACAAAAAATTCTGAAATGTACTTTTAAGAAAGACCCACAGATGTTATTACTAGGTCTTAAAATGGAAGAAATAAATGTAGCCAAGAGAACTTTACTATGGTACTTGATTACAGCAGCCAGACTGACTTTTGCTCAATGTTGGAAACAAGACAAAATACCTGAAACATGGGAATGGATTAAAAAGACGTTGTTTATGGCAGAAATGGACAAATTAACAAGAAAGCTAAACAACAAAGAAGATGAAACTTTTTTTGAAGACTGGAAAGACTTTCAAGAATACTTGTTGAAAAACTGGGATATTAAACGTGGTTTGATTTGTTTTGAAAGTTATTAAGAAGAAAATGAAAGAGAATTAGACTTTTGAATTGTTACCGTTAGTAAGAGAAAATAAGTTTAGAAGTAATAGCAATAGAATAAGAGAGACATGAATGGGGTTGGAGCAGTGCGGGAAGCCTTGTTTGGGGGGGAGAGGGAGAAAGAAAAATGGATATGTAGTGATTTGTTTAAATTGTATGAACATGTGAATATCCAATAAAAATTGTGTTAAAAAAAAAAAAATCCTGCAGGAGCTGAGCAATAGGATTTCTTCTTACCCTCTTCATTGATTTCGTGGAAGTCGACATAGTATTCCAGTCTCTCGATCCAGGCTTCCCAGTGCTCAGGATGTGTGGCATTGAATTCAGGGAGGTTACCCAGAGTGGCAGCCATGATGACTTGGATGGGAGCATGTGACTGGGTGCTGTCTGGAGCAGTGCAGGGCGCGGTGACCAGAAACTCGGAGCATGGTGCAGTGCTGGACCCAGGGTCAGTGATGCGGGGCACGGCGTCTGGGTGGTCAGTGTGCGGTGCGGTGCTAGTTTCCGCGTTGGAGTCTGGCTTGCTCATTGGGATCCCACCTTCGTCGCCAGTGAAAACTACTGAGGTCAGAGACTCAGCATGGCGAAATCAGCTCAAGTTTATTTTGTTCCATCAGAACGAAGATAAAACTAGCCGGTCCATAGCCGGTTTATATACACCCCCAACACACCCCCAACACCTGTGATAGGTTCTATATACATGGCCCGGTTACTATAGGTTCCTTGCAGGATCCTGATGCTCCCATTGGTCCACACCTAGGATCCGTGGTGTCTATTGTTCTAGGACCGAAGGTCTGTAGGTCCATTTGACCGCATGGCCAGGCGCACGCAGTCGCAGCCATCTTAATACATAACAGATAGCTATGGGGGTGTGCCCCACAGAGAAGCTGTCAGCCCATCCATACAATCTGTGTTTCACCTGGGGGGCACTGTGTGCTCTGAAAGTCTGAACAAGGCCAGACAGCACTGAAAGAAGAGGGAGTGGGAAAAATGAGGTCAGGCAAAAGTCTGCAAATCTCTTCCTCTCTCTTTTCCCTGGTTAAGGGATGCCCAAACACTGGAGCAAATGTCAGGTTTGCAAGGCAGTGAGCAGCAGAGAGCCAGTTTGGTGTAGTGGTTAAGTGTGCGGACTCTAATCTGGGAGAACCGAGTTTGATTCCCCACTCCTCCACCTGCACCTGGCTGGATGACCTTGAGCAAGCCGTAGTTCTGATAAGAGCTGTTCTTGAAAAAGAGCAGTTTCTGTCAAGAGCTCTCTCCGCCCCATCTGCCTCCCAGGGTGTCTGTTGTGGGGAGGGGAAGGGAAGGGAGTTTGTAAGCCACTCCTTCTGGTAGTGAAGGGTGGGGTATAAATCCTTCTGGTAGTGAAGGGTGGGGTATAAATCCAATCCAATCTCTTCTCTTCTCTCTCCTTCTTTCCCCGAAGACATTTCACACCCGTTTCCACTCCTGTACTGGCAACTTTGGGTTGGTTATGGCTTTTCACTGTTTTGAATCATCCTTATAAAAGGAAATCAATAAAAAAGCATAGCTATAAAGGCAGGCAGTGTTTTGCAAGGAGCTGAAAAGAACTTGCAAGAGAGTTTGCTTACCCAGATTCAAAAACCCCATTTTGTTTTGTCCCACTGTCAACTGCTGATCAAACAGACTCGGCAACAATTCAGACAGCAGACCCTGCAAAAGCTGGGCTACCAGAAGCACATGGGGTGTGTGTGTGAGCATCCTTGCTGCCCCCAGCCACCTCCTGATCCTCTCCAAGTTCTACCTGCATCCTCTGAACGGAGCCCACCAGCCCTGAAGCCCCACTGCCAAGCTGACCTTCTGTGCTTCACACACCTGCTTGGTCTTGCTCACTTCATTGCTTGCACTAGACAACCATGTGGCAGCACAGACAAATTAGCAGTGACACACTCCCCTTTCGGTCCTTTATGAGATGCCATTGTCATTGTCTCTCCTTGGCGCTCTTTTCAGAGCCCTGCTGAACCTCGGGCGCTCTCCAGGGCAACGGCACCTTTCTTAACCTGTGCCCTATCCAGAACCAGACGAAGGCCAGCCCCACACAGTGACTGGCTCCTCACACCGACTGAGATTTAGACCAACGGCTCTTTCACCTCCTCTGCCCACCCATGAACAGCCTCAGAGGCCCTGAGAGAGTTCTCCCCTTGTTGCCCTGGTGCCTGACCCACGTTTGCTTGTGCCCGGGGTACATACGGTCACCCACTAGCCTCTGAGGTGTGTAAGGGAAGCAACTGGACAGAACAGCTGTTCTTGTCTACATCGGGGCAAAAGGGCTGCAGGATGCAAACCTGCCTTGTAACAGGGAATCAAATATATGATGTATTCATATACAAAACTATAGGGAAATGGTCACTACCTAAAAAGAGTGGGACTCCTAAGAATCTAACCAATAAACTAAGATCTGGGGAAGCAATGTGATAGTTAATAACACTGATGCCCACTTAGGTCAATTCTCTGATGACCATTCAAGCTTATTAAATTTCTTTGGATAACAAAAGCAGCCACTGGCATTTATTACTACGTCTCTGATGATCGAGGAACCACCAGCAGCTGAGAAAACTTTCATTGTTAGATATAATTCCTCCATCATCCAGGATTCCTGGATGAATATAATGTCAAATGCAGATAAAAATATACTAGTGTCTTCAACAAATAACCTTGGAAGACCAACTTGCCATGTTCTAACATAACATTTTCATTGGGGAGATAGTCAAGCTGAGGACTGAATGGTTAAGTCAACATTGGGGTTAACATTGGGATTTGGCAGAAAGGTTTAAAAAGCCATATTCATCTAAAGGACAACTTGATGATCTGGGGAAGTCAGCATGGATTCGTCCCCAACAGGTCCTGCCAGACCAACCTCATTTCCTTGCTTGATCGAATGGCAAGCTTACTGGATTCAGGGAATGCTGTTGATGTTGTTTACCTGGATTTCAGTAAAGCTTTTGACAGGGTTCCCCATGATGTTTGGATACGTAAACTAGAGGACTGTGGACTAGACTTAGGTGGATAGGGAACTGGTTAGAGAACTGCACTCAAAGGCTGTGACCACAAACACTAAATAATCCACTTTCAATGCATTTTCCAACTGGATTTTGCCAGTTCACACCGTACAATCCAGTTCAAAAGTGCATTGAAAGTGGGTTGAAAGGGGGTTATTTAGTGTGTGTGATCGCAGCCAAAGGGTAGTTATCAATGGCATTTCATCTGAATGGAGGGAGGTGTCCAGTGGGGCTTGGTTCTGGGTCCAGTACTTTTCAATATTTTTATAAATGATCTGAACGAGGGTGTGGGGAAGCTACTCATTAAATGTGCAGATGAAACCGAATTGAGAGGAGCAGCAAACATATCAGAAGATAGAGACAGA
Organism: Gekko gecko; assembly: GCA_029375565.1. NCBI lineage: Eukaryota > Metazoa > Chordata > Lepidosauria > Squamata > Gekkonidae > Gekko > Gekko gecko. Next base: position 1,336,969 of record JAPDNY010000012.1, on the reverse strand, counting down.
ATTCAACGAGATCTGAACACACTGGAAAAGTGGGTGGATGTCAACAAGGTGCAATTTAACAAGGATAGGTGCCAAGTTCTACATCTGGGTAACAAAAATGAGGAACATGCAAACTGGATGGGGGACACACTTCTGGGTAGTAAAACCCCTTAGAACCAACTCTGTAATTCTATGATTCTATGTTTCTGGGGAAATCACTCGGGTTCCTAAGGAGCGGAGGGCTCTATTGAAGCCTCTATTGCTGTTCACCATGGAGAAGAAGAAGTGAAGGAGTCCAGGGCCTCCACCTAACTCATGTACTTCATTTGGGCAGGAGAAAGGGGCTCTCAGAGGAGATAGACAGAACATTCCCGGGGACCAGACTGAGCGCCTGACTCCCCAGCTGTCCGTCTCTCCGCTAAGATGTCCAAGTTCCTACTGGGGGAAAAAACCCAGCAACCCTGCAATCCGAGACTAAACATGAGCAGACTTAAGGGTCAGCATTCTTTGACAAAAGAAACTTCAAAGGGAAAGTCAGTGTGAATCTGCTGGCTTTGAATCTGTCAAGAAATATGTCTGCATTTCCTGAGAAATGAATAAGAACAAAAGATTCCTCACTATTACAGCTGATCATCAGCTTAACAAAGCGAGGAATGTGGCCTGATCGCTGGTCTCTGTGCTGACCCTGAAAACCTTTGCGCCTATAGAAATGTTACAAACACAGCCTCGTGCCTTTGTTAGGAATAAATTCTAGGAGTGTCGGCAATCAAAGGAAAGGTGATCAGGCTTCTCTCTTGAAACTTCAACAACTTTAGCACAGCTTTCTTGTTATCGAACTTCGGGTTCACCAAGGCAGAAATATGCCGGAGACTCCGCGTTCACGAGAGCAAAGCTGCAGCTTTATTGAATACAGGGGCCTGCAAATCAATTCCCCAACCATCCGAGACGTGAGCAGACTTAAGAGTGGCCATTCTTTGACACAAGAAACTTCAAGGGGAAAAGTCACGTATGCCAGGGCTTCCCAAACTTGGGAACACAAGTGACCAGTCAGGAGAGGAGAGTTCCATGGGATGTTCTCTGCCCCATCTCGGGATTTTATACTCCATTTTTCCTTCTCTCCACTTTCGCCTTCCTCTCAGGGCAGTCTTGCCATGTATGGCCATCTTGGCCTCCGTCGCTTCAGGTCTTGGGTGGCCGCCTGGACTCGGGGACCTTCTGGAGCTCTTTAACTGCCCCACATATCTTTTCTCATGGCTCAGCCACTTCTTCTTGTCCCTGGTAGGCAGCTGACAGTGGCACTTCACACTCGCTGGGGGCAGAGGTCACCCAGGGACTCTCCAGCAGGTGGTCTTCCCCACCGCCTAGGTCTCCAGCCCACTCACACCCTCATTCACGCTTCTTTGTTTCTGTTTGGCCCTGCCTGGGCAGATGCTTTATTTATAGGTTCACTTATGGGTTATGAATTGCAAAGCCTCCCCCCACCCCACCGCTTTATAAGTTCATTTCAAGCTGCCAGCTTCACACTTTTATTTGCTGAAAAAAATTCTGCCTCCTCAAGAGGAAAGCACACAAGTGACAAATTTGCCTCCTGCAGCATGGCATAAAATTACACTCCCAACTTCTGTCTCGCATGCTCCGTGGTTTGTTGCTCTGGATTTGAATTGTCCAGTGCACATCTGCTTCCAGCTCCTTTCCATCCTCTTGCAGTTCCACCAGTGTTGTTTCCTGTTCTGGGAGTGGCCAAGTTTGGGAACAGAATGCTGAGTGGCCAGGAGAAGTCTGGGAAAGGAGATTTCTGGTAAAAATCCAGAAGGGGCTTGGCCACGCCTGAAGGATCAATGCTGAATTCCGTGCTAAAAAAAGTCTGATCACCTTTCCTTGGGTTCCTGACAATCCTAGAATTTCTCATCTTTGGTGTCATGAACAGGATGGGCCAGATTTCAGGAGAGGAACTGTCAGGGGACTCTTGGGTGCCTTCAGGGCCCTTGAAGCCCTGGAAGTTTTTAGCTGGGCCAGGCCTGGTCTTGAGTTCTCTGAACAAAGGCTTTAAGACACAGGGTGAGCCTAACAGAGGCAGTGGCCCAGGGGAGGGGGTGAGTTCCAGGGCAGAGAGTGAAGACCAGTCACCTGGTTCGGAAGAAGAGCTTAGCATGTCCATTTTGTCTTTAAAGGCCGACTCCTCCTCTCTGAATCGAAATCCTGAAAGGCGAGGTACAAGAAGCATTTTCATAAAAGATGCCATAGAACATTGGGAGTCCTTGCTGTGAAAAGTTCTGGAGGAATCCTGGTGTTGGCAAATTCATTCTGGCCCTTTGCTGGACAATTCTGGAAGACTCCTCTCGTGTTGGAAACTTTCAGCCAGCCACGCCCAGAAGGGATTGTGGCCATTTATTTCATCTGCTGAAAACGGAGGGGCTGAGCACACCAGGCACTCTGAGACGGGGGGGGGGGCCTGCCTATTCAGTAACAGAAGCTGAAAGGGCAGAGTTGGGCGTGCCAGACCGCCTGGTCAGCAGGAGCGTGGCCCGTTTACCTGCAGCAAGGCTGGAGTTGACCAGGCTCTGACTCGGGGGGAGTAGAAAAAGAGACTCCTCGGGGCACGGCTCTGCCTGGGGGTAGCTTGCAGCCAGCTGGCTGGGCACTTCGCCTCCTTTATGCCACTTCATCCTGGGACCTCTGCCGCCCGCACTCCTGAGAACTGGGAAAGGGTCCTGGGAGGCTACAGGACTGGGCTCCAGTTCTGCCTGGGGCTGGTGGAGAGGCCTCCTTTGCAGGCCTCTGGCCCTGGGGAGGCACCGTCTGCAGTGTGGGCCCTTCCTGGTCCCTCTTGTCCTCCTCAGACCCAGACCTTGCCCCCCCCTTTGAGGGATTCTGAGTCGAAGTCACTGAGTGGGCCGGAGGGGGTCATGACAGGAGCAGTGTTCCCTCTAAGCTGAGTGAGTGTGAGCTAGCTCACAGTTTTTTAGCCTCCGGCTCACACGTTTTTGTCTTACCTCAGGAAGGATGGCTCCAAGGCAAACTAATTTATGCAGTACCCAAATCTCCTGCTCACAGCTTTAATGCTGGTAGCTCACAAAGGAGAATTTTTGCTCCCAGGACTCCACAGCTTAGAGGGAGCATTGGACAGGAGACCGGCTACAAGAGGAAAGTGCTGTAGAAGGCTGTGGCACATTGCAGGAGGCACAGAGTCGGTATGGGCAGTTCAGCACCCAATCTGGGTCATCCTCACCAAAAAACTGGATTGCAGCTGTGGGCAACCTGTTGTGGCGAGGTGGGCTTTCCTGGCTCAGCAACGGGTGGAGGCAGAGAGACTAAAGATGGAGGAGATAGTAAGGAAAAGGGAAGAAACCCAGGTTCGAATCCCCGCTCAGCCACGCAAGGTGCCCTTGGGCCAGTCACTCTCTCTCAGCCTCGCCTACCTGGCAAGGTTGTTGCGAGGATAAAATGGGGAAGAGGAGAAGTATGTCAATCGCTTTGGGGGGTAGTAAACATCTGGGGCTTTCCTGGCTTTTGTGGGATGTGAGTTGGACGCTGCTCTTCCTGTCTTCAACATCTGCAGAGGCAGACCTGGAAGGAAGAAGAGCTGGTGTCCAACCCAGAGCTCCCAAATCAGGGGCCCACCCTGCTGGCCTCACCGGAGCTTGGCACCTGAGCCACTGAACAGTGTTTGGGGAGCATCAACCTACTGCACTCTGGTGAACTGATGTTCCCAACAAATTTTTATGCTACTGGAGGGCCGGCTGAATCGCTCCCGTGGGCTGGGAGTGGGCCCCAGGCTGTCCTTCCACCCCTTCTGCCAAAAGCACCTCTAAGGTGACAGTGAAGCACAAGGGCCCACACCACACGCTGGCACCCAGCTGCCTTGCAGGTGTCTGGCCTGATGGAAGCAGAGGTGCATGTTTCTTCCCAACAGCCACTCTGAGGCCTGCCTTAAATGTGCAGGAGAATGAGGTGGCCATATGGAAAGCATCCGTGCAGATTCAAACTCGTAGCAGCGCCAGGAGAAAGCTTCTACCCACCATTGCTATGGGGAATTTTTCAACATAAACGAGCATTTCAGAATGCAGTTGTCTGCCTGCACGTGACCGGCCTCTCTACAGCCTCAGCATTTCCCCACCCCATTTATTTATTTATTTTTGCATGTGAAAATCAGGCCACAGTGAGGCTACAGCCTGATTTTTGTACTACTTTTCAGACTTTCTGGAGATGCGGTTTTCAGCCAAGAGGGACCGCCTCTGGAGTCAAAGCCTAGTTATTCGGGGGACCTCAGAAAGGGTAACGGGATGGTTGGGGGAGGACATGGCCAGGTCATCGAAGCCACAGCGCAGCTAAAACTGCACACCAACAGCATATTAATCTGTGACGGGTAGCGCAAGCACACAGCTTCTTTTTCCAGTGTGCTTCTGAACATGCATCCCATTGATGCCTGGGGTTCTCAATCTGTCAAGCGATGCTCATGCATAAGCACATTTAAGCACACAGATCTCTTGTGCTAGGCTGAGGCATAAGACGTCACTCTGCACATTCCAATGGAAAGGAAGGCAGATGAACCTCGCCATGCTCTCCGCACTGTACACGAATGCGGCTTGTTGCACATCAGTTTATCCACTGGATCCTTGAATCCATTTAACTACCTTCCCTTCCATGTGTGTTGTAGATGTACAAGTTGCCTTGCTCTGCAAGGTTAAGCAATCCAGTTCTGTGGGGCTCCCCACGAGAGCATAAATTAGGTCTGCCAACTCTGGGTTTGGAAACACCTCGAGATTCGAGGGGGGAGCCTCAGATAATGGGGTTTAGGGAGGGAAGGGGCCTTGGTAGGGTATCAGGCCATGCTGTCCACCTCCCAAAGTAGCTGTTTTCTCCTGGGGAAGAGGGATAAATGCTTTAATAAAATAAATAAATAAAAAATAACTTCAAAAATAACTTTAAAAAATAAATAAAATGAGCGATTTATGCAGTCTGGAGATCAGTTATAAATCCAGGAGTTCTTCAGCCACCACCTGGAGATTGAAAGGAAGCAAACAACCATGATGTATAGTGCCAAAAAAAAGGGTCTTCACCAACTTATATATATATTTATAGTATTCAGTTTACTGGAAGTAATTCAAATGCCATCAACACCAACGAACCATGCATATGACATCTCGTTTCGTGTGATGTATCACATGAATGTATTTGATGAATGTGACTATGAGATATGTTGAGAGTGTTTGCCAAATGGATTAACTCTGTATTTCAACGCCACCCACTATGATAAAGTTATACACAAAACGAGATGTCATATGCATGGTTTGTTGGTGTTGATGGCGTTTGAATTACTTCCAGTAAACTGAATACTGAACAAAGAACGTATAAGTTTGTGAAGAACCTTTTTTTGGGCACTATATATCATGGTTGTTTGCTTCCTTTCAACTTCCATCCCGTGATCTCTTTCTTTGGTTTGCACCACCTGGAGGTTGTCAACCTCAGTATAAACACAGACAATTACATGTCTTTGTGTGTGTGTGTGCATGTTTGAGTAAGGAGTTGAAGAGCTGAAAGCTGGTTTCTCCTTTTTAATGGTGCTCCAAAAATACTACTGATTCTATAGCCTTCCCTGTCCCGGGGTCTAGTTTTGGAGACATGCTCGAGTCCATACAAGCATTTTATTCACCTCTATGCAACAACTTGGTGAAGATTCTTTAACCAATTTGCCATCTTCAAGAACAATTACTATTGGTGGACAGCTGTACTGTTTAAACCAGTGAAAAGGGGCGGGGGGAGTCAATATGGGACTTGCCCTACAAATCTAGGACTGGTCCCAATATTTAAGAATCCCTCTAAGTTCACAGCAAAATGACACACAACATTCCTCATCTGGCCGGGAAGATTTTGGGCAGCTCAGAATAATGGTTTTCGCAAGGAACAATCTGGCAGCCTCTTTTCACCACCTCCTAGTTGGGCTGCAGGTGGACGGTCGCTCATGGAGGTCTATTTATTTATTTATATTTATTTATTAATCATATTTATACCCCACCCTCCCCACAATGCAGGATCAGGGTGGCTCACAATCAGTGCATAAACAGAAATAAAACCATAAAAGCTAAAACAATTCCATGATAGTAATACAATTTCATAAAGCACTGAAAATAGTTCTTCAAGATGGCGCATTTCAATATTTTATAAGTGTCATTCTGCTCGAGATCTTCCTGCAGGACAGGATAGGTGTTAAAGACCAAGGTGTTAAGGACCAAGGGCCAGGGCTCTATAGTGGACTCTGTGGATTTGAAACTTGTCTTTTGATCTTCGGAGAAAGAGGCTCTGGTTTAAATTTCTTTGAACTAGTACTGAGCGCAGAGCCACAGAGTGAAAGCAAACACTGCGTTTCAAGGGAACTCACAGCAGGTCCTTTGCTGTGAACACAAGTCCTGGTGCCACCTCCTGGCCTGGCCATTGATTTGACAGCCCTCCACCTTGTATGGCATGGAAGGGGGGCTGCTCAGCTGTCAATCTTACCCCTTTTCCATAGGCTTCAAAATGAAGCTTCAAAATGAAGCTGTGGGGCAAAATGCGGCCGCGCAGCAAGTAGTGGGAAACTGACACATAGAATCGGGGGGGGGGGAGTGAAGACGGAGCAGCAGCTAGTGGGAAATCGGTCTCTGTTCGCTCCCCTTGGCAAGATATGACTTTTTCCTTACAACTCCATGAGGGAAGGAACCAGATTTTTTCTTAAAAAAGACAAAACTGGGAATTCGGAGAACCTGCTTGAACTATGATTATTATATTGATATTGTAGGTCCTTTCTTTTTTAAAAAATAAGGGGGTACTGTGGGGGGGGGTGCTGTGACGCCACCAATGATACCGCCAATGACAACAGCACCCTCCCTCGAAGGCACATGCAGAAGAAAAGAAACTGACTGAACAACAGGGTTGTCAGGGCCCCCCTGGCCACTGGGAGGGGATGGGGGGTGGGATTGCCAGCTCCAGGTCAAGAAACTCCTGAAGATTTGGAGATTGAGCCTGGGGAGGACAGGAATCTCAGTGGGGCACAATGCCGTAGAGTCCACCCTCCAAAGCATCCAAATTCTCCAAAACTGATCTTTGTCTTCTGGAAGTGAGTTGTCATTCCAGGGGATCCCCAGGTCCCACCTGGAGGCTGGCATCCCTACTCCACAACTGTGAAAATGCAGAGGGAGGGCAGACGTGCAGAAGAACACTGTCCCAGTTGATTCCATTGCTTGTGGACTGACTGCCAAGAAAATCAGGAGCAAGTCGAGTGTGTGGAAAAGGTTTCAGTCTCCACTGCAAGGGCTGAAATATCAGGCCGGTACACTTCCCTTTGGGCTTGAGAGCTTTCCTCCTTTGCTCCACACATGGGCTGGTTCAAGGTATTCTGTCACCCCATGCAAGGGACACTCCTCACCTCCTGGGCTTATGCCGCTACCAGCCAGTACTAAGCCAAGCTGCGCCACTGATGGCTGGGAGGCAGGCTCCTGCAGCATGTCACTTGGGGGGCTGCCCCAAGGACTGGCCCCGTCCACACACATGCACACCTCTCAGGATTTGACCCTGAAGGTGGGGGCCCCTCCCCCTGACCCAGCAGGTACCACCCCCAGCCTGCCCCCACCCTGACCCAGGCCACCTTCTATTAATGCCCATGCATTTCCTTCTCGCAAGAACTGGCCACTACCTTCTAACAGCCCCGGGCATGGAAGAAACATTCAGTAACATTAATGACATTAAGGAAGAAGAAGAAAGAGGGAGACACTCACCCTTACGAAGCTGGCGGGAAACCATCCTTCTTCATCATCAATCTGACCCCACCACCAGTCCTTGTTGGAGGCATCCAGGACTTTGATAACGTCTCCTGCTTTAAACGCCAACTCCCGGTTGGCCATGGTGACGTGATCCCATACTGCCTCAGCGCTTACAATAGAACCGCCACTGATCAGCTTGGGGAACAAAAGAAGGGACAGTCAGGCAAAAGGGCTCCTTCGCCAACGGGAAACATGCACGCCCTCTCTGCCCTCTCCCCACCCTCTTTTGACAGTCCACAAAACAGCAGCAGGCATTCCCTTCACTCTGCCACAGCACAGTGTTGCCCGGTTGAGGATTTTCAAAAATGCTCTGTGATGAACATCAGCCGTTGTGTCAGGCACATCATGTTCCATTCACACGGCATGCATGCTCCCTATGCTGAGATCTACTGGTCAGCCTCCAATCTAGGCGGCCCCATTTCAGTCAGCACGCTCGAACACAAGCATCTTGGGGAGACGAGCTCTAAGCAAGCCTTCTTCCGGGTAGTTGTTTCTCACAAGACAGCACTTCATCACGCTGACCCCCACTTGCTATCTGAAGTGGCAAAATTACCCAAAAGTGCTCACTGCACCCACCGTATTAGGTCCCATTGTGTGTGTGTGTGTGTGTGCTCGAACTTACTTAAACCTTAAAACTTAAACCCAATGGATGCGTATCACTTGAATATTTTTAAATCCCCAACTCTCCCCCAGCTCACATCCAGTTCTGTCCTGAACCTCAGAATCATCTCTCATTACTGGTAGCCACATCAAGAAGTGTGGATTCCAGCACATCCTGCTAAAAAACCCTGCCTCCCTGATTTTTTGAGCCACAACGCATTAGAAAGTTTTGCGGTTCATTTTGGCATCTGCCTTGCACCCATGGCCCCAATGAGAACAAAGTCCACAATGCATGGCGGAGCACCCGTCCATAGCTGTCCGGCAAGCTGCTTCAACTGCTGCTTCCTAACTAGCAAGAGACAGTCCGACTGGCTTTCTGGCGTATGTGTGTTCTCGCCCCGCCCGGTGGAGTCTGATTTCCTCCCCCTTTCTGTGCAGCTGCTCTGCTGGGGAGGCAATTGTTTACACAGACAGTCCAATCAGTCACAAGTCATACAAATCAGTCATAAGTAAATGCTGTGTTTAAAGAAATCATGCTATTCAATTTTCATCTAAGTTGACCTTAGCAACTTTTGTGGCTGATGATCTGCTTGGATCAGCAGCATTTTGCATGTGAAGTTTCATATGAAGAAAAAAAAGCCACCTGATGTAAACTTGTTCTGCGGCTGTTAGGGCTGCTTGAAAACAAACATGGCTCATGTCTAATCATCACAGTCGAACGGGGTAAATCTGACTATCCAACATGCTCCACAAGAAATTTGTGGTTTCCCTGCTTCTCATCCCAGAACGTGGTCTGAAAACTTCTGCCTCGACATTATCAGCACCCTGGAAATGGAGACTTTATGTGACTAAAGCATTTACCATTTTGAGAATTCTTTTCCCTTTCCCTCCAAGCTGCCCTGTCCAAGCCCTTGATCTTTCCATCCGGCTTCCTGCCTTCTCTCCACCTGGCAAATCACCCACTCCAGAGAAGGAGTAACCCCTGAAGGCCTCACTCACTCAGGAGCTGGGGGGGGTCCCTGCGGCATACTCAGGTCTCCTGGAAAAGCAACTTTCAAACTAATTTTAACCTCCAACTTAAGCCCTGCTCACAAGTTACAGTGAACACATGTACAATCCACGTACAGCGTGATCTTGAATTTTCTTGTGCGTGTGTTGGGTAATTCTAAGGCTACGTTCAATGTGTGTAAAGCTGAACATGTGATTTAAAGACCACACTTGTCAAGGTACTGGTCCTTGGTTTCATCTGTAAAGTGAACGCATGCTGGCTCTTTTGCACAAATGGATGTATGTGCATACAGGCAGGATATACGTGCCTTCACTGTAACTTGGGAACCGGGCTTTAGATAATGCATTTATAGGGTGAATCCAAGAATGAATTTTTTAAAATGAGAAATGCTGGTGAGATTAAGAGATCAGTTCAGGGTAGCAATGAATGGCAGGCAACAAACTAAACAATTTTCTGGAAAACACACAGCCAAGAGAAGAGAAGAGAAGAGAAGAGAAGAGAAGAGAAGAGAAGAGAAGAGAAGAGAAGAGAAGAGAAGAGAAGAGAAGAGAAGAGGACTGGATTTATACCCCGCCCTTCACTCGGAGTCTCAGAGTGGCTTACAAACTCCTTTCCCTTCCCCTCCCCATAACAGACACCCTGTAGGGTAGGTGGGGCTGACAGAGCTCTTTCGAGGACTGCTCTTGAGAGAACAGCTCTGAGAGAACTATGGCTTGCCCAAGGTCATCCATTAGCTGCAAGTGAAGGAGTAGGGAATCAAACCTGGTTCTCCCAGATTAGAGTCTGTACTCCTAACTACTACACCAAACTGGTGTCAGCAAGTGAATGCTGCTGGAAATATCTCTGGAACTCTTAGTTCATGTATACGAAAATGGTGGCCAAGGGATAGTGACTCTGGTTACAACCACTCTGGGGTTTTTCAGCCAGGAACTTCATAGTCTGAGGGTAACAGTGCAATCCTAGGCAGTGTTATGCCAGTCTGCACAGGACTGCAGCCTAGCAACTTATTTGCAACGGTGTTCACTCAAGCCTCAGAGCCATCTTGAAAATCCCGTGACTGATGAAAAGTGGCATACAAGCAGAACTCATTCATAATTGTCATGATAGAATGACAAGGAAAGCAATGAGAAAAACCCAGGGCTGCCATTTCCAGTGGCAAGGACACAGGCTTGGTTCAGACATCACACAGAGACAGGGTTTATTTGAAGTACAGTTTGTTTGGGAAACGAGGACTGTATTTTCACGGAAGTACAAACACATGCTTCCACTATGACTATGGCAGCAAGTCGGGTGAGAAGTGGCACAAATGGTGTCCCCACACCCTGTTCTTTCCTTGTTCGCTGCTGCCACCACCCCATTCCTTCCCCTTTTTGCTACTGTGCCTTTGCAACACCACACATGCAATGGAAACTTTATGCCCCACCGGCCCAGAATCTACCTTGAGTCTCAGTAGGAAAGGTGGGCTACAAAAGCGAGTTAGCCTGGTATCTGAACACAGCTGCACTACGGTAGTGGAAAGTGCCAGCAAGGCACAGCTGACTTATGGCGACCCCGTGGGGTTTTCAAGGCAAGGGATGTTCAGAAGTGGTTTGCCATTGCCTGCCTTCAGGTCACAACCCGGATATTCCTTGGAGGTCTCCCAACCAATACTAGCCAGGGGTGACCCTGCTTAGCTTCTGAGATCTGATGAGATCTGGCTAGCCTGGGCCACCCAGGGCAGGGCAGGCTGTGCTATATGTCTGGCTTAGTTCTAATGCATGTGCTTCAGTGAAACAGTTTACATAGGCTTGCTTTGTTTCTTGTGTTATAACTGCATGGTTCCCTTATGGCAGTTTTTTAAGGGGGGGGGGCAGATTGATGGGGCTGCTAATCACAATCCCATTAGCTGCTACAACAACATTCCCTTCCTAATTCTGACACTCTCTCTTTTATGCCAATGGCTGTTCTGCAGTCCTATCTCACCACTGTCAAGGCAATCTACAGGTGATTCTAGTTAGTACTGCTATATCATTAAGGGAGAAAGGGACGCAAGAATAATATCAAAGTCCACAGGGCTTCTGGGCCAATATGAAGCTGTGATGGATTAAAAATGCAGCATGAATTTACTATCAGAACTCGCGGATTCTGCACAGGGAACAAGCGTGGTTATAAACAATTAAATGGGTACTGACGTGCTGTGCTGGGTGTGATCTAGACAAGGTGGGCATGCAAAAGCACAAATCCATTAATTGCAGGAAAGGGGAGAGAGTTTAGTCACTGTAAGGCTGCGTTTCAGTCACGTGAGTAGCTGATCGACAGAAGTATCGTGTGATTTGGACAGTTGGTCGACTGATCCACAAGAGCCTCATGATCCCAAACTGACCTACAGGATCATCAAGCACAGAGGCTCCCGAGGGGCAGAGCGGTACAGCACTTGGGACAGAAGACGAGGACCGGGGAGATCCACTCTCAGATCCCCACTCTGCCACGAAGCTCACTGGCTGGTGGGACAGTCATCACTTGCAGCCTAACTGACCTCACAGGGCTGTTCTTAGGATCGAATGGGAGGAAGAAAACAAGTACGACGCTGTGAACTCGTTGTGGGAAGAGTTGGGGGGAACCACAGGCTTTGTTCGGGTCAGGCACACCAAAGTGTGTGATGTAATAAGGGGAGATTTCTTCTTGTCGTTGGCAAGGGACGCATTCTAACTTGGCCTGCAGGGTTTAAGCCTTAAATCAAATCAAGTGCAGAGGGAGGTGTGTCAGGGCAGCAGCTGAACTTTTCTTTGGAGGCTCTTTGCTCCACATCTGCCTTGGAAAGAGGTGACGCTTGGACACCATCTCTGGGGGAGCACCAGATAAGTACTTTTTTAAAAAATTAACCACAACAAATGCTCTTAAATTAGTAACATATTTTTCCTCTGCAGTTATACTATAAATGCATGCATTGCCTTTGAATCCACTCCCAATGGTCCTCTGCTCCCCCCACACTGAAATCTGAAAGGCATCCCTGTGGAAACTGCTGGAGAGAAACCTCCAGTTTAATCCAACATCCTGTCTCAGCTGCTTAAGCACTGAAGGACCATTTAGAACATAAGAGAAGCCATGTTGGATCAGACCAGTGAATCAGATCCAGTCCAACACTCTTCTGTGTCACAGAGTGGCCAAAACCCAGGTGCCATCAAGAGGTCCACCAGTGGGGCCAGAACTCCAGAAGCCCTCCCACTCTTGCTCCTCCAAGCACCAAGAATACAGAGCATCACTGCCCCAGACAGAGTGTTCCATCTATATCTATAGTAATTGACGGTCCTCTGCTCTGTATGCTTATCAGGCGTCAAAGAGATGCTACTCTGGAGATGTGTGATGTAGCTTCAGCTGGTAATGACCCTGTGAAACCTACAGACCTCCTCAATGGACCACACAGTTCAATGGTTGAAGAAGCACAGATCCCATCTCTGGCATTCCTAGTTAAAGGACCTCAGGTATCAAGGCTGGAAGAGATTTCTGTGTGAAACCTTGGAGAATGGCTGCCCACAAGAGGAGACAGCACCAGGCTACAGAGACTAACGATCGTACTTCAAGTCCCGACTAGATGTGACAGGCTTCCTCAGGTTCACCCTGGAGATGCGCTGCCTTTTATAAAAAAGCAAGTTCCTAGCCAGGAATTCCTTTATACCACAGGGGCGTGATTCTGGTCAGGACCACAGCAGCACAGGGGGAGGCAGGGACACTGCCCTTCCCTCTGACCAGATTCTTTTCTCCCCAAAATGGCATGGGGGCATTATCTGCCCACTGGGAACTCACTTTTTAAAAGGGAAGTGCATTCCAAGGCCTGCCACGTCTTGTCGTATACTGGATCTTTAGTATTTTGTGCTTATGATTTAGATAAATCAGAGGCAGGTAAAAGTTCAGATGACTGAATGGCTCGGATAACTGGTTTAGCTTATCTGCCGATGCCATTCTCTCAGTTTCTTCGAATAAGCTGCTTGGCACTTTGAGCTGAACTGAAGACGTTTCTGGCTCTTTTGAAGGCTGGATTTGAGCAGGGCAGAACAGTTATGTGATGGTTTCCACCCCATTATTCCATTCAGGAGGTGGGATATGCTTAGGAAAGGAAAAAGTCCTCTTTCGATCAGCCTGGGTTCCTAACGACCTTGCAGAGTCTTTAAGAAATTGGGAGCAGATCTGATCAGGACATTGAGCCCAGAGGTGGAAAACCAAAATGGCACCATAAAAGGGAGACTCACTGCCCCGCGCAGCAATCTACCAAATGTTCTCATGCCCAAAGTCCCACTGGAGCTCATTCAGTGGGGCTTGCTCAGGGAAGCCAGCGGCTTTTCCCCTCTGGATCAGAGCTGCTGTCTTTAATGGTGGCCAGCATCTGCCACCTGACTTGGACCCCTGCTAGGTTGTCGCTGTCTGAGAGACCAAAGAGAGAGATCATGGGATGGAAGTTGAAAGGAAGCAAACAACTGTGATGAACAGTGCTAAAAAAAGTTCTTCACCAACTTGTAAATTCTTTTTTCAGTATTCAGTTTACTGGAAGTAATTCAAACGCCATCGACACCAATGAACCATGCATATGACATCTTGTTTCGTGTATACCTTTATCAAAGCGGGTGGCGTTGAAATATCTTTATAAAGTTAATCCATTTGGCAAACACTCTAGACATATCTCATAGTCACATTCATCAAATACATTAGTGATAAAGGTATACACAAAATGAGATGTCATATGCGTGGTTCTTTGGTGTTGATGGCGTTTGAATTACTTCCAGTAAACTGAATACTGAAAAAAGAATTTACAAATTGGTGAAGAACTTTTTTTATACATCATGGTTGTTTGCTTCTTTTCAACTCTCTGAGAGATGGCTGGGTCCCTTTTGCCTGTGAGCTCACCCCCTTGGAGAAGCCACACCCAGGGCAGAATACAGAAGGCCATGAAGTGGGAAAGACATGCCATGAGCCCCAGGTTCAAGGCCCAGCATCTCAACTTAAAAGGGTTGCACGTAACCACGGGAACCTATGCCTGGACTCTGATGAGCTGCTGCCGGTCAGAGTAGATGAGGCTGAGTAAGATGGGCCGATGGCCTGGCTGGGTTAAAAGAAGCTCGGTATGTTCAAAGGTGAATTCACCTGCTCCCAGTGTCCTCACCAAACATGTCTGTGTCCAGATTGCTCCCAGTCTTGAGAAGAAAGGCAGCGAAACCCTTGTTCTATCATTGCTGTGACAAGCAGTCAGGGATGAAGCTCAGGGTCGGAGCACTTTGTCTTCAATGTACAGCTCATCACAAATGACTTGTTATGACAACGGAAGGCTTCAGAGGAGAGTTACTGAACTCTCTCATGACACCAAGTGGGTACCCACGGGACCTCACATTCACTCATGTGGATTTCCATTGCTGTCCCACCCACAGGGTGGTTTCAGAGGGGAGCCATGTTGGTCTGCAGTAGGACAACCACATCCAAACCCAGGAGCACTTGAGAGACCAACAAGGTTTTTGAGGGGTGAGCTTCTGAGAGTCAGATCTCCCTTAGTCAGATATCGAATCCAGCTGTCCCACCCACGGAAACACTTGGCAATCCTTTGATACCTTTCTGATCACATCTGCTCATCCACAAGCAGAATTGCGCCTCCTCCTCTTGTTCTGCATCCTATTTTTTGCCTGTTATTTTTGACCGCCACTTCTACCACTGCGGGGGGGGGATCCCTTGCAGGACCTATTGACCCTGTTCATCTAACAGTCTTGCCAACTAAAAGGATATCCCTCGGCCACTATTCCCTCTCACCTATGCTTACTGCATCTGAAGCAACACTGCACAATAAGAAAAGTACTTCTGAGCATAGATGAACATATGAAGTTGTCTGGTACTTAATCAGACCCTTGGTCCATCAAAGTCAGCCTACTGTCTACTCAAGACTGGCAGCAGCTCTCCAGGGTCTCGGGCAATGTTCCCTCTAAGCTGTGGAGTCTTGCGGGCAACAATTCTACTTTGTGAGCTCCTAGCATCAATGTTGTGAGTGAGTGATTTGGCTGCTGCACAAATAAGCTTGCTCTGGAGCCATCCTTCCTGGGTGAAGACAAAAACCTGTGATCCGGAGGCTAAAAAACTCTGAGCTAGCTCACAGGAACTAAGCTTAGAGGGAGCATTGGTCTCAGGTACAAGATTTTTCACATCACTTGTGACCTGATGCTGGGGATTGAACCTGGGGCCTTCTGCATGCCAAACAGAGGCTCTACCACTGAGCCACGGCCCCTCCCCTAAGAGTGCTTATCCTTCAGCCCAGAGCAATTGCATAGGAGAATGTACAAAACAGCTAGATCAAGTCAGACAGCTGGCCAATGTAGCTCCACACTCAGAACTCCAACTGGCAGTGGCTCTCCAGAATCTCAGGCAGATTTACCTGCTGATACCAGAGACTGCCACTTGCCAATACTTAAGACCAGGGCTCTTTTTGTAGCAGGAACTCCTTTGCATATTAGGCGACACACTCCTAATGTACCCAGTCCTCCAAGAGCTTACAGACCTCTTCTTGCAGGGGCTACTGTCAGCTCTTGGAGGATTGGCTACATTAGGCGTGTGTTGCCTAATATGCGAAGGAGTTCCTGCTACAAAAGAGCCCTGCTTAAGACTTAGCTGATAATTAAACTCCCCCACGCAGGTAGAATTCCCGGCTCTGGGTTGGGAAATATCTGGAGATTTTAAGGGTGAGGCTCAGTGAGGAACCTCAGCTCGATAACAATGCCACAGAGTCCACCCACCAATCAGCCATCTTCTCCAAAAGAACTGATCTTGGTCAACTGGAAATCAATTGTAATAGCAGGAGATCTCCAGATGCTACCTGGAGGTTGGCAACCATAAATGCAGGGAATCCTGCAGCTGCTTTGGGAGGTGAACTTCTAGTCAGCAGCAGTAGCTGCTCCTCACCCAAGTGCATTAAGCAGGGAGTTTACCTGCCCTCCCTTTGCCCTCCAGCAATAAGGGCAGAGCAACCCGTGTCTTTCTACAGGGCTGAAGCAAGAAGAAAGGGCTGCTGGGAGCTCCAGTGATTCCCCCACTGTTCCTAGTGATTCACCACTTTGTGGCATATGTTACGCTCTCAGGCATGTGCAAGCTTCTATAAATTGCTTGCCTCGTCCCCTTCCTGGAAGCCAGCTCTTCGGTACTTTCTGGTTAAAAGGACCAGGTAGCAAGTGATGTGAAAGACCTCCACCAGAGACCCTGGACAGCTGCTATCACTCAAGAGTAGACAGGAGTGGACCTCGTTAGATCAAGGATCTGAAGCAGTAGAAGAATCATTGGAAGGCAATTTTGTGCTTTCACATAACCATTTTGAAGGTGACTTTTTTTTTGCAAATTAAGAAACAAATGTGATTTGTAAGCTCTATTTCCTAATTCTTTTGTATTGAGCTCTTCCAAGAACTTCCAGTGCAAAGAAGGTCCCCACAGTCCTGGGATGGTCCAGTGCTGCATGCAAGAAAGAGAAGTTTATTTCAGGGCAAAGTTGAGAAATTCATAACTGGTCCTCTCCAATCCTCAGCAGCCTACTCCTACCTGCACAGCATCACAGAGACAGGGTCACCTGAAAGGTCTTGCTGCCTGGCAGGGAAGTGTATCTCTTTTGCAGGAACACCAGCAAAAGAACCAGAGGCAAGTCTGTCAGCATCAGCCCTGCTTAGGTAACATTGCCTGCATCTTGATTCCAGTGTCATTTGAAAGGAAGAACATTGCGGAAGATGGAAGGGAAAAAGAACACCATCTTTGCCAAAAATTACTTTTGCCTGCCCAGCCCACGGTGAGCGGGACAAGCCAGTAAGTACAGGGGTTCAGAGCACACCAAGGGACAGCAAGCCAGTACAGTACCCGGAAGACAAGAAATGGAGACAAAATCCCAGGTTAGCCATGGAATTGTCCATAAGATCAAAGATGGTGTCCTCAAGAGATTTCATTTTGGCAGGGAGAAATGAAGTATCTCTCCCCCAACTCCCCTCAAAGTGTCAATGAAATTCTATAGACATTGGCCAGAGCCACCTTGAAAGAGAGAGAGAGAGAGAGAGAGAGAGAGAGAGAGAGAGAGAGAGAGAGAGAGAGAGAGAGAGAGAGAGAGAGAGAGATCTGGCAATGGGAGGGGTCAGCTGCAAACACAACCAAAAGAATTTCACTGAACTCACTGAGCGGATGCGCTCTGGTGTAGCGACTGCTCAGGGATTCCCACCAACCACAGCGTCTGAAAGAGATTCAAACGCTTTCACTATCTTCACCAGCATGACATCTGCTATGCAAACTCTCCCCAGATCCCATACTTTTGGTTATTAAAAAAGTGCTAGAGAAGAATAATTAATAGCTAATAATAGCGCAACCCGCTTGGAAGGCAAGGTGATACTGGCTGGCCACGAGAATGACGACAGCACTTGCTTGGAATGTCTCATCTCTCCCTTGGTAATAAAGGCCTTCCATTTAAATTCTCCGCTAGAAGTACAGGCCGTGCGGAAAGCTGTGGGCTACGTTCCGTAATCAGCCCCTTGTCTCCTTCCAGGTCACTTCGCTGAAGCGCTTCTGCCTTTCTGCTGCTATTCCCTCTCTCCCCCTCTCTCCTTACTTAGCACTTACAGATCTCGAACTTGCATCGAAAGTCTCTCACTGGAAAAGACCAACTCAGGTTCCATTACTTATTTATGAGTCTCTTTCACTTGTTCTATTACCGTCCTCCCAAATGGAATTCCGCAAGAATCTCCTCCATCTGGATTCAGCTACTACTGACCTGACCTTGCTGCTTAAAAAAATAATAATTTAAGAAAATGGGTGTATTTAAAGCTGTTATGAACCAGGCTTGCAAACAGTAAGCAACTTCCTTGCCCCTAGTAGGCCTTCTGCAAGGAAAGAAAGGTTGGACAGGAGGAGGAGATTGGATTTATACCCCACCCTTTACTACCAAGAGGAGTCTCAGAGCAGCTTACAATCTCTTTTCCCTTCCCCTCCCCACAACAGGCACCCTGTGAGGTAGGTGGGGCTGAGAGAGCTCTTTCGAGGACTGCCCTTGAAAGAACAGCTCTGAGAAAACTTATGACTGACCTAAGGCCATACCAGCAGCTGCAGGTGGAGGACTGGGGGCTCTAACACGGCTCTCCCAGATTAGAGTCCGCACTCCTAACCACTACACCAAAGATATGTTTGTGAGCCAGTAACTTCTAGGGTCTAATCTGAAAGCCTCCTGAGCTTGGTCCCAGGCATGTTTCCCTGGCAGTAAGCCCCACTAATGTAGATGGGATTTCACTCAAGTATGTGTTGGATCACTGCCTGAGAAATTTAAAATACTGTCCAAGGGAAGACATTTGCAATACAATTAAGGACTTCTGACTCTTCTCAAACTGGTTCTCAGAGATCAATGTGACAGCTGCCCTGGTGCCCACTATGAAACTGAAGGCCCTGCAGTTGGTGACTCTGCGCACCAGCCGCTGGTAGGCAAACAGGGGCAGTGGCCCATCTAAGGGGTGCTGTTGGGCTGGCCAGGAGCCTTCCCCAGAGAGAGGGACCTTTGGTCTCATCCAGCAAGTACTTATGAGCTGCAATGGACCCGTGGAGAAAACCACCTCATCCCATGTTTCTCTTAGTCAGCACACTGCGTCAGGGACTCATGCAGTTCCTGAAGCTTATGAGGCTACAAGAGAAAAGTAGTCATACTTTCTGTGCAAGTACAGATAGTGCTAGTACAATTTTGGCTTGTTTACCCCCCTTTAAATAAATGGATCCCCCCCCAATAAACCTGGGTATTCCGAGTTTTCAGAAACCGATATCCTAGTCCTGGCTGGCTCCATTGTGTGGTTTTTGGTCCACATGGGTGAGGTCAGACCTGGCTATTTGATCTAAGGATGGACAGACGCACAGACAGATCCAGTCCGCATGCATGCACGTGGGCTGCAGCGACCTTCCATTCTGCATTTGCCATTTTCATAATCCGCCCATTCCCCAAATCTCCTTTTCTCATTCTGCTTATCTTGCTGCTATTCTGGGAACGTTTGCAGAAGCAATTTCATCATTTTGTGGCCTTTTCGAACTTGCTGATTTCTTTTATTTAAAATTATTGCAGATTGGTTGTCTCTTCTTAAATAATTCGTCATGTTTCTTTTTTCTGCCTGTGCAAAAAGGGGGAAGAATAACTAATTGACATCAATCGGAGATCTATTTATTGATTGTTCCCATCTTTTGTATCCCAACTTCCAGCCCCTTTCCCCTCAAAAGAATGCTGCTGAGGAGGCGGGATTGCAGATGACCTCCTGGCTGGTTGCTCAGAAGAAATAATCTAAGAAAAATTTCCACAGTATTCTTAGGAATTTCCCAGCAATGTGAGCTGGCTAAGCTGAGGAAAGGCGTAAGAGCTCTGGTTGCAAGAATTTTCTCTGTAAACGAGTGGTGGTGCCAAAGGAGGCCTTCTCCTGCTGTCTGCAGTACAAGGGAGGCTTCCTGGCTCAGTGGCTGAAGAGCTCTTGCACCACTGCAGTCTTGCACTCTGTGGCACATTTGGCACGGACTGTGCATGAGAGCAACTTCTCAGGAATGCACAACAGTATCATACAAGGAAGGTTGGGCTCAACTAAACTGTGAAACACCAAACTGAGCATGACCCACTGGCCTTGTACAACAGCCTGCCAAGTGCTTGGACCCCCAACCCTCCCAGTTTCTGAAGTCCAGCCAGGCAGCAAACATAGTCCCCCAACATCTCTCCTCATACGTCCTCCGGAGAGCCTTGCGCTCTGCTGAGCAACACCTACTGGTGGTCCTCGGCCCGAGAGACGTCCGCTTAGCCTTGACCAGGCCCAGGGCTTTTTCTGCCTGGGCCCCGGCCTGACAGAATGTGCTCCCCTGTGAGATCAAGGCCCTGCAGGACTTGCTACTGTTCCACAGGACCTGTAAGACGGAGCTGTTCCGCCAGGCCTTTGGTTGAGGTGGCGGGCGTTTCAGGCCATCTTGGCCTCCCCTGCCCACAGAGCTGCCCAAAGTACTGCTTTAGAATCATCCGTCTAACGATCCTGCAGGAAGTTTTAATGGTCTGCCTTGAAAAAATTTTTTTACCTGGTTTTGCCATCTTGTTTACTGTTCATTGCATGGTTGCTTGAATGTTTCAACTTGTTTTAATCTGCTTGTTATATTTATTGTTATCAAATTCTGTTCTGAGCCACCCTGAGCCCATTTTGGGATGGGATGGGCTATAAACCCAATAAACTAAAATAATAATCAAATAATAGTCCCTGAGGGGCCTCCATACGTGGCTGGTGGGGCTATTGCATGCACAGGATCCTTTCCAACGAGGGAAGAGGAGCCGCCACATCTGAACTTGCAGGTGGCCAGACAATGAAGGGATAAAGGTGGGGCCTATTGCTATGCAGGGAATCTGCCGTTGGGGCTTGCAAGATCAGGAGAGGCCTGCAGGGCCAGGGAGCAGGAACCAGGAAGAGCAGGAAGGGCAAGCAGGGCCGACAAGTACCAGGCACTCCCAGGGGTCTGCTCCACAGGGGAGGCCTGCCTGAAAGGGAACGCTGACTTGTAAATAGGAAGGGAGCAGAACCAGCTGGACCGAGAGGGGCAAGGCGATAAGAAGAGCGACTGAGGCTGTGTGAGCTCAACGGTTTCTCGGAGGAGCATGGGGAGCAGGGCTGGGTTCTTGCTTAGCTCTGAGAAGGTTTGGATTCGCTCCCCTTCTCTCGTCTCAGAGCTGGATCTCCAGCCAAGTGACTGCCGGGGGCACGACCACAGGGAAATCGGCTTGCTCCCAAACAGTGGCAGTGCAGGAGGAGGAGGCAATGGGCTTGATCTGTGCCCCTCATTGCCGTCCAGACCCATACCATCACTAGCCAGGTCGAAAGTGAGGTCCTACTGAGGCACCACTGGAATCACTACTGGGGCTTGGTTTGCTGCTCCCAGCCCCTGGCGGCATGCAGGAAGAGACAATCCCCTCCCAAAACACTGGCAGGGTCTCAGCCGAGCCCCAGTGACAGAGCTGGAGAACAGGAGGAGATGATGCGGGAGAGGGGGCTGCTTGGGGTGGCGACGCACCTTCATCTGGCCGGGGCTGCATTCAGCTGGATGGGCTACAAGCCGTGCGACGTTGCTACAGAGAGCTGAGGCTGGAGGAGGGGGTGGGGGAGAGAGATATAATGGAGTGCTGTAATTCAGAGATCCTAAGACATCCCCCTGCATCGAAGCCATTCTGTAAGCAGGGAACATGAGCAATAAAGCCCTATACAGCCAGGGGCCAGCATACCTTCGAGTCCGCCTCTCCCCATATGAGCCCCATAGAGCACTGAGGTCCATCAACCAACACCTTTTGGTGGTCTCCGGCCCCAGGGATGTCCGACTTGCCTCGACCAGGGCCAGGGCTTTCTCGGCCCTGGCCCCTGCCTGGTGGAATGAGTGCCCGTGTGAGATCGGGGCCCTGTGAGGTTTATTACAATTCCACAGGGCCTGCATGATGGAGCTCTTCTACCAGGCTTTTGCTTGAGGCAGTGGGCGTCCCCTTCCTTCCTTGGGTCAGCCTCCATCTGTAGCCTGGGTCCTGAGATCTTAAATCCTAAAGATTTTTTTTTTAAAAAAAAACTTTAAATCTTAATACCATCGACCACTGAGGTATCTAGTTTCTAATAGAGTTGTATGGCGCATACGAGTTATGTTATTTTTGTGTTTTAATGTGGTTTTAATTGTATTGTATTTTAGACTGTTGGAACCTGCCCTGAGCCCATTAAGGGATTGAGCAGGCTGAGAAAGAAGTACTTTTCTCCCTTTCTCACAATACAAGAATTCGTGGGCACTCCATGAAATTGCTGAGCAGTCGGGTTAGAACAGATAAAAGGAAGTACTTCTTCACCCAAAGAGTGATTAACACATGGAAGGTGGTGGCAGCTACAAGCATGGACAGTTTCAAGAGGGAATTAGATAAACATATGGAGCAGAAGTCCATCAGTGGCTATTAGCCACAGGGTATAGATGGGAACTCTCAGTCTGGGGCAGGTGATGCACTCTGTTCTTGGTGCTGGGGGGGCAGCAGTGGGAGGGCTTCTAGTGTCCTGGCCCCACTGCCGGACCTTCTGATGGCACCTAGTATATTTTGGCCGCTGTGTGACAGAGTATTGGACTAGATGGGCCATTGGCCTGATTCAACATTGGCTTCTCTTATGTTCTTATGGGGAGGGCAAGATATAAATCCAAATAAATAAATAAAATCATTCAGAAGCTCGAGTACCAAGTGCCGAGGCTTGTAGCCCAAATGGGCCTCCCCATTAGTGGGCATAGGGAGTTGGCTAACTTGCACCAGAAACACTCGACCCAGCATCTGGACAGGCCTCGAGCCCAGTCTCAGGCACTAAGAACTGAACACTGTATGTGGATTATCCCATTTCATCCTGATTTATTATAGTGCCCTCCATGCCCTGCCCTGCCCTGGGTGGCCCAGGCCAGCCCGATCTCATCAGATCTTGGAAGCTAAGCAGGGCCGACTCTGGTTAGTACTTGGATGGGAGACCTCCAAGGAATACCTGGGGCGTGATATGGACGCAGGCAATGGCCAGCCACCTCTGAACGTCTCTTGCCCTGAAAACCCTGCAGGGTCGCCGTAAATCAGCCGTGACCTGACGGTACCTTCCACGACCACCCTCCATGTCCTGACTTGGATGGTCCAAGCTAGTCTGATTTAATCAGATCTTGGAAGCTAAGCAGGGCCTGCCCTGGTTAGTACTTGGATGGGAGACCACCAAGGGAGTCCAGGATTGCTATGCAGAGGAAGGCCATGGCAAATCACCTCTGTTGGCTCTTGCCGTGAAAACCCCTATAGGGTCGCTGTACGTCAGCTGTGACTGGATGGCACTTCCCAATGCCGCCGCCACTCCAGAGCAGCCATTTCAGAGCTACCCACAGGAGAAAAAAGAACATCAGTTTAGACATGATGCTTGGGGCAACTGAAGATGTTTCCCCAGCCCAAGCATGCCAAAGGTCTTGCCACTGCCTCCTGTGCTGTCCCTGGCTGGATCCAAAGCAAGCACCAGAGGCTCTGCCTTTGGACCCAAGCAGCAGTGCTACAGACATGCACGTAACAAGTGCCACCTCCACTGCTGATTGTGGTGCCCTAAGCAACTACTTTAGCCACGAACCTGACTTGCGTTGCATAGAAAGTCACATTGCCAGCTCTTTCATGGCTGCTCTTACCCTGTTTGGTAAGACGCAAATCTTCTGTTTACGTGATTGGGGAATGTATGCATGTTCATCTCTCAGCGGCCAAATCAAGCTGTACAGCACCGTCCTGTAGCACCAAGCAGTGGCTTAAATGTGCAAACGAGGCATCGCAGACTGAACAACAGAGACAGAACTCCACAGTCGCCTCAAACACAGGCCCATTCTGCATTCGCTCCGCTGTTCTACCAAACTCATGTTGGAACAGAAATTCCTCTCTACTTCTGCACTATCATTTTTGTCTCCCATTTGTCCCTATTGTTTTGGGTCGTCGTCCCCCCTTTCCTACATGTGTTTTGCTCCCTCCAGGACTACTAGAGAGAGCCAAACACATGGGGGGGGAGGGGGGACTCTGAAGCGATAGGGACAAATGAGTGACAAAAATGACAGTGCACAAGTGGCTGCATGCCACTTTCATTTTCTTTGTTGGATTTTATTGAACCCTCCACACTGCATGCCGGTTTCACTTCCTCTGATCTCTTGGTTTTATGGTACCATCTGCATAGATTTCTGGCCATTTTATGGCTGCTCAGGGGTGACTCTACATTCAATACGGCCTTGGCCTGGGGTATCTGAATGTGGTTTTGAGCCACAACTTTTTCTGCTCCAGTGTGGGTTCGGTAAAACAACGGAGCAAATGCTAGATGCAGATTGGGCCACCGTGACAGAGTCAGATTAAAGCTCGATGGCAGGGAGTCCGGCTGTCTGCTCCCCCTTCCCACCCACCCTACCAACCTCCATCCAAACAGCAAGGCCAGGGCTGAATGCCCCCTCCCTCACTCCTGAGAGCACCAAGACAGGGAAAGCAGGACCACGGGGAAGGCAAGGCTAGATCCACCGCAGGAAGAGAGCAGAGGCAGAGGCTGAAGCTGGCAAAGGGTGCTCCTCATTACAATGAACTCCGGATAAGACGAGGCAGAAAAGACTTGCCTTCCACCCAAACCCCTTTTTCTCACCCCCAAGGCATTTGGGGGACTTCCAAATCTATGAGCCTAGATGAATTTGCAGTGCCTGGACACAGCTTAATGCAAGATAATCTTTTGGGACCTGGGGCTGCAAATATCATGACTTGTGACTCTGTAGATACTATATGTGGAAGCTGGGTGAAGTGGAGGAGAAGGCAGTCTGAATTCACACACACACACATACCCCCCCCAGCTATGGCTACTAATGCTTTCCCAAATACTGGGATGGAGGTGGTGGCAAGTGTTGTCAAGTCCAAGCCGACTTATGGCAACCCCATTGCGTTTTCAAGGCAAGAGACGTTCAGAGATGGTTTGTCGTTGCCTTCCTCTGCTTAGTGACCCTGGACTTCCTTGGTGGTCTCCCATCCAAACACTGACCAGGGCCAACCTTGCTTAGCTTTTGAGGTATGATGACATCAGGCTAGCCTGGGCCATCCAGGTCAGGGGAAAATACTGGGATGCCGGCCATCATTCCTATAGCAAATGCTCTCTTCACCACCAGTTACTTCTTGACAGTTCACTTTTAAGATTTTACTCTCCCTATTTTTTTTAAAAAAAAGGTCTCCACCCAATTACTGCCCTTTTGCTTAAGGAAAGATGCATGAGAAGCTCACTTGCGTGGGCTGTGCATTGCACGTTCTTCTCTCCCACTGCTCAATAATGGAACGGGCTGTGGACAGCCCATCCAAAGAGTAGAGTCTGAAGAAAAACTGAAGGAAGACTGACTACTTAGGGTGTTCTGCACCTTGGAGTGATTGTGGGCAGCTTGGACAGATGCTTGCTGACTTCTTTGCAGAAATCTGGGGCAATGAATTAGAAAACCACTAATACAGCTGGCGCTGAGGAACACTTTTCCAGGGAATACAAAGACGGTGACTATTAAAGACTGATATTTTTAACCCGTATTTCTTGTTGTTATTTTCAGGTCAGTGCAAAAATATTACTATGTCATTCTTCATTAGATCAGAAGAACATAAGAAGAGCCCTGCTGGATCAGTTCAGTGTTCCATCTAGTCCAGCATCCTGTCTCACACAGTGGCCAACCAGTTATTCCAGAGGGCCAACAACAGCTCATAGAAGCGAAGGCCTTCCCCTGTTGTTGCCTCCTGGCACTGGGATTCAGAGGATTAGTGCCTCTGGCTGTGGAGGTTCCCTTGACCACGGCTAGGAACCCTTGGCAGACTTGTCTTCCACGACACATGATGAGAATAACAAACAGGCCCATCAACATCCCTCAGAGCTCTCCCAGGCATGCCCCCAACACAGACACAAACCACAGGGCACCCATATCCATTCAAGGCATCTGTTGTAACCGTCTTTGGAAAATATGCTAAGAAATTACATGTCCATCTTTAGGTGCACTGCCTGTGCCAATCGTGATGACTTAACGACTACTTCTGCAATTGAAGATTAAAATAATTCCTTCTTTAAAATGGTTTGTGGGGGGAGGGGTGTCACAGCTGTAAAAGAGCATGCATGAATACCTCAGTTTCTAAGGAAATATGACTTGATCTTTTATTCTTTAAGCTTCATCAAGAACCCTTCAGAGAGATTAATGTTATTACCTTCAGCAGTTTCCAAAATCTCCCCACTCCCTGAACCAAGACTGGCAATGCTCAAGATTCTGTGATATTCAGACATTAACTCTACACTTTAATGTGGTTCCAGAGTATCAGAATCTGGAGCAGTCCCAAGGCAGGTTTTACCCGTCCTCCTTTTCTCCGCAGGCTGGATTTAGGCAATTCGTTATTAACGGGCTCTTATTGTTCATGTTGGTTTGTTCTGAATAAAATCATCTTCTGGTTACCTTGAAACTACTCCTGAAGGGACGCAGCCCCTTCCAGACACTATCCTACATATCTAATGCACAATCTCCCTGGGTTTTGTCCAGTTTGAATGAAAAACCATGAAGGCACAGACCGGAAAAAAGGAGGTAGAGATCTTCCACTGAAACCAATGGGAAATAATAACAGAACAGGATTCGGAAAATGAAACAACAACAATGAAAGAAATAGTAATGGGGGGGGGAACATGCCAAACAGCCCAATAATAAAACAGTCTCTTTTGGAATTAATAACAGAAGTGAAAGAAACTCCAATGCATAAGTTTAGCAAATACTGCAAGAACAAAAAATACCAGAACAAGAAAAAAGAAAATAATGTTTTTTGATTTGTTGTAGGATGTTTGGATGGGGTATTTGTTTAGTTTTCATATTAACTATAATTACAAAACACCTCATTTTTTGTAATTATTGTAATTAATAATGAAAGAAACGTATGCGTCTAATGGCCTCATGCTGCCTCCAAGGTGGGGAGTGCAACAGCATGGAAGAAGAAGAAGAAGAAGAAGAAGAAGAAGAAGAAGAAGAAGAAGAAGAAGAAGAAGAAGAAGAAGAAGAAGAAGAAGAAGAAGAAGAAGAAGAAGAAGAAGAAGAAGAAGAAGAGGAGACTGGATTTATACCCCGCCCTTCACTTGGAGTCTCAGAGCGGCTTACAAACTGCTTTGTTCGAATTCTGCTTTGCTTTAAGAGACCGGGGGGGGGAAGGGGAGAAAGAAGACGACAGAAGCCTCACCCCCACCCAGAATTCTGTGAGCACTACCCTGTTCTGCATCTTACCCAGGGCTTTTTTTCTGGGGGAACGTGCCGGAAAGGAGTTCCGGAACCTCTTCGACAAAATTCTTTCAAAAATGCTTAAAAGTATATGAGTTTTCAGTATGCAGATTGAAAACGACATTTCCCTCTTGAGAGTTCTGGCATCTCTTTAAAAAACAAAAAGTCCTGTTTCATACCTAAAATGCTGATATATTTGAACTACTTAAAAGAGGGAAAATAAGAAATCTGACCACTTTTCAGAACATGCACAGAAAATTGTGGAACAGGGAAAAGAAATGGGAGGACGTGTGAAGAATATACAATGTTAGCAGGGAAGTTTGGGGAAAGATTAGAACATCGGCCAGAAGACGGTTTGTTTGCCAGGCATGTACATTTGGGAAACTGCAGCAAGCCATTTACACAGTAGGCTCTGGGAGAGAACAGAAAGGAATGTCGCAGCCTGGGCTAGAGATCGATTTCTGTCACTAAGAGGGGAAAATGTAGCAAACTGATATAAAATAGGCAACAGTCCCCAGGGAAGAATGAAAAATCATAACAGTGGAGAGGAAAAGGAACAAAATTGCGAAAGTATCAAGGATGGAAGCTTTGAAAGGAAATAAAGGGAAGAAAATGCTTAATAAGGTGATAGAAATTTGTCTGTTTTTCAAGAAAAAAAATGGAAACAGTAAGCAAAAAATAAAAGTAGAAAATGAATATTCAAAAGAAAGGTGCATTCTTAATAGTTGCCCGCCAGGCAAACCTACACCCATCCCCACGGGAATACAGTTCAGAAACTTTCCTGGTAGTTTAAAGGGCCAATCTGCCCTGATGTCAATCTATTTTGTCGAGGGAGCTCTTCGGGGGTAGAGATTCTTTCCTTCTGCATGGCTGTTGTAATAACATGAACTCTGATGTCTCCAACACTGCAACCACGGCTGTTTAGCCCTGGGAGCAATGAGAAGACACAAGAGTGACTGGAAAATACAATAACGCCAGGAAAAGTCAAAGGCAGCAGGAGAAGACGGAGACCCAGCATGAGACGGAGAGACTCAAGCAAGGAAGCCACAAAGACCCTCCGTTGGCAAGACCTGAGCAAGGCTGTTAAGGATATTTTGGATAATGTTAATTCATAGGGTCACCCAGGGGTCATTTCCTGCCAGAGTGTCCTGGAGCAAAGCTCCGGCAGGAAGGAGCCTGGGCCCTGCCCCCCACCCGCAGAGACACTCGGGGAGGGGGGATTTAGATGCCTGGGTTCCCCTTCTTGATCTTCTCCAGGTGCCCCGCAGCCACAGCACACCTGGAGAAGATTGGGCAGGGAACCCAGGCATGACTGCCTCCCTGCCCTCCCCGTCTCCAGCCCGCCTGCCACGGCGGGCTGGCTGGAGAAAAGGAGGGCACGGAGGCAGACTTGCCTGCCTTTCCCCATGAGCCTCTCCGCTTTTACAGATAGACTGGGGGGGGATTTAAACTCATTTGCATAACTCATTTTAAACATGCCTGCCCTTTGTCGGGGTGTGGCATATGCAAATGAGTTATGCAAATGAGCTCCTGCACCTCTTTTTCTAGGAAATGACCCCTGGGGTCACCATAAGTCAGAAGCGATTTGATGGCACTTCACACATATAAACACACAGGAAGGATTGTACCAACATCTCCTTCAGAAACCTGGAACAAGACACAGACTAGCCCAGGGGTGGCCAAACTTGCTTAATGTAAGAGCCACATAGAATAAACATAAGGTGTTTGAGAGCCGCAAGACATGAACAAATATTACACATACGTTTTTATTGGAAAATATGCAAATTTGCTTTTTATTAGCATTAAAGGAGACTGCCAAAAATAAAAACAACAGATATTGATAATGATATTTATTTGCCCAATGATATTTATTTGCTGAGAATATTTATTTGTCTAAAAGAGAGAGAGAGAGAGAACAAAGAAAGCAAATAGATGGGGGAGGGAGGAAGGGAAAGCGAGAGAGAGAAAGAGAGAGGGGTGGAAAGAAAGGAAATAAATGGGGGGGAGGGAGGGAGAGGTGGAAAGAAAGCAACTTTAACTTTAAATGCATCCTCCAAGCTCTCCTCCCACCAGCTGGCTTAGAGAAGGGATTTAAAGAGACAAATGTCTTCTCCAGGCCAGCCAGTGGGGGGGGGGCCCTTTAAGAATGCATTTAAAGTGGCTGTCACAAGATCTGGACGACTCCCCCTCACTGCTGCGGGACTCCTCCAACTCCACCCATTTCGCCACCTAGGTGTCCCGCCTCCCAGGGCAGCAGGGGCCTCAGGCACCTGAACTTGGAAGGGGGTTGCGTCTCACCACCCCTGCCAACCCGCACCTTCTGGAGGACTCGCTCTCCAACTCTCTCTGGACATGACTCCGTCCAATCCAGGTAGTCATCCCCCGGCCTCCTTGTCGCTGCCCTCTTTTATCCCCTCCCTGTTCCCCCCAGTGTTCCCTGCACTCAACCCTTCCTCCCCTCCTCTGAGCCCGCCCCCTACATAACCAAGGACACCGGCCCTTGGGAGGAGCTGTGGTTTCCACTACTCCTTCCTGGTTGGGGGCAAGGTGCTGCTGGGCGGCTCCGGTCAGGCCGCTGGTCTTAAGATGTGCTGGTGGGCCTTTGCACTGGGCCACAGGCCTGGCGCAGTTGTTTTGGCACAGGCAGGTGCGCTCCTGCTGGCCCTGCCGTCGCTGCTGCTCAGGGACAGCATGTGCAGCAGTGGTGGTGTTTCCCCAGCGGCGCCATTTGTCTTCGGCTGCTCGGTCCTGCTCCCCCCGGGGCCCCAGGTAAGCAGCGGAGGACCCAGGGAGGGGTCTGCGGATGGCGCGGGGAGTCTTGCCAGCAGCATGGGGGTGGGAGGAGTCCCGGCAGTGGGACAGTGGATGAATCTTCTACAGAGAATGGAGCTCAGAAACATCCATCAACTATAATCTGAATCCTGCAGGATACGAG
Source organism: Gekko gecko (assembly GCA_029375565.1). NCBI lineage: Eukaryota > Metazoa > Chordata > Lepidosauria > Squamata > Gekkonidae > Gekko > Gekko gecko. The sequence continues at coordinate 1,306,875 of JAPDNY010000012.1, read as the reverse complement.
AACACATTTTGCCTCACCTAGACACCACCACTCCATACACCACGATGAAGGAAGTTCAACCATGGCCAGAGCCACATGTCACAACAACAAACCATAGCTTCTTGTTGTGGGAACAGCCATAAGGTCAGGCCTTCCCTCCAAACTCACATGCTACTTGGAAATCAAAATGCAGAAAACCCACAGCTTGCCACTTCACCCAAATTACATATGACGATCTCCCCGAATGACAACTGTGCTCCAGATTATAGAGATCAACGGGTGCTTTGGAGGGTGGACTCTATGGTATCACATCCCCGCTGAGCTCCCTCCCCAAATTCTGCCTTCCCCACGCTCAGCCCCCAAATCTCCAAGGATATCCCAATCCAGTTTGTTCTGTTTCCTTCAGTCCAGGCATCCAAAGCATGTGGTATGGCTATATACCTATTTCCTAACAGTTAGACTGGCACACCCTTCTGCTTTAGAAGTACTCAGGATGAGAATAAAAGGATAAAGAGAATAAAAGAATATCAAGTATATAAAAACAACTAATGTAACATTAGAAACAGGGTAACAAAAGGAATAAAGCAAAAAAACCATTGTCATTTAAGTCGGTTGTTATGCACTGTCGGCCAATTCCATGCAAAGTGATGTGGGGACTGAGGTTTCAAACAGCATTTTTATATCCATTTATGCACTGTATCTGAAGCGCTCTTCCATTTCAAACTGTGCTGCCTCCCCCCACCATTTCCAGTGCATTCTATTTGTCTGTTTAACCAGAATAAGCTCTGAGAATAATAGGATCTGGGAGCTGGACCACTATGGCCTATAGAGATTTTTGATCCCTGAAAAAAATTAGAAGTGTGTGTTTCAAGGTCAACCAAGTAACTTGATCCAACTGGTCCGCTGGAAATGGGGGCTAAGCAAGACTGGCTGGCAACTCAAGTCCTCCACCAAGACAGACAGAAGTGGGTCGCCTACCCGTCACGTTGCAAAGACACAGTTATGCTGAGTTGTGTTGTATGCTTGAGGTCCTTTTAGCTGCAGATGTCAGGGATGGAAGGTGCTGATTACAATTTGTGATAAACTGGACAGAGGGATGACCAAGCATCACTGCAGTTTAATGAACCAACGGTTGACTCCAGTGGCACCTTTTAGACTGACAAAGTTAATTCTGGGTATAAGCTTTTGAGTGCATACAGACTTACTTTTTTCGACTTAAAGGTGCCACTGGACTCAAACGTTGTTCTCTGGCTTCAGAGCAACAGGGCTGCCCACCTGATGTGTGCCCCTTAGCTTTCTTATGTCCTGGTTTATACCTCTGGCCACCTCTATGGCAGGATGCTCCAGGAGGAACAAATTTAGGCTTATGGCCTGGCTAGAATTTCTTGGCAATACTGTTTGTCTGTCTGCTTGTGAACAGTATCATGACTAGGGTTGCCAACTCAGGTTGGGAAATTTTTGGAGATTTGGGAATGGAGCCTGGGAAGGGCAGGATGTCGGGGGGGTGGGGGTGGAACTCAGTGGGGTGTGACGTCATAGACTCCATCCTCCAAAACAGCCATTTTCTCCAAGGGAACTGTTCTCTGTTGTCTGGAGATCAGTTCTAATTCTGGGAGGTCTCCAGGTCCCACCTGGAAGTTGGCAACCTGAGCCATGGTGCTCATGGGTATCAAGGCAGCAGTGTCCACAAGCCTCCACGTGGGTGGAGGCAGCGTATCACACCAGCAACGCCTGCTCCATGGTACTCCTCCTGGAGGTGATCGTGTATGGGCTTCCGCCGGTTGGGAATGGCATTTGGCATTTCTTCGGTCCCCCTTCCAGAGGACTGGAAAGGTTTTAGTGACAACAAGTTGGCAAAACGAGACATGTGCTGTGTTCTTCTTTCCATGAGACCCTAGAGATTCCTGCTTCCATCTGGCTTATTTCCCCTCCAAAGCTACGACAACTCTGAGGTCTTTGGCAGGTAATCACTAGGACCTCCCGTCCGTCTGTTCTCGGCTTCTCCCACTCCTGTCCTCCCCCACTCATCTCTCGCATGGTACGATCCTGACCCACTATCATTATTATGCTAATCCGCTCTCGGTGGGTGGCATTACGTCTTCCCTCCCACAGGCTTGTTTCTGAGATCTGCCTTTCCTGCTGCAGGACAAATTGCTTCTCTTCACAATGCTAATTATCCTCAGGAAGCCGGCCAATGGCAAGTCTCTCCTTCTCCTTCCTCCTCTCGCCCACTCCGGGGCGTAGCTGCACACATGCTTAGTTGACTGGCAGTCCGGTCTGGGCCCGACAAAAGGAAGGACTTGGCTGGGCACAGTCAGCTTACGGAAGTCCCTGCCACAAGATGCAGTGGTGGCCACTATTTATTTTATTTATTTTTTATTTTATTTGGCTTCTGTCCCTCCCTGCCCGCTGCAGCAGTCTCGGGGCAGCTCACATCATTACTACAGATAAACAATTTCTCAGGTAAAATTACAGTAAATTAAGTCTAAAAACAATACACAAAGTGCTGGCAGTTGCAGATGGCCTTCAGGAAAGAGAGCAATGAGACAGACGGCTGGAAGAGGTCATGAACCCTTCTGTATTCTGTTTCAAATGCTGGCCGGCTGGAGGCGTCCAGGAAGCCCGCAATGGCATGAAGAGGAAATTCCTCCCCAATATTCAGTAGTTAGAGGTAGTTGTGATTCTGGCTGAGTAGTCCAGAATGCTAGCAGGACCAGACAGAGCTTTAGGGTTACGTTCTGAATGACTCCAGGCATCCGCTGAATTAGAGTCTCCTTGTTTACATTCCGCCTTCCTCCCCCAAAGGGGACCCAGCGTGGCTGACACTGTCCTCCTCTCCTCCATTTCGTTCTCACAATTACCCTGCAAGGTAGGTTAGGATGAGAGCACGTGACTGGACCAAGGTCACCCAGCAAGCATCCATGGCAGAGTGGGAATTTCAGAATGGGTCTCCCAGGTCCCAATCCAGCAATCTGATCACTACACTACATTACACTGGCTCTCAGATCATCTCCCAAGGGCCAGTAGAATATTGGGCTGGACCTGGCAAAACAGCGCTTGCACAGTAGGAGTGAAGGGGAGAGGCAACTTCTCTGTGTTTTGGGACTTCCCTCCAAAGAATCTGGGGGACCTCTGCTAAATCAAAGGCAGTGTGGTGTAGTGGTTAAAGCATCAGAAGTGGTAGAGTGGTAGAAGCTTGCTGGGTGACCCCTTGCGCCAGTCATAAAATTTTGGGCTAACCCCACTAGAGAGAAAGGTAAGGTATAAATGAAGTAAGAAGAAGAAAAGGAGGAGGAGGAGATTGGATTTATACCCTGCCCTTCACTCGGAGTCTCAGAGCAACTTACAAGCTCCTTTCCCTTCCCTTCCCCACAACAGACACCCTGTGAGGTAGGTGGGGCTGAGAGAGCTCTTTCGAGGACTGCCCTTGAGAGAACAGCTCTGAGAGAACTTATGACTGATCCAAGGTCACATCAGCAGCTGCAAGTGGAGGAGTGGGGAATTGAACCCAATTCTCCTAGATTAGAGTCCGCGCTCTAAACCTGTCAGGTAGTCCTGCCATGATGGATGGAGTAGGGGGGGGAAGGACGGGTCATGGGCGCCATTGCGGCGTGGAGGGTGGGAGGTTGGGATCGTGGGGGTGTAGATTTATGCACCTGGAGGAATGTGAGTCTGGCAGGCTCTATCTCGGGTAGACCTAACATTCTGACCTTGGGAGAGACAGGCTCTGCACTTCCTATCGCTTTCAAAGTTGCAGCTTGCCTGAGAATAATGGGGGCGGTGGGAACTTCATTAGTGTAGTAACTTTCGGTTCCCATCCGCATGTTAATCCCTGATTGGTGGAGAAGGGGGGGTCCCCATTCACCCCCTTTCCAGTATAACTGCTTGCTTTGTGTAACCAAGTTATTCTGAACAATGTATCTGCTCCAGTAACCTTTCAATTGCAGCTTAACAATAAACACTATTCTTGCTTACAACAACCTTGTTTACCTTGATGACATACTTTTGTATTCCCCTGACCTGAAATCCCATGTGAAACTGGTGCGAGAAGTTTTACAAACGTTGCACAAGCACAAACTCTTTGCTAAGCTATCTAAATGTGAATTTCACAAGTCGGAGATCCCTTTCTTGGGCTACTGCATATCCCAAAAGGGTATTGAGATGGACCCTGACAAAATAAAAGATGTGGTGGGGTGGGAGCCACCCAAGACTCGGAGGCAACTCCAAGGGTTCCTTGGATTCGCGAACTTTTACAGATCATTTCTCTCGAACTTTGCTCAAGTGGCTCTCCCCTTGACTGATCTGCTTAAAATGAAAGGGAAGTCACCAGACTGTACTCGACCCGGGGCCAAGCTAGATTGGACTCCGGAATGCCAACGGGCGTTTGACCAATTAAAAGCCCTTTTTACGTCGGAGCCTGTGTTGGCTCATCCAAATGAACTTAAGAAATTCATTGTACAAGTAGACGCTTCTGACGTTGCTATGGGAGGGGCGATCCTCCAAGAGGGGGATGATGGTAAATTGCACCCCCTTGCCTATGTTTCCAGAAAATTTAACGATACTGAACGGAATTGGTCGGTGTGGGAAAAAGAAGCGGGATCGATCCGCTTAGCGTTGGCGACCTGGCGCCACTGGCTTGAGGGGGCGCGGGTTCCCTTCGAGGTGTGGACTGATCATAAAAACCTCGAGCTTCTCCGCTCCCCCGTTCCTTGAACGCCAAACAACTGCGTTGGGCTGATTTCTTCTCCAAGTTCAATTTTACACTACACCACTTCCCTGGGAAATCGAACTCGCTTGCCGATGCACTGTCACGCCTCCCACAGCATGACAGTAAGAGGGAGGAGATTCGTGACTCTGTTTTCACGCCCTCCCAGCTGGGAGGAGCAGTAACCACTCGGAAGCAAGCCAAACATTCCCCTCCGTCCCCGACCCCTCCCACCAATGACTGGGTAACGAAATTCTCTACAGCTATGTCTGACGCTGATAGGGAGGAGGTGAGGGGGGAGGAAGGAGTCTCTCAAGATGCGCATGGCTGCTGGAGGAAGAAAGACAAACTGTTTGTTCCCAGCTCCCTTCGGGGGGAGGTGATGGGCTGGGCGCACGGCTCGAAACTGGCGGGGCACACGGGGTTTGTAAAATCTCTCCAGCTCCTGCAGAGACAATTTTGGTGGCCAGGGCTACGAAAGGACATTTCGTTATTCACGTCTGCTTGCCAAACGTGCTTGATGAGTAAGCCCAGACCCGGTAAACCCCCAGGAGCTCTGCAACCCCTCCCCACGCCAGCTCGCCCATGGGAAGTGATCTCTATGGACTTTATTACTGACTTACCCCCTAGTGGGGGGAATACTGTCATCTGGGTGATGGTGGATTTGTTTACTAAACAGGCCCACTTCGTTCCGTTTGCCTCAATCCCCTCTGCCAAGAAGCTGGCCTCGGCGTTCTTGCAACACGTCGTGAGACTCCACACTTTACCTGCTAAAGTAATCTCGGATAGGGGGGTACAATTTGTTTCACATTTCTGGGGCGAATTAATGTCACTGCTTGGGGTGGAGCGGGTGGTCAACAGTGCGTACCACCCAGAAACCGATGGGCAGACTGAACGGGTGAACTAAACCCTTGAGCAATACTTACGGTGTTTTACAAACTTTCAACAGGACAATTGGTACTCCATTTTGCCTTTGGCTGAGTTCTGTTACAATAATACTCAGCACTCTTTTACTGGGATGTCTCCTTTTAAGGCGGTCCATGGATATGACGCCCCGCCTTTGCCATTTTTAAATTCTCCCGACCTCCCGGCGGAAGATGCTGGGGACTGGTGCAAGAAATTACAGGCGGCGTGGTCGTCTTTAGCCAAAACTCTGGATGATGCGAAGGAGGCCTATAAAACCCAGGCTGACAAGAAACGCAACCTGTCCTGGGTTCCTAAATGTGGGGAGTTTGCTTATTTGTCCACGCAGAATTTACGTGGTATTCAACCGAGTCGCAAGCTCGGATGGAAATTTGTTGGACCATTTGAGATTGTGAGAGTTATTAACAATGTGACTGTGGAACTTGCCTTGCCTAAATCTCTAAAGTCTGTTCATCCTGTTTTTCATGTAAGGCTTCTACGCCGGGCGCCCGAGGAGAACAAATGGAGACCGAAGCAACTCCGCTGTTGGTGGGGGGGGAACCTCACTACGAAGTTTCACAGATTTTGGACTCTAAAATCTCTCGCAATCGCTTGTTTTATCTGGTGGAGTGGGTGGATTTTGGGCCTGAACAGAGGGAGTGGGTGCGGGCGGAAAATGTTCTGGCCCCCGGATGATCCGGGCTTTTCATAAGCTGTACCCCCACAAGCCAAAGGGGTAGATTTATTTTCGAGAGGGCTGCATGTCAGGTAGTCCTGCCATGATGGATGGAGTAGGGGGAAGGACGGGTCATGGGCGCCATTGCGGCGTGGAGGGCGGGAGGTTGGGATCGTGGGGGTGTAGATTTATGCACCTGGAGGAATGTGAGTCTGGCAGGCTCTATCTCAGGTAGACCTAACATTCTGACCTTGGGAGAGACAGGCTCTGCACTTCCTATCGCTTTCAAAGTTGCAGCTTGCCTGAGAATAATGGGGGCGGTGGGAATTTCATTAGTGTAGTAACTTTCGATTCCCATCCGCATGTTAATCCCTGATTGGTGGAGAAGGGGGGGTCCCCATTCACCCCCTTTCCAGTATAACTGCTTGCTTTGTGTAACCAAGTTATTCCGAACAATGTATCTGCTCCAGTAACCTTTCCATTGCAGCTTAACAATAAACACTATTCTTGCTTACAACAACGAGACCTGGTGTTTGGCTGACTAAGTTAGGGCTTCTGACAAAACCACTACACCAAAATAATCACACCCATGGCACACACCAGAATCTTTCTAATATACATGTCTCCATCCACCCATACAACTACAACAATACAACTACACAACCATTAAAAGTATACATGATCAGAGAGAGAACTCATATTCTCGACAATATATTAGAAAATAAACGAAGGACATCGGGACCTAAACCAGGTTGGTGCACAGAAATCAAAGCCAGCTTCGGATTTCTCATGCTAAGCAACTGCTTCCCCCCAGCTGTCTGTTCCAATATTTCCTGGTGTTCAGGAGTTTATTCTCTGAAGAAGTGCACAGCCCCTGCCATCGCTCTGCTTTCCATGGCTGGTCAACGCTTCACTACACAGCAGCTATTCCCGGGAGTTCAAGCACAGGGCCCAGAACTTGCCAAAGTGAGACAACCATCAGGGAAGAGATTCTTGCATGGCTTCCATTCTCTTTGCACCTACTCCTGGGGACTGCATCTACTCATGGTGCACAAGTGAAATCAAGAAATCAAATAAGCAAAGTCTCCTTTGAGCCCAAATCATCCCCCTGCAATGGAGGCTGCCTGCTGCATCTCTGCCTGACTCACAGCTCTGCCCCACGCCTTCCTTAGCTACTGCTGAGGGTAGGGAATCCCACAGCATCTCTGTATTGGGTACTATTTGGGTGATTCGGTTTTTCCAGATGTAGGATTTTTTCACATAGAAGTTTCCCCACGGTTCGGGTGCCCAACTGCATCTCTTTTCCACTGCGATTTTCTTCATCATTTCTATGGATGGTATGAGAGAGCAGGGAGAAGCAGAAAGGGAAACACCGAAAGACAACTGGGCAATGAGGACGCAAGGAAGCTTGAAGGAAAACCCCCCCGCAGGTTGGCACCCAAACTGTGGGGAAACCCCTGTGAAAAAAGAGCTGGAGAGATGCAGCAGTATCTGCCAATCTCTGGGGAGCCTACATGTCGCACCTCTGCATGACTCTCTCCCTTGGGACCAATTCCTTGCACCCAGAACAGTGACCCACACATAAACAAGTTGTTTGCATCTCTTCTCCTCCACCCCTCCAACACCCAATTACCAGTGAGCAAGTAATTTCTAAAGGATGGTTTTAAAATAAGCATTTATAGGATTGCATCCAGATTTCCTGGAACTCGGGCTGCCAGCTCTGGGCTCAGAAATCCCTGGAGATTTTGGGGGCGGGGTTTGGAGAATGGGAGGGGCCTCAGCAGGGTGCCATGCCACAGAGCCCACCCTCCAAAGCAGCCATTTCCCCTAGGGGGAGCCGGTCTTGGTCAGCTGGAGATCAACTGTAGTAGTGGGAGGTCTCCAGGTGCCACCTGGAGGTTGGCAACCCACCTGGTACATGGGCCCTCCTGGGCTTTGGTAAAGCACAACACAACAAGCATCTTATACAACAGTTGTTGTTACAGCTACAATCATGTACAATTACATATGTACAAGTGGGAATAGATTTTGTTTTTGCAGTTTCTATTAATGCCTAGATGCAGCGGACATAAATAAATGGAACCAGCTGAATGCTGTGTGGCAAGTTGTGTGTGCGGTGAGTACTGCCCCACGCTGGTAAATGAAAAACGGAGGAGTCTGAATGCAAAGGACCCTTTGGTGCATTCAAGGTAGGCAATCTGGAATCCCAAAATTCCAGGGGGGGAATCAGACAAGGAGATTTTCCGAAGTGTCCCCCTAATGATGCTTACTTACTCTAATGATAACACTTTTCAGGATTAAAAGTCAAGGGTGCCTCCTCCATTGGCAGTTAAAACACAAACAAGACATCATATGTCAGTTCTCAAAAGTTGGTGAGGGGGGGGGAGGTTTGTTGTGAAAGGGACGGGCAGTTTGGCCCTCAGCCCGGAGGACACAGAAGGCCCCTCCCCAAACCACAAATATAGACATGTAGAAAAGGGATGGTGCCAGCCAGAGGGCTCCTGGGGCAGCTGCCCTGGGCGCCGCCACGCTGGAGGGGACCTGACTGCCAAAGGTCATGCCCCCCCACAGAGAGAGAAAGAGCGGTTGTGTGTACCTCCCCCCCCCCGCCCCGGGCTTGGGTGGCAGCCACTTCCCCAGCCTCCCCGTGCACCTGCCTTGCACAGCTCAGCAGCCAGTCTGCACACCCCCATCCTTGCTTGAGCCGGAAGGGGGCTTGATTGAGATGGGGGGGGTGGCAGTGATTCTGGGGCCCCATCCTGGACTATTGCCCAGGGCCCAAGAACCACCTATGAGGACCCCCTGATGTACAGTGGCGGCCAGAGTGCTGGACTAGGACTGGAGAAGTCCAGGGTCAAGAAAAGAAGCCTACTGGCTGGCCTGAAGCCGGCTGTGCGCTCTCTCTCTCTCTTTCAAGCTAGCCTACCTCATGGGGTTGTTGTGAGGACAAAATGGGGCAGAGGAGAACTGTGTCTATCACCCCGAGCTCCTTGGAGAGGACAGGAAACTAAAGGAAGCGCCCAGAATGGCCTTAGAAGGGGCATGTGAATCCACACAGATCTCTTCACTCCGGCCCCTCACCTACTCTGCCTGCTCCCCCCCCGCCGCCCGGCCCGCTTTCCTTGCCCGTGTGCTTCGCCTGCATCCCCTCTGCCCAATCAGGCAGCTGCCAATTGGCGCTCCAGCCTCATTAGCAAGGGATATAAAAATAGCAGCACGTTTTCCCATCTCGCCCTCCCAGCTGATCACTCAACCGCAGCAGCAGCAGCAGCACCGCAGGAGCAGGACTCAACACTCGCAGGCAGGAAACGAGAGGCAGCTCTCAGCTAGGGGGCTTCCTGGGGGGGGGGGCAAAATCAAGCCACCAACTCCGTATATCTGGGTTCCCTTTGCGAGGGGGCAGTTCCTGATTTTGCTCCCGCCTCCATTCCCAGCCAGCCATAAAAATATCCCCTCTTCTCTTCCTTCATGCAGAATTAAAACCAATATCATGCAAACACCTTGATTTGGACGGGGCTCAGAGGCTACGGAGCAACTCTCTTTCCAGTCATCAGACGTTGGCTCGGCTCTGGCCTTCTCTGTTCCACATAGGGCTGGCTTTCAAGGGAAAGCTGGCAACCCCCTGCCCCACGGGAGGCCCACCCAAGTCTTGTCTGTCCCCCCCTGCTCTGTTTTCACAAGGGCACCTCTCAGCTGAGAGGGCAAGAGGGGTTTTTAAGCCCCAAAGAGTTTTCTCTATATCCTGAGTTCGACCCTGGCTACTCTGAGGGGCGCCGTCCTTGGTGAACCCAACTCCTTGGCTTGCCCACTTCTCCTTAAAGCTGCCAGTGAATCGCTTGTGTTTCCAAAACCTCTTCCCGCACCAACCACACACAGCAAGCTGGCTTTCAGTTGGGCCTAGATTACCAGTGGGAAGCCTGAGAGCCCAATCCCACCCACTCGAGACTTCTCACTTGTCCTCTAGTCTATCACCCGGTTAAGTATGCCAGGTCCCCTCGCCGCACCAGTGGTGCGATTTGAGGGGTCTTCTGGGACATCCTCAACACGATGACATCACCTGGAAGTGATGTCATTGTGTCAGCAACATTGCACAGCAACACTGATCAAGGGCAAAACTCTATGGTTCTAGGCCAAATTTACCATATAATTTTGCCCTCAAACCAGAGCGCCCCACGCAACATCCCCAACGTGATGATGTCACTTCTGGGTGACGTCATTGCATCTGGGACGTCATGTGAGGATGTGGCTGTTTGGGGGCAGGGTTTCCCCCACAGTGGACTGACAGCAGCGGGCTGAAGCCCTGAAAAACAGGGGAACCCCCACCACTGTCGGGTAGCCCCGCCATGGAGTTTTAGTCGAGCTCTGGAATGTGCTTTTGCCTGCAGCTGTTTTTCTTTAGCTGTGCTGCTTATCTCACTATTGGCCTTGAGCACTTGGCTCCTTAGGCGCGAAGCCTCTGCCGTCTCCTGCTCACCTCTGAACCGTTAACCATTTCCCCGCGCTCATGCTTAATTGCTTATTGGCCTCTAGGTGTCAGGGAGAGCCAGTCTGGTGTAGTGGTTAAGTGCGCGGACTCTAATCTGGGAGAACCAGGTTTGATTTCCCACTCCTCCACTTGCACCTGCTGGATGACCTTGGGAAAGCCATAGTTCTGGCACAGCTGCTCTTGAAAAAGGGCAGTTCTGTCAGAGCTCTCCCAGCCCCACCTACCTCACAGGGTGTCTGTTGTGGGGAGGGGAAGGGAAAGGAGTTTGTAAGCCGCTCTGAGACTCCTTTGGGTAGTGAAGGGTGGGGTATAAATCCAATCTCTTCTTCTCCTTCTTCTTGTATGAAACTAGTGTAATTACTATGGCCATTTTGTATGCTTCATTCCTGACTCAAACATTCATATCTCAAACATATATCTCTGATCAATAAACTGAACCTACTTAATGACCTGTGATTGATACTGAGTTATTGGGGTACCTGACAGAGTCAAGGAATCCTTCTTCCTCTATCCGCACCTTTGTGAAGATGAGACCATCCTGAGGAACATGAGCCCCATCTCCTTCAATGCATGGGTGAGGGAAGCAGCCAATGCCGAGGCTTGTCTCCAGATGATCAAGATAGACGGGCCTGCCCCGACACCCCGAGCGGGGGTAATGGGGGCAAAGTCAAAGACCCCGAAACCAAAAGACGGCACCTGGGAGCTGCGTATGAAGTTTCAGCGGTACGCGGCTAAGGTGCAAGACTGGCCAGATGGGGTACTAGCAGAGCCTCTGTCTCTGTTGCAGAGAAGCCGGGCATTTCACCGTCGACTGTTCTGGGGCCGTGGGAGTGTCCGATCCGGCTAAGGAACCAGGGAGGAAGAAGCCCAACACCACGCTCAAGAATGGAACCGCCAAAGCCAAAGTGCAATGAGCCCTCCAGTTCGGGGTCATGGAGGAACGATCCAGCTCCACCAGCAGCGAAGAGGACGAGCCGGCGGGGAAAGGCCGGGACCTGCTGTGAATGGCACAGAGCAGCAGGTCCAACACCCCCCCGCACTGTGCACGGTGAGCAATTATCCTCCCCTCTTTTTCGTGACTGTGACTGTAATGAATCAGGACTTGGGCACGCACATACGGGTGCGAGCCCTTACTGACTCGGGGTGCACTAGAGACTTAATAAACCCCTCTTTGGTGACGGGTTTGGGGGCTCCAGTAGACAAGCTATCAGAGCCCATAGTGTTTACATGAATGGACGGTTCTTCCATGAAGGAGCCGTGTAAACACCAAATGTGACCCCTGAGAATGGGAACAGGGGAACATCGGGAACACCGCCCATTCTTCATCACCCCTGCTGCAAGATTCCTGCAGGTGTTGGGAAGCCCCTGGTTACACGACTGAGATCTATACATACTGTGGGATGAGGGGAGGGTACGTTTCATCTCCCCAAAATGCCAGAATCAGGGCTGGGATCCCAAATGGGGGCCAACCCCTCCTGATGAGCCGGTATGGGCGTGCTTGGCGGCATAGGAGGTACAAGCCATTCCCTCCGTCAATAGAGACTTAGCCTGGGTGTTTGAAGAGGAGGAGGCAGACAAGTAGCACCCCCCCCCCGCAACACAGATTGTGCGACTGAACTGTTGCCGGGACATAAGCTGCCCAGGGGCAAGCTTTATGCGATGAGCCCCACGGAGAAGGAGGAGCTTCGTAGATTCATTGACAAAAACCTCACTCAAGGATTCATCCGCCCCACCTCTTCCCCATTCACTGATCCCATTTTGTTCAGAAAAAAGAAAGACGAGGGTCTCCATCTCTGTATGGATTACAGGGGGCTCAATGCAACCTCGGCTACTAATGCTTACCCCCTACCCCTCATAAAGGATCTGCTGGCTGAAGCAGCCAAGGGGAAGATCTTTTCCAAACTGGATTTGAGAGATGCATACTTCTGGGTGCGCATCAAGGAGGGGGATGAGTACAAGACTGCTTTTAATACCCCACTGGGGCAGTTCAAATATAAAGTAATGTTGTTTGGCCTCCAGGGGGCGCCTGGGGTTTTCATGAACTTGATTAACGAGGTATTACACAAGCACCTATTCAGGGGGGCCCTGACATCTTACTGTACTCCCCAGATGAACAATCCCACATTAAGCTGGTGAGGGAGGTGCTCCAAACCTTGTACAAACATAAACTGTTTGCCAAGCTGTCTAAGTGTGAGTTCCATCAGAGCGAAATAGACTTTTTGGGGCATTGCATCTCTCCCCAAGGGTTGGAGATGGACCCAGCAAAGGTGCACAGTGTTCTGCACAGTGGGGCAACTCCAGTCCATCGAAATTTTATCGCTAATTTCACTCAAGTCAGCCTTCCCCTTACTGATTGGCTGAAAACTAAAGGGAAGGGTCCGGACAGTACTAAACCCAGCGCCCGGTTGACTTGGACAGTCGAATGCCAGAGTGCTTTTGATAGACTTAAGGCATTGTTCACGCCTGAGCCTGTGCTGGCACATCCTGACAAAAATAAAAAATTTATCGCCCAGGTCGACACTTCTGATATGGCAATGGGGGGGGGGCTGTCCTACAAGAAGGGGAGGACGGTAAATTACATTTGCCTACATTTCCTGGAAGTTTAATGCCACTGAACACAACTGGGCTGTTTGGGACAAGGAGGCTGGAGCCATTCAGCTCACCCTGTCCATCTGGAGACATTGGTTGGAGGGGGCACGAGTGCCATTCAAGGTGTGGACAGATCATAAAAGCTTTGAGGTCTTTTGCACCCCCCGTAACCTTAACACAAAACAGCTATGGTGGGCTGATTTCTTCTCTAAGTTCCAATTCACTTTACACCATCTCCCTGGAAAGGCGAACTCCCTAGCTGATGCTCTCTTGCGCCTCCCTCAACATGACAGCCAATGGGAGGGGCAGTTGTGATGTGAAGCAAAGCGAAAGCTGAACCAGACACTGGGGGGAGGGGACTGGCCCACCGAATTCACCTCTGCCTTTTCTGACTCTGACCGCTTGGAAATTGAAGCGGATGGGAGTCTCAAGCAGTGGGATGATGGCTGCTGGTACAAGGATCACCGCCTATTCGTTCCTGGGTCTCTGCACAGCCAGGTGATGGCTGCGGCCCATGGATCTAAACTGGCAGGGCACCTTGGCTATCTAAAGATGTTACAGTTTTGGTGGGGGCGGGATGTGGAAAGACATTTCTCTGTATGTCCAATCTTGCTCCATCTGCATCATGTGTAAGCCCCGAGCAGGGAAGCCCCCTGGACTATTGCAGCTGCTTCCAACTCCTGCCAGACCATGGGAGGTGATTTCCATGGATTTCATCACTGACCTGCCCCTGAGTGATGGGAAAATGGTCATTTGGGTGATTGTGGAGATGTTTTCCAAGCAAGCTCATTTCTTCCCCCTCAAACAACTACCTACCATGAAGCGGTTAGCCAAACTGTTTATGCACAACATTGTGAAGCTCCATTCAATCCCTAAAAAGGTGGTCTCAGACCGGGGTTCACAATTCATTGCCAAATTCTGGGGAGAACTCATGAGGACTCTGGGCACTGAGCGTGGCCTCAGCAGCACCTACCACCCTGAAACCGACAGCCAAACCGAACGGGTTAATCAGACACTTGAACAGTTCTTGCGTTGTTTTACTAACTTTCAGCAGAACGACTGGGTGGAATTACTCCCTTACGCAGAATATTGCTACAATAATGCTGTTCATTCCTCTATGGGGGTCTTCCCGTTTCAGGCGGTACACAGCTATGAAGGCTCCCCCCTTCCTTGGTTGCCTTTGGATGCCCCTATGGGGGGAGTGGGGGTGATTGGTGGCAACACATCAAGGATGCCTGGCCGCTCCTCCAGTGAACTTTGGACAAAGCCAAAGCCACGTATAAAGCACAGGCAGATCGCAAACGTCTCCCAGCATGGGAGGTGCAGGTTGGGGACAGGGTTTACGTCTCAACTAAGAATTTGTGCAGCTTGCAACCCAGTTGGAAGTTAGGCTGGAAGTATATTGGCCCCTTCCCTGTCGTGCATAAAATCAGTGACATTATGGTTGAACTGGAATTGCCTTAGACTCTTAAAACATGTGCACCCTGTGTTTCACTTTTCCCTCCTTAGGAAGGACCCGGGACTCAATGTCTGGCACCCTACCCAGGCCTGCCCCCGCCCCCCGATGGTGGATGGACAGCCGCATTTTGAAGTTGCACAGATTCTGGACTCTCGCTTGCAGCATAACCACTTGTACTATTTGATTGAATGAGGGGACTGTGGCCCTGAACACAGGGAATGGGTTAAAGCCTCGGATGTCAATGCTCCCTGCTTGGTTTGCCTCTTTCACTCCCCACTTCCTGGACAAGCCTGGGGGGCCTGGGGGGCGGGATGTCAGGTAGCCCTGCCATGGAGTTTTAGTCGAGCTCTGGAATGTGCTTTTGCTTTGCAGCTGTTTTTCTTTAGCTGTGCCGCTTATCTCACTTTTGGCCTTGAGTGCTCGGCTCCTTAGGCACGAAGCCTCTGCTGTCTCCCGCTCACCTCTGAACCGTTAACCATTTTCCCGTGCTTGTGCTTAATTGCTTATTGGCCTCTAGGTGTCAGGGGGTCTTGTATGAAACCAGTATAATTAATGTGGCCATTTTGTATGCTTCATTCCTGACTCAAATGTTCATACCATCTCTATATCTCTGATCAATAAACTGAACCTACTTAAGGACCTGTGATTGATACTGAGTTATTGGGCTACCTGGCAACCAGGACTTGGGGATTGGCAACCCTACATCTGGTCCTTGTGCCTCTCAGCCACCTCTGGTTCCTTCTCCTGCACCAAAGCTCTGCCCGCGAGTCTTTCACCCTCTGTTCTCCACAGCAGAGATGCTTTGGTCCTTGTGCAACTCAGCTGCTGAGACTTGGGTGTGCCCAAGATACCAGGGATGGTGCTGAGTGGGGGGTGGCAGCTGGCCATGCCTCTGCCCTTCGCTGGGCAGGATGGGGTTAAAGAACTCAGATATTTGGAGAGCCAGCCAATGTTGAGACTGGGCTGAATCCAACAGACAGCTAAAAAACAGCACTGCCAACCTGGAGTGCAGGCCAAGGACAATCTGGTAAGATGTTCAGAAGCCACTGGGTTGACTTCATCTTTCATCAAAAGAGGTTGGCATGTCCTCAGAGTGAGCCAACGTGGCACACTGTCAGGATGGATCTTTTTTTTATGTGCAGAAAATTAAATCCATGTTCTAAAGGCAGGAGGTGCTTCACTATGTGCTACCCCACAGTCACATTTTTTCCCCTTTGAAGTTTACTACTAGCTTGGGCTCATCTGCTAGTTTCACCATTGCCTGAATGACTTAAATACAAACTGGTCTGGCACATTTGTCAGCTTCCAAAAATGGGTTATGACTATTTTCTGAGACAAGGAAACAAAGGCCCTCTAGGGTTGCCAGTTCTGATGACTGCGCCAGCGGGGGAGGGAGAGGGACTTTCCTGGAGCGAGGGCAGAGCGCCTTGACGTGCTGATGTCACACAGAACTGATGTCATCATGTCAGCGACATCGCACAATGACGCTCTGGTCTGGGGGCAAAACTCTATGGTAAAATCTCCCTCAAACCATAGAGTTTTGCTCAAAAACCAGAGCGCCGCCACGTCACCAACGTGATGACGTCACTTCCGTGTGACGTCAGCACATCGCTTTGGGGGTGGGATTCCTGGTGGCAGGTAGGAGCCCAAAAAAACAGGGGATCCCCTGCTCCCCAACTGGGAAATGGCATCCCCAGGCCCAGCCAGGGAGAGGAGGCAGACTTTAACATACACATTACAGAATTCACTGAGACGACCCTAGATGGCTTTTTTAAAAGACTGAGACAATTCATGGAGGAGTACTTGGAAGAAATCACAGGAACAGCCATTGATGGCTATTACTATTACTGGCTCAATAAAACCTCCATTTATTGAGGCAATATTCCTCTAAATACCAAATGCTGGAAGCAGTGCTCCCTCTAAGCTGTGGAGTCTTGTGAGCAAAAATTCTACTTTGTGAGCTACTCTGGCATTAAAGTTGTGAGCGAGCGATTTGGCTACTGCATACCTTAGTTTGCTCTGAGCCCTCCTTCCTGAGCTAAGACGAAAATGTGTGAGCCAGAGGCTAAAAAACTGTGAGCTAGCTTAGAGGGAACTGTGAGCTTAGAGGGAACACTGGCTGGAAGGAAGAAGAGCAGTTTCCTGAGATCTCCTGGCCGGCCACTGCGGGAAACAAACATTATGGGCTAGATGGGCCTTTGATTCAGCCCTGCAGGGCTCTCATGTTTCTCTGATACTTCTGAGTAATTCAGTTTACATGAGGGACTCTTGCTACAGCAGGGGTCTCCAACGTGGCGCTCGTGGGTGCCCGCTGGCACCTTTACTGGTGCCTGCCAAGTGTTTTTACAAATGGGTGTGGCCAGGTGGGGCTTTTGCCAAGCAGGGTTTCTGATTGGCTTTGCAGAATTTTAAAAAGTTGCTTCAGGAATAGCTAACACCACAGCACAAGGATCTTCACTGCACTACTGTCTGTGTGTGCAAGAAAATATTTTTAAACAATATGTTTATTTTAAAAGGCAACCTGTTGAGCACAGCTTCCACCTGAAATGTTGAAGAGTTACTATCAGCGTTATGCGTGACTATTATGAGTGATTATTAGAGTCGCTCACAGACATTTTTGTGGCTCGCACCCACCACCCGGTGCCCACAGACTCAAAGTGGTTGCGAGCCCCTGGGCGACAGCACTACATAGAAAAGTTAAAAACATACTCAGTTGCCCATTATTCATCCCAGATTTTATGCTTCCACATTGACTGGCACTATTGTATTATTTCTAAAAATCAACCTCAGATTGAAAAGTTGTCAAATCCAAAGCATTTGCAAATTCCTTTGTCTGAGTCCTAGATGGATCCTGATACATCTAACGTCCCACTAAGGCACAAAGCAGCTGTCATGTGACTGTGCCCACGCACTTCATGGGACCTCCTCTCCAAGGAGGTTACAACTCTCCCTACGAGAAGTAGAATTTGTGTGCTAATCTTCACATAAGCCCCGTTCACACTGAGCATTTGCCCCGCTGAAGGCACGGGAACCCTGCGGACTTTCCATGCACAATCATACGAGCACATCTGGGAGGTGTAGTGCTCCCGTGGCCAACCCGCGGCTTCCCATGGAAAACGCGGAGTAAAAAACTACTAGGTCCGAAGTACTAGTTTCCGGAAACCCCAGGGCAAAGGCTGGCATCTGATCGCGGGAGCGCCAGTATCCCGCAGCTTCCGACACCTGCCCATGTCCCTGGGGTTTCCAGATGTTGTAAGTTTCCATGGGATGCGCACCAACACTGAACAGCGCATGTGCACACACAAGACACCGACAGCGGCCCGTCCCCCCAATGGCGCATGCACACTTGGCAACACTTCGCACTTGCTTGGTCTGCTGCACTGCTTCTTTGCAGCACTGCAGCAGCGCAGTGTGATCGGGGCGCAGAGCTGGAGCGTGGCAACCTGGTGGCCCCTGTGATCGGGCTACCGCGCCTTATTTAGCTCTGGGGCGAACTGCCACGCCTCTCCCCCGCGTTTTCTGGCCCGTATGACCGGGGCCCTAGATGGGCATGAGTGAATAAAGTTCATTCTCTATATAGCTCGGCAGATCTTCATGCACACAAGTGGTCGCAATCTAGAACAATCTGGAATAGAGTAAGCCCACTGAAATGAATGGGCTTAAAGCCTGCCTCAGCTTTTGTTGGACCCTGGCTTATAGGCTGGATCCAAAGGGGTCCTTCCACCCCATGGATTCCTCCCACAAGCAGAAGGGCACTTTTGCATCCAATACCAAGTCTCCAACATCATGAGAACTTGTCTTATAGCATCTTAAAACTCACAGATCTATTGTGGCACAAGCTCTTGTGGACTACAGCCCCTTCTACCAGATGCTACAGTCCATAGCAACTTCTACCAATCTGTTTACTTCTGAAGTCCCACAAGACTTTTTCTTGCAACAAACTTCCCTTCTCAAATGAGAACTTGGTAAGTGGTTATGTGATTATGAGCTGTGAGCCAGTTTGGTGTAGTAAGAGCAGCGGATTGTAATCTGGGAGAAATGGGTCTGATTGCCCACTCCTCCACATGTAGCCAGCTGGGTGACCTTGGGTAAACCACAGCTCTCTCAGAGCTCTCTCAGCCCCACCTACCTCACTGGGTGTTTGCTGTGGGGAGAGGAAGGGGAGGAGATTGTAAGCTGCGCTCTGAGACTCTGAGTGAAGGGTGGGGTATAAATCCTCGTCGTCCTCCTCCGTCTTCATCTTGTTTTGTCACCCCGGCGCTCCATCTAGCTTTCTACCCAAGTATCAAGAAAAAAGAAATCTTCCCGGCACCTGCTGAGATGCTTTCCCTGGAGATGCCAGGAATTGAACCTGGGACCTTCTGTATGTAAAGGACATGTTCCACAACTGAGCTACAGCCTAGCCTTGATGGGCATGCTTAGCCCTGATGGGCATCTTTATTTTCCAGACCTGGAGTGAATATGTCACCCGACCGTCAATGTAGGACCAGATTTTAATTTACATTTCTGTTTCTCTCCTCATACAGGCTAGCCAAGGTTTTTGTACCACTCTCTAAGATACAAGAATTAGCCATTTTAGACTTCTCCCTCTTCCCACACACAAAATACACACTGTGTCTGCCTTTCCTTTTCCCTCAACAATAAAGAAAATTAGTAGCAGTAGATCATAACCCTGAAATTAAAGATCAATGGACTAGATCAGTAATGTTCAAACTAGTAATGCCCCAAAATAATGAATAAAGCCTCTTCTCAGACCAACTCCCCATCCACAAAAGAGGATGACTGCTATATCTCTGCATGATTTATTGATCTTATCTTGCCTCCTTACTAACTCAACTTCTGTTGGATGGGGGTGCTATTTGTATCTGCATCAGACCATTCAATAGCCCCGTGGAGAGAATTACTGCCATCGGAGCTGGCCACCTATTTTGTTCTTTTGAGAGTCACAGGTCTCCTCCTCTTCCTATCAGGAGGCATGATCAGTGACTCAGGTAGAAACACATGGGAATGAATTCTCTGAAGATCGCAAAATTTTATTATTTCGCACTGTAGAACTCAACCTTTAAGACTGAAGAGGAGCTATCCTGGATCAGATCAAGGCTCTTATCGGTACCATTTCCTACAACAGCCAACCAAATGACCTTGGAAGGCCTACAAAATAGTGGTTGCTGCTTCTCAGCAACTGATACTCATGTATACATGATGCATGAACACAATGCCTTCTACTGATTCAGGCTATTGCTCCAAGGTCAATACTACCTGTTCTCTCCACGCTCTCGGTCAGAGAGGTCTTTCCCATCACCTGTAACCTGACCCTATTTAACTGGAGATGCCAGGGACTGGACCTGGGACCTTCTGCATGTCAAGCAGATGCTCTACTGTTGAATCACAGTCCCTCCGAAATACACTGCCTCTAAACATGGAGGCTTTTTTCGGTTTAGTGCTATCGATGGATCACTCCTCCTCTGTGATTTTGTTTAGTCTCTTTTTAAAGCCATCTAAGTTAGTGAACATTGCCATATCCTGTGTCAGCAAATTCCACATGTTAACTATGGGCTGCATGAAAATGTGACCTCCCTCAAGTTCTAGTGTTATGGGAGTGGAAGCAACACTGTTTTCTCGCCCTCTCTCTCCACACCATACATAATGCTATACTATACTGTGCCCTCGCTAATCACATTACTTTTACTCTGAAAGTCCCCTACTTTGGGGGTATAAAAATGAAGTGCCTCCAATTTTAGTTCAGATGAAAAGTGTTTCTCAGAGGTTATGGAGATGTGGAGCTCGACAGACCAACGGTTGGAGTGACTCATCCATTCTAAGCATCCATTCCCTCTTTCCTGGTGCAAAAGATGTCTAAATGGGCAATTTATGGTGTAAAATTTGTCTGGACCATGAGTGATCGCTACACCAAACCTGCCTCCCTCGAGGACAGAAGTGTTAACGATATTATTTACTGAATTTCTCTCTGACTTTTCCACAAACACACCCAAGATGAAATTAATACAGAGGATGCTCTGGGAAAATGGAATGAATGTGCTCAGCAGAGATGCATTTGGTTGCCAAGTTCATCCAGAAGTTTGACACTACTGTTTTGCCATGCAAAATCTGTGTGTGTTTTTAATCCATATAAAGGTAGCACCGGAAGGTCAGCCGATGCCTTTGGAAAGAGACAAGGATGGCAAATGACTCTGAACAGCCCTGCCAAAAAGCGCAGCGACTTCTGGCTCCAAAAGCAAAAAGGCCCATAAGTTCCAAAGCACTCCTGATGGTGGATGCCACATTTTGCCAGCTATCGGAACAATCCTGAAAGCTTTGCTTTTCAGCACATTCAGATGGAAGGATTCCAGCTTCTCTACAGGCCTTGGACAGAGTCCAGGTATTAATACTAGGTATTAATAACAGATGACTCCCCTTTTTATGAGCTGGACATCAGCGGCTTCCGGGGACCCTCTCCTCTCTGCCCTCGAGATGCAGCTTCGATCGACAGCCTGGTCTTCCTTATTTGCAGCCGCTATAGATTCTGCTGAATTTTCCCCTTAGAACAGCACTTCTGAACACTGAAGATGCCCCTCCAAAAGGAAGTCACAGGCATGGCAGCCTCATGGGAAAAACTGGGCACCAGTGTTCCCTCTAAGCTGAGTTAGTGTGAGCTAGCTCACAGTTTTCTAGCCTCTGGCTCACACATTTTTTGTCTTAGCTCAGGAAGGATGGCTCCAGAGCAAGCTAATTTATGCAGCAGACATAGCGCTCACTCACAACTTTAATGCCAGTAATGCACAAAAAAGAATTTTTGCTCACAACACTCCACAGCTTAGAGGGAGTATTGCTGGGCACTGAAATCCAAAGGAAGATAAAGCAGCAAGGGAAAGGAGTCCCCTCAGAGGGAATGACTGGCAGCTGCCCTCTAGGGAATCAGTCCATTCGCTCACCTGGCTCAGTCCTCTCTAGTCTACCTGGCAGCAGCTCTCCAGCTTCTTGCTTGGCCTTTCCCTACCTGAGATCCTTTCCCGGGAGATGCCAGGGACTGAGACTGGGCCTTCCTGCACATAAAGCAGGCATTTCAGCACTGAGCTGTGGCCCCTCGCCAACAGCTTACGATAAGACAGACAAGCTCCCTGGAAAGACAATCTGAATGTCTCTGCTGGCTCAGGATATTGGAGGACTCCAAGCAAGCAATCCTGGCCCAGACCGTACTTGGAAATCAGGCAGGGCAGGCAGGCTGAGAATTCTCTCGTGCCTTCCCAGGTGCTTCCTGCAGAGGCAGAATGGCTGCGGTGTTGGGGTGGATTCTTTGTGGGCTGGGGATGCAACCGCCCATCTTGGTGGCCCCATAACCCATTCATATTGATCTTCCCCTCCAGTGTGCAGCCACAAAACTGTAGCAGGTGTTCTGCATTGCACTCACGGGTCACACGGGGTGGTGCAGCCCAATGTGTCTGGCACATACATGACATACCCCAAATCTTCTGTGATCCACCGAGTTCCCACAGCAGACAAGCAAGAGGGTCTCACAAGCAGTGTTCCCTCTAAGCCGAGTTAGTGTGAGCTAGCTCACATTTTTTTTAGCCTCTGGCTCACACATTTTTGTCTTAGCTCAGGAAGGGATGGCTCTAGAGCAAACTAATTTATGCAGTAGCCAAATCACTCGCTCACAACTTTAATGCCAGTAGCTCATGAAGTAGAATTTTTGCTCACAGGACTCCATAGCGTAGAAGGAGCATTGTTCACAAGATAAACTGAGGTGCAAAGGGAGGTAAGAAGTATAAAAACCACTTGTGTACAACATTCTGCACTTAGCCAGTGGACCCTTTCTAAAATCATTAGAAATCATTAGTTGTCCCATCTTATTGTTAGGACTGTGGGGAGGGGCTGTTGCTCTGTGGAAGAGCCCCTGCTTGGCACGCAAAGGTCCCAGGTTCAATCTCCAGACTCTCCATTTTAAAAGGCCAGGCAGTAGGTGATGTCAAAGGGACCCTGACACCCCGGAGAGCCTGCAGCCCGTCCGAGTAGTCAGTACAGACTTTGATGGACCAAGGGGGGTCTGATTCAGTAGAAGGCAGCTTCGTGTGTGTTCATGTGAGTTTATGTGTGACTGTGCGGCAGGCAGGCAGAAATCTACCCGATGAAGTTTTCCTCCCAGCACTGCATCAGCATTCAGGAAAAGCACACAGAGCTATGAAAGAAAGCAGCTGACCCCTTCCACCAGGGGAAGTGTAAGCCGCCCTGAGCCCGCTTGCGGGGAGAGTGGGGTAGAAATGTCAAAAATAAATAAATAAATAAATAAGCAGGAGGGTGGTCTGCTTCAAGTAAGTGGCACAGCTGGGCAGCCCAACAAGAAGCTAGAATCACATTCTTATTCACACTCCGGGATAATGGATCCAGGTCGTGAATTTATATTCTGTCACATCAGTTGGTATTTGGGAATGCGTGGGAATGAGAGAGGCAGCTTAGCATAACGATTTTTACACTTGCATCTCCTATTAGAAGCCACTTGTCATGCGTGGTCTCACTTCTTATCAGAAATAACCTGTGCATTCTAAAGATAGATGGGTGTAAGCAGCCGCGGCCCTGCAGCCCAGAGGCTTCTCAGAGGCAGAGGGTTTCCTGTTGCAAAGTTACCCTCGATGCTTTTACCGGGAGATGCTGCAAGCACTTACAAACCAGCTGCAATATCCTGGGTTCAGACACGTAGAAGTGATCAGCTCATAGTTTTATTAGTGATTCAGCAAGAGAAAGAAGACAGAAATCCCTGGCTCCAAAGCCTGGTATTTATGCCTGGAAAAGGTTCCACCCAAAACACACCCCACTCCCAACGCTAGGCTATTTACACTCCATTGTCTCCCAACTGGCTCTCTCTAGAATCCCTGTCTCCCTACTGGTCCATTCTAGGATCCTAGCAAGCCATTGTTATGCGTCCTAAGCTAAGCCCTTTTGCAAGGGCTCAGTACATAACACCAGCAAAACATCCGGCAGTAGGGGAGGAAACAGACACAGGGCAACTTTCTGGGGAGGGGATGAGGAGGGAGCAGACGCTGCTGTCATGGGCATAGTGCTCTTTAGTAAAGGTAAAGGTTCCCTTGCTCGAAAGCCAGTCGAATCCGACTCTAGGGTTGCGGTGCTCATCTCCGTTTCAAAGCCGAAGAGCCAGCGCTGTCCGAAGACGTTTCCGTGGTCATGTGGCCGGCATGACTAAACACCAAGGTGCACGGAACGCTGTTACCTTCCCACCGAAGTGGTACCTATTTATCTACTTGCAATTTCTTGCTTTCGAACTGCTAGGTTGGCAGGAGCTGGAACTAGAGACAGGAGCTCACCCCGTCATGCGGCACCCGGGTCTCGAACTGCTGAACTACTGACCTTCCACAGCCTGCAGTTCAGCGTCTTAACCACTTGAGCCACCGCAGCTCCCATAGTGCTCTTTAGAGTAGATCAAATGGCTACTCTTCACACATGAATATGCCTTACATTATAGCATCCGACCATCAGTCTATCAAAGTCGGTATCGTCTACCCTGCCTTGACTGGCAGCGACTCTGCAGGGTCTCCGGCAAACAGGGCTTCACTTGTACAGGAAGAGTACAGGGGTGCACCTTTGGGTGGGTGGGGGAACAGAACCTGCTTCTTGAGCCTGATGACTCCAGCAACTGAGCAGCAAGCCTGCTTTGATCTGCCAGTCCACCCCTTTCTTAAGCACTCCCCCAAAGATTCCTGGGAATTGTAGTTAGATGTGATTCCCCCCCCATTAGAGACCTTTCACCCCACTTACAGAACTACCTTCCCCAGAATTCCCTGGGAGAGGAACAGAATAAACCCACTGACGTCTGTGGTACGGAAATGTACCCTCTGCTTTCAATGGAATTCTTGATTTCTAGGCAGCATGCAATCCAAAAGAATTACACCATGCCATTAATAGTGCTTTCACTTTAGAAACCATTTTCTCCCCAAGGTTCTAAGAAGCATTCACATTTTTAGACATGATAAGCTGACGATGAGCTAACCTGCGGTTTATAGCGCACTTTCTCCCTCCCTCCCCCTTCCGTTCTATTTCTCTTTCATTTTCGAGCCAAGCTATTTTACCTCCACCCGCCTTTATGTTTTATTAACTCAGGGATTAGGCTTCAGGCGACACAGATTCTGTTTGCAACATCTCCCCATTGAGAGTTTGCCAGTGGCTGAGATAACGCATGACAATGATGCTTGCACATTTAGACAGAGGGAAGCGCATCTGTTCAGAGAACCCACCGCATTAGCCTCATGATGTTCTTTCTTCTCAGACTCGGAGCAAGGGAGTGTGAGGGGGAGGGGGAGAGCTCTTTTCATGCTCGTCTTTGCAAGTGGTGGCCGGGGGGGGGGGATGTGCGACTCCTCTGCCAGATTCCAAACTTCTGCTCCACACACCCTCTCCCACACTTGCAACCAAGGCTCACAAATGCAAGTATGCCACAGGGCTCCTAACCTGTTTTCCAAGAGAGTTCCAGTGCCTTTCAGAGCCCTAATACTCACACACAATAATTCAATCAGATTTCAGCAAGAAGATGCACTTCTTAAGAAATTGCATAGCCTTGCTGCTAAAGAGGAACCTTACAGAAAGAGCTGGCTTGGTACTGTGGGTCTAATGAAAAAGGTAAAGGTTCCCTTGCTCGAAAGCCAGTCGAATCCGACTCTAGGGTTGCGGTGCTCATCTCCGTTTCAAAAATTTGAATCTCCAGTCAGCCTTAAAAATGCCTGTATTTTACCCAAGCTTATGAGAAATAGATTTACAATGTAGAGAAACCAGAAGAATCCTTCACACACCATGCAAGTTGCTTATGGAATTGGCTGCCACAAAAAGTGATGGTGACTGGGTTATGGTAAAGGTTCCCTTGCTCGACAACCAGTCGAATTCGACTCTAGGGTTGCGGTGCTCATCTCCGTTTCAAAGCCGAAGAGCCAGCGCTGTCCGAAGACGTCTCCGTGGTCATGTGGCCGGCATGACTAAACACCAAGGCGCACGGAACGCTGTTACCTTCCCACCAAAGTGGTACCTATTTATCTACTTGCAATTTCTTGCTTTCAAACTGCTAGGTTGGCAGGAGCTGGAACTAGAGATGGGAGCTCACTCCGTCATGCGGCACTCTCGGGTCTCGAACTGCTGAACTACTGACCTTCCACAGCCTGCAGTTCAGCGTCTTAACCACTTGAGCCACCGGGTGACTGGGTTAGTTGGCTTTAAAGGGGACTTAAAAAATGGAGGATGAGTCTATCAAAGGTTACTACCCATCATGATGAAATGGAACCTCCCTGTGCAGAGGCAGTGTACCTTTGAATGCCACTTGCTGGGAAGCCAGGGGACCCTAGACTACTCTGTCCTTTCTTGTACGTATTCCTAGACCTCTGGGCTGGCGCTGTGGGAAACGGGATGCCGGATCTTCTGAGGCCCAACGTCGGGCGCCTCAACTTCTTAGATCAGGCAGGTGCTTTTTGGTTGTGGCACCAGAACTGTGGAACTCTTTCTCTCTCTCTTGGGATATTCATCTGTTCCCTTTTGTCACCTGCCTTCCGCAAGTGGGTAAAGCCTTTTTTGTTTCATCCGGCATCCCTTGAACAACTCTTATTCCTGCTGTATGCCTTAAGTACTGTTTTATGTGGTTTTAATATACATTTTAGTTTTGCTTTTAATTGCTTTTGTGAATTCTTTTTATAATGCTTTGGTTTAACTGTTAGTTGCCTTGGTAGCCGCCCTTGAGGGGTAGAAGGGGGGGGGGTAAATTAAAAAGCAGAAATGAAGTCGAGATGGTCTGATCCAGTCAGGCCCTTTTCCTGTGTGCTTGTTGCTTTCCTTAGGAACTCAAAGCGCTTCAAATACAGCCTCTAAAGCTATCTAAGGCAAATCCCAGTTGCATATATCTATGTGCTAAGAATGATGATTGCAAAAACAACAAGACTTTCCCTTCATTTGCTGCCCTTTTGCATCTACAGACTGGTACAGTTGTGCAACGCCAAAGCGTACCCAAAGCAGCGCCATTTGCAAGCATGTAGTGAAGCCACCTGGATGTGTCTTTCTAACATCTGTATTAATGGATTTTAAAGTCAGAAGTGCACAAGGGAAACAGCCTGCGTTGCTGGGATGTAAGCAGGACACCAGGGTTTTTTTAATTTATAAGATGCAAATGAACAAAGATTTGTGGTGTTTAAGGCACTATGCATGTGCGTGAACCTGCTGTCTATAATCTGTGCACTGGGAATTCACATGCTAAGCCTTCTGGACTGGATTTATCCCAGCTGTAACTCCAGTGAAGTCAAGGGGGGTGAACAAGAGGGTTAGGGGTCCTTCACAGCTGCATGAAAACCTCCAGCTGTCTCCTACTTTCCCTTCCACGTTCTTGTGCTGTCTTCATTTGTCTCTGAAGAAGTGGGCACACTCACGAAAGCTCACACCTGGAATAAAACTCTGCTGGTCTTAAAGGTGCGCAGCTGGACTCGAACTTTCTTCTGCTGTCTTCATTCGGACCCTTAGTTCTATTCTGGACTTTGTGGAAACAAGCTGCCCGGAAACTGCCCACCTGTCTGGTTAGCACATCCTCGTTCACTCTTCCTCCAGGGAGCGGTTCTCCCCTTCTTGTTTTATCCTCGCAACAGCCCTGCAAGTAGGTTAGGTCTGAGTGGCCTGAGAGTGACTGGTCCGAGGCCATGCAGTGCGCTTTTGTGCTGAGTGGGTATTTGAACCCAGATTCCTGTCCCAGGGCCCCCCAATCTTTCCAGGCCCGTGGGTACTTTTAGAATTCTGAAAGAGGGTGGTGGGCCCAACGACAAAATGGCCGCTGCAGGAGGTGAAGCCAACCACAAAATGGGGGGGGGGGAGGTCATGCATAATTCTAATAGCAACTCTTCAATATTTCAGGCAGAAGCTCTGCTTGACACGATGCCTTTTAAGATGAGCATCTTGTTTAACAATATTTTCGCGCATACACAAACGGTAAGGCAGTGAAGATCCTTGTACAGTGGTGGCAGCTGCTGCCAAAACAACTTTCGAAATATCTGCACAGCTAATAAGATCGTCAACGGCCAATCAGGGGTCTTGCTGGGCAGAAGCCTCGCCTACCCTTCCCATGTTCTAAGAACACTTGCCAGGTGCCAAGGAAGGAGTCAGGAGGTGTCACGGTGCCCATGGGCACCAAGTTGGGAACCCCTACTCTATTCACTACACTATGCTATTTCTCTCCATTTGCTACCCAGTTAACTTCCTCCACTCCATCTGACAAGCTTTAGCACAGACTTCTGGCTCCAGCCCTCTCCTGCAGTTCCCCCATTGGCTTTTACAAGGCTGCATATCTCTTTCTCCTAGATGTGCCTGAACACCCACTGGTTCAGTTCATGTCCTGCCCATGAGCTGCAAACAGGCAATCATTTGGTGAGCTGTACAGGTACATCCAACTGAATAGGGATGTGTCTGTTTTCATGACTTCAAATGCCATTTGTAGCATCTCTCACCCCACTCATCTGCCTCTACCATCTCCAGTGTTAAAAGGAAATTTATGGCATTTGAATTGACACTGACTACTTGAGTTTCTCAGTGTGCATTTGGTGTCTGTTAGCTAACCTTGTGATCAGTTCTTGTAATCCCTCCTTGAATAAATGCTGCTAACTATGCAGGATTTCTGTTTGGTATTGGTCTTGCTTTGGACAAAAAGACGATGACCAAGCAGCTCTTGTGCAAGCACAAAGCTGTTCAGCATAAGAATCTGCTCAAGAATGCAAACTACACCAGGGAACATTGAGACAATCTAACCAGGAGCTTGCCTCAGGTGTCATCAAAGGAGTTTGAATAAGGTATATTTTCCTAGCAAGCAAACTCACCTTGAAGTTCTCAGCATGTAGGGTTAGAATCACAGAATTGGAAGGGACCTCCAGCATCATCTAGCCCAACTCCCTGCTCAATGCAGGAAATTCACAAATACCCCATGCCCTTCACTTCCCGAAGGACTAGTTATAATCCCTTTCCCTTCTCCTCCCCACAACAGACACCCTGTGAGGTAGGCGAGGTTGAGAGAGCTCTCCTGAGAACTGTCCTTGAGAGAACAGCTCTGACAGAACTTATGACTGACCCAAGGTCACACCAGCAGCTGCATGTGGAGGAATGGGGACTCAAACCTGATCTGTGCTCTTAACCACTACACCAAACTGGCTCTCACACCAAACCCAGAAGGGGGGGGAGGGAACACACCCCTCCAGGATCCCTGGCCAAACTGGTCTGGAGAAAAATTGCTGCCTGGCCCCAAAGTGGTGGTCAGCATTTCCCTGGGAGTATAAGAAAGGGCCACAAGACCTAGGCACTGAGGCAACCCTTCCTGCCCTCCCTCTCACGATCTGCCTAAGTTCACAGAATCAGCATCACTGTCAGACGGACGAAAAGTGTCCTGTCTTTCTAACAGAGGCTAAATATGTGGGAATGGGCAGTTGAAACTTTTCATGGCAAAATGAAAATACCATTGCCGGGTAAATAACATCTTATGTGCTGAAAGGGCAGGACATCCCCCCCCCCAAAGCAGATGGCAACTCCATTAGCACACCTTTTCAGAACTTGGCTTCCACTGGCCAAAATGGGACACTGAGTGCCTTTTCACACATTAGGAATCTAAAAATGTAAACGACAAATGTGACATACTTGTGTTGCAAACACATATATTTCACCGCCACCATCACCTAACCAAGCGGTGGACTTAGCTTTGCCCCACACAGACACGGGAAACTGCCCTCCCTCCCTCTCTCCCTCCCTCCCTCCCTGGGGGCAGGGGGGGGATGCCTCCCTCTCAAGCAGTAGATGCATCTTTCTAAGTGCAGCTTAGGGCAGGAGGGGAGGACATAATAGCGTTTTTATCCATGTTCTACAGATCCGGAGCCGCGGGGCAAGAGGTTAAGATTAGCGATGGGATAAAAGGATTAAAACAAAGACAAAAACAGTTTACCGTGAAAACATTTTGCAAAAGTAATGATAGACTTCAGACCAACTGGAGCAGGTAGACAGGTGAGCACTGACCCTATAGAGCCTGGAAAGAGATATTTGGGGTTGCAAAGGCACAGCCCTGATTCGTCAGCTGAAACCCCGTCTCGTGGCAGGGCGGGGGGGGGGAGATCAGCCTCCAGCTTCCATCTCCACCCAGCTGATTGGTGGGATTCTGGCTGTTTTCAAAGGGCAGCTCTTGCCATTTCCTTAGGCAGCGGAACAAAGCGTGGCTGCAGTCACACACAGGAAATAATCCACCTTCAATCCACTTTCAGTGCACTTTACAACTGGATGTTGCCGGTTCACACAGTAAAAATCCAGTCTGAAAGTGGATTATTTAGTGTGTGTGACAACAGCCTGTGTCACCCAGGTACAGACAGCCGAGGCCTCGGAATGAGCAGGTGCTACGAGGGGAGCCACCATTCATGTGTCTTCATTCCCAGCTAGGGTCACCAACCTCCAGGTGGCACCTGGAGATCTCCCGCTATTACAATTGATCTCTAGATGACCAAGATCAGTCCCCCCTAGAGAAAATGGCTGCTTTGGAGGGAGGACTCTATGGCATTAAACCCTGCTGAAGCCCCTCCCCTCCCCAGGCTCCACCCCCAGGTCTCTCCCGACCCAGAGCTGGCAACCTGTTCCCAGCCTCTGTCCATCAAAGGGATTTCACCTCTGAAAACGGAAACTCTTGGTGCTTGGCTCTCAGGGCTGGCACATGGCCCGAACATCTACAAAGAGTTCTAATCCACTTCCAAAAGCTATTCATGGTGAAACACCATCAATCAACTGGGTAGAGCAGGGCTGGGCGGGTTTCAGTCTTGGGAGGACTGCTTCCTTCTGCATTCTGGAATCCTGGCAGTCCACCAAGGTGTTTCCAGCTTACAAACTGAGAGCACACATTCATGGTCTCTGAACCAACGTGCAAGTGACCCTAATTCTAGTTTGAGAATGACCAAAGAGCCTTACCTAGCAATCCTGAGCTTGCATCATGCCCTTATGTGAGGTCTATCTGGTACAGTGTTTGGGCTCACTATTTGTTTATTGACTTCATTTATACCACACCTTTCTTCCCTGGGGCATCCAAGGCAAGTTACACCATCCTCCCCGCCACCATTTCATGTTCACAACAACCCCATGAGGTAGGCTAGGCTGACAGAGTGTGACTGGCCCAAGGTCACCCAGCTGACTTCCATGGCAGAGCAGGGATTCGAACCTGGGTCTCCTAGATTTTAGTCCACTATGCCACACTGGCTCTCATTACAGGCTGACCAGCGGTTCCCTTGTAAACCGGAGTCCTCCCCAGCTTTGAGCAGGAGTTGGGGTCAGGGGGTGCGGGCTGCCATTCACGCCACAGCATCTCGGTCCCATGCCGTCTGACTGGTCTCACTGATTTCTAACATGCACGCTCAAGGGATGTTTCCCATTTCACAGTCTGTGGCTCTGAAAGCAACAGCTTTTTGAAAGTTTGCTGTGACAGCTCTGCATAGTGTATACAATGGTGTGTGGTGTGCTCTCTCCCTTTTGCACACATGCCCACACAGCAACCTGCACATCTTCTCAATCAGACACACAAACAAGGACATACGATTGTCACTGCCATACCGCTGAGGTCTGCGCTTGCACACCTAGCCCCCCCCCTGGGAAAGGTCAAACGAAGCCCTGACAAACCCCACCTCTGGCTAACCCGGCCCATGTAACTTCTAAACACGCAGTGTGGTGCAGCGGTAGCGTGTCAGACTAGGGTCTGCAAGATCCAGGTTCGATTTCTCGCTCTGCCATGAAAGATTGCTTGGTGATCTCAGGACAGCTACAGACTCTAAGCCTAGCCGATCTCAGAGGGTTGTTGTGAGGATAAAAGGGAGGAAGGAAAAACACTGTAAGCCACTTTGGGCCCCCACTGAGGAGACAAGTGCGGTATAAATTAAATGGATAATAAACACATAAAACAAAGCAAGAGGTGATGGGATTCCAGCAGCAGAAGCAGTTTTGAGTTCAAGCTGCTGAGGGATAAGCCCTGCTTCACATACTCAAAGGCACAGCATATCAGAAACTAGTAGGGTTGCCAGCTCTGGGTTTGGAAATTCCTGGAGACTTTGGGGGTGGAAGGGAAGAACTTCCATAGGGTCTAATATCATGGAATCCACCTTCCAAAGCAGCCATTCTCCCCGCAGCGGAACAGCTCTGTTGTCTGGAGATCAGCTGTAATTCTGGGAGATCTCCAGGTCCCACCTGGAGGCTGGCAACACTAGAAACCAGGCCTAACCTATCAGGGCCTCAAGGGGGATTTGCAAAGCAGCACTGATGAAAACGTGCAAAATCCTGGGAGGCCACCAAAGCCAAAGAGGATTCAAGGGCAAAGGAGGGCTGAGGGCAGCCGAGGCTGAGAGGCTGCCAGAGAGTACGAAGACCGACCTGGAAATCTGACAATTCCCGATACACCCAAAAGGAGCATGAAATGAGGCAAGTTGCTTCAGCTGAGCAAATAAGATTTTGAAGAATGGCATTTTTATTGCCTTTCAACCGCTGTACTTAATGTTCATTGGTAACGTGTTCCCTGTTCCCTTGGTGACCCTCTCTGGCTTCCAGAGAGCAGGGAGGTACGAAGGCAGGCAGACTCCTGTCCACAAGCCCTCTGCGGCTCCATCCAGCTCTGGACCACTCAGCACTTCTCCCTTGGCAGACTTCATCCCCAACTGCTCGCCCACCAGTGCCTTCCGCGCAACAGCGCCGCTACGCAAGCCCTCTGAACTCCGCAGACTACGTGGCAGAAATGCTTAACAAAGTGCGCTCCAGAACCACCATGCTTGGGGAAAGAAGCTGTCTCTCTTCCTTAAATGATCAGGCCGGTGTATGTCCATGACAATGTGAAATCCTGCGGAACTGGCTCTTATAGCTCCACTGCTAATTAATACAACACTGAGATACATTTCTAATTTACCATGAATCTATGCAGCAATCACAGGCACACACGCCGACCAGCGGGGGAGGGGGAGAGGACGAAAAAGGGCTTCAAATCAGTGCACAGAAAGCACACGGAGGCACTGGCTAAAAGTGGTTGTTGATTACAATCGGCTGTGTACGTAGGCGGAGGAGTGGGTGAGGGTACGTGGGAGGAAGGCAGAAAGGGCACTGCGTGTGTTTCTAGAAATACAAGAAATACAATGCTATTACAAGGAGAAGAGGAGGGAGCTTTCTCTCCCTCTCCCCCCACAACACACACAGAGCCATGTTCTGGCATTCCACACAAAAAGGGCCGGAAAACCCAGCCTCCTTGAGTTTTGCTCTTGCTGTTCTCTGGGTGATGGAGGGGGGTGGGGGGGTGGGGGGCAAGCAACAAAGGTGAACCCCAAACAGAACCGGATTTGCGCATCTGACGGAGCTGCCCGGAGCAGGAAAACAAGGTCAGCTGGCAGAATTGCGTGCCCCGATGGCTCAGCAGAGGATGCCTGCGGAAGCCGTCCTGCCTACACGGCAATGGAGTTCTTCATCGCAAGCAATTATGTAACCGTAATCCTCCACCATGTTTCACAGCCCCTACCGGGACTGAGCAGCCGGAAGCTCACATGTTTAACACAGGCTCGCAAGATTCAGTGCAACCAGATCGCTGGATGCAAAGCAATTCATTAAAGAGATTTAAGTTCTCTCTTGGGAACAGAAGGAAAATCCTCCACTTTTAGATCTGAGTCCAGTCCCAAGGGACTCTCAAAAGCTCTTGTTGGTCTCTAAGGCACTTATAGGCTCCGATCTAACCGTGTCACTGCAGACCAACACAGCGGCCTTCCGAAATTATCCTCCCCACTGTTGTTGTTGTCAATAACAGTATTTTCCATTTTTAGAAATGGCTGGATGTCACTGCTTTTAATATGTCTGTCATCTAATAAACTTCAAGGGGATAATATACTCTACTTGTTGCTAGACAGTGACCCAAACACAGCCTATTCGGCCGCCAAATTTCTGTCTTAACATGTTCTCCTTTAGTAAATCATACAGTATTTTTTTTAGTCATTGCTCAAGAACATTTGATCATAGGAGCTCTGAAAATGAAAGTAAGTTAATAGTAATAACAACACGTCGTTAATAAGCATCTCTGTACTAGGACGGAGACCAACCATTCTTTTACTACCGGTGACAGTTTGATGAATGTGCATGCCGCAAGCAGCAATCCCTTTTTCCCTAGCTCTCTATAAAAAGTAGACATGCGCAGGTTCCAAGCAGGGCAAGAGGCCAGAGGCACCTGAAAGACCACCAAGATTTCCAGGGTGTTTGGGAGCCAAAACCCCCTTCTGCAGTTACCAAATGAGGCTCTAACCAGTGGCCCACCTGAATGCTCTGAGGCTCTTAGTAGCAAGGCCGGCCAGCCTCCGGGTGGCGGCTGGAGATCTCCTGGGATCACAACTGACCTCCAGGCAACAGAGGTCAATTCACATGGAGGAAATGGCCACACTTGAAGTGGACTCCACGGCATCATATCCCACTGAAGCCCCTCCCCTCCTCAAGCCCCTCCCTTCTCAAGCTCCACCCCTCAAATCTCCAGGTATTTCCCAACCCAGACCTGGCAACCCTCTTCATAGCTCTCGAGGTCTGAGGCAACTGCAGAGGCCTTTCCAAGGGTTCCCTCCCCCAGACTCTTTTAGCAGAAGTGCCAGATGGTGGACTTGGCATGTGGTTGCCAACTCCTGGAAGGTACAAATCTGGCAAGGAAAGAGCCCCATGCACATCACAAACATAAAGCCACAACCTCATTCCAGGGTAGTCATAATGTTTCATGCATCAGTGGGACAGGGGGCCACCACAAGGCTCGAAAGAGCAGGTGAGGAACGACAACCCTGTCGAGGCTAAAATCCATCCTCCAAAGTGGTCTTTGGGAAGACAGCGGGGCTGCAGAGAAAGGCAGAGGGCGTCTGGGCTAGAGAGGAATGTGGCACTCGCTCGCTAAGAGAATAGCATCCAGTGAGACTGCGTCCCATCTCTAAAATCAGCAATTGTTGGGACCTAACATTGGCTATTCAGGGGAAAGGGACCCATTGGAGGGCGTAATTCGGATGAGGTTCAAACTCTGATGAGGAAGGTGTATGCAGGGGAGGTGAGGGAGCTATTGAGCACAGATTTAATTACACAAATGACTGTTTCCAGGGCTCCATCAGTCTAGACATCACTCCTCTCATCCAGACTCTCATCGGCTACAGGTAGGTATACAGGTGTGTGGTGCTGTTATTGGGTAGGGAGGAAGAAGCACTCTGAACATGCCCCCCCACTGCCCTCTCTCAAAGTCCCATCAAGGTGACACAGATGCAAGATGAACTTGTTTGTATTAATGATACTGTCAGAAACTAATTCTCTGGTCCCCGTGATCTCTCAGAGAGGACAAGGGTCTCCTGCTTGGGGTCAAATCTGTTCCGATCTGCAGAGTGTGCAACACAGTGCAAATAAGAATGGCTCTTTCTTTCTTGCAGCACCTTATCTATTGCTCTGTCTTTTTCTTTTCCTGCTTCTTCCCTTTCTTCTCATTTTAATCCAACTGGAAAGACTCTGACAATTCTTCAGCAGCACCATCAGTTTCCAACAGATTGGTGCAGCCTGGCTCTGGGCGCTGTGGGGATTAGATTTATCTAAACTTGACCAGAGGGACTCAGAAAATCCATTTGGCTGTCATCTAAACACTGGTGAATGATTGCGGTCTCTCCCCATTAATTACAAGCGGCTCCGCTCAGCCTCTCTGAGTCAAGGCCCCTATTTCACCAAGACTGCTGGAGGGGGGATGGTCTCCAAGGCGAAGAAGGCCGTCATGACAAGATAGCAGGGATGGCCTTGTTCTTGGGCAGGGTTGCCGTGACCAGGACGGGGAGGACACCGCTGTGCAGCTGGTCCCCGACCTATAAATCGTTCCAAAGTGTTTCTTCTCATTGCTTCTTTGTCACTGCCATTCGGCTAGAGATTAAAAACAGAGCTGAGTTCGTGAATTGGGAGTGGGGGGGGCATGGTGAAGTGCAGCAAGAGGATAGAGGGAAGGGGTTTTGCCTTTGCAGAGGACGAGCAACAATCATTACTGTGTATTTGGACCCCATCGCCCCCTTCCTTTTGGAATCTCCCCTCCGCTCACCACTCAAAGATGCCCCTGTATAAATCGATGGTGCGACCTCATTTGGAATACTGTGTACAGTTCTGGTCATCACACCTCAAAAAGGATATTATATCACTGGAAAAAGTGCAGAAAAGGGAACTAGAATGATAAAAGGGTTGGAATACTTTCCCTATAAAGAAAGGTTAAAGCGCTTGGGGCTCTTTAGCTTGGAGAAATGATGGTTGAGGGGTGACATGATCCAGGTTTATAAGATTGTGCATGGGATAGAGCAGGTAGAGAAAGAAGTACTTTTCTCCCTTTCTCACAATACAAGAACTCGTGGGCACTCCATGAAATTGCTGAGCAGTTGGGTTAGAATGGATAAAAGGAAGTACTTCTTCACCCAAAAAGTGATTAACACATGGAATTCACTGCCACAGGAGGTGGCGGTGGCTACAAGCATGGACGGCTTCAAGAGGGAATGGGATAAATATATGGAGCAGAGGTCCATCAGTGGCTATTAGCCACAAGGTATAGATAGGAACTCTCAGGCTGGGGCACGTGAGGCTCTGTATTCTTGGTGCTTGGTGGGGAGCGGGCAACAGTGGAAGGGCTTCTAGTGTCTTGGCCCCACTGCTGGACCTCCTGATGGCACCTGGTATTTTTGGCCAGTGTGTGACAGTGTTGGACTAGATAGGCCATTGGCCTGATCCAACATTGGCTTCTCTTATGTTCACGTCTGATGGACACAGAGGAGTACGCAGAGAAAGGTTCTGTTCATTCATGCCCCTCTTCTGATATTAATTCAGACCTCACCCCATCTCCCACTAATTTAGGGTCACCAGCTTGGGAAATTCTTGGAGATCAGGGGGTGGTGCCTGGGGAGGACAGAGTTTGAGGAAGGAAGGGAGTTCTGTAGGAATCAGATGCCACTCTTGGACTCCTAGTTCTTCTAGACTCTATGGTATACTGTATAAGTCTACCTTCAGAAACTGCTGTTTCCTCCAGGGGAACTGATCTCTGTAGTCAAGGAAGCTGCTGCAATCCTAGGAGAACTCCAGGTCCCAACTGGAGCCTGGCAACCCTTTGCCTTTAAACTTGTGCACTTCAACAAGCATGGCTGTCCCAGGACCAGGGCTGCCAGCTCTGGGATGGAAAATACCTGGAGATTTGGGGGGGTGGAGCCTGCAGAGGGGAAAGACTTTAATAGGGTAGAATGCCAGAGAGAGTCCACCTTCCAAAGCGGCCGTCTTCTCCAGATGAATTGATCTCTGTTGCCTGGAGATCAGTTGTACTCCCAGGAGACCTGGCAACCCGGCCCGGGAATCCATTTCTGGCCCTTAGGCCAGCAGCACACCCTCAGCCTCAGCCGCAGCAACGTCTTCTCCTTGCACCCCCGCTGGGACTGCAGGGCTTTCCTTCTGCAAGAGGCTGTCTGGGGGGCAGGAGGAGTCAATGAACCCACCACCTCTCATAGTCACGAAAAAGGCCGATTGTGACGGTCACTGAATAATATTTGTGAAGTGCTTTGAACTTTGGGAGAAAGAATGAGAGAAGCCATCATTTCCACCCCGTTCTTCAGCTGGCTCTCGAGCCCTGATTTCTTTGGCACGAAGGAGGGAGCCGAGTGGGCCAGGTCAGAATCACGGCACTGAAATCCTCACCAGCTTGTCAGGACTAGGTGGGAATCTTGAGGAGCCATACCCACTATATGGCATGGGAAAACATGTTCTACAGCCCCACATCTCTGTCTCTGAAGCTGGAAGCTTGGACTGAAAGTGTTTCTGGGGACAATTCAGCCGGCCAGTTCTCCCCTCTAAGGCCCTAAATGCTTTGGGGGCACTGACCACCTCCTCCCATCCTGCTAGTGTAAAGGCCTCTTCCCTGACCTCTGAGCCTCTGCTGGCACAGTGAGGCAGGAAGTG
Organism: Gekko gecko; assembly: GCA_029375565.1. Classification (NCBI taxonomy): domain Eukaryota; kingdom Metazoa; phylum Chordata; class Lepidosauria; order Squamata; family Gekkonidae; genus Gekko; species Gekko gecko. The sequence goes on along the minus strand of JAPDNY010000012.1, from coordinate 1,269,107 downwards.
ACCAGTGTTCCCTCTAAGCTGAGTTAGTGTGAGTTAGCTCACAGGTTTTTTAGCTTCCAGCTCACATATTTTTGCCTTAGTTCAGGAAGGACAGCTCCGGAGCAAACTAACAGAGCAAACAAAACAGAATTCTTGCTCACAAGACTCCACAGCTTAGAGAGAACACTAGTGTTGGGCCCTTGCGTTTCAAGCACCTTCCTCCTTGTGATGTGCCTTGACTCCACTCTGTTCTCTTTCAAGCACCAGGCCAAAGACATCTATCCAGGCTCTTAATTAAAGGGTTCCATCTTTTTAAATTGCTTCCATGGTCTACTTCTTGACTGTGGGCTGCTTTATGGACATAATCTTAGGATACTGAATTCTATTGTACAGTTTATGTTAATATTAAGAGTTGGATCGAGCTATTTTTACAATAATTTTTACTGTACTGTTTTTACTTATTAGCTGCCTCGAGTGGTCCTCTGGAGAAGCAACAGGTACATCTTCTAAATACCAGCACCAGAGTGCAGCAAGCTCCAATGAGCTGACCAGGCCCAAGTCCAGGACCCCGGTATCTACAGCAGGCTAGGCCAATCCAGCCCTGACCTGGGTGGCCCAGGTTCGCCTGATCTCCTCAGATATCGAGAGCTAAGCAGGGTCGGCCCTGGTTAGTACTTGGATGGGAGACCACCTAGGAAGTCCAGGGTTGCTACGCAGAAGCAGGCAAGAGCAAACCACTCCTGAGCATCTCTTGCCTTGAGTAACCTAAGGGGTTGCCGTAAGTCGGCTCCAACTTGAAGGCACGTTCCACCACCACTGGGCCAATCCAGGCCTTCTGGCTGCTTTCCAGTCAGAGGAGACAAAGCCGAACACCCTTCTGCGCCCAACAAGCGCATGAGACCTGAGCATACGCAGAGGCTGAGTCTCCGTTCTCACTGTCAGATCATGAGAATCTGGACAGAAGCTCAGATCGCAGCAGATCTTTGGAAAACGCTCCAATATGCACTTTGGACCATTCTCATTCAGGTGTAAACGAAAGAAAGCTGCCCAGAACTGCCCCCTCTAAGCCAGAGCTTTGTTCCACATTGTAGGGTTGCCAACATCCAGGTGGGACCTCATGACCTCCTGCTGTAACATCAGATCAGTTCCCCTGGAGAAACTGGCAGCTTTGGAGGACAGACTCTAGGGCACTGTACCCTGCTGAGGCCCCCCCTCCCCAAACCCCGCCTTCCCCAGACTCCCCCACCCATCTGGCAGCCCCACACACTGCGTATTGTACTGTAAGAATGAAATAATCATATACAAAAAGTCTAAAATGTAGAGACAACGTTATCCTATCTTGTATTCCTTCCATCCATCCATCCATCCATCCATCCGTCTATCTATCTATCATCGTCTTCTGTCTGTCTGTCTGTCTGGTACTGCTCATATGGCTATCCGCAAGCTGAAAAAAAATTCAAGCTTTACTGTTATCATGAGGGCTTGTCCATCAATGTGGCGAAATCCAAGGTCATCGTATTCACCAAAAGGAAAAAGGGGAAAAATCTTTAAATGGGACATAGCAGGCCAACCTATGGAACAGGTCGATCTATTTAAATATCTGGGAATCCACTTTGAAGGAACTCTTACATGGAGAACACACTTGGATCTAGCAAGGAACACAGCTTTGAGAGTAGGGAAGACAATTGTAAAATACTTCTACTCATCAGGAGGCCAATTTGTCCCCTCGGCCTTAAAAGTATTTAATGCTAAGGTTCTAAATCAATTCCTGTATGGTGCAGAAATCTGGATTCAAGCTGCTTCTGGAAAAATGGATTCCATCCAGTATGACTTTTTCCGACGCTTATTGGCTATCTTGTATTTCACTAACTGATTGCCTGATTTTATAATACCTTGTAATTTGTTTACTGATTGATGGGAAACATTTGTTTTTTAATCATACTTGTAATCTGCTTTGGGTCCCCGTGAGAAAGGCAGACTCTAAATGAAAATACTATTATGTTCACGATTCTGTTTTGAGTTCATGTTTTTCCCACAGTAATGCCAAAACAACAACAACAACAACAACGCAAGCTCTCAGTTGTGATCAGTTGTGACCCTGGGTAAGCCTCTTTTTATAAATTTCAGAATTTTGACTGATGGGTTTTGAACACTATAAGAGCGAAGGAGAACCTTGCTGAATTCGTACTTGAAGAAACGCTTTTTTATTCATCCAAGTTCATTGGTTGACCCTTCTTAATTCTGACAAAGAGAGACAGTTCTTCTCTTTTTGCTTTCTCCATAAAAAGTTAAAAGGTTTCTCTTGCGCAAAAGCCAGTCAAATCCGACTCTAGGGGGTGGTGCTCATCTCCGTTTCCAAGGAAAACAGCCAGCGCTGTCCAAAGACTTCTCCATGGTCATGTGGCCAGCATGACTAAATGCCAAGGCGCAGGGAATGCTGTTACCTTCCCACCTTCCCATCTACTTGCAGTTTCTTGCTTTCAAACTGCTAGGTTAGCAGCAGCTGGGGCCAGAGATGGGAACTCACCCCATCACACAACACTAGGGTCTCAAACTGCCGAGCTACAGACCTTCCGAGTCTGAAGCTCAGCGTCTTAACTTCATAATAATTTTGTCAGCCTCTATTATGTCACTTAGTCACAAGTTTTCTAAACTGAAAAACCTTCTATCATTAGGGATATTTTCCCATCTAAGTATGTCTACTGAGGAATCTTGCACACTGAAGAGGATTTGGATGGTCTGGGGCATACTTTCACAATGCACGCATCACATGGGGTATTGAATTCCATTGCACCATGAGAACACCATGTGAACATCAGGTCTACCTACTATTTCCCATGGATGCTAAAGCCAATAGAGGTAGGTAGGCAATCTGTTCAGTCAACAGGGAAACCTGCACCTTATTGGACCTGTGCTTCCAATGAATTCTAGGGCTCCCTGGAACACAGTTTGAAAACCACTGTGATATAAGGGTATCTTCTTTGCAGACTAAAAGTTACATATAGAAGACTATACAGTACTAGTCAGTTTGCACCAAGTGTTTGCCTGTGGGTGTATCTGATGGACTAGCAGCACCTTCTGCACATGTAAAATGTCTGTGCCACCACAGAACTTCTAAATGCACATTTTCCAATTCTGTTTGTAGCCAATCACTTCTCAGTAAGTGATCCCATCACAATGATGCATAGCCAATCATATTTGGCTATGTGATGACATCACTGCAGGCAAATAAAGAACAGGCAGAGATAGTCTCTGCAATGCATGATTGGCATCGTGACTTCTGACATCATCTGTGGGGGGTGGGAAAATAACTGAATGGGGGAAGGGCACTTTTTGCGGTTTGTGAAAGTGTTGGCAAAAGGCAGATCTTTCTCTAATTTAGCTCAGTGCCAACTACTTGTTCTTTGAGAGTAGTACAACTCTTGCTCATGGTGCAGGGCAGATACTCCCTGAGTCTCTTTGTTTTATAACAAAGTTTTCATTGACAGATTGTTACCACACATTCAATTTATGATCTCCTACAATAAGGTGGGCCTAGTCCTCCTAGCCAAGAAATACATTCTAAAAGAACAATACAAGCTCAGTTTCATTCAATGAATTTGTTTAAAAGAGGGAATAAAAGTCCTAAAATGTAAAACAGATAATTTAAAAAGAGTTCCTATAACATAACTCCCTTCTCTTCCATGTGATTTTGTTTTGATTTTTTTTGTGTGGCACAATAGCAAATAAAGCAGCTTTATGTTAACAAGCTAGTTGTGGTTTCCAGACAATTCTGATTTTGCAAAATCAAAAAAAATTCAGTGACTTGGATCAGCTAGTTTCAAAATTTATTTGGCAAGGGAAACGTCCCAGAATAAGACTGAAGGCCTTAAGGTAAAGGTAAAGGTTCCCTTGCTCAAAAGCCAGTCGAATCCGACTCTAGGGTTGCGGTGCTCATCTCCGTTTCAAAGCCGAAGAGCCAGCGCTGTCCGAAGACATTTCCGTGGTCATGTGGCCAGCATGACTAAACACCAAGGTGCACGGAACGCTGTTACCTTCCCACCGAAGTGGTACCTATTTATCTACTTGCAATTTCTTGCTTTTGAACTGCTAGGTTGGCAGGAGCTGGAGCCAGAGACAGGAGCTCACCCTGTCATGCGGCACCCGGGTCTCGAACTGCTGAACTACTGACCTTCCACAGCCTGCAGTTCAGTGTCTTAACCACTTGAGCCACCGCAGCTCCTGAAGGCCTTACAAGACTCTAAATAAAAGGAGGCTTTGGATTACTAAACTGGGTTTTATATTACAGAGCGGCAGCATTAGCTTGGATTAGGGATTGGATTTTTTTAGAGGATAAAAGAACATTAAAATCAGAAGATCATGATCTCATGATGGGATGGCATGCATTTTTATGGTATGGGAAGGCGGCTTCACAAAAGTATTTTAAACAACATTGGCTCCGGGCCTCTCTACTGAAAGTGTCGGAAGTCATACATAAGCAGTTTTTTACAAAAAATTCAAAACTGACCGCTCCTTTGGAGGCTTTCACATTACCGACTATATATGAGGAAGAGAAACCAAAAAGATATCAGGATATTCTGGACTCTAAGAATGAGTTGAAACCATTAGAAGGGTTATCATGGTGGCAAAAAGCTCAAATAGAATCCAGATATTCCAAAGACAAGATTGAAAAGATAATGATAGCGACTGACCAAAAATTTATAAAAAGAGCTTATACTCTCTTGCTTAATGAGATGATGTTGGAGGAAATTGTGAAAGGTAATATGATTCAATGGGCTCAAAACATAGGTCATAACATAGATCTAGACCAATGGGACCAAATGTGGAAGAAAAATATAAAGATTACAAAAGCGATAGCCTGTAAGGAAAATGTATATAAAATGTTTTATAGATGATATGTAACACCAGAGAGATTAGCGAAATATAATAGTAAATATTCAAATAAGTGTTGGAAATGTGAAAATAAGGTGGGTTTGTCTTATCATATGTGGTGGCATTGTGATATAAGTAAAAAATACTGGGCACGGGTCCAGGAAATAATGTGAAAGGTGTTAGGTACGGCTATACCATTCACATCGGAGGTATTATTATTGAATATCTTACCAAAAGACTCCAATAAAGATGATCACTATCTTATTGTACACTTAGCTACTGCTGCAAGAATTCTTTATGCCAAATATTGGAAGAGGCCTGAGGCACCCACAAAACAAGAATACTTAAACAAAGTTTTAGAAGCAGTGGAAATGGATAAACTGACTTTACTGATGAAAGGCCTCTCGGACTTAGTATTCTAGAACACAAGGATGTGGTTTTATGAGTGGTACAATACTTTTGTATAGACAGTTATAACTGAAAGACGACTTATAAGATAAAGTACTTTTATATAGCCCAATGAGAGAGAACTGAAATGTACTATACTCACCTTTTATGAAGTTAGCAAATGTTGATTATTCCATTAGGCCCTGTTATGGCATGTATTATGAGAATTTACTACCCCCATTTGTGTTATGTTTGTTGTATTGTTTGTCACTGATGTTAAAAAAATAATAAAAAAATAATAAAATTCTGTCCCTAGGGACAGTTTAAAAAAAAAAAGCTAGTTGTGGTTTGATAAAACAAAATCCGTTTTTGTCAAAATTAAAACCTGGTCAAGACTTCCAGACAAACCCCTCCTGTCTCCCAAGGCTACACACAGTGGCTACCAAAATATGCTTTAAGTAAGGTTTTAGGGTCTTTCCCTAGATGTTAACTGACAAGACTATCAGCCATACAATTCATGTTCATTTTTTAATAACACCAGGTTTGTTCATACTATACACTCATTTGAATAAATGGTTGTATTTCCACAACAGAAATACAATTGCCACGTATAACGGCTGCTACACTTGCTTGCACTAAATGGAGAATTTGTAACGGCCACAAGGGATAATCCATATACCCACCAGGAAATCAAAGGAGATTACACATATACATTTTGGAGGCGTGGTGCCGTGCTGCAAGATGGCTGACACCTAAGGGACAAGCTCCACAACCCTTTCCTCTCTCCCCTGAAATACAACAAGATTATTCATGGGATGGGAAAATTTGTTGGAAACCAGCATAAACCACCTTTGCCTGGCTCCCATACTGTTCCAGCTTGGGGGAGGGGGGGCTGCTAATAACTTGCAGATAGTCTTGGTGAACATGAGCAAAGAGGAAACCAACGTGGCAGCTACTCTATCAGATCCTCAACAGTCTGAAATCTTCTTAATGAAAACACTTAATGCACAAAAGTATCTCTGCTCTTTTAAACCCACAATGACCAAATGGCTGGGATCAAGACTACAATCACTCAAATTGCACAAAATGCCGACTGTGTCTTGGAGCTTGGCCTAACAATACAAGACAAGGTCCGTATTCTCCAATCCAATGAGCAACAATTATCTGACAAGATTATTTCTTTGGAAAATGCTCTAAAAAGAAATAACTTAAAATTTCGTGGAATCAATGAGAAGGCAGAAGGCGTTGCAGACTTACCCTGCTTTCTAGCCCCATGGTTTGCCATGGAATTACAACTCGATCGTCAATGCATTCAGACATGGTTCCATGACAAATCATGATTTATAGGTACCAGAGGCACTGTGGCAACCTTCCTAGATTATCACACATGGAGTAAAATCCTCCAGGGAGCTAGACTGAGAGGCTATCTGCAGTATGAAGGCAACAAAATCTTTGAATTAGAAGATCTCTTATCAGCTGCTCAGGCAAAACATAGAGAAATGAAACCAATAACATCCCAACTAGTGGAATCTAACATCAAGTTCAGATGGCTTACCCCCACAACAATTCAAGTCCATCATGGCAAAGTCTATTAAACAACAGACGAAGAGAGTGGACATATCTTAGTTCGGGCTCTGAAGATCAACACATCACCAGAGCCTAGTAAGCCAGTTCAAAAGAGAAAACTGACCTTCCCATTAACACCACCAAGGGGAAGCAAGATACCAATTATACCAATACCTTAGTAGTGACAGAGTACTGCCTGAAAAACTCTTTGTTTGCAGACAATTCTAAGATTACAATTGTATTCAGCATATTTTGTCTTTAGTTATTCTTTTATTCTTTCCTCCTGATACTATTCTATTGGTATCTGAATCGGGGGAGGAGGGGGAGGGAGGAGTTTAGTTTCTTTACTCCCTAGAACTGTTTGACCCCAGCAGAGTTGCTTTTGGCGTCTGTTTTGGACTGTATTTTAGCAGCCTAAACCTTTGGTGGTCTTGCCTCTATAGTGAGGTGCTGAGTTTAGTTGCATCTATAGTTTAATACAATAGACTATAGTTATTCGGTTTAGATTTTTAGTAAAACAATGTAATAGAAGGTCTGGTTTTAATTCATTGTTATTTTGAGGTAGTTAGGCTTAGAGATATATAAGTCTTTAGAATCTATTAAACAGAGTTAAAATGACTGTACTATCAGACTATCAAACAACTCTTCTAAATTTAATTATTTTTATTGCAAGCATTTAGCGGCTCCTCTGTTGTTTAGAGTTAATATAGTTAGATATTTTATAGTCTTTAGCAAAGTTCATTATAACACGAGGTAATCCCTTGAAGATTATAGTCTTTTTGCTAAAGGGCTTAATCTTTAGTAGTCGCTCTTGATAGTTTTAATTTATAAGCTATTTTACCATAGAGTTCTACTTAGGTTGGTTGTTTAGTAACTGCACAATATAGTTTGTTCCCTATATTCTGAATAGCTACTAATCCATTAATTACTATTACACAAGGTTTAAGAACTTGCTTTCTTAATGTAAGGGGCCTAAATAATAAAATGAAACTGAAGAGGGGGGAAAACATACACATTCCAGTCAAAAGATATGTACAACTTTTTAACGTTGTTTCCCAAAGGAAGTACCTCTATAAGTTCTTCAAAAGGAGAGGTCCCCGACACAGTGCCTCTGGGCACCACGGTGCCAGTTAAGGGTTTTTAGAAAGTGGGCAGGGCCAGGTAGAGCTTTTGCTTGGCCATTTCTGATTTGATGAGCTGTGCTGATTTTTCTAAAATGTTGCTTTGGCAGCAGCTGCCACCATACCACATGAATCATAAGAACATAAGAACATAAGAGAAGCCAATGTTGAATCAGGCCAATGGCCCATCTAGTCCAACACTCTTTACAATCTTTATGGTATGACTGAAGGTGAGCTTCAGCAGCCATATTGTAGCAGCTCCTGTTACACCAAAATAAAACATAAACCATTTAACACTCTTATAGTAATTACCTGTATACCTTGCCTTTATGTGCATATAAAATATCTTTGCACTTTACTATATGGCTATATTTGTTGTCAATATTTTAACTATGAGAGCTCACGGTAAGAAGCCCAAAACCTATAAACTGGAGGCATATGCTTTCCCCTGGAACTTCTTATTTAAAGAGACTGTTTCACCATTGCGTACAAATATTTACTCAATTCAACTATTCTTACTTAATACCAGGGTTACATGTGCAATATAAACACAAGGAATACAGGTAATAAACAGTTTATGTTTTATTTCAAGGTAACTGGACATTTACTTTCACTTACATACCAAAAGTTTCCCGCTTTTTTGCTTGAGACTCAGCTCCTGTGGCAGCCATATTAAGGCTGTGCCCAAAATGCCGTGCCAGAAATCTAAAAGTGCCCACAGATTCCAAAAGGTTGGGGAGGCTCTTCCTCTGAGCCACAGCCCTTTGGGGAGACAGGAGGATTCACGGTTCCAACTACAGGGCAGCGGCTGGCCCAAGGAGGCCTTATGAACCAAGCCAATCCTATAATTAAGATACATGAGGTATATTGCCTCTGGTTAGTCTGTTAGCAAGATTACCCACCCCAAAATTAGTTTGTAACTGACCAGTACAAAACAGAAACTGGGGCTTAAAGTCTGTTAAGCAGTTTCCACAGTCAATATCTTGTGTATATATTTGAAAAAGGATACCTTATACTAAAATTCTAAGATTTGGTTGTAGCATTTAAATTTCTACCACGATGTAGGCTGAGATCTGAAGAGCTACTTTAGAGCTTGAATCTGCCTAGTTGACTTTTCCCTGCTTTCTGCTGTAGTAATAATATGAGGGGATAATGACAGCAGTTTTTTAAAAGAATCAAATCATTGCTGGCCAACATTCAGAGGTCCCCAAACAGAAATGAAAGTGCCGGAAAGGCAATGGCCGGAGGAGGCAGTAGCATAAACGACTACCACACAGGCTCACAGTAGCCCAACGTGGACTTCAACGATGAACCGTGAAGCTACCCAGTCAGGAGCTCACCTCTCGTCTTATCAAAGGAGACAAGCAAAGTCAGTTTGCCCGTGAGCCATGTTCATATTGAAGTTTGCCCCATGTCTACAAGTAAGCCAAATGAGATTATTCGTGTCACTGGGGAATTCGGCTGGTGTAAACCCTTGGCCTCACTACCCTGACTGAAGCCCTGAAATCTACCTCTTGTCCAGTATGAAAGCATGAAATGGTTATAGCCACAGCAAAAGAGATCGATCCAGGGAATACTGAAGAGAAATGATATTTCAAAACAAAACATGATCTCCTTCATGGAGCAGCATCCTGGAAATGAGGATCTCTTGGTAGACTGATGGAACCAAATGAGACAAAACTACTATTAGAAAAACTTGGCCTATAAGAATAAAGTTTAAGTCCAAAGGCACCTTTAAGACCAACAGAGCTTACTTCTGGGTATAAGTTTTCGTGTGCAGGCACACTGCTTCAGACAGATTCAGGTGGGTAGTCATGTTGGTCTGAACAGAACAAAGTCTGAGTCCAGTGGTACCTTTGTGGGCATGCACATGAATGCTTATACTCAGAATAAAACTTTGTTCTGTTGCTTCAGACCAACATTGTTACCCACCTGAACTGGCCGATAAGCATGACTGAACGAAGCCTCTCAGGAACAAACCTTCCATCTTGCTCACATAGCAGGGGTTAACCTGAGATGTCAAGACCAGTTCTGTGTACATCCCTAGAATACAAATGCAGCTGATACGAAACTCTGACAAAAATGACTTTGGGCTATTTATCATCATTGCTATTATCCTTACTATACCTAATGATCAAGTGCCAGTCAAGAACACAGCAAAACCTGAACCATCCACAAAGAAGGCAGGAGTTACTACATACGTGGAGGAATTTCCCAAGTATACAGAAAAAATACAACTTTATAAATTAGCCAAAAGATAGAGAAAATAAATAAATAAGTGGTGATGAAGACTGATGAAGACTGAGAATGCTCCAGAAGGCATGGAATGTTGAGAGCAGGTGAGAGTCCGGGGGGGGAAGGGAGGCAAAATTGGACGGATCAAATGCCCACAAGCTTAAAGAATACTAGACAGAAAGGTCTGTGTGTCTATGTCTGTGTGGAATGTCCCATTCATTTTCTCCTCTGCTGTGCATTAGGACTGTACTGGGTTGAATTACCAGTACTGCCTCAGCAAATATTGTGAGATTTTGAGGGTGGTGACTAGAGAGGGTGAAATTTAGGTAGGATGTGACATCACTTCCGGGTGACACTCTGGGAATTTCCCCCAATCCCTGTGGTAAAGATCAGTGTGGTAAAGAACATCACCGTGGAGGCCATTTTTTCTCCCACTCAGGTTTGCAAGGGTGGGGGGCTGGGGCAGAGGGCAGAGGTTTTCCCACTGGGGCAGGTAAATTACAAGCCTAGAACTGGCCTGAGCTATTGCAGCTTGTTCCACAATCCTGGCAGAGATGAAAGCCACACTAGGAAATGGGGATGATTTTTTTTGACAGCTCATTCTATTCTGGCAGGCAGATCTTCCTCTTTCTCCTGTGCCAGCGAGGGGAGGTTATGCCACCAGAACGGACTGCTGGGCTGCCAGAAAACAAGGAATATTCCCCATGCAAACCACACAGGCAGAAGGGCATTAGTTACATGGCAAGAGATACTTTCCTAATTCCTTCCACAAAGGAGGGGATCAAAATGCTGGAGGATCCAAAAATACAGGATTCTAGATATGTAGTCTCCTGGACAGATTATCCGAAACAGGAGCTCTCTGAGACAACGTATTTGTAAGATCAGTGATGAAAAACATCATCACTATATGTAAGATTTCCCTTATTAAGATCAGCACATGGAGGTGCTCTTGCTATATGCCAGAATGAAGGTAGTAAATACGCTTGGCTCTTTCTTTCCAAGGAGGAACCAAAATAACACCTTACGCCTAGGTAATACTGTTCACACTCAAAATGTATACGGAAGAATTATTTCACTCTCTGCTACAAAGATGTGGCTATCTCTGGGGAGACTGACGCAGTTGGTTCAGGATTAAACAGCACCACAGTAGTACAAATGAGAGGCCAGAAAGCAAATATCCACATTTCCTATTACATGAGACATTTTAAGAGAGAGAGAGAGAGAGAGAGAGAGAGAGAGAGAGAGAGAGAGGGAGAGAGAGAGAGAGAGAGAGAGATAACAGTCTTCTCTAGCAGGCCACCAGACAGGATGCCCGCCAGCCTGTCCCCAGCAGCAGAGAAATATCCAACAGGAGATCCCGTTTTCGGAGCTGAAAGGGTCAGGCTGTGAGTTAGACGCGTGGCCTAAATAACGGAAATTACAGCTCACCTGAATCCTGCAACCTTTCTTCATACCAACTCAGACTGAAGAATTCTGCCCTCTGATTTTGCAACACTGTGTACGGCTGCGTCTTTGGCGGTGCTCTGTCCAAATATTGACCAAATCCCGGAACAAATGCAGCTTAATCGGACAGCTTCTGTAGCATTACAGCTAACGGCCAACAGGGCTGCGGCTGACCCCTTTTTAAGCCACGGAAATGGAGAACATCTGGGAAATGCATTCTCAGATTTTTGGTAAAGGCACAGAACCTAGGCTCTCAGCATTCAAAAAACCCACACACTTTGCAATGTAGAAGATGCTCCTTGCCCATGCATAGCCAAGTCTCTGACCTGCCCCCATGCATTTTCCGAAACTCATATCCAAACACAATGATGATGTTCCAAAAATATCTGCTCGCTGGAGGCTAGCATACCATGCACTGCTGTCGTGCAGCCGCATTTCCTGGTTTTTGTTTTCCTGGCACAAGCAGTGCCACTTCCAAAACACTGAAGAGAAAGCTAAATTCAAAATCCCATGAGTAAAATTGGGAAACCAGGATACTTAACGTGGAGGCTTGTTTTCGTGAGATTTCCAAGCGAAACATGTTCATAGACCTGCCATCTAACCTTATGCTGTTTACTCAGCAGTAAATCCCATTGGTTTCCATGGCATTTACTCCCAAGTAGTGGTGTATACATTTTCAGAGGGAAAAGAAGGCCAGTTCAGTTGGATAAGTAGTGACACATACAATATCAGTAGCAATGCCAATAGTTAGCGTAACTGCATTTGCTGATACCAATCCCCTTTTATTTATTCATTTGCAGCATTTTTAGCCTGCCTTTCTCCTTAAAAGACTGGTTGTCATCCAAAGTACATCTCAAAATAAACCAAATAACCATTAAAACTACATGTACAACGATTAAAGCAGATCCAGACAGCCAAAAGTTAGTCGTAATACATCCACTCTCAGAGAGGCCAGCCATTGACTAGAGTGACCCTTCTGAATAGCACAGCATTGCAGTGGCACCAAAATGCTAGTGGCCCAGGGGGCTTCCTGACATGCTCAGGAATACCGCTGCACAATACAGGAGCCGTTGAAGAGAAAGCTGTCTACAGGCAGACGTCAACCTGATTTGCCTACACACCGGCCTGCTCATGAACCAAAGAACTGAGCTAATGCCCAAGACTATACACAGATTTGAAGATCGGTGGCTGTGAAGGGCTTTACTGCTGCAGGAAACCAATAAGCAGCAAGCCAGATGTTCTTAAAATAGGTGCAGTGTGTGAACTTCAGCTGATTCCAGGTAATAAGCAAGGCAAGCCGCAGCATTTTGTACCGGCTGAAGTTTCCAGGGGAATCTCTGGGGGCAGCCCTATACAGAGCACATTATAATAATGCAGCCTCAAGGTTACTGTGGCACAGATCGGCATGGCCAAGTCGGCGGAGTCCAAACAGCCAGCCAGTTGCTGCTGGAGACAATAGAGTGTGATTTTGAACACTGCACTGATCTGTTTCTCCATCAGAAGAACAGAGTCCTACAGCCTTCCTCAGCATCTCCTGGTCTAAGACAGTTTTATGTCAACAAAACTGAGGCGTGTGCCACCCTTGAAGACTTCAGCCTTAGCGACCACCATATTTCTGTCTTATCTGGACTCAACTGCAATTTGTTCACCACTTGACCACAGCTGATAGACACTGGCCCAGGACAGAGAGGGCTACTTCCAGGGGTTTAGATACAGAGGTATCTGCTAGGGTATCATCTGCATATTGGTGACATCCCACTATCTCTCCCCAAAGGCTTTATGCAGATATTAAAAACAACCTCTCAAGAGGGATTCCATTTTGCTGATTCAGTCTCCTTAGCTACATTCGACAACATTTAACTATTAGAATTTTGCACCTCGTGATTCTGTTTCCATGCATATCATCAGTATTGAGTGGCTAACAATGTCAAAGGCTGCCAACAGATCCGATAACACTAACAGGGAAGGAGCAGCCCTTATTCATACTCAAATGGAGATTGCCCATCGTACCACAGTCAGGCCCGAAAAGGATCAAGGGTGAGAATCCTCCAGGAAACCGCTGCTTTGCTAGAACTGCCAGCCTGGAGCACTGGAGGAGGGGCAGAGATTGGGGGGGGGACACCAGCCTCACAATTTGGCCCAATCTGCACCTAGCATTCGCTCTGCTGTTCTATCAGACCCACACTGGAACAGAAAAAGATGTGGCTAAAACCACATTCAAATACCCCAGGCCAATGCCATACTGACCTGCAGAGACACCCCTGAATGGCCATTAAACAGCCATGAATCTATGCAGATGGCTACCATAAAACCGAGAGATCAAATGCACTGAAAGCGGCAGGTAGTCTGGACACTGCCATAAAATCTGACAATCAATCAAAGTAGAGGGGAATTTCTGTTCCAGTGTGGGTGTGGTAAGAGCAAATGTTAGATGCAGACTGGGCAAATGTCATGCCTCTCTGGGGGCTCCACTGAGTAAGGGGGTGGGGCCAAAGCAGCAAGGCAGACAACTTGATAAACCTACCCCTTGCCATACCATCTTGATCACGTTCTCTCCCCTGCTGCCTCAAAGCAGGTTTAATACACCTTTTTGTCCAAGGAAGGTTTCTTCAACAGAAGATGACTAATGGCCTCCATCACAGTTCTAGGAAGCATACCTTGGCTCAATGAGCTATTGATAATATTCCTAATTGGCTCTCTTCTCTTCTCTTCTCCCAGCATGAGTTTACCAGCCAGGGATCAAGGTTACCCTTCTATCCTTCCTTGGCTTTTCTTCTGTTGAAATGTAGGTTGTGAGCATCTCAGGGCAGGGCAGGGCAGGGCAGGGCAGGGACCTATCTTTTTGAAGTTACACTGAAAAGCCCCATATACATTGGCTGCACTATATTGTCATTGATATCACAAGAAAACAATCATATAACAAGCACTACTGGTAGTACATCAATCTGGCTAACCAAGAGCTGATCAAGGGCACCGAAGCCTGGACAAAATAGTGCTATGTCTATCTATAGAGATTCCCCAGTCTACATCATCAGAGGCTAAAGTCACAGTCAGGTGGGTTTTTTACAAGGGAGACTATAAGCAGCTGCTTCTGCCACGAAAGTCCCGTCTCAAAACGGTGGTCCCAGATTGACTTAGAAGGGTACCCATGGAACTCAGAGTTATGCAGAGATGACAGATTATAGTTTTCATCTCAACAGCCCCATTAATGCACACTTTAAAAAGTTTTCTGCTGTTGTTTCCCAGCTCACAGCAGACTGTTGAATAGGGTGGATTTTTTTTGTTTTTACATTGGAGGCTGCTGGAGGCCATTTTACAGGGGACCATTAGAGGAAGGGTGTGATAAAAATTAGACAGAGAGAGAGAGAGGGAGGGAGAGAGAGATGGAATAACATCTCTAGCTATAGTTATAAAACTCATTTTGCAAAGTTAGAGAGGCAATTTGGCCTATGCAAGTTTGGTTACAGTCTCAGATCTATGGTGAACTTTCTCCAGAAATGTGAGCTGAAAGCACAGCTCCCCTGGGCCTCGTTCACAGACACAGTCTTGAAAAAAATCTAAACCACATTTTTAAGTACTTGCCATGAGTGCCCCCTAAATCTCAGAGCTCTTTCCTAATTTCAGTCATCCTGTCCAACAAAGCAATGCACAGAATTCAGCAATGAAATGAAAGAGTCTCTTTGGGCCATTCTGCTTTCCTGACAAACACTAGAAGGCAATGCTGCCCCATGATGCAGAAGGTGATATTCCTCCAAAGAGGTGTAGATAGCCAGGCATGCTAGGATTTACAAGCAAAGGTCTCAGTCTCAAAAAGGTTCAAGAGGCAGGAAGAGACGGGTTAGAAAAAAAATCCCAGTCATCTGCAGGTTCCCTGAAACAGAAGATAAAATCCTCCTCTCTTGCCAAAACAGGAGCCAAGTGTCACAGGAACTTCACCCACAGCACATTGGATAAAGAAGCGCAAGCCCTCTCCATGGCTTTCCTTCTAAGAGCATCTATTTTTAGGCAGCAGCATATAAATCACTGCAGCTCTCGCAGCCCAGCTCCACATTTGCTTCGAAAGGAATACTAAAAACCCAACCGTTGATGCTTTGGCCGAGATTGGCCACGGGCGCATCAGTCTTCTGCATTTTAAAGGCCATGTGTTATCCTGATGGAGGAGAATTCATTACACACACATGCACACACATCCCGGTGTTGCTGAAACCCCCTTCCCTTCCATGGGAAACTGAGGGGCAGTCAAACCAGCCCCTGGATCCCACTGCCCGGTCCCAACAGCTAAAAATGAAATCACATTGCCTCTAGAAAAGATCTACGTGTTAGCAAGAAAGAACTGTCCGCTCATCACCAGAATTAGCAATATCTGAGATGTGTGCTCAATCCCTTTCATATACTACTGGCTAGAAAGCATTTTAAATAATATTACGACGCTCAGTTTAGAAAAGGAAAGCTAGGCGCACCATGAATAAAACATACCGAGTCAAACCTCTTGTTCCTTTCCCCCCTTCTCCTCAACACAGCTGCATCCTTCACAAGACATTTCACACACAGGCACAGCACAAGCAGAGAAGCCATGTCCATCATACACACATGCAAGCAGGCAAGCAAGCACAATACGATGAGAGAATTTCAGGACGTTTTCTGTCATCACAAGCAGCATCCGTTACAATTAAAGGGGGGGGAAGAAAAACGACAAGACAAACAAAAAAGGAACCAAAAAATGTGGGTTCTATTAACTGAAATGAATTGCATTTTTTTTTAAACTTACATTGATTTTTGGCAATTTTCCTTCGGTCATTATACACAGCAGTTGGGCTGTGTACAGAATACCTGATCCAAAGAGAAATATAACCACATTATGAAAAGAGAGAG
Organism: Gekko gecko; assembly: GCA_029375565.1. NCBI lineage: Eukaryota > Metazoa > Chordata > Lepidosauria > Squamata > Gekkonidae > Gekko > Gekko gecko. The sequence goes on along the minus strand of JAPDNY010000012.1, from coordinate 1,252,632 downwards.
GACTGGGGAGGAGGGGGAGAACAAGAATTAGGTTGAACATGCAGCTATTAATAACGCTCGAAGAAGCCCCTAGCAGTGATCCCACCCACCCACTCCTTCCTCTGGGATCCAGTCCGCTTCTCTATTTACTACCAGCAACTGGGAAGGGACATTTTCTGGCCATCCTTACTGGCTAAGGGGGTTAAAAGTAAAAAAAGACACCCCCCAACCCATGGCCAGGCTGAAATATGTCAGAAAAATCTCAGAGCTGTACTGTATCTCTCAATCTCCCTGCCCCCCCCTCCATGAAATCTGCATTGAACTGTGGTGTGGGTTGGGGGGCGGGAGAAGAAGCTAGTAATGACACAAAGGGAACTTTGAGTAATGAAATGACAATCCATCCTATATGAAAAGGGTAAAATTCAAACTGTATGAAGGAAAAATTCTTTCTGGACCTGGCATCAAGGGGAGGGCGGGAGGAATGTAGCAATGCTTCTTCTATCTCAACAGATACCTGGAGCTTTAAGAATGTGACTGCCACTCAAAAGGAATCGAGGCATTTTTTTAATGTACTGAGTGATGCAGGGGTTGCTATGATACATGCAGCAGCATAATTCTTGGGTACTGTAGCCCATAACATTGCAAGCACTCAGCCATTTAGGGCTTTCATCTATAGCCCACACGTGCTCACAGTTGCTAGGATCTGCCTCTCTCTACCTTGGGGCTTTTCCGCATGGGTTTTTTCCTGTCGGCTCTGGCCCCGTATTGCTTTGGCTAAACCCCTGATTTCTACATAAATTTTTGTTTTCATATTTTTGTGTCTGTCCCCCCCACCCCCCACCCCACTTCTTTTGAGACCACTTTTACCCGGATCTTTTTCTGGAAGCCGATTTCGAGTTGTCTTTTTCCTCCTGTGTGAAGTTTTTGTTGGTTTTCTTTGTCCCCCCCACTCCTACCCACATGCAGCCCACTGTTTGATGAGTGGAATGTTATCACCGTCAAAACCCCTGCCTCTCCTCCCACCCTGCCCTGAAGACAAGCTGTTTCATTTTTTAATATATATTTTTAAATGACACTAAAATATCAATATATCGATATAGGGTTTTAATGGTAGTTTAAGCAGGTTCTCCAAATTCCCACCTTTCATGTTAAAAAAGTAAGTCTCTTCCCCTCCCTCTAAGGGGAAAGGCATATCTCTGCAAGGGAGGAAAACAGAGACTTACTTAAAAAATAAAAATAAAAATGAAAGCCAGGAATACAGATAACCTGCCTAACCGATCATTACAACAGGGTATAGACATATTGATGTTGTAGTGCTTTTTCTTTTAAAAAATGCAGCCATGATCTCAATATAAGCACGGGCAAAAAACAAAAAGGGAGACTTGCTGTGATGCCACCCTCACTCCTGAAGGCACCTGCGGAAGAAAATAAACTGACTCCACAACGGTGAAAATGGAAGAGCGAGGGGAAGACGTGCGGAAGAACTGTGCTCAAACCGTTTCCAAGGCTCACGAATGACTGCCAAGACAGTCAGGAGTAAGTGGAGCGTGCGGACAAGACTTTAAATAGGGAGAAATGGGCTCATACTTGGGAGAGTCTGCTTTTAAATAATACTACTACTAATTTGGCTTATTTCTATTTTTTCCACAGTGCTGTGTGCACAGATGAATACACCTTTAAGAAGGGTGTTGCTTTTTCCCAAGGGGAAGGGGGGAAGACTTTTCCCACAGGGAAGGGGGAAGACGATTTTCCAAATGCAAAATTCTGAAGGCCCCGATGGCCACCAGCGATTCTGCAGGGTCACCAAAGTGTGCAAGAGAGGTGAGCAAAGCCTTGTGCTCACCATGCTCGCCAGAACCAGCCGTAAGGTTGCCATTCAAGTCTGGCAAAGTGCCAAGCCATCACGGCCAGACCTATTCACCATTATCGCAACGCTGCCAAGCACCAGTCTCTTAAAGGCCTCCTTACACACTTTTCGTATGCTCACTTGTCCATCCCACTACTTAGAAAGAAGTTGCAGGTGCAAATCCCCAGTTCCCAGATGTAACATTATAGGTGCAGTTGTAGAGCCCAGTTTAAAAATCTGGTCCTTTAATAAATGGAGAGCCTGTGATAATTACTACAGACAAACTACATAGATTAGCTAAAGCTGTTAGAGGAGATATAAAGAAATTTAAATTGATTAATACTCAAAAACGTGTAATTATATTATTGTAATTATACTCATTAATCTTTTATAGTTATATATTTACTAGTTATTACATGATAGTATTAAACTTGTATAAAGAAAAATGTTTTCTTACTTTTAACTGTATTATTTTAATTGTTGTACCCTGCCGTGAGCCCATTTGGGGAGGGCGGTATATAAATCTAATACAAGAAATAAAAATAAAAATAAATACTCCTTTCTTATATTTCTTGCTTATATGTTTTTCTACCTATCCCCAGAGATAGGGAATAATGGAAATATACATGGAAATATATTATGCTGAAGTATTAATTAGTGTACCGTATTTTGATTTGCTATGACACTCTGCTGTGTTACTGTTTCATGTTTTATATTTTTATATTACACGTCCTTAAAATGTGTTTAACAAATGATATTTTATGTTTCTCACTTTCCCCTTTGTCCCTTTTCATCCTGCACCTCCCTTAAATGGTAAAATAAAATATATATTTTTTAAAAAATTAAAAATATGGTCCTTTATTGGGCAGGTCATCTTTAGGCTGCCATTTTGTGCTTTAACTTTTATTTTGGAGTAAGACTTCCAAGTGAACTTATATAGGCTTGAGCTACACATAACAGTTTTGGATTTAAAAATAGGCCAACCTCTACAGCTCATCACTAAGAAAGTAGATTTTCTTCTCAGAGTACTTGGCCGAAACCAAATTTATCACTTGCTTAACAAGCTTTGAAAATAGTGTTTGCACCGTTTTCAACCTGCATGCGGTTATGAGCTACATCAAACCTTTGGCCATGGCTTTCTTACACTTGTTTGTCTAAAATAACCTAATGGTATAACCCTAAAGTGAGTCCCACCATTATTTTCCAAATAATCTGGCAGTATGCATGAATCTGTCACCATTTTTGTCTAGAAAGAATTTTAGCCAATTTTTAGGTTGAATTTGGTACAGATATCAGTTGTTCTGATGGTGATTCTTTGCAGCAGGAGACAGTGGCCACGGCCACCTTCTACACCGCACCCCCCCATTAGGATACCCTAAATGCACTCTGGTTTTGCTTAAATGCAAACAGCAAAAAAATTACTGCTGATGAAATCAAAAGGAGTCATCACAGTCATGTCAAAATAAATGCTTCAGATACTAAAATGTTCACAATCTCTCTCTGTCTCACATGCGCGCAAACACACACACACACACACACACACACAGAGAGAGAGAGAGAGAGAGAGAGAGAGAGAGAGAGAGAGACTGACTACATGGAGAAATGTGATTCACCCAGGTGGTGGTATTTGCCAGTTGCCAAGCACTGCTGTAGAAATTATTTTTGGATGAGCCTACGTATCCAAATCTAGTCTCAGAGACACAAACAACATTCCGAGATGCTTCATGCCATCTCCTTCTCCATCCATTCCTTCCTTCTGTGACTCATTCGCCCTTCCCTCTGCACAGTTATCCCATTCATTTATACATCACAGTTATCCCATTTTTAAGATTTTAAAAAAATCTCGACAATCCAGCTGAATACTCTGAGGTCACGATAACCCATGTTGCTTCCACCTTCCTCCAGCTTGTGGGATGAGATCTGGGGGGGGGGGGGGTGTAACCAAACCTCACTAGGGATTTCAATGTGGAATGAACCCAAACCTCATTCGGTACTTCATGAAGTTGGCAACAACCTGTTCCTTGGGAAATCTACAAGTGGGGAGGAAAGAATTCCCAGCAGCAGGCACTGGAATTTCAAGCTGCAGACTCTGCACAAACAGTGGTATTACTTATTACACAACTATATTCAAGTCGGTTCTCCATGTTCAACAATTCTTATTCCATACATCACGCAGAATGCAGCAACCAACAAGTAGAATCTGCCTCTGATATCCCCCCTCTCCTTTGTGGTTTATCCTGTCCAAGAGCCAAATTGTTTTTTGGGTTTTTTTAATTTCAAATACCAGCACCTGACCATGTAAAAACGTGCACAGAATTGCAACATGTGCACATGCACACACACATGTAACACAGCAGACAATGAATATGTGGGAACAGTAATGTGAACAGTAGGAAGTGGCTCATGTTAACAGGAAAATGGTAGCAGCCAACATCATCAAGGGACTTAACATTCACAAATGTGCTGTAGAGGTTATTCTGTAAGGCGAACCCTTTTCTGCAGGAAAATGACTGAAGTATGGCAGAAATGCACCCTCCACACACACACACACATCACAGATATATTACCCAGACATTTATTTTATGCCTGTAGTCTGCATACCCTCCCCCGCTCCCCCCCAAGGCCATCTCTCATGTAACAATTTCACCCTCCCCTCCTCCAATGACCTGAATAGGAAATCCGGAAACTAGTGGTCACCTTTTCCTTGATTTCATAATATTTAATTTAGCAGTTCATTGTCAAGAAAATCAATGACAATCAAGTCAGCCTAAGCTACCCATATTGGAATCTTGTTATCTCTCCAGTGGGTAAAGATTTTTTCTTCTTCTCCCCCTGCCCCAGCCAGCGCTGCCAAACCAAGCCATTGTAATGGCTTTTAATTTTTTCTTTAAAAATCTAGCCTTCTTGTGCCAGGCTGGAGAGATGAGAATGCACGTGCCCAAGCCCAGCCGGCTGTGTTTCAATGCATTGAAGAGAACCGACTGTCAGGAACTGGCGTGAAGGGAGAACTGGAAAGATGCTCAGCGTTTAAGGAATCAAGTCACATTGTCAAGGCAACAGAATTAAATAAATAAGCCTTCTCTCGCTCTCATCAATGGCCGTGTCTTTAAGCCCAGCAAAAAGGTTTTATCTTTGCACCTGTTTCCTCCCTGCCTTTCCCTCACCGTAAGTACAAAACTCTATCTTCAGATTATAGATCTATATACCACCTGGCTAACACCACAAATGCATTTATGTTCTCCTGCCTGGATTTCTCCTTCCCAAAGGCATTGTGGTTTTACAGTTGCTTGGTTCGAAGTGAGATTTGTACGGCCATAACAGCCAAAGTATTTCAGCATCGTTTTCTTGAGGGGATTAATTTTTTTAAAAAAACCAAACCAACCACAGCCAGGGGTATGAGGATGCTGCCCTTTCCCACTACAGAGGTCTGGGCACTGATTCGGAATAGCTACAGATTGGGCTACATCTAGATCCAGACTGGGCGAGATCTGTCATTCAGGGACCAAAATAATCATCATAATGATCATAACCACCCGCAATCTATCAATGGATCGGTCAGTCAGTCAGTCCATCGATCAGTCAATAATGAATGGGGCATGAAGCAGATCCACTTACAGGCATACTGAAAAGACAAGACATGACAAAAGATTTAGGGAGAGAGAATATACCAACGTCATACAGATCACAGGGAGGCCATGTCGCGTCTGGAGCCGCTCTCCCCCCTTCCTTCAGCCCCCAACTCTCTTTCTGGGCTGGGGCCCGGTCTCTCTCTCTCGCTCCCCCTTCCTCGGCTTGGCTCGGCTCGGTTAATAGTTTTGGGTTCTGAGTTCTGACTGTTGTCGGGGAGGGGGGGCCCCAGCCGCAGCGGCCGGGTTTGTCCGGGGCTGGTGGCCCGTCGCCTCCGGGGCCACCACCGTCAGTCCCTGGCTCAGTCTGCGGGGCGAGAGGCGGGCCGGGCGGGGGAGGCGCGGGCGCGGCGGCGGCGAGTCCCTCCGTTCAGCGGGTGCCCAGGAAGAACATGAGGATGACGTTGACGAGCAAGAGGAGGACGATGACGGAGAAGACCACCACCGTCTGCACATCCAAGGTCATGGTGCAATGCAGAACGCTGTAGTGCTCCAGGTGCGGGGCGGGCAGGCTGGCGGCTGTCAACCTCTGCTCGGCGAGACTGTCCATACATCCAGCATGCCAGGCGGGCGGGCGGCAGGCGGCGGCGGCGGCGAGGAGGAGGAGGAGGAGGAGGAAGAAGGCGCCCGGGGCTGGCTGGCTGGCTGGCGGGGCTGGCGGAGGCGAGCGGCGGCGGGGCTCGGCTCGGCGGGCGCGGGCCCCCTCAGGCCCGGAGGCGGCGAGCGGCGGAGGCGGCGGGGCCCGGCAGCATGGCCGGCCGGCCGGCAGGCGGAGGAGGCGGCGGCGGCGGCGGCGGCGGCGGCGGCGCTCAGGCCCGGGGCGCGGGGCGGGCTGGCGGGGCGGGCTGGCGGCGCTGCGACCTCCCGGGCGCGCGTGGGGGCTCTGCCCGGCGCCCTCCTCGCCCTCCTCCACGCCGCCGCCGCCGCCGCTGCTCCTGCAGCATCTCTCGGCGCTGCCTGCCTGGCCGGCCCGCCACCGCGCGGCGGAGGAGACGCGCGCCTGTCACTCAACGCCGGGCGGGCGGGCGGGCGGCAGCGGCGGGCGGGGCACCGGGCGAAGCGCGCCCAAAGCGCGGGGGGGGGGCGGGGGCGGGCGAGCGCTCTTCTCTCTCCCGGCAAGAACCGAGCAGCAGAGAGCCCCCCGGCCCGCCCGAGGGCCCTCCCGACAGGACGGAGAAGGCTCGGTCTCCTCTTGGCCAAGGCCTTTGCCTGGTTAGGTCAGCAGGCCCGAGAGGCTGCCTCTGGGAACGGAGGCTCCGTTCATCTCCCGGCCGTCACGCAGACGCTTCTGGGACATCTGCACCCAGGTCGACTGCCCCTGAAGCTGGAGGCTCTGGTTCACTGTGGTGGCCCCGCCTAGGCAAAAACTTGCCCTGTTCTCATCCTGAGCAACTGGAATCGAGAGGGAGACCGCCTCTGAACATGGAGGGTCCATTGCTAACTCTTGCAATCAATAGCTCCTGGTTCATGCCACATGTCACGAATTGGACTAACTCTTTACCTTAAAAATAATAAAGAATGTCTTGCTGGTTCAGACCAAAGATCCCTCTAATCCTGTACCTTGTTTCCAGGAAGGAGGCTTCCAGGAAACCCAAAGCCAGTGCGCCTGGACAACTGCCCTTCCATTTTTCCAACCACAAGCAACTAGTCTTCAGGGACACACGGTCTCTGAATACAAAGGTTCCATTTAGGTATTGTGGCCTACCACCTCTCCAGGCTGGAATCGGGAGGCACAGTTCTGCAGTGCTCCTACCTGGAGGGCAGGGATCGGAATGTGCTGCTGGGGGGTGGCTGCATACTCCATCTTTTTGCTTCATCTGGCCATCCCTCAATCCCCTCTCCTTCCTGCCCTATGCCTTAATTATGGGTTTATGTGGCTTTAATATGTATTTTAGTTTTGGGTTTTATTGCTTTTATGAATTGTCTTCTGCCAGTGGGTGGAGACTTTTTTGGTTCATCTGGCATTTCATCAGCGATCCCTCCTCCTGCCTTATCCTTTCATTGTTGTTTTTATGTTTTGAATGTGTATTTTACCTTTGGTTTTTAATTGTTTTATGTGGGGGGTGGGGGGTGGCTTTAATGGTTTTAAGTTTTGGTTTTATTATGTATGTTTTTAATCTGTTAAGACACTTTAGTGGCCCTGATGAGGAAAGAAAGGAAAGGTATAAATTTTGTACATGATGATGATGATGATGATGAATTCCAGGGCAAGGAGACATCATCCTATTATGTGTGTGTTGAAACAACTGCACTGGTTACCTACTTGTCTCCAAGCCCAATTCAAGGCAGTGGCCCAGGCTTTGAAAGCCTCAAATGCCCTTGACCCACAATATGCCTGGGAGTGTCGACCTACAGACAAAACCCCCGAAATTTGAAATCACTAGAGTAGTCTTGTTTCAAACATGTATGCAGGGGGAAGTTTGGCCCACATGCTAGTAGCAGCTCCTGAACTCTGGATACGGTTGCCAGTTCCAGGATGAGAAGTACCTGAAGATTTTGGGGGTGGAGCCTGAGGAGGGCGGGGTTTGGGGAGGGGAGGGACTTCAGTGGGGTAGAATGCCATAGAGTGCTCCTTCCAAAGTGGCCATTTTCTCCATCTCTTTCACCTGGAGATCAGTTGTCATAGCTGGAGGTTGGCAACCCTAAATCTGGAGCACCCTCCATTAAGAGATGCATTGGATGTCACTTCTGCTGGTGTTCTAAAAGATTATTTAGGCATTATTTACTTCTGCAAGCAAATTTTGGAAAGGTGGATTTGTTTGCATTCCTGTTCCCGGCCACTCATCCTGGTTTAGCACCTCACACTTGTACAGTGATGTATTTTAAAAAAAATTGTACAGTTTTGCTGGAAATTTAGATATGTATAAAAATGTTAATGTATGCTATATTTTACAGTTACTGGTTTGCATGTTTGAAACCAAGTCAATATAGATATTCTTGTAAATAAATAATAAAACATAAACTTTTAGAATCTGAGAGAGAGCCAGTATAGTAGAATCAGCAGCATGTCAGACTAGGTCACTAGGACCTAGGAGATCCAAGTCTCTGAAGCCCCATTCTGCCATGGAAGCTGACTGAGTGACCGGGGGGGGGGGGTGCACACGTGTACACACACACATACACATCTATCTATCGAGAGAGTAAGAAAGAGACAAAATTGCAGTCTGCAGTAGTGAGGTTTGAGCATTTTCTCCCCTCCAAAATCTGCCTCCTGCAGTGTTCCCTCTAAGCTGAGTTAGTGTGAGCTAGCTCACAGGGTTTTTTTAGCCTCCGGCTCACACATTTTTGTCTTTGCTCAGGAAGGAGGGCTCCAGAGCAATTTAATTTATGCACCGTCCAAATCGCTCACTCACAACTTTAATGCCAGGAGCTCACAAAGGAGCATTTTTGCTCACAAGGCTCCACAGCTCAGAGGGAGCACTGCTCTCCTGCTCACCATCCCCCCCCCGTGCCATTGCCCCCAAGCCGCTGAGTGCATTTTTATTTTCCTCCCAGAGTCCTTTCCCTTTTTTCACTGAGGGCTCCTCCCAGAACTCTCTCTGCTCTTCTTATGCTGCCCCCAAGCTGCCTTCTCCCTGTGACCTGCCTGTCCTTCACCAGAACAAACGCAAAGCATCTGAGGTGACTGAAAAAGCCGTTGAATCAGAGTAACTACTAATCAGCTTAACTTCATGTGGCATATTTTGTATTCTTGGCATGATTGTTTGAACAGTGGTGCTACAGGATGGAGGCAGGATGAATACAGAACTGATAAATGTCCTTAATCCCATTCCTGACTAACAGTGGAAAATGGAATAATGGGATCCAGGTAAGGAATGCCTTATGGGGGGAGCACGAGAAAGATCTCAGAAGGCTGTCAAAGATATAAGGTTGTACTAAGAAGTCCTTGCAATCTTGCAAGAAAAGCCACATGTGGCTTAGAGTGCAGAATCGAAATATAAATGAGGCTGCACCCCCTCAGCTTGGCTGCAGTTCTTCCCAGCAGTTGCATTTTGCCACCATGATAAACCACAGTTTGTTTATGTTGCCGAGTTTGTGCAGCAAGTTGTGGTTAGCCCACAAGATACAAAATAATCCCGGCTTGTGCATAAACCCCAGTTTGTCTGCTGCTTGCCACTTTCCAGAAAGGGAGACAACTGTTATAGAGAGGATCTCCATCAACTTAGTTTGAAGTCTGTTGTTATGTCCCTGGTTGTTTTTAATGGCTTGTTTGTTTTTTATATCGATAATTTATAATGTTTTTATGCTGTTCTTATTTGTAAGCCACCTTCACCAGGAGTCTGGAGAAGTGGCATAAAAATTTGCTAGAAAAAATATAAATAACATTGCCTTCTCTGTAGTGGCAAGAGCCATGTGACTCAACAAACTGCAGCTTGTGAATTCAGCCGCCTTGGACCACAAGTATACAAAATATATAAAAAGACATCACAACCAACAACAAACTCAAGTTCAAAATAATAGTTTGGACCCAAATGCATGCATTCAGACATTAACGTTAACGAGTTGGGGGAATGAAACTTAGGTTTATAAACCAATGTTTGTTGTGAAGACTGAACACAAACACAGTATTTCATGAAGGGAGATTTGACTCTTGAAACCTCATACCCCTCCCCACAAAAACCCTGTTGGTCTCTTAACGTGCTACTGGACTCAAACCTAGCTCTTTTATTGCAGACAAACATAGCCCCCCTCTGAAACAGTGGCCCAACCTGCATCTAGCATTTGCTCCACTGTTTTACCAAGTCCACACTGGAACAGAAAAAGATGTGGCTCAAAACGATATTCAAATACCCCGGGCCAATGCCGTACTGATTGCAGAGTCACCCCAGAACGGCCATTAAATGGCTATAAATCTAGGCAAAACAGCTACCATAAAACCAAGAGATCAAACGCAGTGAAAGCAGCATGCAGTCTGGACACTGCCATAAAATCTGACAATCAATTAGGTGAAAGTGGCATGCAATGTAGAGGGGAATTTCTGTTCCAGCATGGGTTTGGTAAGACAGTGGAGCAAATGCTAGACACAGACTGGGCCGGTCTTTTATTTTAGTCAATCCAAAGCCTTTTATTGGCATATATATAAAGATACAGTAGTCTAAATACAAAATCAAGGAGAATAAAATTAAAATTGCAGCTTTTATTATAGTGTGTGGGGTATGTTGTATGTGTTTTGTCTTGTCTCCTGAGGACAGAACTAGATGTAACAAGTGATGCAGTGTCAGCTCCAAGGTGTCGTTGGGGGCCTTTGGGCAGAGCACATGTTTTCTTGCCCACCCTGGGCTTGGAAAAGTGAGAAAGAGAAACGCAGACATCTTTCCCACTGCCTAGCAGCATCTTGAGTGCTCCACACAGAGTGAGGAGGGTGCTGATGGAGCTACTGGGGCGCTCAACCCTGTACCAGTATTAGAAAAAGTAAAGGTTTCCCTTGCTCAAAAGCCAGTCGAATCTGACTCTAGGATTATGGTGCTCATCTCTGTTTCCAAGCCAAAGAGCCAGCGCTGTCCAAAGACGTTTCCGTGGTCATGTGGCAGGCATGACTAGACGCTGAGGCACATAGAACGCTGTTACCTTCCCACCAAAGCGGTACCTATTTATCTACTTGCAATTTCTTGCTTTCAAACTGCTAGGTTGGCAGGAGCTGGAACCAGAGACGGGAGCTCACTCCATCATGCGGCACTCATAAGAACATAAGAACGTAAGAGAAGCCAATGTTGAATCAGGCCAATGGCCCATCTAGTCCAACACTCTGTCACACAGTGGCCAAAAATACCAGGTGCCATCAGGAGGGCCAGCAGTGGGGCCAGGACACTAGAAGCCCTCCCACTGTTGCCCCCCCAGACACCAAGAATACAGAGCATCACCTGGCCCAGACTGAGAGTTCCTATACCTTGTGGCTAATAGCCACTGATGGACATCTGCTCCACATGCTTATCCAATTCCTTCTTGAAACTGTCTGTGCTTGTAGCTGCCATCACCTCCTGTGGCAGTGAATTCCACGTGTTAATCACTCTTTGGGTGAAGAAGGACTTCCTTTTATCTGTTCTAACCCGACTGCTCAGCAATTTCATTGGGTGCCCACGAGTTCTTGTATTGTGAGAAAGGGAGAAAAGTACCAGATGGTGGAGATCAGTTGCCCTGGAGAAAAGGGCTGCTCTGGATGGTGACTTCAAAAGCATTACCCCCTCTCAATTGTTTCTTCTCCCCGAACCCTGTCCCCCCAGGCTCTACCCTTCCATATCTCCAGGAACTTCCCAACCCAGAGTTGGCAACTTTAACCAACTCCTATAATTAAATCAGCCTTTTTAAGGCTATTGAACACTGTGGGATGTCAACAGCTACATCGTGACCTAAAAATGGGATTCATCTCACTACATCTGACTTGAGTGTCAAGGGCTGGCAATGGAGAACAAACAGCCTCAGCAGCCAAAATGCAAGCAAAGCAGGCGCTGTTATTCCTGAAGAAGAGTAAACACCACGTTGTATAATAACCTTAGGATTATGAATGAGGGACTTTGGCCTTGAAGGAAACAACTGGTTTCCAGACAAGTGGTTCTTTTCAACAAAAACACTCCAGTGTGGAAATGTTTCTTAGATCGGTATGAATACAAAAATATGATGGGTACCCTGTTGTGAAGAGAGCGGTAGTAAGAGATGAGGCAAGGAAAATGGGAGCTGGGACGGAACGGGGCTGAAAAGGACAAGTCAAATAGACTGTCAAAGGATCTCTGATGACCTGTGGGGGCCATTCTGTTTCTCCTACGTGCACGGCAATGCACAGGCACTGCTTGGCATAAGCTAGAATGGTCTGCTGAGAAGGGGGGGGGCTTCTGGAATAGGGATGCACCCTGGCACCTACATATCTACCTCCATGGGAGGCTGGACCAGAAAGAGGCTAGAGCCATGGCACCCACACACCACCCTTCCTGGTGCCTGCCAAGTGTTTTTAGAAGGCTGGTGGGTCCAGATAGGCCTGTTGGCCAGCAGGGCTTCTGACCAGCCACTGGAGCTTTGATTGGTTGTGCAGATTGCCTCCTTAAAGTTGCTTTGGAAGCAGCTGCCATTACAGCACAATGTGCTCATTCTAGAAGGCATCCTGTCAAATAGAGGATCTGCCTGGAATGCTGAAGAGCTACGGTTTGAGTGATGCGTCACCTCGCTCCCTGACATTCTGTGCTTGGCTTCACCTCCTGTGGCAGTCCTTTTGCAGTTGTGCCCATTGCCGTATTTCAGTGGCCCAAAGGTGCTTGCAAGTTCAAAAAGGTGGGGAGGCCCTCTGGGCTAGAGCTTCCCCTACTTCTGTTCCTGATCTACAATAACCTACGCATAAAAGGAGCAACAGGGCTTTCATGAAGTGCTCATTTTCATGTGTGTGTTCTAACTGGCACACAGCTGGGTACAGACTGTCCCCTTTACCCACAATGCAAACAGCAGATTCAGGCGTCTTGTTAGGCACATCTCCTGTGGTCAGTAGGTCTTGCTCAGGGCCAGCCTGACGTTTCTTTGTGCCCTAGGTGGGGCTACCTTTTGCCTACCCCCCGGCGTGCACCCAATTACAGGGTTGCCAACCTCCCGCCTCTCCGCCACCAGGGCTCCCCAGGGCGAGGGAGGGCTCCCCCCCCTCCTCCTTCCCCCTCTTGCCCGCCGTTGGGGCATGCCGGCAAGCCAGGGAAGGGGCAGGGGTTTAAAACCCCATCCCTTCTGAGTGCCAGCAAACCAGGGAAGGGGCAAGGGTTTAAACCCCCGTCCCTTCCGTCTGAGCGCTGGCTTGCCTGCATGCCCCACAGCTGCAGAGCATGCTGGCAAGCCAGGGAAGGAGCGGGGGGCTTTTGGAGGGGCTTTTGGCGGGGGGGTGGGGGGCTTTTGGTGCCCCTAAGGGCTGGTGCGCTCTAGGCGAACACCTAGTGAGCCTAGTGAGTGAGCCGGACCTGGTCTTGCTGCAGGGCCTTAGGAAGGAGAGGCCAGAAAGGTACAGCTGAGGAGGTTGTTGCCCAAAGCCTCCATCTTTGTCATCCTGCCCAGGTGGGAGAAGCCCCAGAATTACTCCAAAGTTTAAGAACTTGCACTTGCAGTGGGCTGATCCATGGGCAGGCAGCAGGAGCCAGTTCTGAGGGCTCCTGAGGAAATAAGGACTTGACCACTGATGCCGAAGGTCACTATTGGCAATCACAGCCCACCAAATCCAGCCATCAGACCTCTGTGGAAAACCCAAACCACAGCAGGTGAACAGTGGGAGAAGCCCTGAATCTGTCTTCTTCCCCAAAAGGGGAAATAGAATATAGCACATAACGTTTGCTCGAGCACGGCCTCTCTAACCCAGTGTGCCTGGTCTATGTGGAAAGAGCAAAGGCTACCGACTGCTTTTAATGCAGCAAAACTCTTGAAGCCATTAAAGCTCTCTGTTGCAAGACTTTGGGCTCAGTCTTCCCGGCCAGTCTTCAACAACTTTCCCTTTCATCTTGAACTCTTCGTGTCACCTAACAAACCCCACTAATCTTTACTAGTGTCTTACTCCACTTTTCCTGTTCTCTATGTTAGCAACCTCTTTCTTCTCATCTGCAGACTTCCTCCTGCCCTGGCACTTGCTTCTCTCTCTACTTTGGTCTCTGGACGATTCTGCACCTAGCATTCGCTCCACATTTTCTCAACACTGAGGAAAAGGTGCAGCTCAAAACCACGTTCAAATGCCCCAAGGCAATGCCGTACTGACTGCAAAGTCACCCCTGAATGACCATGAATCCACGCAGAAGGTACCATAAAACCCGATGATCAAAGAAAACGAAAGTGGCATGCAATGCAGAGGGTACAATAAAATCTGATGATCAAAGAAAGTGAAAGCAGCATGCAATGCAGAGGAGAATTTCTGTTCCAAGGTGGGTTTCGTAAAACAATGGAGGGAAAAGCCAGTGCAGAATCACCCTCTCTGTGGGCCCAATTTTCCACTCTGCTTCCGGGCCTCATTCCTCCGCTCACTCTTCAGGATGATGAAGCGAACCCACCACAGTGGGGAAGAGGATTCTTCCATGGGTTGGACCCTTGACTTGTTACCCACAATGCCTCCTGGTGCTCAACTTTTGTTTCCTGTCTCTGACTCTCCTGGTTGCCTGCCCACAGTTGTGGCATGGACTCCAGAGATGTCATGAGTCACACTCCCTTCTTCTTGTCACATGGCTCTGTTGCCATGTGACTTCCTATTATGTGCCTCCAGTTTGCTGCAGCGCAGCCCTGAAGGCCACTGTTCTAACCGGTCCCACACCTCTCTACCTTTTCTCTCCACTTCCCGATACTAATGTCCCTGCAGCTTGGATTAATTGTCCAAGGGCAGAGACTCTGTCTTTGGTTTGATTTAAAGCACATTGCTTATTATGATAATGTGGAAGAATGTTTTTTAGGAATGAAAACGGTTGGTAATAAATTGGTATGTTGAAAACAGCATGACCCGCAAGCTGCATACTTTATCTAAAGAGCAGGAGATGCAAGGAACAGAGACAAGGAAAATGTTTCCTCCTCTGTCACATGCTAGTAGACTAACTTTGTGTAATGAGACTGTCGGCTGCACAGAGACATCTTCCTGTCTCCCACAAAAGGTCAAGAGCGTCTTTGCTCAAGGGGTCCACTTCAGACATCTTTCCGGAATACAGCATCAAAGATCTGCAAACTAGGAAGTCCTTGTAGGTCTGACACAACTTTCAGCCAAGGAGTTCTTTTACAAATTGATCTCAGCAAATTGCTTGGGAATTTCGCATCTTAGTCACTCCAAGTAAAATTAATGTGAAACCAAAACAATACTTTTAGATGCCAGTCCAAAAGTCTGAAAAAGAGTCAAACACTTTCAGGAAGTATTGCAAATACAGAATAGCATACCACTCGTGGTAGCACATGTCCATTATCCATGTTACAGGAGTAGGGTGGCCAACTCCAGGTTGGGAAATTCCTGGAGATATGGCAGATGGACCCTGAAGAGGGTAGGGTTTGATGAGGGAGGAGACCTCGACAGGATATAACACCATAGAGTCTACCCTCCAAAGCAGCCATTTTATCCAGGGAGACTTGTCTCTGTGGAGATCAGTTGTAATTGCAGGATATCTCCAGACCCCACCTAGAGGTTGGCAGCCCTATACAGGAGGCAACCTTATTGTGGAAGGGAAACTGGGGCTCAGAAACAAAGCTATAGACAGTGAGTCCAAGATTGTGGTGGAATAGGCTAAATAATATGTTTGCTAGACTATTTTGGCTTTGATTTAATCTAAGGGCTATTGTTCCATCTACATTTATCAGTCTCAGAATGTACCTATTTTGGTCTGTAGTGGAAGAGCTAAATTCAAGTCTGGGAGGTAGAGACAATCAGAAGTAGTTTGCCACTGCCAGCCTCTGCGTGGCAACTCTGGACTTCCTTGGTGGTCTCCCATCAAAGGACTAACCAGGGCTGACCCTGCTTAGCTTCCAAGATCTGGCAAGATTGGCCTAGCCTGGGCCTCAGCAGTGCTACTGGACTCAAATCTAGCTCATTTACCAGTATATTTATCAGACACCAAGCTACATGGTCACTCCAAGGGAGCAAAGAAAGCCAAGTCAAGAGAGAGATAGAGATCGTGGAAAGAGAAGATCTACAGGGCATGAGCCATGGGAGGCAGCTCTGGATTAAGCATAAGCACTATTGGGGTCGACAAAGGAGTCAGGCAGTCCAAGGAGACAGGCAGAGTTTCAGCAGCAGCAGTGCAGTCTTTACATTACCAGTGCATTTACTCATCCAGAAGGCAGCAGCTGTATATATCCCAATTAGATCTTATTGGTCCATCCAGTCAGCAGTTCCCCGCAGCGTTCCTTAGATTTAGGCAGGCTGCCTTTCCTTTCGTGGCCATCTTGAGGAAAGTACTGAGGTGAAGCCAGCACACGGAGCAGGGCTCTGGAGCTGCTGGCCCCAGCCTCTGGGTTCGAGATATCACAAGAGGACCTACCAGCCTTTGCATGATATTTTCAGATCAAAACCACACAAGCCTTGTAAAACTCAGGAGGCTGGAATGCATTGTGTAGAAGGCCAGCTCAAAAGCATTTAAAGTTGCCTGTTCTTTACAGTTACCCACAAACAGGGTTGAAAACAACTTTATGTGGCATGTGTGAATTCCACATTTCTCACTTAAGGGGAGAGGAAGGGATTTTGAGGCACCCAAAGCTGGTGACCAGCTGTTTAAAATGTTTACATGATGCAGTCCCCGTTAACAATTATCAGTTTCAAGCGACTTTAAATGGCACATTAAATACTTAGTCAAGTTCTTTATAATGGCCTCTTTGGGAGCCATTTGGTCAAAAGGTAGGTTAGAAATGTTTACATAAATAGTAGCTCAGCCTTATCTGAGAATGTACATGACCTCAAGCACAAACATGTATAACCTATTCAGCTTACCTACTGACTGAAATTTCTAGCTTGTTCTATTTATTTAATTAAAAATTTTAGATCCTACCTTTCTATATAAATACCCCACAGCCTGATATATATAAAATTAATTTATTAGGCAAACCCATGACAAAAAAAAAAAAAAACAGGGCTGGGAAGAGCACCCCCTCCGAGCCTCCTGGTAAAGATCTGCTCTTGGATCTGATGCCACCCAGACCCAACATGTGAAAACAATCTGATCACCTGTCAAACTTCATGGGCCTCCAGAATAACCAGGGCCCCCAGAATTTTGTTCCTCATACTAATCCCTCCACTTGGCAGGGCTCAAGAAATAACCAGTTTTAGCTTGTGGTTCCAAAAAAAGCCAGCAAAGGCATGTGCTCAGGACAGAGTCATTGTAAGCAATGCTCCCTCTACGCTGTGGAGTCCTGTGAGCAAAAATTCTGCTTTGTGACCTACTGGCATGAAAGTTGTGAGCGAGCGATTTGGCTGCTGCATAAATCAGTTTGCTCTGGAGCCCTCCTTCCTGAGCTAAGACAAAAATGTGTGAGCTGGAGGCTAAAAACCTGTGAGCTAGCTCACACTAACTCAGCTTAGAGGGAACACTGATTGTAAACACACACACCTCCTCCACTCTTGGAGCTGGTTAGCCTCTCTCAGTTACCAGGAGGACCTAGTGGGTTAGGGTGCAGGCACTGATGTGAATCTGTATCTGTAAAGTTCCATCAAGTGACAGCCCGCTTACAGCAGCTCCATAGGGCTTTCAAGGCATGAGACCAACAGAGGTGGTTTGCTCTCATCTGCCTCTGCGCAGTGACCCTGGACTTCAATGGTGGCCCCCATCCAAGTCCTAACCAGGGCAAACCCTGCTTAGCTTCCATCACCTGATGAGATCGGGCTAACCTGGGCCATCCAGGCACCAATGTACAGGCAGACATTTTGGAAGCATCTGGAATGTTAGCAAATGCCCCACTGGGGGATGTCCACCCATCGTCAATCCCAGTTATCTCAACATTTCTACAGTCCTGCAAGGGACTTTTTCAGGATCAACAGAAAATATCTCTTCATGCAAGCATTTTAAAGTGTCGGGGCCTGAGAACGAACTTTACATTTACATTTCTCTCCTCTGCCTATAATGAGTCTAATTAAAGCAGTTGGGTTCAAAAAACTTATAACTGGCCAATTAAACAGGAGTCCAGTCCCATCTTGAAGACTAACAACATTGTAACTTACTAGCACCTTTTATGCCAATAAAGGCTGAAATGAATGAAAGGACTAACAAAATTTATTCTAGTAGTATAATGTGTTGTGAGACAGTGCTCTGTTTGTGCGATCAGCTCTGACTCCCAAAAACTTATGCTGGAATCATAAAATCAATTAAATTCCTATCTAATTTTGTTACAATAGACCAACACAGCTACTACTCTGGCATTATAACTCAGATCTGCATTTCAAGTGTGGTGCGGATCACACTCAGCGCCTATTCCAGAAACACAGTCCCATTACTTACCAGGATTCTTATGCAGCAATTTTTAAAAAAAGCAAAGCTCTTTTATTTATTTAAAACATATGTATACCACTGCCTGGAAATCAGGACACTATAATCACTCAAAGCTTTTTTTTTATAAAGACATGCAATTATTGAGTACTTTGATGAGCATTTCAAATCTTAACAAGCCTTAGAATTAGTCATGTCCAAAATCACAGAATGTTCTCTGCCCTAATCATTTTGAAGCCAGCGCTAACACCATAAACATTTTACAATATGAAGATTGTGAGAGGCTTCAGAAAGTACTCGGCCTAGATACAAGCTGATCAGTTAAAGGGGGAAGAAGATGCACAAGACACCAACAGTGCCACAACATGGCAGGGGCAATGCATAGAAACAGGGCTGGCCCGTTATTGTTAAATTTTAGACTGTCGCCTAGGGCAACAGCTCAACAAGGGCGCCATTCTGGCCGGCCTCGTCCCCTCCTCACCCTGCACAGGAAGCCTCCCTTGCTTGCTTCTTGCTCCGTCCCTGGCAAGAGACTCCCCTCTTTGCAGCCCCCCAGACAGAAAGAGAAGGAGGTGGGGGGGGGACAGGCGTGGGGAACAGCCCAGGACGATGGGAAAGTGCCGCTCTCTCTCTGCTGCCCCCTCCACCTCTTTGGAGCTCCTTTTGCAGCCTGGTACAGGTCCCCTCCCCCTCCCCTCCAGCAATCCCACCCACCCCCCGCATGCATTTGCAGCTCACCCCCTCAGCCCGCCCGCTGCGGCTCCGGTGCCCGCCCCTGCCCCACCCCACATGGGGGGGCGCCAGAATGTATCCTCGCCTAGTGGGCAAAGAAACCTGGGGCCGTCACTGCATAGAAATGCACCATCTTGAAGTTTCAAAGCACATATATGTCTTGGCATTATCATAATGGATCCTTTTGTTTCAAAGCAAAGCCAGGATCACAAAGGGAGTATCTTCCCAACATTTTAAGAGTTGACACATTAAAGTCCTGCACATTAAAGCCCTGCTCTTGAATCAAGATGACATTGCATAAAAGTAGGGTGTTTGAAGGGCCATTACCTTTTTATCACCATCAGACATTAAAGTGACTGGCAAAGTAACAAAAGCAGGCCACAGACTGAAAAAGGTGTCTCTACATACTTGGGATTCCCCACGTATTTTTTCTTGCTGAGACTCAAGGCAGATTAAACAGTGTAAATCGATGGAAAGAATAGGACAAGCCATCTAATAAGCAATGTAATAGGACTAGGATAACATAAAAATCTTTTTGTAAAAAACAATCCAAAAACCAATCTGATAAGGTCTGACTACGCTCCAGGGGCACAAAATCTGAAGCAGTTATGGGGGCAGGGGAGAGAGCTTCTAGAACCTGGAAGGGGTAATCTTGACAATGTCAGTAATGTCCAAATTGTTTCCCCTCCCCATGTTTCTGCACAGGCCCCGGCCTGTTGCTCATAAAGATTATAGCAATGTTATCAGTACACCACACAGCTATGCCTCTCCCCCTCCCCTAGAGAAGGCCTCCGTCATGAGCACAGTATGTAGGCCATGGGGTTTCTATGTTCATAAAAGCAATCACTCAGACACTAACTACATGATACATGGTTCTGTGATGGGCTTGGAGCCACTGCGGGACTGTCAGTGCGACATGCACTTTTAAGTTCCCTGCTTGGAACTCAGTTCCCACAGGCATGTGGAGCCAGATTCATATTGGGACCATGGCACATGTGGGAAGGGGTTTACACCTTCCCTCACTGATCTGTTTTCCCAATCTGAAATGCCACGTTAGGAAAACTTTATGTACCCAAGCAGTACACAGGGAAGCCTATCCCCACTAGGGCCGTTTCAGCTTGGGAAAATGGTGTGGAAGAGAGGCAGACTCCCCTTCTCCCCATATGCTGTGGTTCTGATCCAAGTCAGGCTCGATGCATCTGGGGACTGAGTTCCAAGTGTCTGATTGTGTGGACTCAGGGGAAAACAAATGTGCAGTTAGGCCCTCGTGTTGCATTCAGATGTCTAACTGAAGTTTGTTTCATGAGAGGGAGGGCAGGAAGGGCTGCATCAGTGCTTAATTCTTATTTATTTATTTTATTTAAATTTACATTTATATCCCGCCCTCCCCGCTTTTCAGCAGGCTCAGGGCAGCTAACAACTTACAAAGATACATATTAAAATTCCATTTAAACTGTCAATCAATATAAAATCATACTTCATAAACAAAACTTATATTAAAAGATGACAAATCTTCCAATAGGACTGTCAACTGAACGGTGTCCATAAATTCACGTCTGGCTATAAAGACTCGGTTGGTGGTGCCGTTGGTACTGTCACAGTACCAATGATGGTACAGTTTTTGGCCCAGTTGGTAATCGGGCCAGGGCCATACAATTGAGGTGGCACCCTACTTAAAAGCCTGGCAGAAGAGCTCCATTTTACAGGCCCTGTGGAACTGTAAGAGGTCCTGCAGGGCCCTGATGTCCTCTGGAAGCTCATTCCACCAGTGAGGGGCCACCACAGAAAAGGCCCTGGTCCTCATTGTAACCAGCCTGGCCTCTTTAGGCCCCAGAAGAACCAGGCGATTCTGGGAACCTGACCTTAGTGCTCACTGGGGTACATAGGGGAAAAGGCGGTCCCTCGGGTAAGCAGGTCCCTGGCCATATAGGGCTTTAAAGGTAAGAACCAGCACCTTGAACCGTATCCGGTATGCTATAGGCAGCCAGTACAGAGTTTTGAGTGCAGGCTGGATGTGTTCCTGCATGGGAAGATACAACAACAGCCTCGCCACTGCATTCTGCACCAGCTGCAGCTTCCGGATTTGGGACAAGGGCAGCCCCATGTAGAGAGCATTACACTAATCCAATCTTGATTGCTAGGTCATTGCGTTCAAGGAAGGGAACCAACTGCTTAATCAGCCGTAGGTCATAAAAGGCTGACTTCGCAGTGGCTGCTACCTGGGCTTCCATTGTTTGGGAGGTATCCAGGAGCACTCCCAAGCTCCTAATCTCTGCTGCTGGCACCAGTGGTGCCCCATCGAAGGTCAGGAGAGGGATCCCTAACCTTGGACCGCTCCGACTCAGGCACAGGACCTCCGTCTTCATTGGATTCCATTCCAGTCGGCTCTGTCTGAGCCAACCAGCCACGACTTTCAATGCCAGGTCCAGATCTCCCGGATTAGAGTCTGACTAGCTGTCCAACAACAGATAGAGCTGGGTATCGTCAGCATATTGATGACAACCCAGCCCATGTCTCTGGGCAATCTGGGCAAGGGGGCGCATGTAGATGTTGAACAGCATTGGGGACAGCACTGCACCTTGGGGCACTCTGCACACTAGCAGGTGCCTTCTGGACAGTTGCTCCCTGACCACCAGCCTTGTCCTTGATCCTGAAGAAATGAGGAGAGCCACTGTAAGACAAACCCCTGAATCCTGGTATCGGCAAAGCAGTGGACCAGTAGTTGATGGTCAACAGTGTTGAACGCCGCTGACAGGTCCAACAACATCAACACCGCCGTACCGCCTCGATCCAGATGCCTCCAGAGATCATCTGTAAGGGCGACCAGGACCATCCTTCAGGGCACTAGGGAACAGTCCCTCCATAAAGGATGTGTTGGTGATCCCCCTTAGTGCCCCTCGTAACCCTTCCCGGCCAGCTTTAATCAGCCACGAAGGGCATGGGTCCAAACCAGTGTTCCCTCTAAGCTGAGTGTGAGCTAGCTCATAGTTTTTTAGCCTCTGGCTCACACATTTTTGTCTTAGCTCAGAAAGCTCCAGAGCAAACTAATTTAGGTGGTTGCCAGATCACTTGCTCACAACTTTAATGCCAGTAACTTACAAAGTAGAATTTTTGCTCACAGGATTCCACAGCTTAGAGGGAGCATTGGTCCAAGCTACAGGTGGTTGGGCGAACCGATGCAAGCAATTTGTCAACCTCCTCCCAACTGAGCAGATCGAAAGAATCCAGAACTTGACCAGAAGACGCGCATGGGGCCTCAAATTCCATTACTGTCTCAACTGTGGCAGGGAGGTCATGGCGAAGCGACAAGATTTTATCTGCGATATAGCTCGCAAAAGCCTCGCAGCCAACATCCAATTCCTTATCGTTTGATCTGCCCTGTGGCAGAGTAGTCAGAGACCGAATTGTTCTAAATAACTGGGCTGGGAAAATTGTAGCTGAGTAAAAATCCTTTTTTGCAGCCTTGACTGCCATCTCATAGGATCTCATAAACGTCCTATAGGATGCTCTTGCTGCTTCATCCCGATCACAACGCCACTGTCCCTCTAGCCATCTAAGCTCCCGCTTCATCGCCCTCAACTCCTGTGTATACCATGGAGCGAGTCTTAGGCAGGGGCGCAGAGGATGCCAGGGAATGATCTTGTTGATGGCCGCCAAGAGTTGGTTATGCTAGTCCTCGAAAAGCTCATCTAATGAGCTGCCAGGGGGCATCGGATCCCGTAGGGCCATCTGGAATCACATAGGATCTATTTGGCTTTGCAGGGCGAGCTAAAATATGCTCGCCGCCCAAACAGGGTTGGAGTGGCATGTTCACATGGGCCTTCAGGGCATGGTGATCCAACCATGGTATAGCCATAGTTGTAATCCAGTCCACTGTAACCCCTGCCATGAAGATCAAATCGAGCACTTGCCCTGCTCGGTGAGTGGGGACTGTAACACATTGGGAGAGTCCCAGAGCCACCATGGATGACACCAGGTCCATTGCCTGAGTGGAGGTTGCGTCATCGGCATGGATGTTGAAGTCACCCAGGACTAACAGTCAAGGTGCTCAAGCGCCCAGCCTGATACGGCCTCCAGCCTCTTGTGGCCCTTTCTTACATGCCCAGGGAAATGTGGATTGACACTTTCGGCTCAGGAGGCAATTTTTCTCCAAGCCAATTTGGCTGGACATCCTGGAGATTTTTTGTCATCTTCTTGGTGTGGAACAGCAGTCACTGGGGGTGTGGAGGGGAGATATTTGTGAATTTCCTGCATTGTGCAGGGGCTTGGACTAGATGACCCTGGAGGTCCCTTCAAACTCTATGATTCTATGATTCTACATAATCATGAATGTGATCTATTCTTGGAGTCACATGCTCCCACCTGATTAATGAAATATTCAAACAAACTCCAGTTTGTTGTGATACATAACTCACCTAAATGGGAGTTTTTTTTATTTTTCTGTAACTGGGACTCTAAATTGTGGTGGAGTGTGAAGAGCTGTCAAGTTACAGCTGACTTATGGCGACCCCAGGCAGGGGCTTTCAGGGAATGCAAGAAGCAGAGGTGGTTTGCCACTGCCTTCTTCTGCAGAGATCTCCTTGGAGGTCTCCTGTCCAAGTATCAAGCCTGCTTAGCTTCTGAGATTTGAGACTGGGATATATGATGCCCCCTTCCTTCCAGGGCTGGCTTGCCCGCTAGGCAAGCTAGGCGCTCGCTTAGGGTGTGCCAGCCCTCAGGGGTGCCAAACTGCCCCAGCCGGGGCGCTCCTGCGCCCTGCAGATCACTCTCCCTCCCCCCCTGCGGCATGGCGGCGGCCAGTGGGGATTCGCTGCTGCCGCCAGTAACAAGATGCCTGGCCAGCCAGCCGGGGAGCAGGAGGAGGCGGCAGCCCAGCGCACTCCCCCTCTCCCCTCGGGTGGAGGAGGAGGTGGCAGCGGCCAGAGAATGCCTCGCTGGCCAGCGAGGCCGCAGGAGAAGGCGGCGGACCAGTGTGCCCACCCTCCCCCTTGGGTGGTGGAGGAGGCAGCAGCAGCCGGAGAATGCCCTGCCGGCCGGCCAGCCGAGGCGCAGGAGAAGGCAGCGGCCCAGCGCACCCGCCCTCCCCCCTTGGGTGGAGGAGGAGGCGGCAGCAGCTGGAGAATGCCCCACCGGCTGACCGGCTGGGGCGCAGGACGCAGTGGTGGCCCAGCGCGCCTGCCCTCCCCCTCCCCCCTTGGGTGGAGGAGGAGGCGGCATCAGCATCTGGAGAATGCCCCACTGGCCAGCCAGCCAAGGTGCAGGAGGCAGCGGCGGCCCAGTGCACCCGCCCTTCCCCTCCCCCTCGGGTGGAGGAGGCGGTGGCCAAAGAATGCCCCGCCGGCCAGCCAACCAGGGCGCTGGAGGGGGCAGTGGCCCAGTGCGCCTGCCCTCCCCCTCCCCCCTCGGGTGAAGGAGGAGGAGGCGGCCAGCGCAGGGGCTCCAGGCCCCACTGGGAGGTTGGCATCTGCAGCCACCTAGGGCGCAGAAGCACCTGCTTCCCTCCTTTGAGATATGTTGTTAATGCATCTAAATTCCAACACGGTAACAGAGAAGAGTTCTGTGAAAGACAACCTATAAAAGGAAGTCTTCAAGCATGGCTCCTTGTGACAGTTGACAATGAAGGAAGCACAGAACACTAAAGCTTCGAGAGTTAAAACTCCCTTTGTCAAATACCATGGAAACAGAAACTTAGAGTGGGAGATGCCCCTCTGCCTCTCCAAATGTCGTCTTTCTCTTTGTTGGTGGCAGTGCTACCCTTCATAGTTATATCTGACTAGGAATAAGGCCTGTTGTGTAACTAAATACAACGAGCTCTAGCAAGGGGCTCTGGCTGGGTGCCCTGGCCTTGGGCACTCAGCATCAATTTGCTGCAGTGACCTCAGCAGGGTATAATGACACAGAGCTTACCGTTTTCTCCAGGGGAACTTTTGATCTGCAAAACAGCCCTGTGAGGCAGGTATAGACTGAAAGTCTGTGACTGGTCTGAAATCACCCACTCAACTTCCACAGCAAGAAACTGGGTCTAGCAGACCCTGCTCTGAAGTGCTGCTATACCTAGGGTAGCCAACCTCCAGGTGGAGCCTGAAGATCGCCAGGTATTACAACAGAACACCAGACAACAGATCTCTCCCCCCCCCGAGAAAATAACTGCTTTGGAGGGTGGGCTCTATTCAGCTGAGGCCTCTCTCCTCCCCAAACTCTGGCTTCCTTAGACTCCACCACAGAATATCCAGGAATTTCCCAAACTGAAGCTGGCAACCCTAGTCAGGACTGGCTCCAATGAGTTCCCCACAAAGGCCTGTAAAGGGCTTCCTTCCTTTGCCTTTTTACTGACAGAACCAAGCTTGGTTGCCTAGCAACAGCCACCAAGGGAAAACTTTACAGATCTCTGGGAAATACATTCCCAGTACTATCAATCACTGAGGAATCTGGCTTTTTACTAGAGTTATATGTTTTATATGTTTTAACATGGTTTTAATTGTATTGAATGTTATATTGCTGTATTGTATTTATACTGTTGGAACCTGCCCTGAGCCTGCCAATGGGAGGACAGGATATAAATCCAATAAATAAATAAATAAATAAGTTAGTCCCACAGGTGCCAAGAAGTAGAAGTGCCTTCATTAGGAGAGACAGCCATTTTGATAGTTTATTCTGTGAGGGAAGACTGTCCAGGCTGGTGGTAGGTGGAGGAGAGGAACGGACCCAGCCCCCGGCCAATGGCACATGAGTACTTTTGAGTGGCAGTTGATGGGCCAATGGCTGATGGAGCACACTGCCAAATGGAAATGGCCAAAATGTAAGGGAATTATATATACAGGATTTCCACTTCACTCTTCCATTTGTTACCCCAGATAGATAGATGATAGATGGATAGAGAGATAGAGAGATAGAGAGATGATAGATAGATAGATGATAGATAGAGATGCGCGCACACTATTGTAATCACATGAAATAAGAATGATTGCTCAAACAAAAAATACAACAGAGGTTGTGGCAACTATGGGGTTGGAGGGGAAGGCTCTGAGGCCGCTGCCTTCTGGAAGGAAGAATATCCCATCCCCCACTCTGGCCTCTCCTATAGGATCTTTGCAGTCCAACCACCCACAATCAAATAAAAAAGGGATACACAAGCTTTGAAATACAGACTGGTGGGAATCCAGGTGCTCCCTGAAGGTCTCTTACTTGGAAACCTGCCAGACTAAGGCTGTGCTTCTGTGTGAGGGAAACAGAGAGCCCTGCTTCTTAGATCTTTGACTTGACAGACAAGACAGAGATGTACAACAAAGGTTTATTTAACAGAAAATAAAGTATTTAATAAGGTAAATATGATGTGTGGATAATTTAGATATACAAAGTAAAGCTGGATCTCAAATAAAGGAAATAACCCATGAAGGGAGATTACTTAAATCCCCTTTCTCTGGTCAAGTTACCTCAGCAGGTTCAAAGCTGTTCTTTTCTCTCACAGAGCACCTTTCCTCAGAACCTGCACACACACCAGTGAGGAATGATGGGGCCTGAACAAGATGATTATTTGTCACACAAAAATAAGCTTTCTTCTCTAACCTGACCCCCAAACCCTGACTAGAAAGCCCAATAAAAGCCAGCTAAGCTGGCACCCTTTTCCAGAGCCACCAAATCCCCTGTCTGAAGAAAATAAATTTCTCTTCACCCTTTTTAAGGCTGAGGGTGGCTCAGCCCCGCCCATCCAGTGGAGTTCCATGGGCTCTGATTGGCTGACTATCACTTGGATTTGTGTGAGGCCAAAATCACAAGGATTTTGGAGGAGAGGCAGGACTTTTAAAGGTGATGGCCACAAGGCCCTGAGGACATGAGGAAGAACTGACCTGATTCCTTGATAAGCAGGCCTTGCTTCTAACCACCCGAGGTTCATTAACAGATTTAAATAAAAGTCACCCCATCTCAACAGGTGATATTTGAAGATATTTAATGAAGACAGACATTTTGTTGACTAAACAGAGCTATGCCTTATCACTGGAGGTGTCCTCATGACTGAATTGTGGGGGCAGCTCCAACTAAAACCCTACTTGGCATTCAAATTTAAACAAGGAAAAATCAATGCATCCACCATCACAGAGATCAATTAGATAGACAGAAAGACGGACATACATACATATATATTCCCTTCCTGTGGGTCAAGTTTAATCCCCTGGGAGCTATTAGTGAACATATGTTTGGTTTCATTCTGCTGAAATATGGCTTTGTTCTCCCAACGGAGCCTGGGTTGAACAGAGCCAAGCATCCTTTAAGATTCAAGTATAGGGCATAAGTGCGCAAGTGCAGCGTTCCATGATATTCCACACACCAGTTTTGATTGACGCTCAAGTCAATATTGCTTAGATATTCAATCCAGTTACTGTTCCTTCAACCCCTGACACAAACAAGAGTTGTTTAGACGTCTAACAACAATATGGCATTTATTCAAAGAGGCTTGTTGTCATGGCAAAAAACCAGCACAGTTCAGCTCACAGCTTGAAGTTTGAGGGGAAAGGTGGCCAGGCTCTGGATCGATCATGATCAGGTCATGCCCCCCCCCCAGCCTTTTATTAAGAGTAACTAGAGTAACCCTTTCACGCACAACCTTCTAATTCAAGAACTGGTCCAGGCATATATTCCTTCATACAGCCATTGGATGTTTTTAGCATCTCATATTAAAGCATAAACGTACATTCTGCCACATTTTCAGGTGGGAGAGATGCATATATATTCCCAAGAGGCCAGATGGCTCCCTGCCCTCTCCTTTGTCTGCTATCCCCTCGGCTCATGATTAGGCCAATATGGCTTGGAGACCGCTCCAGTTACCTGTTAAATATTGTCAACTGACCATTCAGAAGACCATGTGTTTCATAGAATCATAGAATGTTAGAGTTGGAAGGGATCCTGCAGGTCATCTAGTCCAACCCCCTGCACTCTGCAGGAGCATAGCCAAAAGATAGCCCTACATACCTACAACATACCCAAAAGATGATTGTCCAGCCTCCGCTTGAAAATGTCCAGGGAAGGAGCATCCACCACCTCCCCAGGCAGACCATTCCACTGCTCAACCACTCTTACAGTTAAGAAGTTTCTCCTGATATCTAGCCGGTAACGACTCCCTTGTAATTTCCACTCATTAGATCTAGTCTCACAATTCGGAGCAAGAGAGAATAGATCTGGTCCATCTTCAACATGACAGCCCTTCAAATACTTGAAGACTGCAATCATGTCCTCTCTAAGTCTTCTCTTTCCCAGGCGAAACATACCCAACTCTTTCAGCTTTTCCTCATAAGCCTTGGATTCAAACCCTCTCACCATCCTGGTTGCCCTCTTCTGGACACGTTCAAGCTTGTCAACATCCTTCCTAAAGTGTGGTGCCCAAAACTGGACACAGTACTCCAGATGAGGCCTGACCATAGCAGAACAGAGCGGAACTACCACCTCCTGTGATCTGGACACAATGCTTCTGTTAATGCATCCTAAGATTGCATTCACTTTCTTCACAGCCACATCGCACTGCAGGCTCATGTTGAGCTGACTACAATAAAATAACTGACTACAATAAACTGGATGTTGTAAGTTTCCATAGGATGCGCACCAATGCCAAATGGTGCATGTGCACACACAAGACACCAACAGCAGCCGCCCCCCCCCCCGGTGCATGCGCACATTAAAACAGCGCGGCTTGTGTGATCGTGCTGCACCGCTTTTTTGCCATGCTGCAGCATTGAGGTGTGATCGGTGCTAAGAGCTGGAGCGTGGCAACTCAGGGCACCATGTGATCGGGCTACCGCACTTTATTTTGTTCTGGGAAGAACAGCTACGCCCCCCCCCGCATTTTCTGGCCCGTATGACCAGGACCTATGAAGCATAAAGCTGTTTTCCTTCCGCCACTGGTGTGTTTTCATTGCTTCCGCAATCCCTAAGGGGAAAAGAACCATTTGCCTCTTGGCAACACAGAAGGGTAGGAACCCTGCACTCTGGTCAGAGATGCACATGCCCACTTTGTTTGTTTATTTAGTTAATTATTTTACTCCATTAGTACACACCTTTCTCCTCAACAGATACCCAAAGCAGCTTACATCAGTCTCCTCTCCTTCATTTTATCCTCACAACATCCTGTGAGGCTGGATAGGCTGAGGATGTGTGTGACTAGCCCAAGGTCACCCAGCAAGCTTCCATGACAGAGCAGAGGATGGAACCTGGGTCTGTCTGAACTTGGTGCAGTGTTTTTAAGCACTGCACCACACCGGCTCTCTAGGGGCAGCCGTCCCACTTCCTTTTCTTCTGTAACCAGTAAGCTTCTCCTACTGGCCATTTAAAGTATCAAGATATGTAGGCTCTGCTCAGTGCCAGTCACCAGTGGCAATGGAAGGTGACTGGCGCCACCATCTGGGTCTGCCCCCCTGGTGGTCAGACCCAAGCCCAGCCCCTATGGATCTGTCTTGGGTTCAGACCCAGGATGGAACAGCATATCTTGCTTGAGGTGACAAAATACTTTGCTGGCCCTGGGAAATAGTATGGGAAATAGAACTACATATCCTTAGGTTTTGTTTCAGAAAGGGATGAGGTCTCAGGATTAAGCTAGCAAAACCAGGTTTACAGAATCTGAAAAGGAGAGATGAGTGATACTGTCTAGGTGTTCTGGGTGGGAGTTCCAGAGGTCTGTACCAGGCCACGCCTTTGTTGCAGTGGCTATCAGATGTTCATCCTTATTCTCGTTCCCAGAGATTCAGTTATTTTATAGCAGAGACTCAGAGAGTTCAGCCATTCAGTTCCAATGACGCATGTAAAAATATCCTCATGGGAAGCTTGCATCAACAGGCGAAGATTAAACGGTTTTTGAAATGGATGAAAATCCAGGTACTCAACCATTGAACAATTGAGTACAGTGTGGAGAGGTATGGCAGGTTTAAGGATATTGCCTGCAAAAGAAAAATGGCATGCTATACCGAATTAGAGAGAAGAAGAAGAGAAGAGATTGGATTTATACCCCGCCCTTCACTACCCAAAGGAATCTCAGAGCGGCTTACAAACTCCTCCCCCTGCCCCACAACAGACACCCTGTGAGGTAGGTGAGGCTGAGAGAGCTCTGACAGAAAGTGCTCTTTTCAAGAACAGCTCTGACAGAACTATGGCTTGTCCAAGGTCATCCAACAGCTGTGAGTGGAGGAGTAGGGAATCAAACCCGGTTCTCCCAGATTAGAGTCTGCGCATTTAACCACTACACCAAACTGGCTAAGATAAGTGGAAGGAAAGGGATTTCTCTGCCATTCCGAGCAACTAATGTTTCCAAAAATTTTAAAAATGCCTTTCCTCTGGCCTTCAGCTCAACTTTTTTGATCTCCACATTTGATTACTGGGGGACAAGGAAGGTTAAGTTGTTTCCACATCTTGTTTCTCACTCTATCCATGTGGTCCTCAGCAGAGTTACACCCTTCCAAGTCCACTGAAGTCAATCGGCTTTCAAGGGTGTAATGCTGAGCCTTACCAGATGTTACAAACTGTACCAGTTCATCATGGGAACTTGCAGCTATACTGTAGTTACTAGTTCCTGGTGGCAACTCATGAGTAAAAGCACAGACAGGCCTGACTTGGATTGGGACCGCTGTGCTGGATGAAGGAGGGATTCCTGCCTTCTCCCCAGTGCCATTTTTGGCAGATGAAACAGCCTTGAGGGCCGGGGGGTGGGGGGCAGAGCATTGTTTGCTCCATTGGAGGATTACACATGCAGGGAACGCTTGCACATACTAGCTCCCAATGAGTAAATGACTCCCTCCCTCCCCACAGCCCCCATGCTGCTTCAGCTACCCAAAACAGCAGGAATTCTTTCTTCTTCTTCTGTCCAGCAGTCCCAACTGGAATCAACCCCTGCTCAACTTTTCCTTATGAGTTGCTACCAGAAGCTAGCAGTGGCAGTATAGCTGCAGCTCTTTGTGGAGAACTTGTGCCGTTTATAACATCTAGTCAGGCTCTCTATTTAGGATTGCAGTGTAAATCACTCCTACCCACCAAGGCAGCTATTAGACCACAAAAGAAAAACACAGGTAGTTACAGCCAGCTTTGGAGCATGGTGGCATTTTAGATCTGGAAAAGTATGTACGGAGGGAAGGAAGCAATAACTTTCCCTTTAGCACTCTTGCTCTGATCAAATGCAGACGCAATCGACCTCAACACCCACATCGGGGGCAACAACAGGATGCAGCCTTGGCGTCACTGCTGTGCTTGTAGGCCTTTTGGGATCATCTGGAGATGGGTTGCCAACCTCCAGGTAGGACCTGGGTATCTCTGGGAATCACAAGTGATCTCCCGTCCCCAAACCTCATCCTCCCTAGGCTCCACCCTCAAAGTTCCAGGAATGTCCCACTCTGGAGCTGGCAACCCTAACCTGGTGTGAAAAAGGACACTGGATGCCTTGACCCAGCAAGGTGGTCATATATTCTTCTGCTGTGTCATGTCGAACATGTTTTCAAATCGCTAGGAGCTCTCAGATGATGGCCTCAGCAAACTGATCCTCTTCATATTGCAGCAGGCAGTGAATTTGCTGCTCCATGCAGCTCCACGGCTGTAAAGATTCCACTTGAATGCCCTGATTTGTTTGTGGCCAGAACTTTCCATTCATTGATCAAACTCATCAATCAAAAATGTTCTGATTGATGAAAAATGTGTTCCTCGTTAATTGGATGGGAGAGGTTTATTTTGAAGAAATTATTGTGAATATTTGTGTGCAAAGGTCAATCAAGTTGCAGCCAATCTAAGGCAGCCAAGTAGGGTTTTCAAGGCAAAGAGGCGTTCAGAGGTGGTTTGCCATGGCCCACCTCCGCACTGCAGCCCTGGGCTCCTTGGGGGTCTCCCATCCAGTACCTGCCAGATCCGAGGAGACTGGGCTAACCGGGGCCATCTGGGTCAGGGCTATTGTTAATACAAGCACATGCAAAAACAAACCAGCCCGTCTCTTAGAGGAAGGGATGCCTCTTCCGAGGAACAAGTAAGACTCGAGTAGTACTTTAAGAACTAACCAAACTTTATTCCAGCATAAGACTTCATAGACTAGAATCTACTTCATTTTAGCCCAGAAAAGCTTTTGCTAGAATAACAGTTTATTAGCTTTCGAAGTGCCACAAGAGGTCTGTAAATTTTTTAAAACTGCAATGGCCTAACAAAGCAAGCCTATACAAATTCACTCCAGTCTAGATCATGGGAATGTATGGGTTTAGACCCTGCATAGGATTGCACTGTAACACAGGTTTCCCCCCTGGAATTATTTTCTAAGAAAGAACTTCCTCTAGCAAATGTGCAGGTTGTACAAAATATGCCTTTCCCCTATTATGGAAATGCAGACATTCACAGTGCCATCCTAAGAACACTTTCCTGGGAGAAAGCCCCACTGAATAGATCTAAGCAACATGCGGAGTAGACCTCCTTAGGACTGCTCTTTTAATTTAATAATGGATGAACCCATTAACACTCATAAGATCACTTGACCCACATGCCCTGTTGTATATAAATCTGCTTCATAATTCTCCCATGTCCCCAACTTGATGATGTCACTCGCATTGGGGGTGCACCTGAATCCCAAGAGGCAAACTCATTGTTTGGAATTCAGGTGCCTCCCCACCCCCAAGCATTTAAAGCATCCTTTTAACTGCTTTTTGAGGAGTGGGGACCCTCCCTGCTTGGAGTGCAGGCATGCAGCAGGCAGCTACCCCCTCTCCCTCCCCTCCTGCAAGACTTAAAGGGCCCTCCAGCTGATCAGCAGGGCCACATGCTCCTGCTGAGGACAGGGCTTGGGAGCAGGGCTTTCCTCCATTGGCCAACTGGCTGGCAGTGGACAGGAGCCCCCCAAAATCAGGGGATCCCCCGCTACCACCTGGGGACACGTGCCCCTATGCCGGAAGTGCCTTTCCTGATCTAACATTACGGCCAGATTTGACTGTAATGAACATATGGAATTTCTCATGACCATGTGGACAAAGACCTTCCACTCTGCCAACGACATTTCTTACTATTCATAATACTAGAATTAAATAACACTACTTAGTATTTACATAGCCCACTCAGGTGTTCAAAGTGCTTTGTATGTATTATCTTTTTACAATCCTGACAACAATTCTGCAATGTAGGCATCTTGATCCCAGAACTGCAGATGTAAAGCTGGGAGGGAACGGGGCTTGCCTAAAGTCACCTACCAGCTTCACCGTAAAGGCATGATTCAAACAAGATCAGTGTTTAAGCCACAATGCTATAGCACCTCCATTTACCCCACCTGCGCTCAGGTAGTTCGGTACAGAAGATTTTATAACAATACCCTGCTCTTTGGGTTTCTTTTTAAAGGTCTATGTGATAAACCTAAAAATATAAGAAAAGCCCTGCTGGATCAGACCAGTGGTCCATCTAGTCCAGCAATTTGTCTCACATGGTGGCCGAGGCCTTCATTAGAACATCAGAAGAGCTCTGCTGGATCAGACTAGGGGTCCATCCAGTCCAGCATCCTGTCTCACATGGTGGCCAACCAGTTCCTCTGGAGGTCCACGGACAGGGCGCAGAGAGGCCGAGGCCTTCCACTGAGATCGCCTCCTGGCTCTGGAATTCAGAGGCTTACTGCATCTGAACGCGGAGGTTCCTTTAGTCACCATGGCTAGTAGCCACAGAACAACTTCTCCTCTGTGAATCTGCTGTTAGATAGACACATAAATACAGTAGAGGGGGCACAGAAACGGAACATTTGGGGGAAAGCATTTTAAGACTTACATTTTGTAAGAATATATGTCAGAAGGCATGGGGCAATTTTAGTACAACACAGAGAGAAACATCTAGTGTCTAAATATGTATTTCATTTATTGGATTGTTTTAGTTGCTACCTTTGGGAAGGAAGGAAGGAAGGAAGGAAGGAAGGAAGGAAGGAAGGAAGGAAGGAAGGAAGGAAGGAAGGAAGGAAGGAAGGAAGGAAGGAAGGAAGGAAGGAAGGAAGGAAGGAAGGAAGGAAGTTTCATCTGATAACCAAACAGAAACTGCTTGGCAACCCTGAGCAAGTCTCTGGAGAAGTACCATATATTATCTTCTAAACAAATATATGTATATATAAATGAGCATCTGTGCGGCTTTTACATTAAAGAGAAGATCAAGGTATCAAACAGTTTGCACATTTTGAGAGATATAAGAGACTTAATAATGATGAAGGAAACTACAATGCCCCCTTTAAAACAGCTAAGAGAAAGAGACTCAGAAAGCAGAGGGTATTTTGTTCAATTACAATTGTCCCCCCCACACACACCAGGTAAGGAAAAACTCCTGCCCACCACCACCATGCTTATAACATGATCCACATTTGAACATCTCAGCAGGCACCCTGGCCCGACACAGCTTGGGTTGCTCTGACACAGCCTGGGAACAAGAAAGGCAGGTGGCAGGAATATTACGTGCTGTACATTGGATGCGGGGGGTGGGGGTATGGGAGATGTGTAGGAGGATAAGAGTGGGCGGCAGGCAGGGGAGGAAAAGTGTGGAGACTTGGCAATCTGCGTGCACAAATGGAACCCTGATGCCTCCTGCCTCTGATCACAGGTTTGTCCAGTGCGCTGCACCTCAGACGAGGGCCCCGAGGAAGTTTCACAAACCTCAAAGGTGAGGTGGGTGGGTGGGTGGGTGGACTACAGCCCCGCTTTCAGGTGAGGTTCTCAGACCCAGGCTGTTGAAACCTGCCATCTTTCCTCTCCATCACAGAACAGTATGGATGTACTGAGGCTACACTGGGGAGGTCTCTGGTCACTTGCCAACACTGAGCATACGGCAAACAAAGGCATTCAGTCCAACATCATGTGGTCCAACCTTATGTGCGGCTCATTTCAGATCCCACCACCTTGCGAGCACCAAGTTTGGAACAAAAGAATATTCGCGTAGAAAGGAACCTTCCCCTGAGATTAACCTCTGAATTTGCGATTTACGATCAGACAAAAGCTGCCTTCCTTTAAGGCCTCCTCCACCCCCTTCTCCTTTGGCTTCCAATCGCCCTCCCCCTCCGTGCTCTGAGAAGGAGGAGGGGGATTCAGTTCCAAGGATCAGGACCCTGCTTGGCCCTGAATGCAAAGGGGCAGGTAGGGTGGCCCAGCAGTTCTCTGACTTGAGCGCCTGGGCAGCAAACACCAGAGGAAGCGCTGGAGAGGGAGGAAGAGCTGCTATTTTTAACTGCCCTTACCTCCTTGGGCAGAGGCTCCCCCCCCCCAACAGAGTGCCCACTGCAGCACCGGTAGGAAATCTTTCCCCTTGGAAAGGAACGCCTCTGCCCCTCAAAGCTTCCTTGACCCCAAAGCAATCCCTTTGGCAGTGCCCCCTTCCTTCCCCCTTCCTCCCCCCAGCCACTGTGCCATTCCAGCCACAGCACACCTGAGCCAGGGAACCTGCCTGCCTGCCTGCCCGGGCATCCTTCCCCCAACCCCAGCCTCTCCCCCCACACACACACACCCTGCAAGTGGCATTGCTTTCCGTCTCCCCACTCCCCTCCTCTGACTATTGCATGACATAAAACAGAGACAACACCCCTCAAAGCTTTACCAGGGAAAAATAGCAAGGGGGGGCGGGCAGGTGACACCCCAGGAGGCGGCAGCTCTTCCGACAGAGCGGGTGGGTGGGAGGGAGGGAGGGAGGGGAGCCGAAGAGGGTCCCTGAACTCACCATGCCAGGTCCATTCCTGAGCCACTGCATCTCTTCCTCTGGATGCTGTGCTGATTATTAAGGGGGAAGAAGGGGGGGAGAGAGAGAGACTCTGCCTGGAGAGAGCGGCGGCAGCGGGGGAAGCCCCCTCCTTCCCACCCCTCTCAATTGGCCATCCCCAGCCAGCCCGGTAGGAGCAGAGAGCGGGCGCCTCTGTGGGTCTACCTGGGAAGGTGGGTCTCTCTCTCTTTCTCTCTCTCTCTCTCTTTCTCTGGAAGCGCAAAGGGGATGGAGGGGCCGTCCTTCGCAGCCCCCTCCCCTCTTTTGGCTCCGGAATCCCCCACCTGTGCTTTGGGGATTGTGCCTGCTGCTCCCAGGAAGGTGGGAGGAAGGACAAGGGAGTCGAGGGGAACAAAGAAGGGCTTCCTCGCCCTCCCTCGCAGCCCCCTCCCTCCCGGGCTTCTCTGCCCCCCCCCCATGGGTACCCCAAGGCGCAGTGTCAGCAAATCCCTTTGTGCTCAAGTTAGCCGCTTGGCTTTCTGCTGACTCTTAGGGATGGAGGGGGGGGGGCTGCTTTTCTGCACTTGGCAGCATCCCCTCTTCCCTCCCCCCACTTGCCCCCCTTATCAGAGCTTCTGCACAACCAGGATTTTCAAAAGAGGGGGAAGGACAGCTCCCACCCTCCCCTCCCCTCCCCTCCCCTTTGGAGTCAGCAGGTGACCTGGATTTTAAGGCAGGGATTTCCCCCGCATCCTTTCCCCCCCTCTTTTTTCCCTTAAGCGGCTCTGCATACGTATATGGGACCCCCCACACACATGCACACAATCTGGCATTCCAGGTATAGGACTCCACTCCAATTGGCCACCCATGTCACAAGACACGGTGCACACTGCTGCCGAAGGAGCACACAGGAAGAAAGGAAACTGCCTTCCACAGAGCATTTCCCACATTTAACTGTCAAGAAAGCATATCAAACACGAACTTCAGATTCAGGAACTTCTTGCATGTTAAATGGGAAAGAGGCAGGGCCACAAACTGCTGGAGCAGCAAACAAACAGACAAAAAGAGCCCAACAGTCACACGAGTTGCAAAACTTCTCTGGCAACCAGACATACTTGCAATGTTGTGTGTCCCCCATGGTCCTACCAAGAGCTGCCAACTCCAGCCAGGGAAATTCCTGAAGATTTAGGTGTGCAGCTGCGGTGAGGGGATTTGAGGAGGGATTCCTATAGCACAGCATAGAGTTCGCTCCCCAGAGCTGCCCCTGTTCTCCAGGGGGACTGGTCTCTGCAGTCTGGCGGTCAGTTGGCAGCCCCAGCCCCACCCCCATATGGTCAGTCTCATGAGTCATGAATGGCCATGTTTTGTTTTCTTTCTGAAGTTAAATAAATCCGTGGGATCACAGAGAACAGGTTTCTAACAGGCCAAGTAGCCCAGCAAGGCTATGGCATGGCACAATACCAAGGTACAGATCTGCCTACATTGCACAGAGCTGTGCTATGCACATTACTTCATGTGTCTCCTCCTGCCCATCAAATACAAATTCCAGGCTTGTGCTGCAGCCTTGAGTCCCCAGAGGGAGAAAAGCAGGCTAAACATGCCAAAGACAGACAGACAGACAGACAGACAGACAGACAGACAGACAGACAGACAGACAGGTCTGCCTTGTTGCTGCACAGGGAAAGGAGGTGGGGGTCTGACTGTTCAACCAACACTCAGTTTTGCTGCCTGAAACTGGACTCTCTGCCTCAGTACTCTTTTAAAGGGAAAGATGCATATTTTTCAAGAGCTCATTTCCCCCCCCTCAAAACATTAACAACAAACATGGAGGGCTAGGGCAGTTCATGGGTTAAGCTCCCTGTCCTTTTGCTGCAAAGACCTCATGCAAACTGAGACTGCACGAGCCTGCCATTTGTAGTTCATGCACAGAAGAAGACATGCAGTGTCGGACAGGCCAGCCCCACCCTTAGTGTTGCCAGCTCTGAGCTGGAAAATTCCTGGAAATGTGGGGCTGAAGCCTAGGGAGGGAGCTCCGCGGAGCATGATGCTGTGGAGCCCACCCTCCAAAGCTGCCACTCCCTCCAGGGGAACTGATCTCTGTAGCCTGGAGGACCAGCAGTGGTTTCGAGAGGTCTCTGGGCCACACCCCCGGAGGCTGGCAACCCTATCATGTACCCTAGCATACACTACCCAGCATCCTTTGCAATGCACTCCAGAGAAGCAACCATATTAATTCCTTGCGGTAGAAACAAAAAGGAATATCGGGATACCTTAATGACTGAACAGACGGATTCCAGCAGAATCTGAGACCACAATAAATCTGTTAAAGTCATGAAGGTGCCACAAGACTCCCTTTCGTTTCTGGATTCTAGGACAGACGACAATGCCAGATTCACACATGCAGCTGGGTAGATTGGGTAGTTGCTGCAACAAACGCATCCAGTTCAGATTTGGGGAAGGGAGCTGTTTTTGAATGCTCCCTTGCACACAAAACTACAGACTGAAATCCAACACATCGCTGCTTTTATATTCGATATATATTAGTTTATTTACTTTATTTCTATTCCGCCTTTATTTCCAGTGGGGACCCAAAGCAACTGACACCGCTGTCCTCTCCTCCGTTTTATCCTCAGAACGACCTTGTGAGGTTGGCTAGGCTGAGAGAGTGTGACCGGTCCAGGGTCACCCAGCAAGCTCCTGTGACGGGGTGGGGATTTGAACCTGGGTTTCCCAGATCCTAGTCCAACTTGATAACCACTACACCGTGCTAGCTCTCATCAGGGATAAAGGGTTGATTCCAGTGCTTTGCCTGCTGTTTTGGTTTTCTGCATGGAGGAAGGATACTCCCTGAGCCGGCTTTGCTGGGAGGGCAGGGTAAAAATCTAATGAAATAAAATAAATAATAAGCCCACTAAAACCCTGGCTTGCAGACTGCTTGTTCAACCTGGAGAGCTTGCCAGCTGTGAGCAGACCCAGCTCATACCAAACTTAAGCTGACCCAATCCAGGGAGTCAAACACCCTTTCTCCTGAGAAAGTCTCAACGGCTCAAGCTGTCTCCTACTGGCCTGCTCAAGAGGTGTACCACCATCCCTGCCTGATAGCCTCCCTCTTTGGGACTGCTGTCAAGAGGGCTGAAGGGAACTAGAACAGGGATCCCCCCCCCAACTTTTTTGAACCTATGAGCACTATTGGAATTCTGACACGGCATAGTGGCTGCAGCCACAAAATGTCTCCTGGGGGCAGCAGAGCCAGCCCCAAAACGGCTGACACAGCTTACCTTCTGTCACACGGTCAAGATCCTTGTGCTGTGATGGCATCAGCTGCCAAAGCCATGTTTTAAACAATCTGCACGGCCAATCAGAAGCCCCACCTGGCCCTGCAGTTTGGTGTAGTGATTAAGTGCACGGACTCTAATCTAGGAGAACCAGGTTTGGTTCCCCACGCCTCCACTTGCAGCTGCTGGATGACCTTGGGCAAGCCATAGTTTTGTCAGAGCTGTTCTTGAAAGAGCAGTTCTCAGTCAGAGCTCTCTCAGCCCTGCCTACCTCACGGCGTATCTGTTGTGGGGAGGGGAAGGGAAAGGCGTTTGTAAGCCACTCTGAGACTTCTTTGGGTAGTGAAGGGCGGGGTATAAACCCAATCTCCTCCTCTTCTTATTCTAAACAATACTTGGCTGGCACTGGAAAAGGTGCTGGTGGGGGTCATGATGCCCATGAACACCATGCTGAAGGCCCCTGAGCCAGAAAGAGTCTCTGCTTCATTCTCTTTTCCATAACTCTTCCTCACTAAGAAATGAGAAATTGCCTCAGTGGCTCACTGCGACATCCCTCAGACACAGCAAAAGAACAGAAGAGCAGCCCTGCCAGACCAGACCAAAGGTCCACCTAGTGCAGCAAGCTGTTGCCAATGGTGCCCAGTGAGATGCCACAGGGAAACCCACAAGCAGGGCCCGCTGGCAGCAAGTCCCCTCTATAAATCTGGCAACCGGACGTATTCTAACCCTGAACGCAGAAGTCCCGTTCAGCCCTCATATATCGAAGTACAAATTAGTTCTTGCCCAACAGTTCTCTATCTTAATGTTGAAGGTCTTCCCAAGATAGACTCCAGCCTCCACATATCTGTCCAAGTGCCTAAACTCCACCTAAACCAGTTGCCATGAAGTGTATTCTACCCATCAAGGTTGGTCTTAATTGGAAAAAAAAGTTTCTGTCAGGTTCCAGTTTACAATTAGGGCTGCCAGCCTCCAAGTGGGACCCAGGGACCTCCCAAAATTACACCTCCTCCTCAGACTACAGAGGTCAGTTCTCTTGGAGAAAATAGTTGCTTTGGAAGGCAGACTCTATGGTATTGTACCCCACTGAGGTCCTCCCCAGCCTCCATCCCCAAATTGGATCTGGCAACCCCACCCTCCCATCCCCTGCTGGGGGCCAAGGGGGACCTGGAAACCCTATTTACAAGGTTTGTGGCTTATTAGACATAGAAACTGGATCTCATCAGATCCCAGAAACTAAACAGGATTGGCCATGGTACCAAAGAAGTCCAGGGTTGCTACGAAGAGACAGATAACGGCAAACCACTGTTCCTCTTTTGCCTTGAAAACCACATGAAGGGTTGCCGTAGGTTGGCTGCAGCTTGATGGCATTATTCACTACCACCTCACAGAAAGATGCTTACAAGTTTTAGAACCTTCTTCTTGTTCTCAGGCTATTAATGCCTATTGGTGGCTTTGGAATGGCAGTTATTTGAATGGTGCATCCTCTGTCTCTTCTGGCCACAATCTTGGTAGTGCAAAGGATCAGAATTCCTCGACCTACCTTCCTTCCTTCCTTCCTTCCTTCCTTCCTTCCTTCCTTCCTTCCTTCCTTCCTTCCTTCCTTCCTTCCTTCCTTCCTTCCTTCCTTCCTTCCTTCCTTCCTATGCCAGTTCAAATTTATAATTGACTATGTCTCCCTTAGGTGTAAAGATCTGAAAGGAAATGCCTCTTTTATAGCACAGGCTGAAAGTTTACAAAGCCTGCCTATCAACAGCTCTGGAACTGAAACTTCTGGCTCCATCACAGTTAAAAGTGTCCCATGCCTCAAGCAATTGGAAAAGGATCAGAAGTAATGGAATTAGTGACTGCTCTTGCTGTTGATAAAATAATAAGAGTCCACTGTCCAAGGAGGCCATTTTATCCAGGTAAACTGATCTCTGTTGCCTGGAGATTGTTCATAATAGCAGGAGATCTCCCGGCACTACCTGGAGGTTGGCAACCTTAATTTGGGAGATGCTAAAGGTCTTTTTGGCATTTGACCGCAATAACTGCTTATTCTCATCCCCTTTCATGATATTTCCAGAGAACCCCACACAACCTGCTCCTTAGCGAGAAAACCTACTTCACTGATGCATATTAGCAGTTACTCATGCCAATTTTTTTAGCCAACACTACTGGGAATATTTTAGTATCACAGCTTACTAATGAAGTTGGGCCTATAACTTGGACATTTTCAGGAATCCCTGCCATTTTTAGGCAGGGCTATAACAACTGCATTATACCAGGTTTTGTCTGAACAGGACAAAATAAAGGAAAGATGGGAACGATACACTGAAGGATTATAGAAAAGAGATGAAAGGATGGATTCCTTCAAAGATGAATCTTTTGAAGAAGAATCTGCAATTTTAGACAATGAAGCAGCACTAAAAGCAATTGGAAGAAACAGATCACCAGGAGTAGATTGGATAGTAACAAAGCTATTTCAAGCCACAGAAA
This sequence comes from Gekko gecko, assembly GCA_029375565.1. Lineage (NCBI taxonomy): Eukaryota > Metazoa > Chordata > Lepidosauria > Squamata > Gekkonidae > Gekko > Gekko gecko. Next base: position 1,211,162 of record JAPDNY010000012.1, on the reverse strand, counting down.
TGAACATCAAAATCTTAGTAAGAATATGCCAACAAACATGGAAAACAAAACAACAGCCCATAGACTGGAAATGCTCAATTTACATTCCAATTCTGAAAAACGGAGACATCAAAGACTGCAGCAACTATCGGATCATTTCTCTGATTTCTCATCTGAGTAAAGTGATGCTCAAAATCTTACAACAAAGACTATTACTATATACAGAACTAGGAATAAGGCCTGTTGTGGAAATAAATACAACGAGCTCTAGAAAGAGGCTCTGGGAGAGTGCCCCGGCTTTGGGCACTCAGTGACAATTTGCTGTGGCAATCTCAGCAGGGTATAATGACAGAGTCCACCATTTTCTCCAGAGGAACTGATCTTTGCTACCTGAAGAGCAGTAGTAATTTTGAGTGATCTCCAGCCCACCCCATGATTGGTAACAGTGGTTCCCCAGTAGGGAGTGGCTGGTTTGGAGGGTGGAGTCTATGGCATTGTACCTGTCTGAGGTCCCACCCCTCCTCAACATTCACCCTCTCCAGGTTCAACCCCTCAAATCTCCAGGAATTTCCCAACCTGGAGCTGACAACCCTATCTCCCTCCCAGCCAACCATCAACCTACCTTTAGTTTTCATCTCCTCCCCCATCCCTCCTAGAGAGCATTTGTAATTTTGAGTGATCTCCAGCCCCCATGTCAGAAAAAAAAAAATGCCTTCGATGTTTCTCACTGAGTCCATTGTTTTATGTTTCCTACCCCGCTTTGCGCTTGCGTAGCTATGCAGGCAGAAACGTGGGAGCTTCTTCCCTGCCGCTTTTCCTTATCACGGTGGCCTTGAATGTAGGCTTTGGACTATTCTTGTTTCGCTGAGAATTTTCCAGTCCTGGGAAGGCAAGGGGAGGGGGGAGTAGTCTCCCGCTCATGAAGTATTTCTCCCGCCGGGAGTTCCCGCGCGAGTGCTCAAGTTTTATTTGCTAGGCGCTTCATTGCATCACACTATAAGTTAGCTTGCTTTGCTTCGCCCCCATTCCTGACAATGACCTCCTACTGTGGGTTTTAGCAAGATAATCCAATAAACCTTTCTTTGTGCAAGAATGACTGGATCTACTTGATTTTAAACCTGACAGAAATTGTCAGGAATCACCATCATTCCCTCACCGTCAGTTTCCGCCATCTACCACGATGAGCGGAGCGGGGAAGGAGCCACGGGCACAGTCCCGGTGACTACTACTTCGGGAGCCTCGGGCGCAGTTCCAGCGACCACTACTGCTGGAGCCACGGGCGCCGTTCCAGTGACTACGACTTCAGGAGCCACGGGTCCAGTCGCTACTGTGGCAGCTCCAGTGGTCACTGTCCCGACCACCACCGTGGTTCCGGTGACTACAACCACAGTTTTGGCGGCACCGACACCCCACTCAGCAGCCGGGTTGGTTACCCCGCCATTGATCAGCACACTGGGTGCTCTGTACACTCTCCCGATCTACAGCCCGGCCGGGCCTATACAGAGTCAGGGAGGTGCGGTTCCACGAACCTATGTGCCAGGAGCCCCAACACCTTGGGATAAAGGGGTGACCTATCGCAGATCACGCGATTGGACTAAGAACTTGTTGGACACTACCCAGACAACCTGGACTATGCCGGGAAGCCAGAGCCGGGACAGCCTTTTGGATCCCAGAGGTAGTTTTGGACTTCCCCAAGGGAGAGTGTCCCGAGGATCTCCCAGAACGGGGTCCAGCCAAGATACTGATGCCCGCATGGATTCTATTCAAGAGGATACCCGACGGCTGGTAAGAGACATGAGCAAACTAATGCAGTCCCTACCCCAGATGATGGATCAAGCAATTCGAGCTCATCCGCTGACGCAACCTAGACCGGTACCAGCCCCGGCGCCACCGTTGATACCGGGACGGCCACCTCCTGCCCCCCGGGTCCGGGTCCGGGCCAACCAGTACCACCGGGTCCAGGGCCGGGCCAACCAGTTCCCCCGGGGCCAGGGCCGGGCCAGCCAGCACCAGTTCCCCCAGCGCCAGGACCTATCCAGCCGCCAGTTTTACCTCCGCCTCAACTCCCTGCTCCAGCACCCCTCATGCAGCCGGTCCCAGCACCGGTCATGGCGCCGGCCCCCCCGGTAATCCGCCCCAAGGACATGCTTGAGATCACATTTGATGGAGATCCAGAGACTGTGTCCTTTTTCATATTGCAAGTCGGAAAATTTGTGCAAAGATGGGGCTATGTATTCCCAGACGAAGAACAACAGGTGGAGTTTATCGCATCCAGGTTCCGGGGGAGTGCTACTAGCTGGTATGTAGCCCTTCATGATCTGGAGGCAGCGGAGTTGGGGAATGTAGATGACTTCATGTGGGCTTTGAGAAACCGTTTCGAGGATCCGGGGCGGCCGAAAAAGCTGAAGCCTTCCTTCGCACATTCAGACAAGGCAAACTCTCAGTGCGTGAGTATTCAAGGGAGTTTCAAAGGCATGCCGTGAAAATTCGGGACTGGACCGATGCGGTCTTGGCCCAGCAATATCGAATGGGACTAGCCGTAGAAGTCCGCAATAATGTCCTCAGCTCTCAGCAACCCCGCACCCTCCAGGGTTGGATGGAGGAAGCCGAGAAGGCTGAAAGTCGCTTACGTATGATGAAACTGGATCTATCGTTGGGCAACAACCGTCCGAGTCTTGCGGCAGGCCAAGCCAGACCCAAACCAACGTCCACCCCAAGTGGAATGAGAGATCAACGTATGCGACAGGGCCTTTGCCTGCGGTGTGGGGAGAAGGGGCACTTCGCCGCAGCCTGCCCGAAAGGGGATCCCAATAGGGCTCTACCACAAGAAGAGCCCAGAAGGTGGACGACCCCTACTCCAAGGAAAGGTACAGCAAAACCACGCAATACCCGGGCTCTTTTTGCTAGCCCCGACCCAGCGGATACCATGATGCTGGAGGAGGAGAGTGAGATGCAGGGAAACGAAATGGTCCTGTTTGTGAATGGCGCTACACAGCAGGACCCAGCACCTGAGGCGCCTAAACTGGTGAGCAATTACCCCTCTCTCTTTTTTGTGACTGTTCTGGTGATGAACCCAGCAATGATGACCCACATTCGGGTTCGAGCCCTCATTGACTCAGGGTGCGGGAGGGATCTCATAAACCCGTCTATGGTTATGGGGTTGGAGGCAGCCGTGGTCCACTTGAAAGACCCAATAACTTTCACGCAAATGGATGGGTCTCCAATGAAGGAACCATGCCGATTTGAGACTGTTCCTTTACGAATAGGCATTGGTGACCACTGGGAGCTACGCTCGTTCGTGATAGCTCCTCAAGCCCAGTTCCCCTTAGTGTTGGGTAGCCCTTGGTTACATGGACATAACCCTTACATTCTATGGGAGGAAGGGAATGTACAATTTATCTCCCCGAAATGTACAGAACACAAATGGGACCCAGGGTGGGGAAATCCCCCATGCAATGAACCTCCTCGAGCTTGTTTAGCCACGGAGGACCTTAACCGCATCCCTGAGGATTACCAGTATATAACCAGGGTTTTTGAGGAGGAAGAAGCTGATGAACTACCCCCCACCGTAACTCCGACTGTGCAATTGAAATTCTTCCGGGCCAGAAATTACCAAAAGGGAAAATTTATGCCATGAGTCCAAGTGAAAAGGAAGAACTGCGCCGTTTTATTGATAAAAATCTGGCCCGTGGATTTATTAGACCAGCCTCATCCCCTTTTGCAGCACCTGTATTGTTTTGTAAAAAGAAAGATGGGGGGCTCAGACTCTGCACGGATTACCGGGGACTTAACGCAGTGTCTGCAACTAATGCCTACCCAATGCCCCTCATCAAAGACTTACTGGCAGAGGTGGCTAAAGGGAAAGTGTTTTCTAAACTGGATTTGAGAGATGCCTACTTTCGGGTTCGTATCAGAGAGGGGGATGAATACAAGACTGCATTTAATACCCCGCTGGGGCAATTTGAATATCGGGTCATGCCCTTCGGTTTACAGGGGGCACCAGGGGTCTTCATGAACTTAATCAATGAAGTGTTACACCCCTATTTATTCAAGGGGGTGGTTGTTTATTTGGATGATATCTTGGTCTATACCCCGGATCAGGAATCCCACACTATCCTTATGCGAAAAGTATTGGAAAAGCTATTAGAACACAAACTGTTTGTCAAGCTGTCAAAATGTGAATTTCACCAGGAGTGCATTGACTTTTTGGGGTACCGCATATCCTCCGCGGGATTGGAAATGGACCAAAAAAAGGTCCAGGATGTATTAATGTGGGAACCCCCCAAGACCAGGCGACAGCTCCAAAGTTTCCTCGGTTTCGCCAACTTTTACCGTCAATTCCTGCCACACTTTGCCCAAGTAGCCCTTCCCCTCACGGAACTGCTAAAGACCAAGGGGAAGGGATCTAAGGCTTCGGTGCCAGGGGCCCCTTTGAACTGGACCCCGCAGTGTCAGGAAGCATTTGAACAACTAAAACGGTTGTTCACGTCTGAACCCATACTAGCACACCCCGATGAGACAAAAAAGTTTGTGGTCCAAGTAGACGCGTCGGATACTGCTATGGGTGGGGTGATTTTGCAAGAGAACGCTCAGGGACAATTACAACCCCTGGCTTATGTATCAAGAAAATTCAATGATACAGAGAGATTTTGGCCCATTTGGGATAAAGAAGCTGCGTCTATACGTTTAGCATTGATCACATGGAGACACTGGTTAGAGGGGTCCCAAGTACCTTTTGAAATCTGGACTGATCACAAAAATCTTGAGGTACTGCGAAAACCCCGAAATCTGAATGCTAAACAATTCAGGTGGGCTGAGTTTTTCTCCAAATTTCAATTCACCCTTCACCATTTCCCAGGGAAAGCCAATCATCTGGCGGACGCTCTCTCCCGCCTTCCCCAACATTTCTGTAAGAGAGCCGAAGTACGAGAGTCTATGTTCACCCCGGAACAATTGGTGGGTGCAGTTGTAACCCGTAAAGCCAAACAAACACCAATGAATCCCATCCAGATATTAACCTGGGAAAAACAATTTCTCACTGACATCACCCCACAGGAAACAAATGATTTACAAGCCAGGGACGATGTGAAATGTAGTCCGAACGGCTGCTGGTACAGGGGAAATAAAATGTTTGTCCCTGAAGCTACCCGATCCCAAATGTTGCAGACAGTTCATGATTCAAAATCGGCGGGGCATTTTGGATATGTGAAATCCTTACGACTCCTGCAACGTGGCTTCTGGTGGCCCCGAATGAAACAGGATTTATCCCTCTATATACAATCCTGTCCAACGTGCAATCGTTGCAAAGCCAGACCGGGAAAACCTCCAGGTCTCTTACAACCTCTACCCACCCCGAGCCGACCCTGGGAAGTGATCTCTATGGACTTTATCACTGATCTTCCCCCTTCTAGACATATGACGGTCATTTGGGTGGTAGTGGATTTATTCTCTAAGCAAGCTCACTTTATACCATTCCCTAGTCTACCCACAGCCAAAGTCTTGGCCAAAGCATTCCTCCAACACATTGCCAGGCTACATACGTTACCGCTCAAGATAATCTCCGACAGGGGGGTTCAATTTGTTTCCAAGTTGTGGTCGGAGCTAATGACTCTAATGGGTATTGAACGTGCTCTCAGTACTGCCTATCACCCTGAAACCGATGGGCAAACGGAGAGAGTAAACCAGACTTTAGAACAGTACCTAAGATGTTTTTCTAACTATCAACAAGACAATTGGGTTGATTTATTGCCACTGGCGGAGTTTGCGTACAACAACTCATGGCACGCTTCAACAAAAATGTCACCCTTCAAAGCTGCCATGGGGTATGACAGCCCCCTCTCCCCTTCTTGAAGCCCGGTGAGAATGTTGGGAAAGCCTCAGCGTGGTGTAAAATATTCCGCGATTCTTGGCCCCTAATTGTTCAGACATTGAATGAAGCCAAGGCACAGTACAAAAAACAGGCAGACAAAAAAAGGGCAGGTGGATGGAAACTGCAACCGGGAGACTCTGTCTATCTGTCAACCAAGAACCTAAGGCTAGCGCAACAGTCCAGGAAACTTGCTTGGAAATATATTGGTCCTTTCAAAGTGTTGAGATGTATAAATCAAGTAACTGTTCAACTAGATTTGCCTAAATCTCTTAAAGCAATACATCCAATTTTCCATTACAGCCTCCTCAAACCTGCGTTGCCCCCGACTAAATGGCAAGCTGAGATGTCGGCACCTCCCCCCCCTCTGATGGTTGGCGATGAGGAGCACTATGAAATTGCTGATATTTTGGACTCTAAGATTCTTCGTGGACAACTCCTGTACCTCATCCAATGGATACACTTTGGGCCCCAACACAGGGAGTGGGTGAAAGTATCTGATATCAATGCACCTGATCATCTGAAAAACTTTCACACTCGATACCCTAATAAACCTGGGGGGCCATCATTCTCTCCTTCCTGAGTGGTGGGTGGGTGGTATTTTGGGAAGGGCAGAATGTCAGAAAAAAAAAATGCCTTCGATGTTTCTCACTGAGTCCATTGTTTTATGTTTCCTACCCCGCTTTGCGCTTGCGTAGCTATGCAGGCAGAAACGTGGGAGCTTCTTCCCTGCCGCTTTTCCTTATCACGGTGGCCTTGAATGTAGGCTTTGGACTATTCTTGTTTCGCTGAGAATTTTCCAGTCCTGGGAAGGCAAGGGGAGGGGGGAGTAGTCTCCCGCTCATGAAGTATTTCTCCCGCCGGGAGTTCCCGCGCGAGTGCTCAAGTTTTATTTGCTAGGCGCTTCATTGCATCACACTATAAGTTAGCTTGCTTTGCTTCGCCCCCATTCCTGACAATGACCTCCTACTGTGGGTTTTAGCAAGATAATCCAATAAACCTTTCTTTGTGCAAGAATGACTGGATCTACTTGATTTTAAACCTGACACCCCACCTGGAGATTGGCAACAATGGTTCCCCATCAGGGAATGGCTGGATTGGAGAGTGGGGTCTATGGCATCGTACCTGTCTGAGGTGCCACCCCTCCTCAAACCTCACCCTCTCCAGGCTCCATCCCTCAAATCTCCAGGAATTGCCCACCTGGAGCTGGCAACCTGATCAGGACTGGGCCCAATGAGTTTTCTCCCAAAGGCCAACATAGGTGTGGAAAGGACCTTTTACTGACAGAGGAGAAAGTGCAGGTGCCAACTTTGATTAGGGAAATACCTGGAGATTTGGGGGGGGGGATCCTATGGAGGGCAGCATTTGCGGTGTGTGTGGAAGGACTCAGCAGGGTATAATGCCATAGAGTCTATCCTCCAAAGCAACCATTTTCTCCCGGGGAACTGATCTCTGTCATCTGGAGGTCAATTGTAACAGTGGGAGATCTCCAGGTCCCACCTGGAGATTGGCAGCCCTAGGGGAAAGTCAGCCACATAGCGGGGAGTTGAAGAAAATGGTTTGATGGTCACTGGCCCACCTCGTTAGCCAGCCAGCCATGCTGAAGCTAAGCAGGAGAGAGAGCCTTTTCCCATTTATTCTGACAGGCCGTTGGGGAGGGGGTTATGGGCGGGGGAGGGGGTTATGCTGAAAGTCCTTTGTTTTTTTACTCACAGAACCAAGCTTGGCTGCCTACCAACAGCCACTGAGGGGACAGACCCTCACAGGAGTCAAGAGGACCATCTTCCTCAGGAGAGAGAGCTGTCTGCCAGGGGGAGTGGGTGGGGAAGAGGAACAGACCCAGCACCCGGCCAATGGCACGCGAGTACTCTTGAGTGGCAGCTGATGGGCCAATGGCTGAGGGAGGGCATTTTACAACCAATGGGAGCGCATGGAATCTTGTGAAACCAAAAGATAATTATTTATAAGGAGAGATGAGACATGCCAGAAGTTCAAGATGCATTCAGAAAAGGAAGAGACGTTAGACAGCATATTGCCAATTTACATTGTTTACTGGAGCATATGAGTAAATTTCGGGGGGTGGGGGATCAGCTTTTGTATCATAGATTACACCAACGCTTTTGACTGTGTGAATCATGGAAAGTTATGGTTGATTCTAAAAAAAATGGGTGTGCATCTGATTGTTTTGATGCCCAGCCTACACTCTGGGCAAGAGGCTACTGTTAGGACAGAATATGGAAAAATTGAATGGTTTCCAAATGGCAAAGGTCTCAGACAAGAATGTAAAGATCTCAGACAAGAATGAGAGCCAGTTTGGTGAGGTGGTTAGGAGTGCAGACTCTAATATGAGAGAACCGGGTTTGATTCCCCACTCCTCTATATAGCTGCTGGCATGACCTTGGGTCAGTTACAAGTACATTCAGAGCTGTTCTCTCAGGAGAAGTTCTCAAAAGAGCTCTCTCTCCTCCTCACACAATGTGTCTGTTGTGGGGAGAGGAAGGGAAAGGAGATTATAAACCACCTTGAGACTCCTTCGGGTAGTGATGGGCAGGGTATAAATCCAATCTCTTCTTCTATTTTTTCTCCCCATCTCCTCAATCTATATGCAGAACAGATCACAAGGAAAGCTGCACTGCATTTAGATGAAGGTGGAGTGAAAATTGGTGGAAGGAATATCGAGATATGCAGGTGACACCACATTACTGGCTGAAAACAGTGAGGACTGGAAATGACTAGGGATGAAGGTTAAAGCAGAAAGTACATCAAGCTGGACATCAAGAAGACAAAAGTAATAACTACTGAGGAATTACACTTTAAGGCTGATGATGAAGAAAACTGAAATTGTTAGGAGTCTCTATTCTTTGGTTCCATCATCAACCAAAACAGAAACTGCATCGAAGAAATCAGAAGGAGACTGAGACTGGGAAGGGCAGCCATGAAGGCGCTAGAAAAGTTGCTGGCAACTAATGCATGATGGGTGTGAAAGTTGGACAATGAAAATAGCAGAAACGAAGAAGGTAGATTCACCTGAAAGATGGTGTTGGAGGAGACTTTTCAGATACTGTGGACTGCCAAAAAAGACAAATAAGTAAGTTCTAAAGAATTCATGAAATGTTACAAAGAATGTTAAGCTGTATTGTACCTTATATATCTGAATTGTTTTTATTGAATATAATGCCAGAAAAGGGTAAAAAACAAGACTTTTATCTTATTATACATATATTGACAACTGCAAGACTATTATATGCTAAATACTGGAGGAAAAATGAAGTGCCCTCTAAGGAAGAAATTACCCTCTCAAAACAAAACGCTTGAGACTGCAGAGATGGATAAACTAACTTTAATTTTGAAAGGGCGAGATAAAGGAAGCTTCAAAATAAGTAAGAGTCACTGGGAAAGACTGTAATGCCAGGAAAAGTCAAAGGCAGCAGGAAAAGAGGAAGACCCAACAGGAGGCGGAATAATAATAATAATAATAATAATAATAATAATAATAATAATAATAATAATAATAATAATAATAATAATAGTAGTAGTAGTAGTAGTAGTAGTAGTAGTAGTAGTAGTAGTAGTAGTAGTAGTAGTAGTAGTAGTAGTAGTATGATCTGTATCCTGCCCTCCCTGCCAAGGCAGGTTAAGGGCAGCTGACATAAAATATATTGAACAACTGAAACACAAAATTCAATAAAACCACAACAAAATGATTATAAAACAGCATCAAGTGCTAGTGCAAATTTGTCAATCAAGGAAGCCACGAAGGCCCTCAGTTGCAAGACCTGAACAAGGCTATTGACAAGAGGATATTTTGAAGGGCAATTAATTCATAGGGTTGCCATAAGTCAAAAGCAACTTGATACCACTTCACACAGACTCAACACACAAAGGGCGCAAGTGAATGGGAACTGCCCATTTTTCTTCCACTTCCAGGAAAGCCACTAAATGCTTTTTAGCAAATTTTATCCTGGGTGTTTGGAAGTTGCCATCAAATGTGCAATGCGTAAGTTCTACCAGTCTCAGTGTGTGTGTCAGGTAGTCCTGCCATGATGGATGGAGTAGGGGGGGAGGATGGGCCTTGAGTTGAATTGTGGTGTGTAGGGCGGGAGGGTGGGATCGTGGGGTGTAGATTTATGCACCTGGAGTGTTCGGATGGAATGCGGAGGGCGAGCTCTGCAGGCTCTATCTCTGGTAGACTTAACATCCTGACCTTGGTGGAGACAAGCTGTGAGCTTCCTATCGCTTTCAAAGCTACAGCTTGGCTGGGAACAATGGGGGCGGTGAGAACTTCATTAGTATAGTAACTTTCAGTTCTCATTCGCATATTAGGCATTCATTGGTGGAAGGGGGGGTCCCCATTCACCCCCTTTCTGGTATAACTGCTTGCTTTGTGTAACCACGTTATTCTGAACAATGTATCTGCTCCAGTAACCTAATATTGCAGCTCTATAATAAAATGCTATTCTTGCTTCAATGAACAAGGCCTGGCGTTTAACTGACTGAATTAGGGTCTCTGACAGTTTGTTCAGAATCCTTCATTTTTGGGACTGGTTGGAAACCCGCGGCTCCAACATGAGTGGCGGTGAAGAAGACACTCTCCCGATCGAAGAAGAAAAGAAGGAGGACAAGAAACCTCCTGTACCCACAGAAGCCCCTGGCACATATGTACCGGTAACACGGGGCCAGGAGTACGACTTTGGAGGGCCCTACGGAGATCCGTATGGGGCGGCCTACGGCGGGGTAACCACCCGAGTCAAGCAGCGACGAGATTGGGTGAAACCCCTGGCGGAGACCCATGAGACGTGGTTTGCAACTCCGAGAGCTTCGGTGCGAGTGAGCCACGTCGAGAGGTCAGTCCGCAGACTGACCACGGCCGAGGGGCTGGAGGACACCTGCCGAGACTCCGAGGGCCTGGAAGGCGCCGTGGTGAGACGGAGGTGGAGTGGCGAGCCAAGCCAAGATCGCCTGGTTCGCATCCTAGATGAATCCCTCGCCCGCATTCCCCAGATGATCGCGGAGGGCATCCGAGAGGAACGGGAGCGGCAACGGCGGGAGGAACCACCCGCCCAACCCCCTCAAGACCAGCGACAGGTGCCGATGCCAGACCAACAAAATGTACCGGCTCAACCCCCCGCTCAACCTGCGGGGCCGGGCCCGCAAGGACCGCCGGGGCAGCCACCCCCCCGACCATGGGGGTTCCTGCCACCGAAACCAGCGGAACTCCTGGATGCGGACTTTGATGGAGATCCAGAGAAGTTTCCTTTCTTCCTGGTGAGGGCCAAAAGATTTATCGAGACGTGGGGCCACCTGTTCCAACGCAAAG